>CP032244.1:34340125-34994291 GCA_005610355.1 Gossypioides kirkii | reverse complement strand
GAGGCGGGTCGAGTCGAATCAGGTCGATCCAGGGGTCTTCTATAAAAGCCATTTTAGGGTTTTTTTATTTATTTTCTTTCATTTTTTTAAAAATCATGCCCCTCCCTTTTTTTCTCTCCTCTCTCTCTCTCAAACCTCCATGGCCGGCCACCAAAGCCAACGCCGGTCTCCGGTGCTTGCCCAGCGCGTTGGGCTATACGCGCGCCACTCTCCGGTTGTCCCATGCCAACGCCGTCCATCTCCGTCACCCACGCGCCATTCTCCGGCCACTGTCCCTCGTCGGAACTTAAAGGTAAAAACCCCTTTTCTATTTCTTTCTTTCTTTTTTCTTTGAAACCGTTTTGATTTTTCCTTTGAAAACCTTTTTCTTTCTTTTAAAAATCTTTTTTGTTTAAAACCCAATGGATCTTGGTTCTTTAAGCTCCAAAATCTTTTCATGGTTTCCAGTTCTTATTTCCTTTATTCATCTTTAATATTTTAAAACATTAGATTTCCATGTTTGTTTCGGACCTTAATCCCCGTTTCCTGCTTCTATGCAGATCCGAGGATGACGAGGCATAGGTGATGCACGAGGTTTTGCTGCGGCGACGGCTTGTATGGCTTTGACGGTGGCTCCAGTGGTGGTACGATCAAGGGAGTGCCCCTTGCCCCTTCATTTTCCTTTCTTTTTTAATTATTATTAAATTAATAATATTTTTTATTAATATTTAATACCATTATCACTTTTTATGCCCTTTATTATTATTAACAGATCAGTTATTATTATCACTCTCATTAATACCGATTTCATTAATGCGTTTTGAAAAAAAAGTAAATGATAAATAGGGGTATTCAAACATGCATTAATGCGTACATCGAAAACTAAATGGGGCTTTGAATGAAAACTTAAATCATGAATATATTAAATGCTCATTGAATATTACCTGAATGCCTTAGTTGCTAGGTACTATGAATCTGACTTGCCCCTGTTTCTGTAGTGTTTTGTCTTATTTTGTTCGAGTATGTTTGCCAACTCTTCTTGAATTTGGTAAATATTTTGGGAATCTGTGTGTTGTATTGGTTTTGTAATGCAACAGAAGTTTGTGTATCAAGGATTTTACTATGTATTGATTCCTAAGAAAAGGGTTCGTAACCCCTTGTACATATTTTATCTTGGCTTTTATAGCCATATACATAATCATTCAATTTTGTTTTACATATTTAAATGCTAGTCCTAATCCATCTTTTCTTTTGCAGGTTCGGCTGTTGCAGTAGATGTAGCAGTGGCGGGGACAGCAGCAGTTGGAGCAGCTGGTGGCAGTGGCAACTTGGCTGGAGGTGATGCTGAAGACGATGACGTGGCACGTTGTGGTTAGCTGATGTGGTGATGGCTGGTCAACAGTGCAAGTGGGAATAGCCTCTGTTTTGGCTTAGGATACATTAGGGTTTGGACCAATTGGGCCAATCTTAGACCCATTAGTGTTTTAAGTTACTTAAGGATTTGGCCCAATTGGGCTTTGTAACTTAAACATTATAATTGGACCTATATTTGTAAATGGACTTTAAATTTTAAGTTTAAAGTTATTTCAAATGTATTTAAATTTAAAACAAATTTAAATTTAAATAAATTTAAAATTAATTTCAAACTTAATTTAAAATTCAAGTTGGGCCCGGTCAAAATTGGGCTTCAACATGTCATAATAGAGTTACCACAATACATATATCCAAAATATAATCAAGTCATCTTAAACAATTACAAAAAAAATAGTGACTCAATCTCTGATGCAACTCGGAGGTCCTTGTATCGCATCAATTGAAAAGGTGATATTGCAAGGAAGACTGGTTCACTTATAAACAGGTTAAGAGCCGAAGAAAGGAAGTAAGTGAGAAGGAGGAGGAGGTAGTAAAGGAGGTTGAGTGTTGAGGAGTGCTTAAGGTTGTTGAAAGGTTGAAGGATCGATCCTTCATTATTCTACAAGGTATTTATAGGGAAGAGGTCTCGTGCTTAGTGAGGCCACATCATCGATAAATCTGAGACAAGGTGACCAACAAGTGGCAAGGCCATTATGCGTAGGTTGCCCTCATGCATGGTGCTGTTTTGACATTCCCTTGGCTGAACGAGGTTATTACGTTTAATGGCCCCCTAGTGGTCCCTTTTTTGGAGGTGAGTATGCACCCGCTAAAATAGCGTGACCCGAAGGATGAGATGCTCAAGTGACTAATCATCCAACGACTAGTTAAGCGGTAGAAAACTGTTCGAGCACTTAGGTGAAGAATATACCAAATATTGTAAGTCGAGAAGTAAGCAAAGGGTCGTCCATATATATATATATGTAAGAGGAGGGTTAATTTGGATACGCAAAAGAATCCATCCATCATACCAATAACTCATGAGAGCTTAACCATAGTACTCCATCACACCAAGAACATATATAACATGAATCATATGGCCTCCATAACACCAATTATGCACATAGTGCAATAAAAAAATATGTAAACATCAATCTTTAATGGAAAAAATTATAATATATATTTTTCTATATTTATTTAAAAATGGTATTTAAGTAAATTTTTATTTGATTTCATGTTAGGGTTTTAATGGAAAAATTCAAAATTTAACTTTTAAAAAAAGAGAGTAGATATGCATGTATCAATTTCAATCCTCAAAACATGGAAAACCACACATAAACCTATTTTAAAGGTAATGAGAAACCAATTGTTGGTTAAAACAGAGATGAAATTGTCCTATAAAAGGCACCTCACCTTCATCCTTGTTCTTCAGACCTGCGTGAAGAGCAATAACATATAAAGAAAACAAAATTAATAAATTTTGCTTTTCATCTCGCAGCAGGTCTCTCCACTCTCACTAAACCTATTCTTCAATACCATGGACATGAAGAAGATCTCCTGCGCCGTCATTGTCGCCGCCGCCTCTATGAGCGCGGTCCTGGCTGCTGGCACCGCTCCAGCTCCATCTCCAGCTTCAGCTCCAGACGCAGCTTCAGCTTCAGCAGGTGCTCCAGGCCCAGACTCCAACGTCGCAATCTCAACAGTGCCTGTTCTTGGGTCCTTGGTTGGAGCCACCCTTGTTTCTTTCTTTGCCTACTATTTGCAGTAAGCCAGCAAAAATCTACGAAACCATGGAGTGTTGAAGAATAAAAAATGGTGAATTAATAAATGTAAAATATTACTCGGGGTTCAATCCATTTTACTTGCTTTTTTTTTTTTTGGTTCACACTTCATTTGTATCGTTTATTTAAAAAAAAAAATGAATTCCATGTGATACTTTGCACCAAAAACCTATTTTTGTTGATTTATATATTTTTATTAGGTATTGTATTAAAAAATATATACTAAAAATGGTGATTTATATTTCTATATGAAAGAAAATAAATAAAAAATTAATTAAAAATAGCAAAATAAATATTTCCAATAACGATTTTACCAAAAAAATTTGTAAAATACAATAAAATAATAAGAAATTATTTAAATTATAATGAAACTATAATTAAAGAAAATATAAAGTGTAATTCAATAATTATTGAATTTTATCTATTTAAGTTTAATAGTTTAAATTATAATTAGCGTGTAATCTATCAGACTTTTTCTTTTCACAACTTTTTTAATATAATAATAAACCATTTTTGTTATCTTTTAAGTTAGAAAAAAAATTAAATAATAAGATATTATTTATTTATAAATTTGAATATGATGAACTTTTGCAACTCTTATTATGTAGGTGAAAGGAAAAAATGTTAAAAGAATTTATTGTAAAAATTAATTATTTTATTTAAATTATTTTTGTCTCTCTTATTTTATATACTTCGATTCTTAATCTTTATTTTTTGTACAATACTTAAAACTACTTATAACCCCTCAACAATCTTTAAATAAAAAGATAATGCATTTTAGTACACTCGAATTCACATCCTCTTGCATTGACAATAATATCAATGTCAACTGAGCTAAGACTCAATCTGCTACTCCGGTTAATTTTTTGAAAAGGCATGATTGTATTCCATCAAATCTTTTTATATATCGGCCCTTCGTTATATATAAGGAGCAGAACGAGGGATCATGACAACTAAAATCAATCAAATCAAATTATTTTAATTTTTTAAAATTTTGATTAATTATTAATTTAATTTGAAATCGAATAATTAATCGAATTAATTAATTCATCAAAATTATTAATATAAAATACTATACGCCCAATATTTTGGATGCCTTCAATGAATTCCAAAATATAAAAATTAAAGAATGGGCTTAAACCAATTAGATTTATTTAAATTATTATAATGGGCTTAAAATCGTAATAGATTTATATATTTTTAAATAGAAGAATAAAAGAAAGAAGCCATTCTTTTTTCTTTCCATCATCAGCACCGCTTGACACCAGACCATCTTTTATTTTTCTTGACTTCTTCAACTTTTTTTTTTCATTTTCGAATTTATTTTTTCATTTCATCACTTAAGTCTCAAACTTTCTTGTTTTTAATGTTGTATTTGTTATGATGATTTTAAATTAGTGTTGTTATTGTGTTATTTGTTGTTTTTGCTTTTTTTTTTGGATTAAAAGTAAAGAAAAATAACATTGCACTGGTATTTTTTTCATGTTCAAATTTATTTGAATAAAATAAAAAAATATGTAAAAATTTTGTTTAATTCAATTAACTGTTTGAATTAATCGAAATTATTTCACTCGATTAAAAGATTTTGAAACTTTTTTATTTCGATCAATGATTAAAACTTTTATGATTTTGATTAATTCGATTAACAGTAATTCAATTTGAATATTAACCAAATCGGCCATGGCGCTGCTTGAAGGGTTTTATTCCTTTAACCGCTAGACTCTCTTTGTGCTAGTTGTGACAAAATTGTGCGTCTCGCTCATGCGTTGTTTCACTATTCGAAAACTGTCGAAGTTAGGCAATTAGCTGGATTAGATTTTTCTAATCTCACTGTGTTGAATTTGCTTTTTGATTCGATGGATAGTGCCATGAGGAACAATTTGTTAATGACGCTATGGAGCATTTGGTTTTCTCGAAACAGGTTCTGTGGCAGCGGCTGCCGTTTTATCTTCTGGCATATCCCATTGCAAGACTGGTTAAGCGCAAGATTGGTGTTCGTTAAAGTACAAGGTGTTGTTGGTCATCTGAGCATTGTAGCCGGCGATCACCGGTGTAGCAAAGGCCAACGGTGGATGAAACCACCTGAGAATTGGTTGAAATGTAACGTAGATGCAACAAGTTTTGGAGTGGACCAATTGACTAGTTTTGCAGCTGTTGTGAGGGATTCTAATGGTGTTATTGTTTAGGGCCTTATAGGTCATCATCGAGCCCAGTGGCAGAACTTGAAATTTTGTTGAGACTAGAATTAAATTGTCGTAAAAATATAATTTCTCATTTTAATAGTTTATATTTATATAATTTTTAAATAGTTAAATTAATTTTTTATCGTTTTTTTAGGGAGTCAAAGTGCAATTTTATTATTATTAATTTAAAATTTTATAAATTATAAAAGATTTAAATTAAAAATGACCATTTTAAAAGAGCCATGACTCCCCTAAGCTTCTTCTACGCTCCACCATTGATCGAGTCAAGTTAGAGCCAAGCTAGTTGAAGTTTTTGCGATCCGGGAAGCTCTTTTTTAGTTGTAGGCTGTTTGTATGGACGGTGTCATGGTTGAAAGTCACTATTTTCAACTGATTTCGACTTTGAAACAAGTGGATAAAGATGTCTATGATTTTGGCATGTTAATTTCGAACTGTTGTGCTCTTGCAGCTCAATTCCATAATTTTGCCTTTTGTTGGATTCGAAGGGAAGCTAATAGGGTAGCTCATTTGTTTACGAGGATAGCCTTGTATATTTCACACTCTGAATTGGAAAGTCCTCCTTTTAGTTTTTTTTTTTTTTTTGTTTTAATTCATAATAATATATGTTAGGGATCGATCCGATTAAGCAACGAACAAGTAAAAATAGCGGAAAAAATTAAGAAATTAAACACATAAATTTAACGTGAAAAAACTCATTCAAAGAAGATAAAAAATTAATGGTAGAGATAATTTTACTATAATGGTAAAAGAACGAATAGTACAAAAGATGGAAATACAACTAAGCCCCGAGAACCCAAAAACAAATAACCTTCAAAACGTAAACATAAAATTCTCCAAAAAGATTATGAGTTCTAATCTCTAATTTATGTATTTTCTAATATTATAAAAAAATCTATTTATAAGCTAAATTTTTAAGTCAAATAATAATAAAATAATCTAAATTAATGATAATTTGATTGAAACAAAAATTTAACTGAAATATGAGTCGTAGAATATGTTTAATCTTAACAATAAAAGTAAAAACTGTCAGTTTGGGATTTAATTTTTGTCATCTTTTTTATTGATTTGTGTTTTGGATTTGGTGGAATGAAATTATTCTTACAATTAATTTTTTTAAAAAGAAAGTAATGGTAGTTTTTTTTTAATTAAAATATGCTCTAATCCTTATATTTTTTTATACATTTGGAATAATCTCTTACTTTTATTTTGAAGAATTTAATCTCTCTAAATTTTTTATTAAAAAATATAAGTTCAATTATTAACATTGTTAAACTCTGTTGTTAAATTTAAGCTCATTGCAACATATATATTTTGTCACATATTTATCAAATGAGTATTTTTTTAATTTAAATTTTTTTCTCTATCAATTGAATTTTTATTAGAGAATAACATATGTTGTATGAATCAACACCACAAAGCATGAGATCACTTCAAAATATTTGTTTAAACCAATATCAAAGAGATCCAAATCAGAAACATAACTAAGATTTGTCATAAAAAGATAGAGAGATTAAATTTTTTTAAAATAAAATAAGATGGATTAAATTTTAAATGTAAAAGAGTACAAGGACTTGAAACATATTTTAACCTTTTATTGAGATAATAAATTTGAGTATTTTTTTGAAAGAATGATTTAAATTATTTTATTTAAATATATTATACGAAAACTATAAAAAGGAAAGTACTATTAATTTTTTTTAAAAAAATAGGTTTTTAATTAAGTTGATGATTGATTAATTTGTGATATTAATTTATTCGAGGGTTTATGACAGCAATTGAATTGATTAACGATAAAAAAAATAAAAAATAAAATAAAACATGAATAAAGATAATAATGTGATACAATTTTTTACTTTATACTCTAAAAAATATTATCCACTAATCTCACTTAAAAATCCTAATTAAAACCAATAATTAAGATAACTTCTCATCCTTTAAAATAAAAAAAATGTCATAATGCATTTTTCCTAACTTTACAAAAACATCATTTTAGCTTTTTATTTAAATTTTCGTCTCTTTTAATTTTTTAATTCATATTTTTTTATTACATCACCTAAAAAAATGGAAAAGTTAATGTTTATTAATTAGTTTTTTAAATTCTAAAATATTAAAATATATATTTTATAATTTTTTATACTTTTTTAAACAATTTTAATGATTTTAATTTTTAAAAATTTTAAAACTTATTAAATGTTTATGTTCCATCCACGCGGTAATTCACTTGTATACCACGTCAACAAAGTAAAAAATACGTTGATTTTTTATCTATTTTGAAATAATTTAATAAAAAAACATAAATTTAAAAACTAAAAAAATCAATCAATTACATTTCAAAATATAAATTTTATACATGAAAATCATTTTTCACCGGTGATAATTTTTTAATAATATTTATTAATTTTTCAGCTTTGGCCGTCAATTTCTGTCCAAAAACCATGCAAAACCAAACAAAACCCAGATTTGAAGGTCAGAAGAAACCGCTTCTTCCTTAAAATAGACATTAAATTTACGTATAAATATGAACTCACTTCGACCATTGTTCTTCAGGCCTTTGAGAAAAGCAAAATATAAACACAATAAATTTTGTTTTTTTCATCACATCAGGTCTCTTTACTCTCACTAAGCTTTATTCTTCAATACCATGGACATGAAGAAGATCTCCTGCGCCGTCATTGTCGCCGCCGCCTCTATGAGTGCGGTCCTGGCTGCTGGCGCCGCTCCAGCTCCATCTCCAGCTTCAGCTCCAGGTGCAGCTTCAGCTTCAGCACCTGCCGCAGGCCCAGATTCCAGCGTCGCAATCGCAACAATGCCTGTTATTGAGTCCTTGGTTGGAGCCACACTTGTTTCTTTCTTTGCCTACTATTTACAGTAAGCCACAGCAAAAAATGGATGAGACCATGAAGTATTGAAGAATCGAAAAGAAGGGTGGATTAATAAATGTAAAAATATTACTTGGGGTTCATTCCGTTGAAGATGCTTTCTTTCTTTTTGTTCAATGTTGAAGATGGCTTTCTTCATATTTGTTTGTACGTTAATGATATATGTTTGAATTCCAAGTGATACTTTACACTCCAAAGAGATGATTGTTTGATAGATATGGTAATTTAGGGTCTGATAAAAAAAAAACACAACAATAACAAAAACCCATTTAATAAATATGAAAACAATGTAATAAATACGTAAATTCACTTAGTTGATCCGTTTATTAAATTTAATCTCTATATTATTTTGAAAGCTTAAAAATCCTTTTATTATAACGATAAATTTAATCTTTATATTATTTTGAAAGCTTAAAGATCTCGAATTGATATACTAGTGTGAGCTTATTTACATAATTATGCACTCTTCGAATAAAAATCTATTTTCTGAAAGATTCCGGCTTCCGTGCTTTTTGGTGAGTTTTTCGACAACCTATGTTGTGTTGGAAGGAATATTGCATATGCTTAAACCGACATTTCTGGTTTGGAACAATAAAAGATCACCAGTGTCGTTATTATTCCATAATATAGTTCCTCGAGTTTCTTTCTCTTCAAGCAAACCAGTAGAAATACACACTTTATGTCAAAACATATCTTTAAGAAGGAAAAAAAGGAAACATTTTCTCGCAACGATGAATAAATTATAGCTCCAACCAATTCATGAAAGTCAGGTTCCACCGGTGAACTTTTGGGCAGCCATGAGACTCTTTGTTAACCAAATTGCTGTTTCTCTTGACGACACAACTTCTTCCCCAAATGGTCGCAGCACACCAGCAAGCTCGTCGATTTTGTCTTGTTTAAGAAGCTGTGCACATAGCTCAAGCAGAGACTCCAATGCATCAGCTCTTTCCTGGCTCGGATTCTCCCACACACTCTTAATTTCGTCACCGCTCATGGCTGTCAGTTTACTCAGTAATGATACATCACTTGGCGTCAAGTGAACCGGTCGTGCACTATCTTTCGTATTATTCTCAGATGCTGCTCCTGCTTCACCTGCACTTGGATGCACAGCATTACTTTCAGATGACATATAGCTCGTGTCAGCACCTTCTGTTGTTGCATTATGACTACATGTTTTAGTTGACGAGCATCTTCGATCAACATCAGTCTCATAAATAGTAGATGATGAACTTCCGTCATCTCGATACCCATTTTTATCATCACAACTTATACTGGAGATTGTCAGTTTACTAGAATCCCTCGAGATATCAAGAACCTCTTTTGCTGCTTCTTCAAGAACCTGAACATCACAGATTGTCTCATCTTTTTCATTTATAGTCTTCATATCAGCTTCTGGAAAGTTTTGAGTGTGCCCAAAAGTGGGTTCTTCTTGTTCATCATGCTGAGAATTGAATGCTGTCTCCGAAGTAGACTCCACGTCAGCATCCTTTTGAGGAACACTCTTAAGCTGAGCCTGTTTGTCTCCATTGCTAACACTTACTTCAGAATCAGTGGACGTGTCTTTGGAATCACCAATTGAGTTGGATATTTCGACTGCACAGCTAGTAGGATCAACCCTCTTAGTGACAGGGTTGTCTTTGGTACTAGCTGAGGATGCTGGCTTTTCATGAGTAGGTGAACAGCTTACATGTACATCAGCCATTCTCGGAAATGGATGTATATTTCGTTGTCCATTCAATACCCCAGCATCTTTAATCCCGAACCCCCTGTCTTTCCCAATGCCAGGTTTGTTCGAAAATGATTTTCCAGGAGTCTTCTCCTTTGGGCTGTTTGTGGGCTTTACTGGAAGATAAACCGTAGATGGGTTTCTGCAGCGAAGAACATGAGGTTGCAAATGGGGGTGTCTTAAGAGTTCAGCAGCCTGAAGTTTCAGAATGCTCAGGATCAGTATGGATGGTAGCATTTACTAGAAAGCTAAATACAGGATCACTTGCACTCACAGTTGGTCTGTGTTCCGGGCTCTTCCTTAGCGTGCTCTTAATTATTTGCTTCCTGAAACATGAAGTCATTTCATTTTCTACAAATATTAGACTTTTTAAAATGAAATGAAATAGCATTATCAGTGACGTTAAGTAACACATCCATAAATGATTATATGGGAGAAAATGCTTACAGTGTGGAGGAATACAAAATCGGGAGAGGAGAAATGGATGATCTGTTGATTTTGTTAACAAGTCCCGCCATATCCTATTTGTTATAAATAACTTCAGTTTACTATAGACTCTATAGCAAAGCAAATTACAGACAAATTGATGGTAGTTTAACGATACTAAGGCAATGTCTATAGCTCGAGTTAGAAGAACTCACAGGAGCTCTAAATGCGGGTTGATGTGCAGCAATCTCAAACATGCAGCAACCTGGAATAATAAATTTATCACTCATAGTTGAAACTATAACAGATTTTGCATCTCGGGATCATGCTTTGAAATTCTTACCAACTGACCATATATCTGATTTATAGCCATAAGGTATATCTGCAAGGAGCTCCGGACACATATAGTTGGGTGTGCCAACAACCTATTATGTGTATGCAGACCATGTAAAAGAAATGGAATGAATCCTTAAAAAGTGGTTTTGACAAATTCTATAAGCAAAACTACTAAGATATTTATTAACAATAGCAGTTCATTTCCTCTTTTTTTTCAATCAGAATTACTTGCAAAATAATCTGAGTGCATTGAAGGAATTGTAAGACAGGTTTTCAAAGAAGAATTTTCCAAGAAAATTTCATAAAAGGGAAAAGATTAGCACGAGATCATACCGAGGAAGCAAGGTCTTCAGTGTTAAGTAATTTTGCAAGTCCAAAGTCACCTGTACAGTCCATATAAGACATACAAATCTTAGAAGGCATATTAAAAAGGGAGACCAAACCTGATAAAGAACACGAGTCCTTTATAGTAATCCTTTTGTCTTCATACCAAGCCGGATGTCATTATCCTTCGTAAGGAATATGTTGGAACACTGAGATGAAATAGAAATTAGAGAATAGCATCCCCATTTAAGAACCTTCTTAACTAAAGGGGTGATTATAGAAGCATTACCTTCAGATCCCGATGAAGAACACGGTTTGAGTGTAGGTAGTCCACAGCCAACAACAACTGAGTCATCCACTTGCATATTTTCTAGAAAACCAAAGAGAATAATAAGAGGGTTAATAACATCTCTAGCAGGTATATATAAGCAGTTCAATTGCAGTATTTCTCATTACCTCCTCGGGGAAGTGCATACCTCTGGCCTTCTTAATTAGCTCAGCCCTTATTCCAACAAAAATTAATGGAATTTCAGTTGCTATTAAGTTACATTACAATCTGATTAAAAACAGATGATAATTATACTTAACAATACAGTCTGACTAAAAATCCGACTCTAACTTTTATGGTCGGTGTTTCAGTTGAAGGATTTCAAACTTGATGATATGAATATGGAGCATTTTGATCATTTCTCAGCCAATCAACCAAGATGAATTAGGTTACCTACATCTACAGCTGACACAAAAATCATACTAGTAAAATTAGCAGTGAGAATTTATCTTAGTTTTTAATACAAATGCAATCTACAAGCATAAAAATTCCCTAGAATGTGCATAAGATGATTAAAGAACTTGCATATTCCTCCAAAATCTTACTCAAAAAAATGAAAAACTCCTTTTTTTAGGTAACTTACATGTCCCCTCCCTCACAGTAGCTAGTTACAATGCATATACTGTTTCCCTGAGAAGCATGAACACAAATTAACAAATCAATGAAGAGTAAATTTTGTGCTTAGCAATATAAACAATAATATTGTGCATAAACTCTTTCATATCCATTGTAAATCTAAAATACTTGTAAAGCCACTTCACCTTATCAACCCAAGCATCTTTGTACTCGACAATATATGGATTATTCAATTTGGCCATCAGTTCCATCTGCAATAAAGAGGCGCAATTGAGAAACAGTCTCAAACATGGACTGCCAAGACATGAATCAAGGTATTCTTGGTTTGCAATATGAAAAAATTACTAATATCAAAGAATGAGCTATCCAGGTATCTTTGGTACCTTATTTGGCATCATGTTTACACTAATTATGAGGGTCTTACTTATCTTTGGACAAGTGAAGGCACATTTTCCCCAACTATAATAAATTCTTTATCAATCGACTATGAATCTTCAAACCCAACTTTTTTCTGGTGAGAAGCCTATTCCCAAATTCAGGAAACATATGTTGGATTGCTACATATGAAATTAGTCCCTCACCTCAACTACATCAACGGTTGGTTCTCTTTGTGCCTCAAACCAGACACACACTATAACTAACCGATGGTTACGGCAGCAGAGGGGAAACGGCACTTGGATGGTTGAACCAACATGAACATTTTTTCAGATTGTTTCCAACTGACTGGTTCTAGGTGTGATGTATGTATCAATATTTTGTTATGATAATGACCATAAAAGGCTAAACCAGCAGAATATACAAAACATATTTGTATATTCTGTAAAGAACTGTAACTCACTCCAAAAGGAAAAATAAAGATCGCAGGCACAGCCTTCAGAGTGGCAACAAGGATGGGAAATGGAACAGGGGCAAACTCAAGGTTTAGAGCATCCCATTGGGTAGATAAAGTTGTGCAACCTAAAGGGTCAACACATGACAAGGTTGGATTGTTAAATAAAACATAGACAACCCAATAACCAAAACGTTTCTTAAATCAAGATTCTATGGTCAGGGTTTCATTCAACCATAGGAAATTGAACACTAATCCCAGATGATGATATTTAACTGCTCTAGCCAAAAACTGAGATGATGCTGGTGCAGGAGATGGACATAATCCCAGATGCGGATTGGTTCAACAGATCCAAGATTACCCCCGTAACCGAAACCAATGATGATGAATTGTTGGGGGGGGGGAGAGGGGGGGCAGTACTGCGATTCCCATACGTACAGTACGTGACATGGTGAGACAACATAACCCACAAATCATTGCAACTGCTGAGACCAAGGTGCATGCAATTGAGGTATCGAAGTTTGTTGATTGACTGCCATTTTACACCTGGCTTTGACACCGGCACAACCAAGCAAAAGGGGGGTATTTGGCTTTTGTGGAATTCCTTTGCAGTGACCATTGAGCAACTATGCGATGCTTAGCAGGATATCCATTCCATGGTTAAGTTACCTCTTCCCAACTCGTCTTGTTTGCTTTCTATTATATATGCAAGTCCTAGGTTTACAGAATGTAGACTATTGTGGAATAACCTGATGACTGAGTATGAAGGGAAAGAAAGGGGCAAAGGTCATCAAACTTGACCTGGAGAAGGCCTATGATAAATTGGAATGGAACTTCGTCCAACAGGTTCTCTTTATTTCATGTTTCCCAAAGAAGGGATCAATTTAATAATGCAATGTATATCTACAGCTTCCACCTCTATGCTCCTAAATGGCACCAAACCTGAAAGCTTTCAACCATTAAGGAAAGAGTACTAGCGGGCACAGGGAAATTTCTTGCTCTTTTGCCAGCACTTAAAAGTTAGACCTCTCCCATAGCTATCACAGTTACTCGGCAAGCCCTACGCGAGGACAGATGAAACTTAATATTGGTGACTATGACTGGAAACCTCGAGAAAGCAGTAGGGGCCCTTATTCGAGATCAAAATGGCAACTGGATATCTAAATGCTATTGACATAATCCAAACGTGACAAACTTAGAGGCCGAGCTTTGGGTGTTGAGAGATGGCCTCCATCT
Source organism: Gossypioides kirkii (assembly GCA_005610355.1). Classification (NCBI taxonomy): domain Eukaryota; kingdom Viridiplantae; phylum Streptophyta; class Magnoliopsida; order Malvales; family Malvaceae; genus Gossypioides; species Gossypioides kirkii. The sequence continues at coordinate 34,980,317 of CP032244.1, read as the reverse complement.
CGCTCATAGCCTAAATATTGTCAATCTTGAGATCAAAGTTGATGCAACTGCTATTATAAGTTTAATAGCTGATGTTAACGATTCTAATGCTTTGCTTTCAATCTTGATCGATGACTATAGGATGCTCATGACTACCATCCAGCCGACTGAGATCAAACATACCTTCAGGGAAGGAAAGCAGAATGCGGATGCTTTGGCGAGATTAGGAAACTGTTTTCAAGCTAATGCCTCCTCAAATAATTTTAATTTTGTGGACTGTCTTTATGTTTGTAATGGACCGCCTAAGTCAATTTCTTTCTCATTGGCAAAGGCCAATGGACTTCATGTTATGCGTACTATTGATTAATTAAGTTTTTTTCTACCAAATAAAGGTATGTGGATAATCAACATGAAAATATTAAGGAATAATCTCTGCAACTTTCACCACAACTCACATGTTAATTCATTTTAAAAAGAAAAATGAGGAAATATTTTAAGAAGTGACCTCTTGGTGTGCTGTTCGCTTAAACTTCTCAGTTTGCTTAGCCAGCCGAATCCTCTTCAACACATACCTAACAGAATAAGCAAATTAAAGATATCATACCAAGTCAATAATTGCTAAAAGACATGTAAACAGACTGACAGCTGCCAATACTGAAATTAAGGCCACATATTCAGAATATAGGCATTGTTGCATAACCAATCATAAGAAACCTTGATTTTAAGCATTCAGGATTCCATTAGTAAGAAAAACAAAAACAAAGAACAGTCCCTCCCAAAGGGAAATATTGTTTAGAACTTACTTGAATGTTCCTCAAAATACTTACTTGATTTTCTCAAGTTTATGGAGAACAAGAAAAGCAGCTCCAAAAGCTCCTCTTCCAATCTGTTCTATAACTTCATAGTCTTCCATCTTGGACTTGCCATCACCATTGTGACTCTCCATGGAGACTTTCAAAAAGACCAAACATTAATATCCAGTTTTATTATTTTTCAACAAAAATATAAACCCATATCAGAAATCTCACCCAAAACAAGTAAATGAGCAAAGAAGAGAAAAAACCCAAGGTCCAAAATTTGCAGAACAGGCAAAAAAAAAACACACCAGGACAGAACTAAAGAAGTTGAATACAGAGTAGTAAGCTCTCCAAAAGAAAAAGAAAATGGTGGGATCTTATTTGTAAGAGACAGACCGAAAATTAAGCAAAGCTAGAATTTGACAATGATGATATCAGAGTGATAGAGAGAGAAACAAAAGCAAAAGCAACATCCAACACTTAATAAATAAATAAGACTTACCAAATTAATAATGACTTAATTGGAGATCTGATTAAATATATAAATGGAAAACAAAGGAAGTGGGTGAAAATGAAAGATATATGAAAGTCAAGTGGAGAAGGTGAGGTGTGGGAAAAACCATAGTGAAAGGCAAAAAAGCTTTGCTTGCATTTGCAGATTCATGGGGAGATCAACTTACATACACACACAAATGAAACAGAGAATGTTTTCTAGCATGTAGTTTCACTGTCACCATCTTTTATTTAATATATATTACTCATTTTTTCTAAAAAGGAAAATAAAAAAAGTAATATTAGAGCTTTTTTTTCTTTTTTGGTAGTTTTTTTTTTTTTTTTTTGAAAAAAGTCTTAGAATGTTCCAGAATGGGTCAATGAAAGGGGTGCTTTTGAGGGGTTTTTTATTTTATTTTGGGGTCTCATAATGTGCAACTTTTAACTAGGTGCCCTAAATATAGTGAAGATATTAAATTTTATGTTATATTTTTTAAAAATTAGAATTTAATTTTTATATTTTATATTTTATATTTTCATTTTCAGTAATTTAATTTTTTTAAATTTTAAATTTTAAGTTCAATTATTAATATTATTAATAACGTTAAAATTATTTTTTATAACGTTATTTTTTTAGTTATATTGTTATTAAGTGAATTTTTTTTATTTCAAAATGTCACACTAACAAATTTAATAATTGGACTTAAATTTTAACATTAAAAAAATAGAGGGACTAAATTCTTTGAAAATGTATAAGTCAATATATGGTATATACAAGTAATCATATTAATCCAATATGAAAATAAATGAGTCTATTTATTTGTTTAAATGTCTACCATTTAATCAAAATGAAAATATCATATATACTTATGAGATTATGAGTCGTAATCAAAATTTTATATGTAAAATTGCATTAAATCAAAGATCATATATCAATTTCCATAATATATAAATTCAATATTTATCCCATTTATAAACTATTAAAATTAATAAATTAACTTAAAATTTTTATTTAATGAAATAAATACTTGGAAAATTAAAAATATATATATAAAGGGAAAATAAGTTTATTTTTATAAAATAACTATTTTTATTATTTTTAATTTTATATTAATTACTTTATCATTGTTAATTATCAAAATTAAATATTAAAATATTTTTATTAAGTTTGTCTTCAATGTTTGTAAAATTAAAATTGTAAAGATAAATTTAATAAAGAAATAAATTTTTAGTGGTAAAATTCAAGACACAACATAAAGTTAAAAGTATAGTGGTAAATTCAAGTACAATAATAAATATCAATTATAGCAAAGTGCATAATGGTAAATTTCAGTTTCCACCTAATGGATAATGGTAAATTAACACATTAACCCTTTAATATTTATTAATCTTGTAAAATATAATATATATTAAGTAAAAACAAAATTGATTTAAAATAAAGATGTCTTTCAAAAATTGATGGTTAAAATATTAAAGGGATAAATATCAAAATTATACGTGAAGTTTGATGCAATGTGCAATATCATTACGTTGATATATTGTATGCATAAACAATTATATTAATCCAATATGAAAATAAATGTATATATTCATTTCTTTCTATATGTATAATTGAATCAAAATAAAAGTTTCATTGTATATATATAAATCGCTATTCAAGTTTCACGTGTATAATCACACGAACTTTAAATAACCACTCATTTCATCTAGTTGTAAACCCTAATTTTTTGGTGAATTACAAGATGAGGGCAAAAACCTAACAGCAACGCGACTCGAACCCAAATCATACTTGAGACGATGAACACTTTAACTATCAGATCAACACGAGTTCTTATCAACCCTACTTTTAAGTTTTAATTATAGGAAATATATTTAGGTTTAATGATGAATGGATTAGGGGCTTATTTAGCAAGTTAATTTGTTGCTTAATTTAAGCATGACACAACTTAGCTTCTCTGTCAAAAACAATGTGGTATTATGTCACTCTATGCCTCTCTCTTCTCTTTTAAGAAATAAATTAATTCACCTAATAAATATGTCCATGCTTCAAAGTTCAAATAGAATAATTAAACATCAAAGACAGTTAATTCTTCTCATTTTAAATTATTTTAATTCATCTTTAAATTATCAATATTATATCAATTAAGTTTTTCGTTATTAAAATTATTAAAATTAAACGACACATAAAATTTAATATATGTAATATATATGTAAATGATAAAAATGAGTATTACATAAAAAAAGTATTACATAGGTTGTAATAATTTATTTAACACGTAATACATTAATATCACATAAAATATTAGATAATATGAAAAATTATGTGTATATATATATATAACTCATGTTAATGAAAAAAATACTATACAAAATATTAAGAACAATATATTTACAAATATTATAAAAATATAGTGAGCATTACATACAAATACAATGATCAAATAAATTATGACGTTTGTAATGTATATATGTTCTCCTTATGTTTTGCTAATATTTTTTAGTCCTTAGGGTGTATGTTGCTTTTGGTGTATGTATGTTGGTTTAGATTCGAAGTTCCGTTCGAAAAATTGAAAGATTTGGATAAAATAAGAAATTCGAAAATGGAATTGGATAAAATTCAAGGCTCGTTCTTTATAGGGGATGAGCCTTGGGTAAAATTCTTTTAGCTCGAGTTCGATCCTGTCTTACTCGAATATATCATGTTATAAAAAATATTATATATATATATTAAATCACTAATCTAATAACAATTAAATTCATTATCCAAAATTTAAAAAAAAATTATCCAACTAAATAACTCAACCCAAAATATAAAATTTTAAAAATTATATTTAATACAACAAAATATTTATTATATTTATTTGTGTTTTTTAATATAAATACTTTTTAATGTGTTAAAAAACTTTTATTTTAATACTTTTAGTGTATTTAGTGTATTATATATTTTTTTTAAAAATTAAATAAAAACTAATCTAAAATAAATAAATATAAGCGGGTCAAATTGGACCTGAGTTTAATTTTCTGAAATTGGATCGAATTTAAACAAAAAAAAATAAATCTATTTTTAAATTGGGCTCAAAGTTAAAAAATGAAGCTAAATACTTTGTATAGATCCGACCCAACCATAAACACCTATATTTTGGTGATACATGTTCTTTTCTTATATATTATTTGTGTTTGTTGTCTTTTTTTTTTTCTACTTGCACTAGTTGTTCATCTTGATTTTATGTTCTGATGTCAATGCATGTTCGCTTTTATAGATAATTTTATTTTGTGCATTATTGTTTCATTAATGTTTTTCTTTTTTGATTTAATTTTTATTTTCATTTGGTGATGTGTATTCTTTGATGTTAAAAGAAATAAATGAAGAAAACGACTATTGATAATTGATAGAGATGTAGAGAGAGGTGTGTGAGAATATTTATGAGACGAAAGAGAGAGAAAAAAAAAAGACTATATTTATGAGATAATAAAATTAAAATATAAAATTATCAAATTATTAAAATATTACATGTATGTTATTAAATTTAAAATATATTAACATATATGATAAATACCAAAAAACTTATTACAATGTGTAGAAATCAAGTATTTAAAACACATAGATGTATAAAAATAATATACAATAAATGATAAAAATTATGGTTTGAAACTAATTAATGGTAACACATGAATACATACGATATTAAAATATAAAAAATTAAAATCTCATTACATGCGTATGCATTTGGTAATATTAAAACATATTATAAATATTATATACTATTAAAATAATTTAAATATTATCCATAGTATTAACAGAGAGGGAGAATAAGAGAGACTGTCAAAAGAGATCAATTTACCCAATATAAGACAAAGAACGGGATAGGTAAAGAAACTCAAGATGCATGCTTAACGTATTAGAATTTCGAGTGGAGAGGAGTCCCCTTACTAAATGACATCTTGGGATATTTATAAAAAATGTAAGGGCCCGATGGAGGACTCAATCGAGTCCAATTTAGTAAGGATATAACAATAGTCTCCCTTCATCGAGAGCTAAATTATAAAATGATCGTACCTCAAGACCATCTGTATTTTACCCCATAAATGATAGTTGTTACAAATAAATGGATGGAAGTTATAGAGAACTTAACCAAAAATTTCATTTTGTAATTTAACAAAGGGTACAATTATTGACCCAACAACTCGGGAATATATGATACTCTGAGAGGCTTTAAAATTTCTATTCATAGTATAAATTTGCTAATAATGCATTTCCTAATGATATTTCTATTTATAGTTGATTTGTATAAATTTTGCTTTAGATATAAAGTACAAGTACAAGCTGTCCGTTGATGAAATAAAATGAAAAAAATATAAACCACTCATTGGTGATAAAAAATATAAGAAATGTGGACTATCCACCTGAAATGCATACTCATTGATAATATAAAACATAAGAAATGTACATTATCCTTTGCATAAAAAATGCGTAATGTCTATTAACATGTGAGCAAGAAGATTATTCATTGTTATAAATAATGATAGCATGTAGCTTATGACCTTAGTTTTTGACGAGTAATATTGAATATGTGTTTACGAAATGATAATGGGTATGACAACCCGACCAAGTTGTTGACAGGAGTGACAACCCGACCAAGGTGTGACGATCAGACTAGGTTGTGTAGTATAGTTAAAGCAGGCATGTTCATTACGAAGTAGGTAACCCAAGGCAAATGCAAATGACTGTAACTACAACACAAGGAAACATTCCATGTTTGTTTAGATAATTAAGACAAGTTAGCATTTTCCATAATTCTCACCATATTCATCTTTTTCACAGAAACAACCCTAGAATAAGGCCTGATGTCACTTGTGCTTTGATTTGTTGGAGGCCTTTCGACTTTCGACTTTCCTCCTTGCAGCTTCAAATTCTTCCTCAGTAGGCTCAGAATCTGCGTTACCCCCATATTTAGACACCAATGTTGAAAACATGGAATCAAATTGGTCTTTCCTCTCACTTCTGCGCTGAGATATAATTGCAAGTAGATCTGGTTCTGACTGTTTAATGGACCTGTTCAACACCGGTGAAAAAAGGGAAATACTTTAACATCAAAGTTGATTTATAGCTTTAAATGAAAGGAAAAGACCCAGCACAAGACTCACTTCTCCTTCCTTCTCAAGGGACTGGTTGGTGGCTTCATTTCAGATACTTTGTTAGCCCATTTCCTGTAGGCTTTTGTTTCTTTCAGTTCCCCTAATAGCAAAAAAATGAAACTGGTATCACGGAAAAATCATCCATCAACTGAAAGCTGTAAGAACCAGGTAATAACTAAGCTCGAACGAAGGGCTCACCAGCAGCTATTGCTTCATCAAGCAAATCCTTGAAACGGTGTGAATCGAGCTTAGGATCTGAACAAAGCATTGAACAGAAAAGCCTGTTGAGGGGACAAAAGATCAAATTTAATCAGGACAGGCTAAAGGGACACAACACATACAGAGACATATACAAATTGCATCTCTTACTTATTCATATTGCCTTTGCACTTCTTATAAAGATCAATTAAATCTTTCTTCTCTGAGTCAGATCCCCTATAGTTTGCTTCAAACTCTTCAATATCAGCCTCAGTGACCTGAGATTGATTAAAGCGCCATGATCTTAATGAATTAAAAGACAATGCTCTGATGACATAAAAGGGATGAAAAGTCAACAAAAGTAGCAACCTTTTTATACATAGCCCTGAAAAAGGTTTTCAAATTCTCAACAACATCCCCAGCAAGGTCCTGATCAACAAATAGCAGAGAAGAGTTCACAAAAGGTCGATTAATAAAGGGAATAAACTGGACAAGATGGACAAGTTAAATTGAATTGTTTGTAATAACGATGGTAAGTCTTGTCCGACACAACTATGCTCAATTTCATTTAAATATTCCACTGAACGAGTGCCAGACATAAAGACTTGAAACAAAATGAAGAGTCAGAACAATATAATCCTGAACTACATTTTACTCACAGCATCATCGACGCAACCAGTTTGGTCATAGACCGCTCGTTTCTCCTCATCACCGAGAATGGATATCACCTTTTGCAATTGCTGAAATTTCTCTTTAGCTTCCTGTATAGATGAATGGAATCAAAACTTACCCTTGTATTCTTCCATGAAAAATCCCACACACTATAGAGAAACGAAACGTAAATTCAGAATACAAATTAACTTGCGGCTTTTACCTCATCACCAGGATTTTTATCAGGATGTAGTCTCAGGGCCAACTTATGATATGCTTTCTTAATCTCCTGCTGAGATGCCGTCTTTGCAACATTGAGAACCTACAAGCAATCCGTCGTTATTAAGCATCTTTGCTCAAATTTTCCATGGAAATGCCAATGGAACGATGCAATGAAAGCCACATCGAACCCACAATAAAATTGAAATCCCTAAATTCCAAATCCAAATAATGAAAAATCAATGAAAATTTCTAGAAATACCTCATATAAGCTCTTTTCATTTGAAGAAGAGAGATTTTCCACCTCTACTTCTTCTTCTTCATCGCGTGAAACCCCAGAGTTCTTTCTCTTTCCCATTTTTAGCCCAAATTTAACAAAATAACAATTTTAAGTATTCTAAGTTTCAAAATTCTTCTTTTTTTCGTCTCTTAAGCCAGAAGAAAGGAATTTTGGGTCTGGGAGGATTTTTGGTTTCTGAATTTATAGCGTAGCTTTTAGAATTTGATTCCTTCCCGCCATTTGGGTCTTTGTTTCCCCATTTTCCCGCCAGTTAATGATATGTTGTGGATTGAGAGCTTAGTTAAAGGTCGATAAGAACACTGTAGTGGCGCCGTTTATGGCAGATGGGATCCACATGACTGATGAACTTTCAACATGACCAAAACTTTTTTTTCTACATTTATAATTAAATCACCCCAAAGACTAAATTAATTACAAAATATTTATTAAATTATTTAAAAATTTTCATTAAATCATTGAACTAGTCGAAAGTTTCTATTTAAATCACTTGATTGTTAGGGTTTTTGTTAAACTCGACTAGCGGACTTTAAGTGACAATTTAACGATTAATACGACGAATTAATATCCATTGACGAATGAAATAACATATATTAAATACAAGTCGATCTGATAATTGATGTCAAAGATTGTTTGGATTTTCGATTGTAGATTGGTGATGTTTAAATTTGTTTTATAAACAAAAATTGAACTTTAGAAGATATTTGGAAGAAGAGGTTTTAATTGGTATAAGCGATGCGAACAAAAAAGGTCAACGATTTTAACAATTTAGTCATTTAAATAAAAACTTTTGAATATTTTAATGACTATTTGTAATTTTTTAAAGTTAAATAATTTAGAGATCTTGAGTGAATTTATCAAATAGTAAATCATTGTTAGCTCTTGTTTTTTCTTTGGAATACCAACTTTCAAACTTCGAACCTTAAAGCAAATGCCTAAACACATAACCTTCAAGGACAAGGGAGAGACGATAAATCATTGTTAACTCTCATACATTCCATGTATGATTTGAACATTGTCATGGGTTTTTAAGGTGAACACCCACGCCATTAGACCAAAAGCTAGAGTTACACCCCATGATTTTCATTATTTGATCTTTCAATCTTGGCTTTCCAATCAAGTAAATGGTAATCGCTAATGTTGAAGGTAATATATCAATTAAACAAAACAACAAAAGATAGACAATCAAGTAAGAGCATAGAACTAAAGCCTAAGCTAACAAGTTTACCCCATACACTCATTCTTATATATGTCCTATTCCTAGTATCAAACTGAGCAAAATTCGAACTCTAAACAAAAACCAAAACAAAAGGAACATAATTCCAAACAACACAATTTACATATAATAAGGCGACCTTAGTCAAGGAATGAGCAATCTTATTAACACTTCGTCTAATCCATTGAATGACACATTATGCATCTGGTTTTTCAACCAAATACACTCATTCACAATCATACCAAACTCTGATAATAAATTTAAAGATCTAGACATAGCTATTAAAATCGTAAAATAAATCTGAAATAGAACTTAATAAATCATAAACTAGAATCTATCATGTCAAATCATCAAGAATAAATCAAGAACAAAACTAGATGCTGAAGCTTACCTGAATCCATGGATTCTCGGAGATTTTTGGATATTGGGGTTTTGATCTTTCAAATTAGCACACAAGCAATTTTGAGAGAGTGACTCTCTTTTCTCCAAAGATGAGATATTAGAAAAGCTTTCTTCCGTGTAATTTGGAACCATAACCTTAATATATATAACTTTGACACATTAGCCCTAATTCTTAATCAGCCCATCATCAATTAGGAATTAGTCTTCAATTAGAATTTAGTGTAATATCACTTTTGATTTGAGCTAACCTATTATGATAATAAATAATAACATGTAATTACCCTCATTATATATATGTGATGTCCATATTTTCCAACAATAGCATTGTAAACTTCCAAATTGTCAAGCTCAATTAAATATATTTTACATTCCACACCTAATGAAAGGATTTAAAGTCGTTAGGGATAGTGAACCTAATGTGACGGTCTGATGGTCAAGGATTTTCACCACTTCAAGTGTGGTATGAGTTTGAGTCGCGTTTGTTATTTGGATTTTACCCTGTTATTATAATGCATTGAAAAAAAAATGTTAGGAATAATTAATAAAGCGAAGGTGGTAAAGGGTTTGGAACAGTTCACTCTTGTAGAGCGAAAAGCCATATATGGTAAAAATGAAGGGAGAAATAATAGAGAGCTTTCATAGTACGAGAAAGAGTTAATAGATAAGTTTGGTGGCTAAATAGTGAAAGAGAGGAAGAACCCCAAAAAAATCTTATTTGCCTTAATTTCAAGAAGAGTATATACAAGGATCCTTGGTACCAAGATCCACGTTGTCTTAAAAATATTTATGTGTAACAATTATCATACTTTTATTTAAATTTTGAAGTGATTTTTTGAAAAATCTAATGTAGTTAATATGAGAGTCATATGTTTTTATTTTGTCAGGATTAGGAGTCTTAAGGGCCCGACCCTTAAGAGTCTTAAGGGCCTGACCCTCTTAAAATGAAAAATTTATTATTTAGATTTTTAAAATTTTTAAAATTTTAAATTAATAAAAATAAAATTAAACTTTAACCTCCCTAAAAATGATAAAAATTTGATTTAATCATTTAAAAATTATAAAAATGTAGGCTAGTCGAAAAGTTAAATTGCATGTTTACTATAGTAAAAATTATAATTTAATTTCAACCCCCTAAAAAAAATTTGGCTTCGCCCTTGATTATTGTCCATTACAACACCATTTTTTTTTGGTGTAAAAAAGAAATTAAAAGTTGCCTAACTCTATAAGTTATCGATTCCAGCATTCCTATGACCTCTTAAGGAGACTTCAGAAACCGATATGACCCTTCTACCTCGGTCCCTATTCAATGTCCATTACAACATCTTTAACATATGTTTTTCCTCTGATTTAAGGATAGGAAATGGGAATGGATTATGAATAAAAAAAAATTCTATACAAAAGAAATCGCACTATAATCATTGTCATTAGAGATGTTTGTAGGTCGGATTGAGTTTAAGTATAATATTAACGCACTTTATATTTGTCCTAATTCGGCCCAACTCGGAATTTAAGGCTAAAATTTTGTCGAAACCCGACCATATTTGTAAATGCTTAACCCAAATCCATTCTAGGTTGGTTCATATTTCTTTTATAATTTTTTTAAAAAAATTATATAAATATTAATTTAATATTTAATAATTTTATATATTTTTTATTTATTAAAATTGTATATATAGACATCTTAATTTTTTTAATATTTATATTATTGTATTATATATAGAATAATATTTGATGCACCATTAGTGAATAACAAACACATCACCATTAAAATTAGACCAAAAAATATGAAGGATTTTTAAATAAATATTAATAATTTTATTTAAAGATAATTAACCATTAATCCTAACTATTATTAATAAATATTAATAACTCTCAAAATTAGAATATTGAATTTAGGGTCCCAAGTTTAGGGTCCCAAGTTTAGGTTTAAAAGTTTTAGCATTTATGTATAAACTAATTATTATATAATTATATTTAATAAAGTTATTAATATTTATTTGTAGATTAAAATATGCTATAAGTTATTAATATATATATATATATATATATATATATATATATATTAAATTCAAATCATGATTTGGCAAAAAAAAAATCAAATCATGAAAGTACAAATAATATCATTTATTCGTTTACAACTCTCGTCTTTCCTTTTTCTCAGGATGACTCAACATCGTTATTAGCTACGTAAGATGATTCATGTGTAGAATGATATTAGTTTTTCCCCTATCACATGAAAATCACATAATCAAACATAGTTTGCATTTTATTCATTTTAGTCGTTGTATTAAAAATACTCATAATGTTTGATATTTAACATCTAATCAAAATCTAATTTCATATTCTCCCATTAGAAACCTTATATTTCTAACTTACAACATAATTTCTCAACACCTTTTAATTTATTCAATTCAGTCCCTAATATCTCAAAACTACTAAATAGCTTAATTGAATTTCTAATAAATTTCAACACTTTTCTCTAGTTTTCAACTTAGTCCTAACAATTGACAATCTAAAGCATTGCTAAACTTAATCAAACTTAAATGATCATAAAAACATAAAAATCCAAAGAAAATACTTAAGTACCTTAGGAATTTTGGACCAATTTGTAAAAAAAAAAGCGCAAAAGAAAAAATCCTTTATTTTTCTTTCTATTTGGACGGCAGAAGCTTGAAAAAGATGAATATTCTAAGATTGATGTTTTAATTAACTTAATTAATCATGATTAATTTACTAAATTAAGACATATACTTCTTTATTAATTATAATCATGGAACTAAGTGGATATCATCGTCATTTTCCACTATTCCATAAGAAAAAATGGTTCAACAATCATTTAGGTCCCTTGGTTAATTACCAATTAGGTCCTCAAGCATTTTCTAAAATACAATTCAATAATATTTGGACTTTTACAATTTAATCTATATATTTTAATTAATAATTTTCTAAATTTAATTACTTAACCGTTCTATACTAATTCCTCAAATCCTCCTTTCCAAACTCGATTTTCGAAATTAAATTCTGAATCATATTTTTCAATATAATTTAAAATTCGATCAATATAAATTTTTATATATTATAAATTATATTTAAACTCGAGTTGAATTTATATCTTAAATGAATTTAATATTTTTTCTCGGATGAATCTTTAAACTTATGAAAATACCTGATTCATGAACATATCGGATAAATATATGATAAAACCCAAAATAGAAAGATATTAGGGCTGGGATATGTCCCAAAATAGAAAAGCCAGATTCATCTCAAAATTCCAAAATGGTCCATTCCTTCCTAAACCAAAAAGTAATATGATAAACATATAAGCAAGGGCAGAACTGTAAACATAGCCTTTTTCCCAAGGGCAATTTGTCAGTGAAAAGCGTCCCGTGGCAGCAAAAAGGTTATACGAGAAAGCTTTTAAATAAAAGGAAAAAAGAAAAGTGATAAATTTTTTTTTTTAAATATTCTCCTAAAAAAGAAAAAAAATCACCCGAAATTTCTCTTTCTCCTATCAGCTTCGTTACATAATATATCTCTTCGATTAAAGTAAGGGCTCTCAGTTTTCCTTTTTTTAAACGATGAAGTAAATTCTTACCTTTTTCTTAATTTTATTTTAAAAAATTAAATTTTGTTTGGTTGAAATTAGATGTGAAGAAAGAGATTATGTTTGATTTTATTTTGTATTAAAATTGTAAATTTTTCTATGTGTATTTATTTTGCATGAGACAGGAATCGCTGGGTTCGATTTTGTCAGACAAGATCGGCCAAATTAAGATTTCAGGCAAGGAATTTTCTTGATTAAGGGTTTTCTTCCCCTTTTTTCCGTCTTTTTAAAGTTTAATTCTTGAAAAAAAGAGATAATTTAGGTTTTGTTTTCATCTGATTGTACTTGGTCTGGGTCAATTGGGTGTTTAGGGTTTTCGGTAAATTTTTAAGAGGAACTAGAAATCTGTTTGCTGTTGCTGGTTGCTTACTAAGAATTTTTAGTGTAAATCCAGATCAATTTGTGTATTTTTAATTATGAGCTAGAGGACACTGGATTATCTGCTTACTTTTGAGATTAATTATATTCATGATAATGATGAATTTTGTGAGAATTGTTTACTGTGGAAAGGTATAGGGGAAGTGCCTTAGCTTAAGTCTGCATAATTGAACTAATTTTCTCTATTGCTATCGGGCAGTTATTGCCTTTTAACAATGGCAAAAATGTTTTTGTTCTATGATTGTGAGAGACTCAGAGCCAATCTACACCCAATATACTAATTGTACAGCATATGTACTGCTTAACATTATATATAATGGATATGGTTGCAAACATGTCGGTTCTGGGAATGTATTTTGGAACTTATGGTCAATTGGAAGCCTATATTCCTAACTTCAGCTTGTTATCATGCTAAACTGATTTAAACAAAGGATGCTTCATATTATATATATATATATATATATGCATGTATGTATGTATCTGTCATTGGTATTGGCAACTCCATGATGTTCTCTCTCCGATATGTTTGCTTATTGGATGTGTAGCTCGGACTTTATTTATATTTAATGGACTGGTGTTGGAAATAGTTTTGCACATGGGTTTAGGGAAATGACCCTCCAAGGGCCCATCAAATATATGGAAAATCTTAGGAACAATTGAACATTCCTATGTTATTCGGCACAAACCCAAGTAGCATAGCTTCTTGGATTATTGATGTTCATACATCCTACTTTGCTGCCAATACCTGTTATGCAACATTTTCCCTTTGATTGGTATTATTATCAACTGATGCGGTGTGTTCCTTTAATGGTTATGTTGTAAGTAAACTAATTATCTGCAATTTCGCATCACCTGAGATCGCTACAATTAGTAATGATAGTTATCTTCGGTCTCTGGTGTACTGTTGATTGATGAATTATGATGGAGATAGTTAGTCCTAGGTATGAGTTCTTATCGAGTAAAATGATCATTTACATGCTTAATATGTGCTCATGTCCGTTTATTGATGTCCATCTTTTGAAGTCGAATCACTTTGTGGTTCTTCCTCTCTTCCTTTTGCTCTTGTTTTCTTGAATTCCTCCTTTATTTTGGGTTATCGGTAGTAGGGTGGTTTTGTTGCAGGAGATTAGAGAAGATGGACCCTCATGATGAGACGGGCCGCCAAGCTCCAGAAGGCCCGATCCTGTGTGTTAATAACTGTGGTTTCTTTGGAAGTGCGGCTACAATGAATATGTGCTCCAAATGTCACAAGGCAATGATCCTGAAGCAGGAACAGGCACAACACGTAGCATCGTCCATCGATAAGGAGCCATCTGTTGCTGCTGCTTTGGCTGTGCAATGTGGAAATTTTGGGTCAGAAATTGAATCATCCATCGATCCATCCCATATGACCTTCGGTGGGATGAAAACAAAAGAGGGTCCCAACAGGTGTAATGCATGCCACAAGCGTGTTGGTTTGACAGGATTTAGCTGCAGGTGTGGAAACATCTTCTGTGCAGCTCATAGGTACTCCGACAAACACAACTGTTCTTTCGATTATAGGACAGCCGCGCGCGATGCTATTGCTAAAGCCAACCCCGTAGTGAGGGCTGAGAAACTTGATAAAATTTAAAAAAGAGTCGAGGGTGAAGGTGAAGAATTGTGTAATGAAGTATGGGGTTTATGGTCCTACCCATTGTGTCGTCAGCTCATCATAGTGAAGGTTTATTTAAAGTTGGGTCCTTTGTCTCATTAGGTGTCCCCTTTGATTTGATATAAAAAACAGGTTGGAAAGTGGATAATAGGGAGGACACCATTGCAGTTTAAGGAAAGTCTATATACCTTGTCAATTTGTTGGCGATACATTTAAGTTCGCCCCTGTTTGTAAGTCTTTGTTTGTGCTGGTTTGATGGAACAATCGATATGATCGCCTTGTAATGCTTCTTTTCATATGCACTTCTTTCTTCTAGTACCAGTACCACCCATAGATATGGCATTGTTCACAAATTTGGACCATCATTGATTTTATGTTAGACACGCTACCATCTTTATCATCTACTTTCAACATCTTTCAGATTGTATTTTGTCTATTTTACTCAAGAAATAAAAATGAGATAAACTAGTTTTTTTATGTTAAATTAAAGAGTAAATTGATTTTTTTGTTAAAAGATTATTAATTTATACTGTTAAAAATTGGTATAATTGATGGAATAATTAAATAGACGATGTGCATTTCATATTGATGTACAAGGGTAATTTTTAACAATAAAAATAAAAGGAAATTTTAGCAGGACTAATTTAGTCTTTGATCTTATGTCTAAGGACTAATTTAGCTATTTTTTAAATAAGAATAAAATACAATTCAACTTTTAGTAGATGGACCTCCACAGTACTTTTATCCATTTTATATCACATATAGTTTTTTTTTTTTCAACACGTCTTAGTACAGAGGATGTGATTAGATGATAGGAATAAGAAATATAGCATTTTCAGCAGGCATCGTAATCTGAATTGGAGATGTACCATCCATTTATGTTCTTCTCTGTTGCTCTTTCCTATAGAAAAATAATCTGAAAATTTGAGTTTTTTAAACCTGAATTCTACTATAATGAGTGGAACAAATAGAAACTAACAATTCAACAACAGAAACTAATTAATAAAAGCTTCTTAATAATAATGCCTTAAAAATTAAAAAGGATTAGATTGAATAACCCAGAGTTGGAAATAGTATTTATATAATACAAGATATATTGAATCCAGCCATGAGAAATCAAAAAGGGTTCCATTTGACTCGGGTAAATACAAGACATGGAAACCTACAGATAAATGGTGAGGCCTTTCCTCTACTTCCTGATAGTTTCTAATTTCCGATATATATACAATACTAGCTACCATTAAAACAAATTTTCCATAAATCTTAACCTTGGGGCTTCTTCAGACTTCATAACTCCATTTTAAGTTGATTTGCATGCAACGTTGCTGCTGCACCAAAGTTGCAATACAAGTTATTCTTCTTCTCAGTTTACTTGAGATTAGAATAACTTTACATAAACCCATGATATGAATCAAAAAGTTATGACTAATATCCAACTTGATAAAATGTTAAGCCGCCGTTCGCATATTTACTAATTATAATACTTGGAAAGTAATCTTACCTGAATTTGCCGAGGAGTCGTAACTTAAAAGTGAGTTCTCCGGAGTAATGTAATTATTGCAGACCTCTTCTCTTCCCCAAATAGGCTGCTTAAGCGTATCAAAATGCCACTGGTGCTGAAACTGTTGTCTGTATCCATTGACTTGAACGTTAGGCCACATCAGAGGCGTAACCAAGCTGGGGAAGTTACCACCATCCATAGTAGATCCACTCTTCACATAACAAAATATTACTGGACATGTTAGTGGAAACTTTCTGGTCACTAAAATCAATAGCTACTCAATGTGCTACTGTGTAAATGGAGCACTGTGTAGATGGTTATTCCCAGCCTAATCTCTTATAAAGTTAATTTAAGAGCTTGACAAGTTATTTCACTAGCAAAAGAGTAATCTACTAGATCTATTTCAGTAATTTTCATTGAACGTGTTCTGCTAAGAGGCATTGTATAGTAATTGCCTGCAATCATAGGCCTTCATGTATGGACCCACTATTCTGATTTTCCATTGAAATGACTACATCTTCATTCAGTTGACTGGCAGCCATTGTTCCCATTTAAACATTAATGAATGGTTGACGGCATATATAGGTGGATGGAAGATGGTGGTCCAGACATGATCCACTGCCCTCTAAATATTAATGAGGAACAGTCTTTTAAGAAACTGGGTAGGAATCCAGTGGAAGAAACCATATAATAAAGTGTATACCTGTTAGGCTTTACCGATCTACATAACAAGCTCATAAACAACAATCCTGGAATGAAAAAAGAATTTTTCATGCAACTTTTGCCATATAAGTCCTCGGGAGGAACATATCAGCAGCTTAGTATAAAAACTTGGCAGAGCTACTTGTTATGTGAGCGGGAAGAATCACCAGAAGGCTTTCAATTTCCAACTTTATATTAGACATTCAAGACAAAGGTGCCTGATACTTACTTCTGATGTGAATAAACTATCAAGGTTGAAATCAATTCTTGGGCTCACTGTTGCAAGTCTCATTGATAAGATCTGCAAGCAAAAAAAAATGTTAGAAGAATCAGATCATAAAACCACAGCAAAATGCAGGTGATAAAAATGCCAGCGTAGCAGGACCTTCGCCAAATTTTACAAATGTTTCATGTTATGGTTAGGAAGCAATGCAAACATTTCTATTCAACCAACAAAGGGTGTCAACAACAAGCACCAAAAGAAAAATCAACATTTTAAGGATTGCAGAACACAAAAAGTATCTACAGAAAGAGCCCTCCATGAAACTGATGACACACACCTCTTGGCACAAATTTAATATGATTAATCTCAAGTCAGATTGACCTCTATGATCATTTGAAAGTGATTTGATAGGGGCCTATCCAGTGGCCAAGTCCTGTGTCTTTTTTACCCTACACCCTATTAGTC
Source organism: Gossypioides kirkii (assembly GCA_005610355.1). Lineage (NCBI taxonomy): Eukaryota > Viridiplantae > Streptophyta > Magnoliopsida > Malvales > Malvaceae > Gossypioides > Gossypioides kirkii. The sequence goes on along the minus strand of CP032244.1, from coordinate 34,962,423 downwards.
CACTTGTGTTGCTTAAGATCATGTCTTGAATTCATTGTGTTACAACTTTAAACCTTCTTGTATATAAGAGAGAAAAATATCCAATGCTTGAAATGCACAATTCTTACCTCCACTTGACGTTGTAGAGATTGCACATGGTTGATGATTTCATCCAAAATCAATGCTGTACCAGAAATCTGCGGCACACGGTATATCTCAGATCTCAAATAGTCGTCAAAATAGATGAATTCGGTTTGCATTCTAAAGAAATCCAAACTACAAGGGCTTTTCAGAGCAATCAACGTCTTGAACCTAAAGCTTTTGAAAACAAAAATGTAGTTACCAAAGCTCTAAGTACTGGCTCCCTATAAAATAATTTAATAATGCAATAAATACACAAGAAGACACCCACCATTTGGACTTTTCATTTATTGTTCTTACTTGGAACTACAGAAAACAAATTTGTATAGGCCATAATAAGGAGCATTACTCCGTCTACATGGATGCACTGAGTGAAAAGATGGTCTAATTCATTCAAATGTTGTAAAAGAAAAGAAAAGAAAAACTGCAAAAAGGCCAAAGAGCAAGAAGTCAACTCATTTGAAGCATATAAGTTCGAGACATACAGACATCCACCTAGAAAATGATTGTTTGGAAATTAGGACTTCAAATTTCAGAAGACCTCCTCTAAGACAGAAATTTAAAGCTAATTGGAAGTATAAACATGTCCAGTCTCCCAAAGGATGCATCAATTTAGAAGCAATTAAAATCAACAAATTTTTTTCCCAACAGTTCGGCATCTCTCACCCTATCAACCATTAAAGAAATCACGACTTTTTTCTTGGAAAAGGATGGTTGTTAACAGGTTTTTTCACCTAGTATTTACTAAATTGTGGCCCCTTGACGAAGAAAAGGCACCAGAAACTGACTCAGAGTTGCTTTCACTTGCTAAAAAGATTGTGAAATGTTAAGGGACAACTTAAGATTATACTTTGAACAATTAAACCAATTTTCCATGGATTATCACATTAAGTCCCCATGTAGTTGGGCAGGCATTAGACATATAAAAGACATTTTCTTTTGTCATCCCTCTTCTACATAACCCATAGAGGACAGATACACAGCTTGAACGAGAAGCAAGCAACTACTCTACATCAATGAAATGGGACCCCATAAAGACATTTAATTCAACTAGCACTAGACATGTCTACTGAGCACTTCATGTTAACATCCAGCTAGCATTCCCACATCGACAATCATCAGAGGCTAAAATTGTCATTTTACTATAACTATACACATCACATACATAATTCAGAAGATTTGATTAAAACTAGAAAATCTAGCTTTCAATATTACTAACTTCACCAAAACAGCAACGGAATTGCGCTCGAAAAGACAAACTTAACCTCAAAAGGACTTCTAACAAACCCTCCCCCACAATGGAAAACCAGCTAAAATATTAAAGCAAGTTGAGCTAAAAAAAGGTGAATTACTTTTGAGTGCAAAAGGTGACTAGGACAAAACCGTTACTAAAGAAAAGTAATCTAAAGATGTAACCTCACTTTCTAGACCCCATTAACATAGATATTCTTAATATAATCACAAAATCAAAATAAAATCATTAATTAACTAATTAATCCAACAGAATTTACCTTATTGCATCCAGGTACCAACTCCTGTAGTAGCTTCATTCGTGCATTAATCTTCTCTCTTCTTGCCTGTATTAAACACCACAATTATTAGCTAATAAGCAAAGCTAATTAAGGAGTCAATTATGGAAATTCGTAAATTACTCTCTCTGCTAAGCTATGGCTATCGGTTGCTTGTCCCCGGCGAGCTCTAACATGAACGTAAGGCAGTTTCTCGGCGTCCTCTAAGCTCTCATTTGTTGCAGTTTTGCTTTTCTTTGTTGACCCTTTAACCTGAAAATACTCGGAGAACAAATTAATCAAAATTTTACCAAAAATGGAAAACCCCAGAAACCCTTGATCAAAATTTTCCTCTTTTTTTTGTACCTTCTTTTCTCGATCTTTCCGCTTGATATTCCGGTTCTCCACCGTTGGATCAGAAACCAACGGCAGGGATGACGCGGTTACCGCCGGCTCACTCTTTACCGCCTTCTCAAGATTCGCGCTTGAATTTTTCGACGTCATTTCAGGTGAGTTGCACTTCTCGTTCTTCTTGTTACCTTCTCCAGAAAACACAGGAAACCTTGCATCTCTTTGAATCAAACCAGTATTAGAAGGAAAATGGAAGCTACCTTTGAAATCTTCAACGTTCGGAGCCGAAGCAACTATGAGCTTCACCGACTCGGGAGAGTGAAGAAGCTCAACAACTTGTGTATCCGGTAGCTCAAGTAGAGCCGTGAAGGAACTAGCATTATCAGTTGCCGGAGCCGAAATCAAACGGTGGATTTCGTCGGTAAATTGGAGCGACTCGAATGCCGCAACTTTTCCTCCCTCCAACATCGTTACATTAGATCTGGTCTCCGTTGTCCCTGCGTTTGACTCCATGTGAAAGACGAAAAAAGAACTACCCAATGTTGAAAGGAAAATAATACCCAGCTCAATTTCTTGAACATAAATGTACCCACTTGGTTAGTTGAACCCAATTTTGAGTTTTGTGAGCTTTGAAAAGAATAGTCAAAGAAAGCTTTGATTAGCTTCTTCAATGGCGGTAAGGCGAAGCTTAAAAAAATGAGTTTAAATGACTTCTGCAAGAGAGTTTGTTGCTCTGCAAAAGAGGTTACTTCGCAGCTATTTTAAGTATTAGTGAAAGCAACGTTGCAGGGCCGTTTTGGTTTATTAATAATATTAACAAAACGCAATTTCTAAAATAATCTACATTTCTCTCAATTGCGCATGGTCTACATTCATAGAAAGTTTCGTTTCCCTTTTTTTTTTACATTTTAAATTTTTTTCAGAAAATAATTTTAAATATCATTAATTTGTAAATTAAAATTTAAATATATTTTTTAATTTCGACACTGATCATCATAATTACTTATATCTAAAAGATATTTTACATGAAGAATACTATTAATTATCAAATTATCGGTTAAATTTTTTTAATTAAACTTTAAAACAATTAATGATTTAATGATTTAATAAAATTTTTAAATATTTTAATGATGTGAATGAAAACTTTAGAGAAAAAGAGCGTTGGATTAAAATTCTACCGTTTCAACAGTACAATTTATTGAATTTAAGAGAAAAAAGAGTTTGTTGCGGTACGGCGACGGTCCCATCAGTTTTTTTATTTATTTATTTTTCATAGTTTCTTAGTACTTATTTTCTTGTAAAATACTAACGAAAACCAAGAATTAATTTCGTAATACATCCCTAAATTATAACCTCCATTTTAAATTGATTTCTAAATTTTAAAATATTCTAATTATATCTTAAATTATCGAGATTATATCAATAATATCTTTTTTAAAATTATTAATTTTTTTAGAGAAAAATTTATTAATTCATTCCATGAATGGGACTATACAATTCAAGAAAAAATAACAAACATTCGTTATTAACGATGAAAGATAAGCTTTATCAACACAACATAACCTTCAGCCTTGGTATCATTGAAGTGATTGTAAAGACTTAATACAATAAGGAACTCAACCTTCGATGATCCAAAGCGATGGGCAAAAAATCGACAAAATGACTGAATATCCACCAAACTAGAGAGGACGACAACAAAAAATCATAAAATCACTTGCAAAAGCCAGACTAAAAAATATGTTAAAAAAGTAGACAAAAATTTTTAAAAGTGAAAACTTATTAAACAACGGAAAACAAACAAATATATATAAAACTTAAACAACACAAGCTTAAATCGACTCGTGAAATCATTTATTATTTTGAAATACTCTCAAAATAAAAACAAATTAAGAAGCCGACGAAGAGCCACTCAATTTTCAAGAGAAACTATTATTGTCAGGTGAAATTTTAGCGACGAGAGACACTGTTATTTGTCAATCACAACTTGTGAAAACGGAAAAGATATCCACAATAAATCTACAAACTGATAAAAGAGAAACGCATGGAGTGAATGATGAGAAAAAAAATAGAATTGGTGGGAGGAAGAAAAACTGCCCATCTGAAGGTTGGCACCGCCGCCGGGTAAAACAAAAGAGAAGATGCAAACAACTTGGAGAAATAGAGAATTTTTTTTAGAGTTTTTACTAAAATCATTAATTTAACAGTTAAATGAGATGTTGAATCATTAATTTAACTCTCTTTTTTATTAGTTTTACTTTTAAAAGATATGCGGTAACGTTCACTATTCTTTAAAATTTTCATTATAATTTATGCTATGTAAGATTTAACATGTCATTTAACAGTTAAATTAACGGTTTTAATAGTCGAATGATTTTATTAATATATCATCAATAGTTTAGAGATGTAATTAGAATGTGGTTTAATATATACAGAGGTAACTAAACTTGGCAATTAAACTTACTTGGTACATAAACTTTTTTTTGGACCTAACTGCTACCTAAACTTGAAAATTGTAAGTCAAGTTGGTAATTTTTTTTAGGTACCTAACATGGTGTTTACGTGACACTTACGACCAATAACATGATGACATGTGATAGCCTCACATTTTGGCACATGACAAAAAAATATTTTATTATTGCTACCTGTCATCATGTTAGTAGTCGTGAAGTCACATCAATTTATAAATATTTTATTTGTAAAAGGTGTTAGTAGTCGTGACTATAGTGTTAGTCAGATACCTAAAAAATATCAAATTATCTTACAGTTTTCAAGTTTATATATCAATTCAATTAAAAAGAAATTTAAATACTAAATAGGTACAATTTATCAAATTAACTTTTTGAAGTTTGAGGACGAATTTAAAATTAAAATTATGATTGGAAGATATTAGTGCAATTAAGCGATTTCCGTTGACATTTTAGTGATTTCCTTTTCGGTTATTGCTTTAATAAGTATATAATAATTCTAGAAATATTTGATTTGATACTTCCAAGGTGCACCTTTCGGCTTTACTTGATTTGGCAATGATTAAACAAAAGGGTTAAGTTTATAAATAAAGATTATTATGGGCTTCAACCTCAAACACCTTTTACAATACTCTATTTTCTAAACCCTTACTTTGCGAGTAAAAATATTATAAAATTTTCGTATATTAGATTAAAGAATAAGTTGGTCATTTCTATTAAAATTTTTATTCATTTGTATTGTAAAAAACTAGCGTTGTTAATGTAATAATCAGATAGTGTCACATGACATATCATGTGCACCTCATGTTGAAATGTAGAGACCAGTTTTTAACAACATAAATGAATTGAATTTTTAATAAATGAGTCGTTTGCTCTTTGATCTAATGTACAATGATTTATTGGCCCATTTTTAATAGAGGAAACCGAATGTAATCTAACTATTAGTATAGGGATTTTTATGATACTTTTACCCCTGTTATTTTGATTATTTTAATGAATGATGTGTTGAGATATTTTTATTATTTTTATAAGTATAGATTATAAGTAACTTCAAAGGTTATTCTATTATAAGAGTCTGATCAAATTAGTCTCTCTGCTATTAAATGGATCAATACAAGTCCTATACTATTAAAGAAAATAAAATAATATTAAATTGGAATAGAATTAACATTTACCGTTTAAAAAAAATTAATCTATTTAAAGTTTTTATGATTTCGATAAATAAAATCTTTTGGAATTGAATTATAATTAAATAATAACAATTTTCAATATATTTTTTATTAACTTAACTTCATTACAATTTGAATTTAATTTTTTTTAATAATATAAGAATTAAATTAATTTATTTAATAATAAAGAGACTAATTTAATCCAATCATTATAATACAAGCACATCTCAAATACTTTAACCATAAATTATATGAGCTTTTTATTCATTTATTGTAATTTTGAAATTAACTTTTAAAATAATTGTTTTTTTTATTACTTTTTAAAAGGTAGAAAAGGAGTTTGTAGATAATCTGTATATTTATATTGATGCCATTATATAGGAAATTAGTTAAGGTTGGCAATAGGTTATTTCGGTCGATTTTTTAATTAGATCGATTTAACTAACATTAGCATAAAATAATAAGATAGAGTTTATTAATTTAAACGAACATATTTAATAATATTTTTTATATATTTTTTAAAAGGGTAAAATCTTAACAACAACGCAATTAATGTGACTCGAATTCAGGTCAAATATGAAATAATGAACATCTTGATTATCGTGTCAATACACGAGATTTTATAGTATTTTATTTTATATTATATCTTAATTATTTTGCATATAATATAAAATATATATCATATATTAATTTCTTATTATTAAAGTGGTCCCTCAGGACGGGGATTGACCACTTTAATTATTTTTTTGGCAGAAGAAGAGCCGTCATTTTGTTGAATTCATTTATAATCTCTGTATATAATTAAATATAATACTTTTATTATATTTATACTACTTTTTACAAAGTTTTTGTTTTTGTTTTTGTGAATGTTAAAAATGGAGTAATAAATTTTGATTCCATGAACTGCAGAGCCTTTGACCTCCCAATTTAGGTTCCTTTGACTCCTTTTTAATTATTTTAAAATATGTTGTTATATTCTTCAATTTAGTTATTTTTATTTTTAAGAATTTATTTTTTTACGTTGTAAATATTAAATTTAAGATCAATTGTTTTAATATTGTTTTTTTTTTGTTAAATTTGTTTTTGTAATACATGAAATAAAAAATTCACTTGGTAATAATGGAAAAAGAATTGTATGAAATAGGGACGTCACATCATCTTATATCCCTTTTCAATTATTTAACGATATTTCAACAATTTTTTTCATGCCATTGATACATAATTTTGATAATATTTTTATCCTAAACATCAAACCCAAACCTTAAATATGAAACCTAAACCTCAAACTTAAAAATAAAAAATTAAATTTAGGGTTCAAGATTCGGAGTTAAAGGTTCAGGTTAAAAAAATTACCAAAATTATGTATCAATGATATGAAAAAAATTGTTGAAATATTATTAAATAATTGAAAAATGATACAGGATGACGTGATGCCCATGTTTCATACAATCCTTTCTAGGTAATGATGTAACTAAAAAATAACGTTGTAATGAATTTAAATTTAATAAAATAATTTTAATAATGTTAACAATTGAACTTGAATTTTAAAATTTGAAAAGTAAAAAGATTAAATTCTTAAAAAAAAACAACATGAATTAAATTTCAAATTTACGAAGTGTATAGAGACTTATGGTATATTTTAAGTTGTCGAAATATGTGCCTTGCTTTTGTTTCGAAAGATATTGAATTATAATTTTGAATAAATTTATATTAATTTCAGAGACGAAGCTAGAAATTGTTTTTAAGGGATCAAATTAAATTTTAATTTTTACTAATCTATATCTTTATAATTTTTTAAAGGATTAAATCAAAATTTTATAATTTTAGGAGGCCAAAATGTAATTTTACTTTCAAAATTTATGCAACAAAATCTACCTTTCTTTTAATTTTTCATTTAACCCTTTTTGTTATTTTTAACGTTTTATTTTTGAAAAAAAATCATTTTAAATCATGTCACATAAAATATGATATATTATTTAAAGAATAAATTAACGATTCTTTTGCAAAGAAAAGGCCCAATTGATATAACCTCAATAACTTAAGTTAAAAAAAGTTGAGAAAGCTTTGTAGGATGAATTTGGGATCCAAGCTATGCAAGAGAAATTATCCTATTTAAAAGAAATAGAGTGTGGGACTGATTTCAAAGCATAAAGACTGCAACATCATTGGAAGCAAATGGAATTTCCAAGACCAAAATTGATGAACATGGTACATTGTTAGAAACAAAGTTAGACTTGCTGCTCAAGGGTACACATAAGTTGGAAGAGTATATTTTGATGAAACTTTTGTTCATGTTAATATACTTCAGTCAATAAGGTTATTGTTAGTTATAGCATGTTGTTTAGACATCAAACTCTCCCAAATAAATGTTAAGAGTGCCTTCCTAAATGTCATCATTAATGAATAGGTATATATTGCTCAACTTAAATATTATATTGATTGAATCCCGTGTATTGGTTTGATAGTCAAAGGTGTTCATTTTTCCAGGTATGACATAGGTTCGAGTCACGTTAGTTGTGTTGTTCTTAGAGCTTTGCCCTCCTCTTGCAATTCATAAAAAAAAAGATTGTATTGATCAGGACAACCCTGATTATGTTTACATGTTATCTAAGGCACTTTATGGACTGAAACATAGGGCGTCCAATCACTCAAGAACCTTCCATCCTGGACAAAGATCAACAATAGGACCACCACTTAGTGCGACAAGTGTTTAGGTTTGATACCAAATGAAAAGTCGTTGATTTTGGCTTGTAAGATATTAGTCCAGATATACATTAAGTTGTAATTGGACTAAGTGACTATTGTAGTAAAAACAGATGTAGACACTAAAAGTTTGTTCACACAGTTTGGAAGCTTCTTAGCTATACAAGGCCTTGCAAGAGAGTTAATTCGCTATATTAAATGAATACAAGTTGTGATTTAAATCTCACCTATTCACTAAATAGCAACTTCACCCTTCTACTCAAATTAAAACACTCTCCCTTCGAGACTTTCTCTCTTAAAGCTTAGATGTAATCTATTTAACTCAAATCCTTTTCCTTCCAATTCGGACTCAATAAAGTCTTCAATTATTCACATAATAGTAGAGATCTTATTAGTATCGGATTCTATTTAATATTCGATCTTCCATATAAGGGAATTTAGATTATATTAAAAATTTTCAGTCTGATCATTGCTTTCCTTGATTCTTTGATGTTTGACTTAATGTGTGTTGAACTATTAACAACATTAAAGGTTCAATATTGTTAGCCCTAGTTTTTCAAGTATTTTGATATAACAAAAAGTACATTAAAAATCGCTACTTAAATTTGCAATAATTGTTCATAAGTCCTTCAAATTATTTTCGAAGTGTTGAACAAATAAACTCTTAAAAAGCCTTGAAATAACTTAGTTTTTAACACAATTTTTGAAGTCTGAAAGAGTTTTACCGATACTTAGTGGAAAAGTATCAGCAGAACACAAGGTAGAAAAATCTTTGTAAATGCTTCAGACTTCTACCGGTAGAATAGGACAAACTACCAATACATGTCTGACTTCTACCGATACAACCATGACTTCTACCTGTAGAACAAACTCCAGAGAGCAAAGAAGTTGTGGCTTGGGACTTCTACCGATACCTGGAAGGCTTCTACCCAAACAAGTCAAGTCAGTAGCCAAAGTTCAGTATCCCTTGCACTTCTACCGATACTCTGATGGGTTCTACCGATACCAAATGAAACCTTCAGAGTTCTACCGATACAAGTTGGGATCTACCGGTACAACGACTCCAACGATCATAATTTGCAAAGGCTTCTAGCGATACAAGTCTTCTTCTACCGAAACAACGAAGCTGCTGTCTGCATTAAATGCTGGTTTTATCAGCTGCAACGTCTCTAATTTATTTCTAACGTACAAACGTCCACAAGGTTGTTAGAGGACTTAAATACAAGGTCAAAGCTCTTCATTGAAGTCAACAAAGTCAAGAAACAAGTGCTTAACTTTGAAGAACTCATTTTTCCATCTTTCATCAATCTTCTAGCAAACTTTTCTTGTACACACTTGTGGGTTAAGTTTTCAATCATTCTTTCAAGTGTTGTAACTTTATGTGAGAATGCTTATTTGTTGATCATTTGCCTTTTGGAGGCACATTCTCATTCATTCTTATTTTCTCTTATTTTAAGATGTGTTACCTAAGGTTTTAGGTAAAAAACCTTAAGAGGTAGTGGTTTTATCTTACTTTTGAAAAGATAGAGATTTGTAAGGTTAAACATTGCCCCTAAAGATTCAAATCTAGTGAATTTGGGAAATCCTTAGTTGAGGAAAGCTAAGGTAGTGGACGTAGGCAATTAAGGCCGAACCACTATAAATTCTTGAGTTGTTTGCATTTCTTAATTTACCAAAACATTTTAAAAACACCAATTCACCCCCCTCTTGGTGTATTTCGATCATAACAAACATTTTAAAGTTAAAACAAATATGGCAAAAAATGTCAACCAAAATAAGACAAAATTTATCATACTGTAAATTATTTCGAGGTAGTTAAAAAATACCACGTTTATTATTTTTATATACTTTTCATGTCTGTCTTACTGATTATTTCAATGTAATTAAAAATATCACGTTTATTTATTTATTATATTTTTACGTGTATTTTATGGTCCATTTCAAAGTTCATAATTGTCCCATCCAAAACTATCGTCTTGAAAGCTCAAACTTATGTTGTCTCTTGAAAGTGCATTGTATTTCATCGATGCATCCAATACTTATTAATTTATGGTTGTTATTAATAAATACTAATTATTTCCCAATAACAACGAGTTCGGCCACCTAAATTAACCTTTTCAGTTCGGTCTCTTTTTGGTAGTCGGTTTTTCTTCAATGACCCATAAAAAAAGCCCGAATGGTTCATTTGAAACCCAGTCCAAAACAGCAATTCAGGTCCAACTTTTATGAATGCATTGGACCCGATTCAAAAGGTACAACAACTGAATAAAAACTAGGGATGAACATTCGATCGAATCGAATCGAATCGAAAATTTTCAAGTTAATCAAGTTTTCGAATCCTATTTCATCATCCTAACTTGATTTGAAATTTTTACGAATCGAATCAAGTGAGATAGAATTCGAATCGAATCGAATCAAGTGAGATAGAATTTGAATCGAATCAAATCGAATCGAATATATTTGTTCGAATTAAATTAAAAAAATTAATTTTGTGTTGTTTAATTTTATATAATTTAAAAATATATTTTTATTTAATTTAGAGTTTTTTTAAGAAGAGCAAATTAATTTTGGGTTTAGTCTATGAGTTTTTTTTAAGAACGAAATTATATTTGGGTAAGGTAAAAGGTAAAAAATTTAAAATATTTAAGTTTAGTTTATGGATGAGTTTTAACTTTTAGGGGGTAAATGGGGTAAAGTAAATTGGGCCTGAGTAATATATATTTAAAATTAAAAATAATACAGTTTTATTCGGTTTATTAGAATTATTCGAGTTATTCGAATTCAAAAATTTAACTCTATTCAAACTGGAAATTTGAAAAAAAATTCAACTCGATTCATTTAACTCGAATAACTCGATTCGAATAATTCAAAATTTGAAATTTTTTTCGAATTTTTCGATTCGAATTGAGTTTTGCTCACCCTTAATAAAAACCGTTTAGAGGAACAAAAAGGCATATACATCCCATTGATGGCTGAAATCAAATCCTTTGGTTGATATGTTGTTATTTACTTATCATTTTTTGCCAAAGTTTAGATAATGGGTAAACTACATTTAAGGGCACTAAGTTATTTATAAGTTTACGTTTTGATCACTCAATTTCAAAAAGTTACAAAATGATCATTGAACTATTCGAAAGTTTTCATTTAAGTTGGTGGGTTGTTAAAGTCGTTGTACGGTCTTCTTTGTTCGTGTCGTCTGTTCTAGTCGAAAGATTTCCTTCCCTTTCCTTTTTACTGTTCAACTTTTTTCGTAAGAATGTCACAAACGTACAAACTAAAATCCAAATAGCTTTCTTCTCTATTATTCGATACTGATCATCAGATCAACTTTGATATAAGTTATGTTTTACTCGTTAGTAGGTATTGATCTACCGTACTTATTGTAGAATCGTCACTTAAAGTTCACTAGCCAATTTTTTTTAAAAAAATAAAAACTTAACATCCTAGTGATTTAAATGAAAACTTTCGAATATTAACTTTTCATGTTGTAATTCTTTGAAGTTGAATGATCAAAACATAAACTTATTGATAGTGCAGTGACTTTGGGTATAGTTTACTTTTAAGTAAACTGTATTACAACAAGAAAGGTAATAACATTGTCAAAATAGCTACAACATAACACTTACCTACAAGTGGTTGGAAGAAACGAAAATGGACTTATTCTCCAAATATTTAGATCAAGTTTGAATCTTGAAAATAATATAGTTGGGAGGATATTTACTTGAATACCATCCAACCCGAATAAAATTAGATTCAGACCATAAAATAAAAGAGAACACATTCAGTTATAAAAAGAAAATAGTTACAACACCAAAAGAAATGCCTAACCCCCTTTATCAGTCTAGAGTATTCGACTGGATCGAGAAGGTTATTTAAGTAATTTCACCCACACACAACTCGATAGTCCAAAATCATTCATAAATATAAATATAAATATAAATATAAATGTAAATATAAATATAACGTCTTTAATTAAAATAAAATAACATAATTAATTTTCCGAAATAAAATACCAAAATCCCCAAAATAGAGTGTACTTACAATCCAAAAATAGTAACAAATAATAAGGTATATTAAAAACCCCAAAAACGAAATAATAATAAGATATAATATATTAAGTTTATGAAATAAGCCTCCGAGTACCAAGTCACCTAAATCCTGAATACCTGTAAGGAATTGTAGGGATATGAGCTATAAAGTTCAGTGTGTCTCTAAAGTGCATATAACCTAATATATATATTAACATAACAATTTATAACACAAAAAGGTAACCACAAATCATATTTCAATCACAAGCATAATGCAATGCACCCATACTCCAACACACCAATACAGTGAAAAGGTTTCCCAGAACCCTTTCCTAACCAATCGTCACAAATCGCAGTGTGGTTTTAGTATCAACCATAAAAGAAATGATAACCACTTCTTCCACTTTACAATCCCACCCCATGAACACACAATGGTATGATCACATGATTATCATATGTAGTCTCAATCTCAATCTCATTTTATTTCTCATATATCACAATCACAGTAGAATAATCACAATAATTATCCGTCACACGCTCAATGTATAAATATATACATGATATTATCAACATACATTACACAGCTCAGTTTCAATCATACCATCTTTTCATCACAACATAATCATCTCAATATCAACATAGCTCAACACAGCATGAAATCACATAATCACAACAACATCACACACATTAAGGTATGTTACAGTTAGAAACACACCTCTAGCAAATAGAACTCTAATGACGAGGAGATCGTCCGCCACGTACAGATCGAGTACTCGGTCTAATAGGATTAGATCTTACAAACATAACTAAAATTGATATCATCCTAACCATCACTTAAATACAAAACTTAATTAAAATAACCTACGAGCAGCTCTCAGAACCGATGTAGGAGTAGGTTGCACAGGTGGAGGAGGAGGTAAATCATCAGCCTCGGAGTCATGCTCACCTAAACATAAATATCTCAAATCAGTTTTCCCAAATTAAATCTCTAAATAACTCAAAGTACAAAATTAAAGATAAAACAGTCAAAACGAGGCTTTCGAGTTTGAATTTGGCAAAATAGATAGTGGAATCGGACTCAGGATGTCGAAAACTGATAGGATAGAGTTTCTCGTCAAAGTTAAAGTCAAAGTCAAAGGGTTTGGGTCGGGTTAATCAACGGTCGGGTTCAGGTCAGGTCGGTCGGGTTCGGGTCCACTTGGCTTGGGAATTGGGTTAGGTTCAATTTGGATCTAAGGTTAATGGGTCAAATGGGTTAAGGTTTGGTTTTGGGTAGGAAGGGTTTGGGTTTAATAATGATTTGGGTTGATTTGGTTTTATTGGGTTTGGGCATGTGTAGACACATTTGGGCTATATGATTTGGGTTGTTCAATGGCCTAATATTCACCTTTAATGCAACAAGCAAAAAAAAAAAGGTTTACTCCCCCTTCCAAATGGCGTCGACAACGCCCCTCTACCATCCACAGCTTCCGACCGATGGGTTTGCTCAAACAATCAACTCCCAAACGAAGCCACAACACAATCTAAGGCTCATCTTCTCAAAAATTGACTAGACAAATGGAAGAAACGGCGTCGCAAAAAGACAATGGTCGAACGTCTCTTTGTTGACACCCACGAACGGCGACGGCAGTTTTGAAAGATTAAAAGTGTGGGTTTTGCTCGCAAGGGAAAGGGGATTACAAGGATGGGGGCGATGTAAGACACGAAAGGGTGGAGGCCATTCGTCGGAGCTTTGTTGGAAAAACGAGAGAGAGGGAGAGGGAACTTTAGAAAGAAAACGGCAAAGAGGAAAAACAAAAAGAATAAGAAAGGTCAAAATATTTTAAGGGTGTTTAAATACCCCAAATATAGGGATATTTACACGGAGGTCCTTAAGTGTGTTAGGGTTTTCAAAAATAGCCAAAAATTCCAATAAAGTCCTTTAAAAAAAACTGGATTGTTACAAAATGAGCATAAATAGAGGTGCCTATGCAATATATCTAGATCAAATTTTCAAATCAAAGCTCGACTCGACCTAAAAAATGGGTTTATTTTTTGCCCAAGCTCAATCCAATTTAAGAAAGATAAACTCGGGCTCGGCCCGACCCACCCAATGTTCAACTCATATAGAAAACGGGCCTTAAATTTTATCAAAATCTATTTTTTGAATTTCATATTTTTATTCAAACCCTATTATTTTTTGATCATATCTTCATGCCTAAATGGGTGTTTCGACCCATGAGCAACAACACACTCTTGTGATTAGAGAAGACTCCCGTAAAGAAATCAAAAGTTGTCCAAAGAAATTGGGTGAGTTAAATTTAAAATTCCTTGCTTCAATGAGACTTAAGGTCTTTTAATCTTTTTATTTCTTTAGATGTCCATAACTGTATTTCATTGCTAGATTTTTTAATTTTTCATTTATTTTTTATTTTTTTAAAAAATTAAGACTAAATTAATCTTTTTGTAAATATTGGAGGTTAAATTGATTGAAATTTTTAAAATTAAGATCAATTTAATAAATATTTAAATATTGTAAAGCTAAATTTATTGTTATGTAAAAAAAAAGATTACATCAAACTTACATTACCGATTTAATGGCAAAGAGACAAAAATCAGAATTTGAAAATATTAATGACTAAATAAAAAAAATACTTAGGTGACCAAAATAAAAACATTTTCATAATTAGATCCTTATCTAGAGAATTTACCCTAAAACGAACATGGAAGTGATTGCTGGTCTCCTTTACGTAGGATGGAATGAGGATTTGAATTTGAAAAAGCTAGAAAAAATGTAAATTTAAGGAAATAAAATTTCAAAAAGTTACAAAATTGTCATTAAATTATTAAAAAGTTCTCATTTAAGTCACTAGTTTGTTAAAATTGTTATTGTATGATCTTCTCTGTTCTCGTTTCATGCGTCAATCAAAAACTCTCTTTCCGCTTCTTTTCTATAGTTCAATTTTTTTCATGAAATAATTTTGAACGACACAAATTTATAAATCAAAATTAAAATAACTTTCTTCTTTTAGTGATCGTCATATCAATTTTGATCCAAAATATATTTTTTACTCATCAATGAATATTAATTCACACACAAACCGAATACACCAATAGTTTTGGATTAAAAAATATAGAAAGAGAGGTGCGTTTGGAGCATACAAATTTCTAGTTTTGATAGGAAGAGTGGTATAGAGACATTTTTGGATCTCAAATCAAATGATGTGTAAATTACGCAAAAGACCCTTTCCACATTTTCCAAAAAGTGAGATTTCGATGGGGCCGTCACCTTGTAGTCCCTGAATCATTTTCTGACAATAAAATTCAAAAATTCAACTGTTAATTTAGAGGGCTTTTTCTTTCATATAAAAATGATGGGATTTTTCCAAGTGGATCCACTGAGATTCAAATGCATCTAATGGTTGGAATTAAGTTTTAAAAGAAGTATCATTATATCATTTTTGGATTATGTCGTATTGGATTTTTTTAAAATATTAGTATAAAGCCATATTATAATTTTGGGAGATTATATCAATAGAGTTTAAACACATGGGTGGAGTCAAAAAAAAATTTTCGGAGACTCGAATTAAAATGTATATTTTTATAATAATAAAAATATAATTTTATTATTTTAATAATATATATTTTTATAATTTTTAAAGGATTAAATTAATTTTTAAAGGATTAAATTGACTGAGCAGATTCTTTGTGATTATAACTTTCATGCTGAGGTGGAATAGGAAGCAAGTGTGGTTCATTCTGTTAGTATGGAGATGACGTCAGCTGGAGTTTATGCTGACCGAAAGAAAGTGAGCTGGAGGAGACATCCTAGGGAGTTTGGTTTTGATATGGTTATGCTAGAACGTATTATGAGTAAACGAAAAAATTATTCAGGGATATTGGTGGATTCTGTTGAGACTGTTGCTGAAGATGCGATTTCTAAGAAAGCTAAAATTGTTGTACCGGAGTTTGAAGTTTCTACTTTGTTGGATTCCTCAAAGTCTGTTTCGGGGTCTGTTTATAGCTCCACAAATTATATATTGAAGTCTGTTTGGAGACTTCAATGATATCTTGTACTCGAATGAGAAAAAGAGCGGGTTACCGCGGGAAGAAAGGAGAATGGAGGATTTTCGGAATGCTCTTGATCACTGTTCGTTGGTGGATTTGGGATTTGTAGGACTTTGGTTCACTTGGGAAAGGGGTCAATTTCAGTCTACAAACATACGTGAACGCCTTGATCGGTGCGTGACTAATAATGATTGGCTTACTATGTTCCCATCTTATTCGGTCAAACATCTACCTCATAGCTTTTCAAACCATTGTCCAATTTTAATTAAAACGGCGATTGATATCTGGAGGACAACACTAAAACCTTTTCGTTTTGAGTCATGGTGGGTTCTTGAGGACTCATGTGAGGAGGAGATTCGTAATCTTTGGAACTCAAGTTTTGGCTCTGTTCCGAAACGGATGTTACAGTTATAAGTGGGATTGTGTAAATGGGAAACTCAAATTTGAAGAAAATGAAAAGGCCTTGTTGAGAAGCTTACGTATGAGTTGGAATCGCTCTGTAATCAAGAGGAAACTGATGATAATCTAGTCCGTACTATGGAAGTCAAATTGCACATGAATATGGAAATTGAAAAAGAGGAGGCCTTTTGGGAGTAACGTGCTCGTGTGAATTGGTTAAAACAGGGGGATCGAAATACCGCTTTTTCCATTCTTTTGCGTCTCATCGAAGAAGGTGGAATAGAATTTAGAGTTTGGTTGATGAAATGGGAACGATAGATCAGATATGATATCTATGAGCAAGTTGGTATGAATTATTTTGAATCGCTCTTTTCTTCTGGTGGAGTTAGTAATTTGGATCATATTGTAAGTGGGGTGGTTAATTGTATTTCGACTGAGTTGAACAATAAACTTACTGCGGATTATTCTTCTGAGGAAGTTTTCTTGGCATTGAAGGGTACGGGTCCTACTAAGGCGTCAGGCCCGGATGGCTTTTTGGTTCTATTTTTTCAGAAGTTTTGGCACATAGTAGAGGGTGATGTCAGCTCTTATTGTCTGGAGATCTTAAATCATGGTATGTCTCTTGAATCTCTCAATAAAACTGATATTATTTTGAATCCGAAAACACCTAATCCGACTAGTCTTAAAAATTTTAGACCAATTAGCCTTTGTACTATTTTGAATAAAATCATCTCTAAGACTATTGCTAATAGGATCCACGTTGTTCTTGATCTTTGTATTGATGAAGCGTAGAGCGCTTTTGTTTCGGGTAGGCTGATCAAGGATAATATTCTGCTAGCATACGAAGTGTTGCACACTTTTAAGAATAAGCGTTTGGGGAAGAAGGGTTATTTAGCGTTAAAAGTTGACATAAGTAAGGCGTATGATCACGTGGAGTGAAGTTTCTTACAACGCATTATGGGAAAAATGGGATTTTATAGTAGGTTGATTGAGTTGATTATGCGGTGTATTTCTTCTATGTCTTACAGAGTTTGTTTGAATGGGGAAGAATGTGAGATTTTTTTCCTTCAAGGGGGTTGCGTCAAGGAGATACCTTGAGCCCGTACTTGTTTCTTTTCTGCAGTAAAGGTTTATCTGCATTGATGAGATTATATCGAAAAGATGACCCTTCTTAGAGGTGCAATGGTTTGTAAGAGAAACCCCCAAATTAGTCACCTTATGTTTGTAGACGACTGTATTTTATTTGAGGATGTGAGTGTTTCGAGAGCTATGGTTCTTAAAAATATTTTAGAGGAATATGCAGCCTGTTCGGGTCAAAATATTAATTATGAGAAATCGACTTGTTTCTTCAGTACTAATGCCACGTCTCAACAAAGGCAGGAGGTTGTTAATATTTTGGGTGTTGCTTGTTCCTCTAATATGGAAGCCTATTTGGGGCTCCTTAATACGGTGGTTCGTGCCAAACGAAAGTCTTTTCAAAGCCTTAAGGACAAAATAAAACGAAGAATTGATGGATGGAATACTAGCTTTTTCTCTCAAGAGGCTAAGGAGGTCTTTATAAAGTCGGTCTTACAGGCGATTTCGATTTATTCTATGTCTGTGTTTCTTTTGCCTAAGTCTTTATGTGTAAAGATGGAGAACTTAATGGGGAGATACTGGTGGCAGCAAAAACCAGCTAAACGAGGCATGCATTGGTGTGGTTGGGAGGCAATGTGTCAATTAAAGGAGGATGGAGGTCTTGGATTTCGTTGTCTGGCTAAATTCAATACAACTTTATTAGCTAAGCAGGGGTGGCGGTTAATGTTTTATCCGAATTCTTTGTTAGCTAGAACGCTTAAAGCTAAATACTATCCTGAGACTGATTTTGTACATGCAAGGTTAGGGAACTTACCCTCCTATACATGACAGAGCTTATGGGCTGCAAAGCGGCTGCTTCACAAGGGGTTGTGTTGGAGAGTAGGAACGGGATAGTCTATTTCGGTTCTACAGGATGCGTGGGTGCCTACTGGAATTGATTATAAAATTCAAGATGAAGTTAGTTACTCAAATATTTAAACAGTGATTGATTTGATAGATCAAACAAAAAAAAAAATGGAATTTTGAGTTGATTCTTAATACCTTCAGCCTAATTGATGCGGCTTGTATTTTGAGCATTCCTTTATCTATTGCTCCCATAGATGATTCTCTTACTTGGAGAGGGGAAGCTACTGGTTTGTACACTGTTCGCAGCGGCTACAAGTTATTAATTCAAGATCCTACTTCTACAGCTAAGCAAGGTCCAAATGGTGATCCCAATTTTTACAAAAAATTATGATTAATTTCTGTGCCACCAAAACTGGAAATTACAATGTGGAGGTTTTCTCATAATTATCTGCCTACGTTTAGTAATCTATGCTACAGACGAATCAAGCTTACTGATACATGTCCTCGTTGTGATAATGGTGCTGAAACTATTCTTCATGCTTTCCGGGACTGCAAGTTCTCTAAGGAGGTGTGGCATCAGATAAACTTCACTTGGCCACATTACCTGGAAGATAGAAGCCATTTTGAGTGGATTTCTTTTATTTTCTCAAATTACTCGTTAGATCAGTGTCGAATGTTTGTGTGTGTTCTGTGGGCAATTTGGGTGTTCAGGAATCGATGGGTGCATGAAAGATGTGTGCATATTGGTGCTTCAATTGTCAAACTTGTGAGCAACTATCTAGTTGAGTTGAATGCTCTAGAATCACATTTACCTGTAACTAGTAAGCAACCGGTTTGATGGAAGGTGTCGCGTGACATGGCAGTTAAAGTTAATTTTGATGCAGCTTTCTGTAAACAAAATTATAATTCATGTTCGGGTATTGTGATTAGGGATGGCATAGGGTTTGTCTTGGCTTAGAAAATTACCTGTCATGACAGAATTCCCTCGTCTTTTGTAGCGAAGGCAGTGGCTTGCATGGCGGCATTGAACTTTTGTCTGGATTTAGGTTTCCTAAATTTGGAAGTTGAAGGGGATGCCCTCACCATTATAAAAAAAGCAAATAGTTATGATATGGACAGATCTAAAATTTCAGTTTTCATGAATGATATTAGGAGGCTTTCAAAGGTTTTTCAAAACTGTACCTTTGTGTATGCTTCAAGAACAGCGAATTGTGTGGCGAATAAGCTGGCAAAGGAGGGTCTCAAACTGGGTTTGGAGTCTGTTCTATTGAATGGAGTTCCGATTTTTGCTGATCTACTAGTTGTTGAAGATCGTCGATGGGTGGTAGCGCCGGACTAAGGACTTGAAGAAGATGAAATGGGGGAATGCTAGAAGGTTCTTTTGTTGGCTCATCTGTTACTAAGAACTTGAGACGTATTTCCTTTGTTTATCGTGCTATCTGATAAAGCACTAGTTTTATGATGTTTTGGCTTTATTATTTATCTTTCCCAAGGTTGTTTATGTTTAAGCTGAGTTATGTTTATTACTGGATATAGATTGAGCTGTTTTGCTCATGGTTTATTTGGGTAGCCCAATAGCCTTGTTTTGGGTCTATTTACTAATCCAATATATATATATTATTCAAAAAATTTCTATTTTAAAGAGATCGAAGCCCCTACCAACCTCTTAGCTTCATCATTATTGATAATTGAAATGTCGAACACCTTAACTATTGCTCCATTATGTTATAGTTTGAATTGCTTTTTTTTCAATGTATCTATCGAAATCAGTCCAGTAATTAATATTTTGTATTCTGTAAGCTTATTAAGAGAGTAGATGTTAGCCACAAATTTTAAAGTTATTATATACTCAATGTGAAAATCAAATCCTCAACCACTAATTATAATAAGAAAAACTCTTATCACCTTACCTAATTTCCGTAATTAGAATTGCTTCTTTTGATACTTCATTAACACCCTGTTTGGTTGGTTGTAATAGCCATTATATTACATGTCTATTTCGCAGGCCACTATACACAACCTTTTAGTTAAATGGAATGTCTATTATAAGCTTATTCCATTACATGCTTATGCAGTAAAATGGCTTGATTTTTATTCTCTTCCCTCAGCACCTATTACTGATTCGGTGTTTAAAGAGGTCATCCCCACAAAAAGACTGCCCACTTTACCCTCTCCTACTTTCTCACCTCAAAAAACCTCTCAGGTAGCCACTGTCAATGCCTTACTTCCTTCGACTCTATAACACTCCTCACCTTCATTGCAGCGTCCTTCAGGTAAACATTTTCTCCCTCCGTTCCTTTCATTTTCCTCTCTTCCAAATTTTCTGCCCTTTTTCTTTACTCTTTTTCTGCTTTCTTCCATATCTAAATTGCCCTTAACCTCAAAGGTAGCTTTCCTTTGCTTGGCTGCAAATATTGATACGGTCAATTTCAATACCTCCGTTGCAGTGGCAGCTGTTAATCACTCTGCTAGTAGCCCTAACCAATCACATCGTACCACGACAGAGGATTCTCCGTCCTGGTCTAAAATCGTGAGGCCACCGAATTCCCTCTCTTTCTCTCTAAAAAGAATGCGAGATTTTCTTCTTCAACGACCTACTTTGTCCCCTCTACTCTCTAATATAATAGGTTTTTTTACCCTTTCCTGAATTTTGTTTTTCTTTAACGGTTAACTATTACATTGTATTCTCAATTTTTCCCCTTTTCACTTATGTCTTTATGTCTGCATTACTGTTTATATTCTGATTGTGAGATTGGTTTTTGCGTTATGCAGAGAAAGGGATTCTAGGATTTTTTGTGTTTTTTTTTTCAGAGAAAGCGCGCTTCGAGAAGGTTATATTTAAAAACCTTTTATAAAGTTCTTACTGAGAATGTTTTGGTAAGGGGAAAATAGGCAGGGATTCTTTGGTGGTGAACTTCGGGGGGGTGCATTGTTTTGGTGAGGGGGATATACTTGATTTTATCAGTGGAGTTATTTTTTTGTTCTTTTATTATTTAGGTTGAAGCAATGAGTTTGCTGCTTTGTTGATAATTTGTTTAGGAAGAACTGAGATGTGTTTGTGTAAGAGTACGACATTGGTTAACGAACCTTTGAGTGTAGTTGCTTCTGCAGAGCAACATTCATGCTCCGAGTCAATGGAAAACCTTGTTCCTGAGCCACATTAATCATTCCTTTTGTAGTCAAAAGTTTCTTGTGCTTTTCATGCATGTGAAAGTCACATTGACCGAAGGTCACTTTTGTCTAGGCCATATTAACCTTTTTGTTGTAGTTTTGCTTATTATCTGTTGTTCGAGTATTTGGAGTATATGAAGTTTAATATGCATATGGCTTATTCTCTGTTGCTCTTTCAGTCCTTTTTCTGAATTCATGCTATATGTTATAGATATATATTCAGTCAGTGGGCGATGTAAAACTTAGCAATTTATATGTAGCTTTTAACAGTATGAAAATGATATTTGAGTAATAAATTTTAGGCTTTAAGTGTTCTATATTGACATAATATTTTTTAAGGCAAATACTACATATAATTGTTCTACCTTGACAATGATGCTTCTTAAGACAAATTCTTATTGCATGTCAGTGAATCACATAACCTGTTTTTTCTCTTTTGTAGGCTGTAATGGCCAGTGACTTCTTTGTCTCCCAATTTCGTTTCTTGGAAAGACTTCTTTTTTTTTTTATGTTGAATTAATTTTGGGGTATTTGTGATTTGTATTAGGTGTAACATTCACCATCAATGCATTTACAAGACAAGCTTATATTTCTGGAAAAATAAGCCCTGTGTTGCAGTTGAAGTTACTAGCAAGAGCTGAAGAAAACGGAGCTTGACTTTGCTGGTTATACTATGGATGTGAACATGATCCATGTAAACAATCTATGGCCAAGGATGAGACCAGCAATAATCTAGCTCTTAGCTCCAAACCCAAAAATCCTTTTTGCTGTTTAATGTAATATAAGCTTTGGTTTTTTCTTTAAGGAGTTAGTATTGAAGTTTTTCTCCCCTTTTTAATGGAGGAAAACATGTATTTTTTTTATGGTTTTGTTTTGTTCTAAGGCTGCTTACATAGTTTTATGTTTGGAAGCAGTTAAAACAATTATTAGTTATCTAATATTTTTCAAATGTCTTTTTTATTTTCTTTTATCTTTGATCTTATATATGCATTGTAGTTTAAAACTAATAAAGTAGGTTATATATTATTTTTTTAATATTATATATTATAATTTTACTAATTCATATTTTAATAATAATTATATTAAAAATATTATTAAATTATATATTATTTTATTAAATTTTATTTAATAATAATTATGTTAAAATATAATTAATTTATTTATTATTTTTATTAAATTATATTTAATAATAATCTTATTAAAATTTAATAACAATAATCTTCTACTTAAAAAAAATTCTGCTAAAGGTATTTTAATCATTTAAGCCTTTTTTCTTATGCTATTATAGCACCATTCCATTCAATCAAACATAAGAATATTATTACAGCTCTATTTCATTCTATTCAACCAAACAACTGAATTACTGATTACAACCCTATTCCATTACAACTCTATTCCATTACAGCTTCATTCCGTTACAACGAACCAAACGTGGTGTAAATGTTGCACTTCACAGAAAAAATAATTAATTTTACTTATTGTCTTGTTGGAATTGGCAAAGGAAAATTAATAGCTTTTTACTATTAACTCATTACTACTTTGAGGTTGTGTTAAATTGCATTTTCTAATACCTTTATAATGATTGATAATTGAATTAGTAAAATTCACTAGATTAAAGAATTATCGATGATATATCAAGGTAGGGCTATTACATCATTAGGTCTGATCTTGAGTTAGGTTATGCAAAATTTTAGGTATGTTTTTAGGTTTGGATTTGTCCTGAAAATGAATCTAAAATTTTATTCAAGTTTGGTTTAAATTTAAAATGCTAAATTCGAATTTGATCTGACCCACTCATGTTAAAATTTTTAGATTATTTTTTATATAAAAATAAATTTAAAAATATAATATATCAAATACACTAAAAACATTAAAACAAATGATTTTCAATAAATTGAAAATAACATTAAGATAATCACAATTTAACAAATAAATTTATGCTTTAGCTAATGATGTTATTCCTGTTATGAACTCCTAGGACATAGGAGTATTCTTTTTTAATTACCAAAAAAAATGCCTTTAAAATAATAGCTATGATAATATTAAAATAAGAGTTATACAATATCAAACAATAACAATAAAATAGCAGCAAAATAGAAAGTTTAGATTAATTTGAGCTAGGCCGGACTAAAAAATCCTAGCCAGGTCCTGATCTATTTAGAAAATGAATTTTATTTTTTGTCCAAATTCATTTTTAGAGTTTATATTTTTTTCTAAATTATCTAAATTTTCAAACGAATAATCCGACCCATAATCAAGTTTATACATCACCTTAAGTGATCATTTTTCTCCTAGAAAAGAAGTATAATAACACTAATTTTCTTTTAAGAGTTTGAGAAAATTTTGAGCGAAAAGCAAATAAAAATAGATAAAATATTTATATAGTGAAAGTCTACTATCATACTTATCGACAATCTAGTATTAAATAGATTGATTCCGCAAGCAACAACATAAATTTTCTAATCAAACTTCGCAACCCAAATTATATGAATACTATATAAATATATAAATTTATAAAAAAAAACAGATTAGTAATAGGTAAGAGCTTATCCATAAAAAAAATACATAAAAGCAAAAAAAAAACAAACATGAACACCCCTTTTTTTCTAAATTGAATAATAATAAACTATGCAAAATATTAAATGAATTTAATAAAGCACAAATATAATATTTAAAATTTAACATAAAAAGTATAAAATATAATATTATTAGAACGAATAATTAATTAATTATATTTCAAAAAATTGTTTGGAAAGAGAAGTTTCAATATACAGGACAGGTAGTGACAAAATATATATTTATTGATACAACAATTGCATCTGTTGTTTTCTCCTTTGAAATCAGTGCAGGTTTCTTGGGAAAGATTATCCTTTGTATATTTTCTAGCCTTTCATGCTGTTATTTTCTCACCGTCCAAACACATATTCATACTTTTTTTTTTGTATAAATTTATACCTTCATTACATCTAAAAAAGAACAAATAATTATTTTAAACCACAGAATAATAAATATATATTAATTTTTCAATATATAAAAAAATAGATCGATTTAACAAAAATTAATCACTATAAAAATTTCAGAATCCTGAAAATCAATTTTATCTATTCACATATTTGAATCGATAAAATTCTGAAAGTTAAAATATGTTTTTAAGTCTCTATACATTTCTTATATTAAGAATTTAGTATCTTAGTATTTTCAAGAATTTAGTCCTTCTATTTTTTGAATTTGAATATTCAAAACCAATTGTTACTGTTGTTAATATTCTTCTATTAAATTTATTAGTAGGATATTTTGAAATTAAAAAATTATATATAATGTAATAATAAGAATAATGTTCTGATTATATATATATCTTAAAACACCAGTTCGAACTCGTCATGATAAAATATATTTTTTATTGGAGTAACGTTCTTAAGAAAAGTTTATGTAAACATTTAGATTGAAATAGTTAACACCATTAATTATTTAGACTAACTAATGTTATTATAAAAGTAGATGAATCAAATTATATAAAAATTAAAGCATATAAATTAAATATTTAATTTTAGCATAATATAGGGACCAAAATTAAAATTTGACCATTATCTTGTAAGTTGCAATGTCTTTTTATATTGAATGTCTTATAATGTCAAAAAAAAAAAAAGCAAGACAAACTAAAAAAAAAAAGAGAAATTAGGTGTCAATTTCAAAAACTTTCAAGACATTTAAATTATATATATCCAAATAATATTTTAATAAAAATATAATATCAAATTGTATTAGAGACAAAATATAGAGATTAAATCTTAAATTTAAGTATAACAGATAAATCAAAACTAAAATTTAACTTTTCTTTGGAGATAGAGATAGAGAGAGAGAGCACAATTTGGGTACTCACGTGCCAACACCTTCCTTTTATGTATAGGTGTATAAATCATATAATATTTTTTTGGTATGTAAAACAAACAAATAAAACTAACTACATAATGTTCTTCTGTGTGAGACTGTCACTCAAATGGGTAATAGAAGAAACTGCTATCACCTCCCTTGGAATTTACTCAAATATCTTCAATCCTTGGCTTGTTCCTAAAGCCATTTTGGCCAAGTAGTCGATAATTTTGTTGCATTATTTGGGGAGATGTTGATTGACCTAATGTCTTGCATTAATTAACAAGTGATGAATACGTCTAATGAGGGCAGAGTTCAAACTTCCCGGAGAAGAATCCTGAATGACTTTTGTTAGCTCGATGGATCAACTAAATAATAATGGTAACGGAGGTTGAATCGATCTTTTAGAAATTGTGGTGGAAGCAATTTAATTTTGCAACAAAGAACACAAAGATTTATAGTGGTTCGGCTCTAAATGCCTACTCCACTACCTTAGTTTTCCACAACTAAGGATTTTCCCAAATCCACTAGATTTGTATAACCTTTGAGAATAAGATTTAATTTTACAATCACTTAAGACTTATACCCCAGAGTCCTAAGAGACAACTCCTTAATGTTTCTACTTAAACTTAATTATAAACCCTCTCTCAAAAGAGAAACAAATAAGCAAACAAAGAAATAATCCTTACAAGATCAGGATATTTTCCAATTAAGCACAAATACAAAGAAGAACATTTGAGATAAATGAATATACTCACAAGTGTTTACAAGAAAAGGTAATAAAGAATTAAGCTTTACGTTGTTTTTGATTGATCTTTAGACTTTGCACATTATTTTCTTGATGCTAGACCTTTGGAAGATGGTATTTATACCCTCTAAGTGAATTCCAACCGTTGTGATTGTTGGGAAAGTAATGTAGCCGTTGCAGCCATAAAAACCAGCATTAAATGCAGCTTGTAGCTTTGTTGTTTCGGTAGAAGCACACTTGTATCGGTAGAAGTGGAGTTCTTCCGGTAGAAGTCCCAGGGTAGATAACTTTAAAAAATATTACTGTTGGAGTCGTTCTATTAGTAGATGCTTCATTGTATAGGTAGAACTCTGAGAGTTTCATTTGGTATCGATAGAACCCATCAGAGTATCAATAGAAGTGCAGGGGATGCTGAACTTTGGCTACTGACTTGACTTATTTCGGTGGAAGTTTTCAAGGTATCAGTAAAACTGTAGTTGTATCAGTAGAAGTGAAGTTTTACCGGTAGAAGTCCCAAGGCAAAATCACTTGAGTTTGTTCTACTCAACTTTTATTCAAAAACACTTTAATTTGTTATATCAAAATATATTATCCAATAGGGCTTAGTTGAACAGCTTTGACCACCTCCACACTATCAGATTGAATCCTCACACCATCATAGCTCATGATTGAGATGAGCGTTAAGCCACCAAGGATACCCCATAAATCAACATCAAAGATTGAACGCTTGCCCAAATTTCTGTTGTAACCCATAATCCACTCGTCGTTTCCATTTTTTATGACTTCCCACGTTGCAACATTTTCATAAGCAATCTGAACCACCTTATTTGTGCAAAGATTGATCCAACTATTTGGTACCTGGGATATTGAAATTTGTTCATTCCGGCTAAATATGTCTTCCCTGTGAAAAGAAAAAAAATGTTTTGCCTATATATATATGAAGTATTAACTATTACACCTGTATTCATGAAACCCCTTGAAAAAGAAAAAGATTCTAATTTTTCCAAATTCGCCAGGTTAATAAACCAAATAAAAATGATCAAGTTACCTCACTGTCAATTGATTTAGCAGGACTCTACAAATTAGCCTTTAACCACTGGAGAAGGTCTCTTGCAAAAAAGCACCCACTTATTTCATTTGGAAGAGCTTGCAACTAGATTTCTTTAGTTGTCGAGCAGTCTCTGAGAACATGTAGAATATCTTTAGATTGATAACCACATGAGTTATCATATCCTCTTCTTCTCTTAACACGCTCCATGTTAGTTAGCAGCTTTTGATTTAAAACAAGCCATAGGAAGAATCTGACTCTTTGGGGTCTCTGAAATTTCCATGAAAGATTCCACTATGTATCTTTTGGTCTCTAATTCCTTTCCTGAATATGCAATAAGAACTCTTGAGAGAGAAAAATACTATTTGAAGTTCTAGTCCAAAAAATCTTATCAAGGCCTGCAGATGGGTGAGGTGTAGGAGTACTCACAATACGCCTAACAATTTCTTCCGGCAGCCATAGACGAAAAATATCCAAATTCCAAGAACCCTCCACATTTACCATTTCACGAAGCATGCAATCTAAGTTAATATTAATATGGCCCGAAATATGGCCAATCAAAGGGCACACATCCAGAATCCTGGGATCTTTCCAACATCTAATATTGCTTCCATTCCTAATTGACCAACACAAATTTTCTCGAATTAAGGGCTACACCTTTGAAACAACTTTCTAAAGAGTAGAACAATTTCCCCACAAAATCGTATCAAGTAAAGCCTCTTTCATACCATATTTGGACTTAAGAACTCGAACCCATAAAGCATCCTTTCTGGAGACTAAATTGTGCCCTACTTCACCATGAATGAGGTATTTTGGTCTCTCAGATGTCTAATACCAAGCCTCCACAAGATCGAGGTTGACAAACAGACTCGAGTTAACCAACGACATCTTCTGATGGCCCTCAGATGATCTCTAAATGAATTGTCTGATAATGCGTTCTATCTCGTCACACAAACCTTTAGGAATCATCATGGATTAAATGAAATAGTTCGGAACAAATAACAAAACTGATTGTGCCAAGGTAGCTCTACCAACTATAGATAATTTCTTAATATCTCATCTATTCAATTTACTACAAATCTTATCAACAACAAAGTGCAAAGTACTTCTCGAAATCCTTTCGTGAAGAAGAAGTACTCCTAAATAGGTACCTAGATTATGAAGCCTCTGAAATCCAAGGATTTTGTTTAATTGTAACCTAAGGGCATCGTCCACTCCTTTGGAGAAATAAACGTCAGTCTTTGAGCATTGATCCGATGCCCAGAATAGCCACAAAACCTGTCTAAAATATCTTTAAGTACCAAAATCTACTGAGGATCTGCATGACCAAAAATGATGAGATCATCTGCAAAGAAAAGATGTGAAAGGGATAGGTCAGATCTCGATAATCTAATAGGTCGCCAGAGTTTACGTTCTATGGCTTAGTGAAAACTTTGAACTAATCATTCTGTGCAAAGAACGAAAAGGTATGACGAAAACGGATAGTTAATGATATTAACTATTTGAATTAATAAATAACATTATAAAAATATAAAAATTAAAATATAAAAATTAGATATTAAATTTAAGCCTAATAAAAAAGTGAAACTAAAATTTAACAGTATTTTAAATTTATAAAAAAAACCAACAACAGCCATATAACATATGTTAACAAATTTGACTAACGACCTCCCCATTATACCATATATATTAGTTTCAAGTTAATATAAATTATTAATTAGAATAAATTACAATCATGATCATTAAATTATAAATAAGTTAAATTTTAATCACTTAATTAAAAAATAATTATAAAATGATTATCTAATTATTTAAATTTTTTTATTTAAGTTAATAAACTATTCGAAAGTTTTTATTAAAGTCATTGAATTATTAAGTTTTTTTTAAAAGTTTATCTAGCAAGTTTCAAGTGACAATTTGACGATCGGAATGATAGATCAATATCCACAAATAAAAAAAATTAAGACTTCGATTCACAAATAAAAAAATTGAACTGTAGAACAAAAAAAAAAACTTTCGATTAATATAAACAATATAAATAAAAAAATACAATAACAATTTTAATAACTTAATAATTTAAAATAAAAAATTTAAAATTAAATTACCAAAACATAAAATTTACCCAAATTAATAGTAGGATTAAACATTTAATTCTTTTAAGAAAATTACTTTTATAAAAAAACTGGATCCAAGCTTCTTTCTTTGTATGCCATCAACACCATGACAAAATTTCAAAATGTATTCAAAACTTAATTAGAGAATCCAGAAAACGAAGAACAACTTTCGAGGTAAATCAAACGATTAGTATTCCACTGTCTCATCCACTTAATGATGGTATTTGTCAGTGTTCTTTTTCATGATAACAAGAATGTGACTGATGTTCAATAAACTAATAATATTTTTTGAAAATTCACTGTTCACCAACAAATTCAAACTTTTATTTTTTATACAAAACACAACCCATTTCCTCCAAACACATCAAAGAACTGTCCTGTCTCTTGTTCTTCTTCTGCAACTTCTCGTTGCGTTGAGGTTTTTTTTTTTTTGGATTAAATGATCGAATGAAGTGTTAGAAAGAGTGGCAAAAGGATGTTACGTTCAGTTCTTAAAGTTGTTTCTTTTTTGTTTTTGTTTACTTCATTGGTTTCGTCTCTTAATTCTGATGGTCTTTCTCTTCTTGCTCTCAAGGCAGCTGTGGAATCTGATCCGACTCGATGTCTTCAAAGTTGGTTGGAGTCTGACTCAACCCCGTGTCGCTGGTTAGGAATCGGTTGTACTCGGAAACGAGTCACTTCGATCTTTCTTCCGAACAAAGGGTTAACTGGTTATATCCCATCGGAACTCGGCCTTCTCGACTCGTTGACTCGTCTTAGTCTTGCTCAAAACAATTTCTCAAAACTGATTCCGTACCATCTCTTCAATGCCACAAACCTTGTCTATATTGACCTGTCTCATAACTCGCTTTCTGGATCAGTTCCTCCACAGATAAAATCACTTAAAAACTTAACCCACCTCGACCTTTCCTCCAACTCACTGAATGGGTCACTCCCTGAGTCACTCGTTGAGCTTAAAACCTTGAGAGGGACCTTGAATTTGTCTTTCAACAAGTTTTCAGGTGAAATTCCAGCTTCTTATGGAGAGTTTCCGGTTATGATAAGCTTGGATCTGAGGCACAATAATTTAACAGGGAAAGTGCCTCAAGTTGGTTCTTTGGTGAACCAAGGTCCCACCGCATTTACAGGAAACCCCAATCTTTGTGGGTTTCCATTAGGGAACCTTTGCCCTGAAGCTCAAAACCCTAGAGCTATCTTAAACCCTGAAGAAAACCCAGAAAATCCCAAAGGTTTAACCCCTGTTTTTTATGATGGGAATGGAGATAAACAAAAGGAGAAAATTGGGTCGGTGGCAGCTCCTTTGATCTCCGGCGTTTCGGCGGTGATCGGAGCGGTTTCAGTACTTGTTTGGTTGGTTCGGAGGAAATGGAAAACCGGGGAGGACAAAATGGGGAAAGAGAAAAAGAGGGAGGAGGTTGACGAAGAAGGGCAAAACGGTAAATTCGTGGTGGTTGATGAAGGGTTTACCTTAGAATTAGAG
Source organism: Gossypioides kirkii (assembly GCA_005610355.1). NCBI lineage: Eukaryota > Viridiplantae > Streptophyta > Magnoliopsida > Malvales > Malvaceae > Gossypioides > Gossypioides kirkii. Next base: position 34,931,279 of record CP032244.1, on the reverse strand, counting down.
GATTTGTTAAGGGCATCTGCATATGTAGTGGGGAAAAGTAGGAGTGGGTTAGTGTATAAAGTGGTGGCGGGGAGGGGATCTGGCACGGTGGGGAGTACGGTTGTTGCAGTGAGGAGGTTGAGCGAGGGCGATGCCCCATTGAAGTTTAAAGAATTCGAGGCCGAAGTAGAGGCTATTGGGAGAGTTAATCACCCCAATGTTGTAAGGTTGAGAGCTTACTATTATGCTAATGATGAGAAATTGCTAGTCACTGATTTCATCCGTAATGGAAGCTTGTATGCTGCACTACATGGTAACATTCCCCTCTTTGCCTTTTCATTTTGTACTACAACATATGTCAATGTTTGCAGAACATGTTTTGTAGTTCGATGTTGGTTTATGGTTTAGCTATGAATGTACCCCTGAATCTGCATTATGCGCAGTAGTGTCGACAAATCCCGGTTTGTCTCTTAATTGTTGGTTATTGTAGTTTATAACAGAAGAAAAACAACTTTTAGTGCTTCAATTTCAATTTTCTGCTCATAGGTTATGATCGGGTCAATGTATTGATCGGAGTTTTTGTGCATGATAATGCTTTCAAGGCACTTTTATAATGTATTTTTAACCAAAAGTCTGGAGTGTCCCTGTACTCATTTTCTAGTACATGATATTCCTTAATATTATGTAGTTTATTCATCTAATATATTAGGTGTATCAAGGTAAAAGTACCATGGAGGCGTTGTACTCGGAGTTGGATTACATTTTGCCTCATTTACTCAAAAATGGGCAAATTAGTCCTTGTACGTTATATCAAATAGTAAATTGGTTAACTGGTCCTTGTATGTCAGCATGAGACCACATGCCACTATTTGGTTCTTTAACAAAAAGGACAGGTTGGCTCTTTGATCTAATTGACAGGGACTAATTTGCTTATTTTTTTAGTAGAGGGGTTAAAATGTAATCTCACACCTAGTAAAAGGGCTTCCATGATACTTTTACCGGTGTATTGGTGAACATAGAAGCATTCTTGCTTAATGCATTTACTCAAATGTTGCTTCAATTCCTGACCTATACACACACAAGTAGTCTATATATTTAGAGAGTTTGTTGGTCCTCATCGGTCATGTATTAACTCAGCCTCGGGTTCACCTGAGATATATTTTGTCTCTCTCTTTTAAAAGACTTGTCTTGCATGCCTTTTATTGGAATCATTTTCACTTTATCAAGTGTAGAGCATATATGATATATAATGGTGTGGTCCTTGCTGCTTTTATGCTCATACAAATTGAATGGACCCTATCAAGGTGACTGTCAGCTGCATTTTTTGTTTATGCATCAGGTTTTTTGTTGATGACATTTAATAAAAGCTGGACCACTTGCACAATATTTGTAATGTGGTTCTTAATTTAATGCAGGAGGACCAACCGATAATTTGCCGCCACTTTCTTGGGCTGCAAGGTTGAGAGTTATTCAAGGAACTGCAAGGGGTTTAATGTACATCCATGAGTCCAGCCCTCGAAAGTACGTTCATGGCAATTTAAAATCGACGAAAATCCTTCTTGACAATGAACTCCAGCCTTACATCTCCGGGTTTGGACTCACTCGCCTTGTCTCCGGTACTTCCAAATATGCCACTTCGATAACCAAAAAGTTGATCTCAACCCAAACTGTTGCAGTGGGTTCAAGAATTTCAACTCCTAATTCTTACCTGGCACCCGAGGCTCGAGTATATGGTAGCAAGTTTACTCAGAAATGCGATGTGTACTCATTCGGGATTGTGCTATTGGAGGTTTTAACCGGCCAACTTCCTGATGCTGGACCTGAAAACGAAGAGAAGGGATTGGAAGGTCTTGTGAGGAAAGCATTCCAAGAAGAGCATCCCTTATCAGAAATCATAGACCCGATACTTCTAACAGAAGTTTATGCAAAAAAGCAAGTGGTTGCAGCATTCCACATTGCACTCAATTGCACTGAACTTGATCCGGAGTTGCGACCTAGGATGAGAACGGTGTCGGAAAATCTTGATCGTATCAAATTGCAGTAAAAAAAAGTAGGAGCAGGACTTGTAATTTGTGTGAAGTTTCCATGTTTGTTGCTGGTAGAGCTGTTTTGGTGAGGGGAATGTGTGGGAGCTGGATCACTTTGGACGTAGGACTTGTTAGATTAATTATTGTAATCAAGTCTCGTTTTTCTTTGAATGTTTTTCGATCAGCCTGTATTTGAATGCCGATCATCTCATTTCCAAGAGGATTTAGATTTTTAAAGCAGGGCGGGCAAATTGTTAGAGAAACATCAAGTAGCATATTGCATTCAAATAAGAAAAAAGTTTGAATTAGTAAGAGTTATATGGTTTGACTCTAAGGGTGTGCAAATTTCGGGTAAAATCGATTTAACCGATCAAATTGAATTAATATTCAATGTATGTTTAATCATTGAAACACAAGTTGATTTTCACATTTAATAAATGGGTCTACATGAATACTATTCTTTAACCCATAAATAAGAAGATAATGCGCTTCAACATATTCGATCCTACGTCTTCCTACATTGATAATAATATTTATATCAATCGAGTTAAGATTCAATCAGTAAATCCAATACATTTGAATGATAATAATTTTTGTATTAAATAGTAATTGAATCGAGGAAATTAAACTAAATATTTAATGTCCAAATCCTTTTGAAACTTGGAATTATCTTATGGTTGGTGTGGAAATTTAGAAATGAGATTCTAAGTTTTATATTTGATTTTTATTTCGATTTGATAAATCCTAGTTTAAACTTGAAATTCCTAGTTTATGGTTGGCGCATAAATTGATCCATTTGAAAAATTAAAAAAATTTAATTGTTGTAAATTTTGAAAGTAAGCTTCTAAAAACAATTAATTACGATATTAATATTTTTCGTTAATTTTATATAACTTTAATTTGTATCATAAAAATTTAGACATCAAAATTTACGTATTTTGTCTATTTCTATATATATATATATGAAGCTAAAGTTTTTTTTATACATTCTTTTTAAATTTTTAAATTTTGTACATTTTTTAATCTAAGAAAAAAAATGAAAGCTTCATCTTCATCTACTTAAAATAAATGGCTCACTTGTAATAATTAAATGATTTAAATATTTTTTTTATTTACTTAATTTCATATGAGTATACTATTACGAATCTTAATCTTTGTTTTTTGAAATAATACTTAGAATTATCTATAGTCCCTTCTCAACCCTTAAATAGAAGGTTCCTATGCTTCAACGCACTCGAACCCATGTCCTTTTACACTGACAATAATATCGATGCTAATTGAGCTAAGACTCAATCGGTAAATGATACAAATATTTGAATAATAATTAATTTAGTTAAAAAATTTGGATTATATGACTAGTATATCTATTGGAGTGAATTCAATAATTAATCCCCCTCGTTCTATAAGCTCATTAAAGGAATAGACATTAATTATGAATTTTAAAATTGTTTCAAACCCAAAACGATGATTGAATCTTCGATAACTGATTAAAGTAAGAGAAGATAACTATTTTTTATCCCAAAGAGAAAAGTTTGAAAGGAAAGTAAAGGGCCAATGACTTTACATCTATCTCTCTTTATTTCTCAAAAGTAGGAAAGGAAAGTGAAAGGTGAAACAAAAACCCAAAACATGTTTGCTTCAATTAGAAGCACTTTCTTAATGTTAAATCCATCCCTTTTTGGACATATAATAAAACCCAAAAATTAGAAAATGACTCAAGTGTCTTTGAAAGAATTCTTTTAATTATTATTTTTTAAAATTTTAAAAATAATATTTACTCATTTTATTGCAGCAAAAATAAATAAGAGGTTGAGATGCGATAATTGGTAGAGTTTAAAATTAGTAAAACAAAGATCAGCCCAATAAATAATTGAACTCACAGCAAAACCCCGTGAAGACGCAGTGTGAGTGTGTTTTCACGTGTCTTTGTTTCCTTCCACACAAACACTTACCCTTTTTATTAGGGCTCACACATATAAAATATAAGATTATTCGGAGTTAAATTAAATTTATTTTTATTTAATTTTTTATTTTATAAAAGTAAATATTTTATATTAAAAAAGGGTGAAAATAATTTAAAAGGTTTTCGAAAAATTATTATTTTTAGAATTATTTTTGAAAAAAATTTAAAAAATTTTGTCAAATAATATTCAAAAGCCATAAAACAAAGCTCATTTTTATTAAGATAAGTCTAAAAATCAAAACAGAAAATTAATATGAAAAAAATCGAGAACTAAATCTAACCAAATCAAATTATGATAAACAGTTCAAAATATCTAAAGAATCCAACCGAACCGATATCACTCTTAAGCTTTTTACTTTAACAATAATCACTTGCACCAATTAGATTAGGTTAAATTAATTTATTTTATCTAAAAAAATTTAAGCATTTTATTAAACCAGATGACAAATTATCGTACCGGACATAGATTATTTTAAATTAAATTATGATTATGGTACCTCTATTATGTTTAAATTTAGAATTTAATATCTATATTTTAAATTGAAATAATTTGATTCTTATATATAATATCATTAGTCAATCGAAATAGCTGACACGCTTAATTATTCTAGTTAAAATGTCGAGATCAAATATTTTGTTAGAAATACGCATTCCAACGTATCATTTCGAAATGATTTTTGGGTGTGTATGTGTATTAAGGTCTTTTTAAGAGAATTTTATGTTATCATTTTAATCGAAATAATTGAGAATATTAACTATTTAAACTATCTAATGTCATTGTAAAAATCAAAATATTGAATTATGTCAAATTAAAATATAAAAGTTAAATCTTAAATGTAACAACAATAGAGGGATCAAAACTAAAAATTACCATTATCTTATAATGATTATAAAAAAAGAAGAAGATAAAGACTTGCGTCATTAATTAATCCAAGTAGGTAGCATGTTAATGATTTCAATAGCTGATGTGGATTTTTTTAACACACTTAATCTAACTCTTTATGTCGAACATTTTTTTTGTTAGAGTAATAGTTTAAAAAAATGTTAACAATTTACCGAAATACTTACTAATATTCACTATTTAAACTAACCAAAAATATTTTAAAAATATATAAAAACTAAATTAAACTAAACATTAAAATATAGAAATTAAATATATAATTTAATCATAATAGAGGACCAAATGTGATAAATTTAAAAGGTAAATTCACTAAAATAATAAACAATAAAAACTATTTGTGTAAAAGTTTCTCTAAGTTTTTTACACATATATATATATATATGATTATTCTTTTTTATATTCAATTGTTGAATTTTATGTTTAATGATTCTATTTTATCTCTTCAAGAGAAATATTCTATTTTATATTCTATATAAACCATATATAAATTAAAAATATTTAATAATTTATTTATTATAAAAAGTTTACATCATATTTATTCGAAAATGACTGATATTTTGACTGATATAATAGAGTTAAATTGATTAAACAAATTTCATGCGGATATGATTATGTACAAAATCAGGCAATCAAAATAAAGAAAATAAATCTATAAAAAATTATAATATATATAAAACTTTATTATATAAATAAATACATGATTATCCAGGGGCGGAATCATAAAAATTTTGTAGGGATCAAAATTAAAATTTAATTTTTATGAGAGTAAATTTCTATATTTCTAATTTTTAAATGATTAAATTGAATTTTTATCATTTTTAAGAGGGATCAAAGTGTAATTTTATTTTTATTAATTTAAAATTTTAAAAAAAATTTAAAAAATATAAATAAAAATATTTTCATTTTAGGAGGGCGGGTCCTTACCATCCTCGTTGCTACGCCGTTGTGATTACTAGTTTTCTTTACCCATGTATCAATTCGATTGTATGCATTAACTAAATGACATTTAATTATTTCATAAAAGAATTCATAAATTTTGTAAAAAATATAAATTGAATTATTAAATGTAAGCAAATTAGAAAGATTTATTATAAAAATTATATTAGAAAAGGTGAACGGGTTTATATTGCAACCCTCCACAAATGCTTACTTCCTTTCCTTGCAAAATATCAAAATTTTATAGTCTCAACACATAAAAAACTTAACAACATTGTAATGTACATTATTTGATTTAATATATTGATAGTCGACTTTTTTTAAATTGTATAAGACGACTTACTTATTTTTTTAATTTTTAAATACTAATTAATGACATAAAACAACTTTTTAATATTTTTCGTCTAGTAGAAACATTGGTAAATGCAATATTGTGCAGCGGAATTTTAGGTAATTTATGATGGATTTCGTATGGTGTGGGATAATAATTAATCTAATATTATGGTTAAAGTAGATTGTGCATAGGCGTGGAGATCATTTTAGACAGGTCTTATAGGCAATTGTACACGACCCTAATTTTGAGAATTTAAGAACTTTATAGAATGCGGTGGAGGGTGATCATTACGAATATTTTAAAAGAAACCAATGTAACAGCACATAAATTGGTTAGAAAGCTAAAAGCGTTCTCTTATGTTCCGATAGATTTTCAAGACCCTCCAGAAGCAATTGTTGATCATTTACAATTTGATAATAAATTTATGCATGATGATATTGAAATAATAATGTAATAATTTTGTGACTTTATTTATATAAAAAAAAATCTTCCATGTAGTTAAAAAACTCCATCATTACGAACAAAATGTTATCAATAAATATTTGGTATAATGATAAGTAAAGTTCTCATATTTGGATTTGTAGTCAAATTAATCAAACTATCACTTCGTTGATCAGATTAATTTGTTAAAAATAAAAATTAATTTAATTTATCTATATCGACTTATAAGTCAATTAATTTAATTTTTTTGAACCGATACTTCACTCAATCCGATCCAATTCAAACAGATATAATGATAAAATATAATACAGATATAAAAAAACACATTAAAATCTTAAAGGCGAAACATTATTGAAGAAAAATTAAAAAAAAAAACTCCACTATCAGAAATAAATATAATAAATAAATTATAAATATCTAAATTTAGACATCTAATACATATATATCCACCTCTCTTCATTTAACTTTTTTCTATTTGTATCCACACCGCTCCTTTTTTTGGGTCTTAACTAGATCTTCCTTGCTTTTGCTGCTCTGAAATCCAAATCTCAGCCTCTTCTCCATCTCTGTCTCTTTCTTTTCCTCTGTTCTTTCACAAATCCGTCTTTTTCTTTTCTCTGATTCCAATCTTCTAAAACCTTCAACTTCCCATTTATGTAAGCTTTCATTTTTCTCTAGTTTGGGGCATTTTTCTTTCTTCTCGTGTCAACTTAATATTGTTTTGGAGCTTGGGTTTTGCAGTTCTCAAAACAGAGCTATTCCTTTTTGGTTGCTTCTTCTTCAAGATCTTATCTAACTCTGCTTATAAACTAAGCTGAAAGTTGGTGAAATTCCTTGAGAATCTTCTTCATCTTCGTTTTAAAGAACGTAGACTTGGGATAAGGAGAATGGTTTTCTAGCTCCCAGCATAAACATAGCAGAAAAAAAAAGAAAAGAACTGAGGTTGTCAATGGATTCAAGTACCCATCAAAGCTATCAAAACCAAAACAACCAATCCAACTCTGGGTTATTACGTTTTCGTTCAGCTCCAAGCTCTCTCCTCGCTACCGTTGATTGCGGCGTCAACAAAGGTGGTTTCGAGTCTAGACTCATAAATTCAAGCGGTGGCGGCAATAACGAAACCGAGGATAAATCTGGGTCAGAGGCGGCTATTAACTATGCCAATTCGACGCCGACTTATTCAGGTTTGCCGCCTCAGTATCCGAGGCAGAGTTCTGCAATGGATGGCTCATATGAGTTATTGGGATTGAATCATCATAGTCAAGGGAAACCCGTTACTTCTAGCTTAATGAGACAAAGCAGCTCCCCTCCAGGCCTTTTTACCAACTTATCTGTTCAAAATGGTATTCTTTCTTTTCTACACATAGCTTTTGTCTCACTGCCTTTTTCATGTTTCACCATTTGATAGACAATTTTTACGTTCACCTTCTTTTGGATTTAATCTTAGCTAACTTGGCATCGTTATACCGATACGAAAATTCATGTTTAAATGTATTCCATTCTTTCGAACTCAATGAATTTTATGTTTTATTTAGCTCAATTGATATCGTTATATAAATTCAAGACATGTTAAAGTATGTTTTTACTTCGAGGGTTGAAAAAAAAGTTATGCATAGTATAGAGCAAGCAAGTGATAGAAAACTTTTATGCTTGACTTTTGTACTCCCTTTTTATAGTTTGGCACGTAATTAAAGTTATAATTTTTTTTATAATGTTTAGAACTTTCCGTAACTCTTTCTTTTAACTTCTAAATAGGAAGATAAATGTGCTTTAACGTTTTTATATTCATGTCCTCATATATTGATAACAATATCAATTTTAATCGAGCTAAGACTCAATTGACAAAAGTTTACATTTTGGATGTGCTATATTGATGAATAGATTTTTATAAATTAGAGAATGATAGAATTACTATGGAGACCCTTGCATTACTAGTCAGATTACATTTTATTCCTCTAATAAAAGATAACAAATTAGTCCCGGTATGTTAGATTAAAGAATAAATTGGTTTTTTTTTTTTTTTTTGCAATTTCATCTATTTCTATGATTAAAAATTGGGATAATTTTTAACCGTATAAATGAATAAAATTTTTAATAAAAGGATCAATTTACTGTTTGATCCAATGTACAAAGACTAGTTTACCCATTTTTGAGTAAAGGGGACAATGCAATCTGATAACTAGTACAAGAGTCTCCATTTTACTTTTACCATTATATAACCTGAATGTACGGATGCTGTATATGTAGTGTTGTTAAGCCAAATAGATTGAATAACTTGCAGGATTATCCGGGATGAATGGTTTGGGAAACTACCGTGGGGTGAATGGTACAAGTGCAGAATTAAGTCCATCATCAAATAGATTAAAGAATCAGATTTGTTTCTCATCAAGACAACCTTCATCATTAGGCATTTTGTCTCAGATTTCTGAAATTGAAAATGAAAGCCTTGGGGCTAATAGCTTTGATGGTGGCAAACCTGAATACCAATGTGGTTCTTGGAATGAATCTGCACAATTGACAGAGAAGCATAAGTTGTTTACCAATAACCAGGTATTCTTTCTCTTAAATCCCTCAACATAGTTCTATTATTATATCATTGAGTGACTGTTTTTATCAAACAGAATGGAGATATTGGAAGTGGTGTTCATGTATTACCGCGCCATTTGAGTCTGCCGAAAACTTCGAGCGAGATGGCTGTCATGGAGAAGTATCTACAGTTCCAAGATTCAGTCCCTTGTAAGATTAGAGCTAAGCGTGGTTGTGCTACTCATCCTCGAAGCATTGCAGAAAGGGTAATTCAACCTTATTTGGAGATTTGTTAGTGTGGATTGTAAAGGGTAAGCACAAATTACTTTTTGCAGGTGAGAAGAACTCGTATCAGTGAGCGGATGAGAAAACTTCAAGAGCTTGTTCCAAACATGGACAAGGTAAGAGGTTTTTGGTTACAGTTTTGGACAGAATATAGTGTGTCTGTAATTAGAAACTGAGTTGAAGTTTTGGGCAGCAAACAAACACAGCAGACATGTTGGATTTGGCTGTGGAGTACATCAAGGACCTTCAAAAACAGTTCAAGGTACGTAGTGAAGGTCACCCTTTTGCTCTTTTGCTAAAAATTTTATGATCATTGTCTTACAATTGCAGTGATGATGGTTTTGTTGCAGACTCTTAGTGACAATCGTGCAAACTGCAAGTGCTTTAATACTCAGAAGACAGTCCCTAATCAAATTCTATGATTTCCTTTTCTTTTGGGGAGAGAAGTGGGGCAGAATTTTTTCTATGACGGGTTTGAATCCGTATCAAATAAATGTTTGACAACAACTTTAATCACTGTTTCGTAAAAGTCAAAACAGACAGAATTTTGATACAAATGAGTTGTTGTTGTTGTTGTTGTTGGGTTTTTTGGGATGTAAAAAGTTTGGTTGCATTTTCATCACAGGAATCAAATCCTAAGCTAAGAAAGCTTCCCACTTTGAGGATATAATATGGAATAAAACGAAAAATGTATAGGAAGTCTTCGCTTCTTTTAATAGCAAAAATATTTGTATTTTTTAAATTTCAAATTTTTGCTCTAAATGTTTCTATTTTTGTAAAAAAATTTGCTTTAAATATTATATATAAGATATATAAGTTTTGATAATAATAAATATTGATTTCTGACAAATGATTTATTTCATAATTTTAATTTTAATTATTATATATTATTTAAAATGATTTTTGATAAAATTTAATTATTTTGTTTAAAAAGAATTTATTTTAAATATAAGTGTTTATTAAATAAAAGTAACTTACTTATTCTATTCAACATTTTTTTCTTTAAAAATTCTAATTTAATTGAAAATTTAACATTATTTTTTTAAATTGAAAAACTGAATTTACCGTTGTTATTTCAGGAAAAATAAATTTAAGCATTTGGTGGTACAGCTTCCAAATTAAGAGTATTTTTAAAATTTTTCTGTTTGTCAAAATATAGATTGGAATCTTAGATACTAATTTGGCGCATTATTTTTTCTTAAATAAACCAATTATATTCACAAACCCATTTAACATCGGCAGCAGGTTTGCCCGAGAGGTTAAGGGGGAAGACTTAAGATCTTCTGTACATAAGTACGCGTGGGTTCGAACCCCACAGCCTGCAAACATTTTATAAAAATAGAATGGTATAGATACAATTTTTAACTAAAAATATATTATGAGAAATTTTTAAGAAAAGCTGGTTAAAATTTTAGAAATTTCAAAAAACTTAATTTATAAAAATATAAAAATTCAAATATATATTCTAAAAAGTACTATAAATTGAAGAAATTACAAATTAAAAAAAAAGAATATCTTGGTTAAAATTGTAGAAAATTACTAAAAAATAGAAAGTTTAAAATAAATTATAAAAAATGAAATAAGTTTAAAAATTATAAAAATTCACATATATATCTAAAATTAGTATAAGTTGAAGAAAATATATATCTTGGTTAAGATTGTAGAAAATTACAAAAAGATCTCTAAAAAATATAAAAATTTAAAAAAGTTGTGTGTGCATAATAGACATGTGAATGATCTTGAATAAATACCATTATGTCGTGAATTTAATAATTTTGGTAAGGAGCCGATTAAATCTTAACTCAATTGGCACGAGTATTATTGTCAATGCAGGAGGACGTGGGTTTGAGTGCGCTGAAACGCATTATCTTCCTATTTATGGGTTGGAGAGGAACCATGAGTAGTTCTAGGTATTGTGTAAAAAAAGAAGAAGATATGAACAAGATCTATAATGAAATTATTCAAAAAAAAATTTGGGTAAGGAAGCGAAAGAAACTTTTCAGCATGAAATTTCGATAAAGCCCTCAAAATCTCTTATGATTACAATTGTAACCTTCACCAAGGTATGCTTGCGTTGCCATTTTAATTATACATACACGAGGAGGGATTATATGAAACTGTTATTACAAGTCATCCCTATTTCTTTTTAATAAGAAAATAAAAAATCAGAGTTTTCTTCTTAATTTTTAGCATTTTTAGTTGGATTTGAATTTTTTCAGGAGGAAAAAGCTGAAAATCAGGAGAAAAAAAAATCTAATTTGTCATTCTCCTATTGAAAGGATAGAGATGACGTGAAATCATAATTTCATACAATCTTTTCTCGTATAGGCACACGTAAGACGTTTAATTGTGAGTTTTTCAAAAATAATAGTTATAAAAAATAGTAGTATATATATTTACCATTATAAATTTAATATTAAAACTCACATTGGTATTTAAAACTCATTTTAATTGTCACGTCGGACTGCCGTTTGAGAGGTTACAGAGTTTAACGGAAGAGTGGTCATTTCGTAACAAAATGATAACGTAAGTGACTATAATGTAACATTTCAAACATAAGTGACTAAAATGTAACTTGAGGCAAACAGAAGTGACTAGTTTGGGAATTTATCCACTTTGAAACTATAGAATAGTATTGATGTGCTGCTGGTGTGATTGTAACCTACAGGCTTTACATTTATTTTATTTGCTCAGCAGCTACAGATTTCAAGCACAAATCTGGTGTTGCTTAGAAGGGATTAAAACGTAGTATAGGGTAGCACACAAGTGGTTGAGCCATTTCTGAAGCGAACCCTGGCCCTGGGTTTAAGTCAACTTTCTCGCCACCCTTCACTTCCCAATCAAAGCACTGAACCAACGACCCTACTGCTGCATGCATCACCAACATGGCAAGTGAAGCTCCTGGGCATCCTCTTCGACCACTCCCGAATGGAAGGAACCTAAAGTTTTGACCCTTGAATTCCATTTGATGCTCTCCGATTTTCTCATCAGAGCTGTCTAAGAACCTTTCAGGATCGAATTCATCAGGGTTTTTCCATGAATCAGGGTCTCTCATGACAGCATAGCAGTTTACCAGTACTCGGGTCTTAGCTTTCACCATGAACCCATTCACAGTACAATCTTCACCACATTCCCTGATGATCAAGGGAGCTGAAGGATGAAGCCTTAGAGTTTCTCTTATCACAGCTCTAAGATATGGAAGATTTGGGACATCAGATTCTTTGATTATCCTGTTAGGTCCTACTATTGTATTGATTTCATCTCTAAGCTTCTGAAAGGCTTTTGGGTTATTAATGAGCTCCCCCATTGCCCATTGCATGGCTGACGATGATGTATCAGTACCCGCCATGAAAATATCCTTTTTTTGCACATTAAATATCAAGCATGAGAACAACTTTCTAATAGTTTAGTGTTCCAAATCGTAAAAAATACTATTAGTTTAGTAACTTTGGGTATAATTTACCATGAAAGCTATAATAACTTACCAGCAAGAAAGACTTGATATCCTTCATGGAAATCTTGACTTCAGCAGTAGGATCTCTAAAAACCTCCAACAAAATATCCAACAAATCTTGCTCTTGATTCTCATCATAATAACCCTTAATTGCTTTCTCTTGATGTTCTTGAATGATTCTTTCCACCAAACGATCATACTTCAACAAAGCCGCTTTAAGCTTCTTCCCATTCCCCGAGAAATCCAATACCTTCAAAGGACCCAACACATCTCCAACACTAATCTTCCCTGAAAGCTTCAAACATGTCCTAATCAGCTCTTTAATCACAGAAGCATCATTATCATTCCCTGAACAACGAGTACTCATCGCCATTCTACAGATAGTATTGTTGGTCAAGGTAGTGAACTCGCTGCTCAAATCACAGGGCTTTCCTTCTTTACAACGCTTCATCACGGACTCCACCAGCTTCACCTTCTCTTGGTCTCGGACATCAGCGAACTTGTCTAGCTGAGGGACGGCTAAGAGCCTTGTCATGCAAAGTTTCTTCATGAAACGCCAGTAATCACCGTATTGAGCTAAAACAAACCTTGAGCCTCTATAAATGAAGTATTCTGAGGAACCAAATTCTGGTCTAGAACAAAAATTGAGTTCTTGGGTTTTGAAGATTTCTTTGGCAACAGTGGCGTTGGATACAACAACGCAAGATGATGCACCGAGGCGGATCCGCATGAGAGGGCCATAGCGTCGAGCTAGGGCTTGGAAAGATTTTGGAAGGACAGGGGTGAGTATGTGGAGGTGGCCAATGAATGGGAAAGAAAAGGGGCTCGGTGGCTCGAGGTCTCGATGCTTCAAAATGTTTTTCATGAAAGAGTGGAGTAGGACAACAGTGATGAACCAAATGAAACATTGAAAGTAATATTGAACATCTATGGAAATCAATGCCATGGTGAATAGAGTGGCTTGTCAATGCATGGCTTTTTACATGCCTTTTATAGAGCATGGAAAAGCACTAACAGTAATACAGTTAATACGACTCGAATTCAAATCACATTTGAGACGGTGAACATCCTGACCATGAGATCAATGCACGGGTTCAATACAAATATATATTTTTATTATAAATGTTATGGTTCGATTGATAGAATTTTGGATAAGTACACTTACAATTTATGATTTTACACCAGCTAACTAAATTAAACAATGACACATTATAACTATTTTAAAAATAATTTTATTTTCAATTATGTTTTATCATGCATTTGAAAATGTATACAATTATTGAGTACAACTATATTCATATTATATACGTTCTGAATGAAATAGATAAATAAATTCATGCAACTTCATTTAAATTATATATCATTATCTAATTTATTGAAAATATAATTTATATGTATATTTTTTCAATACATCAAATATATCATATACATATATGCTGGATTTTAATTTTTTTTATTATTATTATGACATGTAACATAGTATGGTTTTATTTTTTGTTCTCTTTTAATTTTTGTTAAGGGATTTTCGATTTAGAAGCTTATGAAGTTTGTTTTGTCTGCCTAGAGCATGCGAACCTCACATCAGGTCCAATATTGCTTTTGGTGAAGGTCTGTCTCCCAATTCTATGAAGAGGATGAGTTTTTGAAGAGACAACTTGTAGAGTCAATGAGTTCAATAGAGTGAAAGTGCCTTGTAAGGTGTGATAAAACAACCATACGGGCTTATTGTCATCTCAATGAAATATCAAAATTTGTACTTGGTAAGATTTAAACCCATGACATGCTCTCACGGGTCACTTTATTAGGAGTTCAACGAGGCACTCTCAATCTATTGAACTTACAGCTTCTTCAATCTACGTTTTTGAACATTTGAATTTTTCACTGAATCGAGAAACAAAACCCTATCAAAGAGAACATCAAACGTGTTAAAAGATCCATCTAACTCTGAATAAACTACATAAATTTCTCCCAAGAAGATGGTTACCACCGATAGTATTTAAGGTTAGGGGACCATCGAGATTCTCATCGCCAGGAAACAAGTTTAGTAGCAACATTAGTATTGGCATTACTCATTGAGCATGGGTATATTAGCAGCAGGGACCATGCAATAATTTTTCAAATCAATGATTCGTATATTAGCAGCAGGGACCATGAAATAAATTTACAAACTTTGTTTTCCAATCAAAAATTTGTTTAATTTATTGGATTTTTTTTAATATATTGGTGTGATTAAATAATAGTATATGTTCATAATTTTCATAATCTTTTGACAATGCACACATACCTTTGCACATACAGCTGTTTGAACCCGAGTTTCCTAGGATAAACTTACCACTGAAGCCACTAGTTGGGTTCAAAATTTTAAAAATTTATTGGAATTACCTTTATTTGTTTACTATTGAGATATTATTATTTGAATTTGATATAAATTTCATATCCATATTGATTAAATAATTTTTTAATAAAAAATAATGATATGAATAGATGTTAAATTTGAATAATGAAATCATCCTCAAGTTTTAAAACAATTGTTGAGATATAAATTATGTGTTTGAAAGGAGTAGTTAAGAAAGTGAGTACTTGCGTGAAAAGAATATATAAGAGAATTTTTTTTAAAAAAAGTTTAAAGTAATTATTTTTAAAAAATGTTAAAATATATAATTATAAATTTTAAGAAGACAAAATAATATATAAAAAATTAAAAATGTATTTAAACTTCAAGTACTTGCGAAAAAACTTAAATTTAAATATTTTTTTAGAAATTTAGAATTTTATAAAAAATTATTTTTAAACCTTTTTTAAAAATTTTTAAAAAAATTTACAATTTTTTGAAATAATATTTTTAATTCAACTAATTTTTTTTCATTTATCGTGTTTTTTTTAATTTTATTTATAATATATATTTTTCTAGATTATATATATATATATATTTGAATCTTTTATATATTTATTTCTATTTCTATATTTTTAATGTGTATATATAATTATTAAAAGAAAATATTTATTTTTTCTACATAAAGATGATATATGACGCTTTGTGATTGGTTATAATTTTTTTAATGTCTGTCAGAAAATGGACAAAAATATACCTAAAGCATACTTTAAGCATCAAATTTGGAAAAAAATGTACTCAATGATTGTATAGAGTCAATAAATTCAATAGAGTGAGAGTGCATTGTAAGGTGTGATAAGATGAACCAAGTGAACTCGCATTGTCACCCCCAATGAAATCTCAAAATTTGTACTTGGTAGGATTTAAACCCATAACACGCTCTCACAAGTCACTTTATTTGAAATTCGATGAGGTGCTCTCAATCTATTGAACTTGCAACTTTTTCAATATACCTTATTAAACATTTGGGTTTTTCACATAATCGGAGGATAAAATCCTATTAAAGAGATAATTTTTAGGGTTATCAAACTTTTTCTCTGCATCACTTTATTCCTTTCTTTCATTCTTAATTAGTCGGCGGTGGGGTTAGCTTTAATGCTGATCGTCGACCGTCGATATTCCTTCCCTTTAATTCTTTATATTCAGTTCTTATTTTTTTTTTACATTTTGATTTTCTTCTAGTTTTTATCTACCTTTGTGGCACACTTTTCCTCTGTCTTGTGGCATGCTTCTGTCTTATGGCACGTTTTCGTCTACCTTTGTGATAGATTTCCGTTCGTGGATAGTTTTCTCACAACACTCGACTCTGATTTGTGATTATCGGTGGTCTTTCAATAGTTTGATCTCCTTTTGTGATTCGTTTTTCGATGCAGTCATATCTATTTTGCGAAGCAGCCTGCAAGATTGTTGGTTTCGCTCACTGCTCCTTCTTTGATCCTTAAGCATGTAGGTGGATAGAGACAAAGAGTTTTGTTTCTTGCTTCCTTTCTCCAGTATTTCATTTCATCCCTGTCGTTGCTTCCCATTGGACGTGTTTTGCTAATCTGATATTTCGTTTTCTAGTTTTTTTAATTTCTCTTTATTTTGTTATTTTTCTGCTACATTGTTTGCAATGTTTCTCTATTTTAATTTCTAATAAATTCAGTCGGCATATTATTAAAAAAAAAATCCTACCAAAGAGAACTTCGAATGTGTTAAAAGACCCATTAACCCTAAATAAACTACACAATTTTCTCTCGAAAATATGGTTACTAGCAATAGTATTTAAGGTTTAACCAAGTTTTCAATGGTTAAACACACATGGGATGGAGAGTCAGCTAAGGTTAGGGGACCATCGAGATCTTAAAAAAATGTTAGATGGATATTAAGAGGGTAAAAAATCTTGAATCATCCAAATTAAAAATGAAAATTACATAAAATCATAATAGTTGTTGAGGACCAGTTTGGACTTCATGGACCACTTTCAATAATTTCAATCATAATAAATAGAAAAAAGTTATGGTATAATGACCTTAGGATATAAATAACATTTTTCACAATTATTTTGCAAGTCCAAAAGCTTGTAGCCAAATTAATTCCTTTCCCAATACTCGCTCTGTTTTTCTAATATATTTTGAAGATAGGAAAACAAAACATCTTTATCCAATATATATAAGCTAGAATCATTAGATAGTTCCAAAGTGTCACGTGTATTTTTCCGGGAGAAGTTTTAAAATTTTCGTTTATTAAGTAGTTAGATGAATCTTAACAATTAAAAGTATTGTTTTCATGCTGAGATTTGTCTTTCGTGCTTTGTTGAGAATCAAATGTCGTGAGCAGTTGCTCAGAGGGCTTGGTTCACATAGTCGGGAGCACCTCGGTTGGTGGCACTTGCAAGACTTGGGAGAGTTGTTAGCATTGTGCGTGAGAACATTTATAAAGTTACGTAGCCCAAGTGATACCATGGTTGCATGTAAGTGGGCTATAAGCCTCAGGTTGGTGGTTCAAGTTGTCCCTCGCTCAACTAACTTTATAATTATTTCCACGCACAATACTAACACATCTCCTAAGTCTTATAGGAACAACCAACCAAAGCACTCTCGACTTTGTGAACTAAGTCATTTGAGTAGCCGCTCACGACATGTTGGCTCTTGACAACTACTAAATGAGGCACTCTCGACTTTGTGAACCAGATCCTCTGGATAGCCCTTCACGACACGTTGGCTCTTGGCAAAGCATGAGAGACAAAACCTTGATACTAGGACAAAGCCTTTGATTGTTAAGGATCAAGTCCACTGCTCGACAAATAACACTTTAAAGGTTTCTCTCCAATAAATCAACCACCTCAACAAGTTTCATTTAACGTCATGTTGGCTTGTTAGTTGTTTTCAACTTATTTAGTGATTGCTCTAAATATTTTGGTACAAACCGATAAACCCGGTCTAAGATTAAGAAAAGATTTCATATACTAGTATTCAAATTTAAATTTATTGGATATTAATTTTAGAAATTATTTATATACTACAATTCGCTTAGCCAAGAAAGTGTATAAATCCAAGATTATCACAACAATCTAGACCAAATAAAAAGATTGTCACAACAAACAGAGTATTGAGAGCTATTATACCAAAGATTATCAAACTATCTAAATGATTATATAACCATATGAAGGGGACCATGTATGACATGAATGTATAACTAATAAATAGAGATTTTAATGTACCCTATAGTCTTGTCCTCAAATTTCAATCATATTAATAATTCAATATCACTTTTTTCATATATATGTAATGTAGCAAGTCAATATCATAATTTGGTCCCCTCACATAAACTTAATTTTTAGTAATTTTTTAAATTATGATTTTAATGAAATATAATTTTTTATAATATGATTATTAATGACGTGAATGATAAACAATTATATCATAATGTTTGGCATACATAAGAATGTACTAATTAAAATATTGAAAAAGTAAATTGATATGTTTAGTTCAATAAATATTTTATTAAGAAAGCTATGATAATTATCAAAATCAACCTCATCAAATAAAATAAAAGTGATTTATGTTTTAACATAGACCGATTTAGCAACCTCACATTTGCATCTAAAAATCTAGATCACTCTTTTTTAAGTTCTCCTAAATCGAGTTACTGGACTCGACGAAGTGCTAATAGGCCGCTCATTCTTTAGCTGGGGCAAGTTTGTTATATGCACATCATGCAACTTGGGATCATATCCTTCCTTGTTTAAGTTCCGTTTTGTCTTCAGTTTCTTTTAGTCATATTGCTGGGATAGGTTGGATAATAATTAGGTGTACGGGGTAAGGTCTGTTGGCTTGAGGCTTAACCCACCCTCCTATGCTTGAAACCCGAATCAAATCAAACCGAATCAATTTACTACGGGCTAACAACTACTCAACAACATCAACATCTTTAGAGATATTGACATGAAATAGTTATATTATTTTTATTTGTCTATTTTAAATCCAAGAATAATTAAATAGAATACAAATCTCTCCAACCACATTCATTAGTTGCCCCTAGGCCCCAACTCATGTTCCTATCAAGCATATTTGAATTATTGTCACACTTTTGCAATTTAACTAGTGACATAGGACAGAGCTATGGTGCTGCATATATAATATAATGTTATTAATTATTAAATTCCATTTTATTAAAAATTAAATTATTATTGTTTATTGAATTAATTGCGCCAGATATTTCGAATTATCATCTTCATTTTAAACTAATCTTTAAATTTTAAAATGTTCTAATTACATCTTTAATTTATTGTTGTTATACCAATCAAGTCCTTTTATTATTGAAATTATTAAATAACACATCGAATCATATGTAGCTAAATTTATAATAAAAATTTTAAAATAATAAGATGTTGTAGTATAACTTTTAAAAGTAAAAACCAAAAATAAAGGAAAATTGAAAAGAAAAAAAGAAGACTAAAGGATAAAACTTCTGTAAAAGTTTTGAAAACCTAAAAGCTAAGATTTGAAAAACATAGATTTTTTATTTTATAATATTCATTTAAAATTATGTTATATAAGATATATAATTTAACAATTAAATTAAGACTTTAATAATAAAAAAGACCTAATTGATATAATATTGATAGTTTAGAAATGTAATTAGAATAAACGAATTTAGGTTATTACTTTTGTTTAAACAATTTTAATAGAAAATCCCAAGATCATAATTCACAGTCTTTATTTATGTATAAGCATCCCTTCTTTACCACCCTGGAATAGCTCCTTAGCATCAGTTCTATTATCTTTCACAAGTTCAAACAATGGCTGATCTAGGAGATCACGCTATACTTGTCACAACATGCCTTGCAACCATTTTCTTGTTCCTAGCCATCTTTGTGAAGACTCGGGCAAAGGGCCGACGGCCACCGAGCCCTCCAGCCTTACCGATCATCGGACATCTCCACCTTCTTCGCCCTATACCACACCGAGGTCTTCACAAGCTCTCAACCCGCTATGGACCAATAGTATCCTTCTACCTTGGCTCCAAACATTGTGTCCTTGTTTCATCCCCGGAAATAGCAGAAGAATTCCTTAAAACTAATGAAACGTCTTATTTGGACCGCCCTAAAATGGCCAACTTCGATTACCTTACCTATGGCACATCCGATTTTTCGACGGCACCGTATGGACCACGTTGGAAGTTGATGAAGAAGCTTTGCATGTCTGAACTACTTGGTCCCCGGACATTAGAGAAGCTCCTTCCAATTAGACGTGAAGAGATAAGGTCGTTTCTGAAAATGATCAAAAACAAAGCTGAAATAGGAGGATTTGTTGATGTTGTAGCTGAGCTTATGACGTTGACCAATAACACAATATCCCGAATGACAGTCAGTCATCGATGTTCCGGCGACGAGAACAAAGCTGATGAAATAAGGAAAATGATGAGAGAGATGAATGACCTCGGCACAAAGTTTAATTTAGCTGATATTATTTGGTTTTGTAAGAACTTGGATTTGCAGGGTTTTAAGAAAAGACTAGTGGAAGTTCGACACCGGTATGATACCATGATTGAAAGAATCATAAAAGAGCATGAAGAAGAAAGGAAGAAAAGGAATGAAAGTGGCGATGAAGTGAAAGATTTACTTGATATTTTGCTTGATGTTTATGAAGATGAGAGCTCAGAGGTCAAATTAACAAAGGAAAACGTTAAGGCTTTCATTTTGGTATGTTTCATATGCACATATAGATATAGTGTTGTAATTTGTTTCATATGCCTTTATTTTGTATGCTTTGATGTGTTTGCAGAATTTATTTGGAGCTGGCACTGATACATCATCAACAACAATGGGATGGGGACTTGCAGAGCTACTTAATAACCCAGACGTTATGGAGAAAGCAAGAGAGGAAATCGATTGTGTTGTTGGGAAGAAGAGAATATTAGAGGAATCAGATGTTGGCAACTTGCCTTACTTACAAGCTATAGTGAAAGAAACACTAAGGCTTCATCCCAGTGGACCCTTTATCGTAAGAGAATCAACTAAAGCTTGTGTTATTGCTGGTTATGAAATCCCAGCAGATACTCGTCTGTATGTTAATGTATGGTCACTTGGAAGAAACCCAAAACAGTGGAAGAACCACCGGGAGTTCCGACCAGAGAGGTTTCTTAACAGTGAAGAATGGCAAGCGAGGAGTCCATGGATGTTAGATGTGATGGGAAATGATTTTAATCTTTTGCCATTTGGGAGTGGAAGAAGAAGCTGTCCTGGTGCAGCACTAGCACTCAGCATTGTATCAACTGTCCTTGGTTGTATGATACAGTGCTTTGAGTGGAAGCTTGGGGATGGTGCTGGCAATGTTGACATGGAAGAGAAGAATGGGATGACTCTACTTAGGGCAAATGACTTGATTTGTTTCCCAGTAGCCAGGCTTACTCCATTTCCCTCTATTTGATTGTAATCTCCTTATGGTGATGCATGCAGCGTCTATATCCATGTATGTTTCTTTCTTATGTTGCCTAATAAAGATACAAAGAGTGCACAGTTTGCTACTATGATCAAATATATATCATATGATGAGGTGCTCAAAATATGCAAACCAGTATGAATCCATCTGAAACAAAAAATGATATGACATGATTGATATAAACATCCAGGAAGATACAGTTTATATATATATATATATATATATATATATATATAGTTTTTGATCCCATGGACCACTGTTGTAGATTGCTTACCATCATGAAGCTAATCTCCAAAAGAAAATTATACTGAGTTTTGCATTATCAACATTTTCGATTAGTGGAGTCAGTAAAAGCATTTTCGCCAATTCATAAAAGGAAAAGCTTGCTGCATCGAGCTTAGTTGGATTAAAGAGAAAGGGAAAGGAAAAAAATGGAAATTGATGGTAGCAATTATTGGAAACATGAGCAACTGCAAAATAAATCTATTAATACTGATGAGAAAATTAAATAACTAAATATGAAATTAAAAATTACTGCACCGTGATAAATTTACTGTCTATGAATTGAATTCATCATGATCGATGTAATTGTGTGGTGGATGTTGTTCATCAAGGTTAACACAGTTTTTCGATATTCGTATACTCGAATACGGAAGATGAAACTCAATTGATGTTGCTCTTCTTGGCAAATTATAGTATAAACAATTCTCACTTAAAACTCAAACTCTTAAACAGAATTTTCTTTAAAGTGATTAAACAACAAAAACATAAAATTTATAAAGAAATTAAAGGAGAGGAATGATTTTTCGGAGAGAATTATGTTTTTATTCAGTGTGAAAACAGCCTCCAAGACTTTTTGGAACAATAAGGGAAAATAATAAGACTGGCAAAAAAGGTATACACGTACAATACACACGTGTGAAAAGCTTAAGGCTCAATTACTCAAAGAGAATAAGAAGTAAAGCTATATAAAAACACTTTTAATATATTGTACTTAATCAATATGAGATATACTCATTAACACCAATCCTTTGTATTTCCAACAGCAGTGACAAGACTAGTGAACGTCTGTCTAGAGTGGTGGCTAATCGTGCCACTGAGAAGGTTCGACGGTGAGAAAATGATACGGAATTTGATGTCGATTTTAATGAATCAATTTATTATTTAATTTAATGTATAAATCTAATATACACAAATTTATTTATTTATTTTTAAATAAAAAATTTAAAATATAATTTAATTCTTAATACAAAATTGTTTATTTGCCTTCATTTTCATCATTAAAAAAAATAAGGATTCGTAAAGGTAATATATACACATCAATTTTGGTCCCTGTTTCATAGCACAACTTAGTAGAAAATTTGAAATGTATCAATCAGCTGCCCAACCTTAATATTATATCACGATGACCTATCCCCACTCAACCAAGAATATATGTCGTCATTTGTCTTAGACCAGACATCATCTTAATTTAATATTGTACAACACAGAACTGTAGAATTAAAGTGACACCTAACAAGGGAATTTAAGTTGATAGGAGTATAATTATTAAACTGTGAGCAAGGATTAAGCTGGGATTGTGGTGAAACAGGAGGGACTTAAATGCAAATATCACCATTAAAGGACAAAGCGGTTAGATGGTAATTAAACCCTATGGTTAATTATGTAATGAATCGGTAATAGTGAGCTATTTTACCCCTTTAACCCAAAAAAATAATAATTACAAAAATAACACAAGTTAAAAAATATTCACCAAAATTACCTAAAATAAACAGTACACCTGAGTTTTTGATTATTAATGGCTGACACCCCTTTAAAATTTTAACCAATTATTGCATGATGATTATGTCAAACTTTAAAAAATTGATTTTTTTTTTATTTTGGCCTGTCATTAAATGACAGGCACCATGATATTTGCTTTCACATTGTATCATATTGGTATGCATCTATACTAGCATTTGAAAAAAATTAATTTTTTAAAGTTGACACAATCATCAAACAATAATTTATTCAAATTTTAAGAAGTGTCAATCATTAGATAGCCAAAGCTTAGGTGCACAGTTCATTTGAAATCATTTTGGTGAATGTTTTTGAACCTGGTTATTTTTGTCATTTTTATAAATATTATTTTTTTGGTTAGATGGATAAAATATCCGTAATAGTGAGGAAATTTAGAGTGAATATTTGCTGATAAACAAAATGTTTAGTACACTAGGCTGGGCAGCCCAGCCTGAATTGGGTTGGATTTGTACAATGCATTCGGGTTGATTTGGTGGATATGAATTTAATTTAAATAATATAAGAAATATTTTTAAATTTAATTTTAATAATAACATAAAAATGTTATTTTAATATTTTATTAATTTTTAAATAGTTAAACAGAATTTTGAGCAAGACGAGCAAAAATGAATTTAGAGTTAGAAAATTTTTAATATTGGATCGTGGTTTAATCTAGACTTGTTTATGGGTTGAATCTTGATCAAATTTTAGGTTGAGCCTGATCTGACTCAAAAAATGGGCATAAGATTTTACCAAAGTTTGATTTGGATAAAAATACTAAAATTTGAATTTGGTCTGACCCGCTTGTATTAATTTTTTATATTATTTTTAAAAATATAATACACCAAAAACATTAAAATAAATATTTTCATCAAATTGGAAATAAATTAAAAAAACTTTATACTTAAATAACTCTAAGATAGATGTAACTTAACAAGCAAATATATCTAAAATAGTAGCAAAATTAACAATATAATAAGAGTTATACAATATCCAAACAATATTAACAAAATAATAGCAACATAATAATGAAATGTCAACAAAACAGTAAGAAAATAGTAGCAAAACAATGGAAAAATAACAAGAAAATAGTAGATTTTTTTTTTCTTTTGCAAATTCAGGTCAAGCCTCAAAAAAAGCTTTACCCAAGGCTTGATCTGTTTTTTAAAGGGACCTTATTTTTTGTCCAATCTCAGTTTTCGAACCTATATTTTTTCTCAAATCATTTTACTTTTTTGACATACCTTTAAAACAAGTCGGATGACCCAACTCACGAACAATTCTAATTAAATCCAATCAATGAATAGATTTACTTAAAAGAGTGTAAAGTTTAAAGGTGATATTAAGCATGGTAAATGGTTGAGGGACTAGCTGCATGTACAATTTATAACATATGCCTATGCAAGTATTGGCATAGATTAAATTCTTAGTCGTGTAGTTTTATTATGGTTTTTTTTATTATCAATTCGAAACTCTAATATAACTCGGGTTATCAACTAGCAATTTGAGAAGAGCTCGCGAGCCTAGTTTACATGTCTCTGGATGTTCGCAAGTAGAGGTTGCGAAGTCAAACGAGTAGATCTACGAATACGTGTTAAGTCTAGGACAGCATACATGTTGGCAACATGAAACTTGCCTAGAATGTCACTTAAATGAACAGTAATTGTATCATATAAATATTCAATTCTTTTCATCAAGAGAACACACAGCAAAATACTCAACAATTTTAAATATTCATTTCTATATTGCTTACTAAATCCAACATCTTTCTTTCTTAATTTGCTATAAACTATTCAATATGGATCATTGAGGTTTCCGATTGCTCCTGGCCGGCTACTTGCAGAAACAACCAAAAGCCTTTTCTAAGAGAAAGAAAGGTTCAGTTAATAGCAATATAAAGCCAAAAGAAAGAATGATAGGAAGAACAAGACAAATAAAATGTCTTTACATATAAAAATAACTACGTACTTTTGAACTTGTCATCCAAGAGAGACGGCCACTGACCTAGTCATGGCAAACCAACACCCAAAGTCAATTACATGACGAATGCAAACTTTGAACCAATTCATGGAAGTCTAACATCCTGCCACTTATAAAATCAAAAGTCTATGTGTTAATTGATTAACCAAGGTTCAAAAATGGCTGATTATCAAGGCTACATCATAGTTTTCTTCCTTTGGCTACTGTCTTTCATTTTGTTTAGAACCATATTCACCAAGAACCGGACCACCACACGTCTTCCGCCTAGTCCAATAGCCTTACCAATCATCGGACACCTCCACCTCCTTGCACCCATACCTCACCAAGCCCTTCACAAGCTTTCAACTAAACATGGACCCTTAATACATATCCGTCTCGGTTCTGTCCCGTGTGTCGTGGCTTCCTCCCCCGAAATAGCCAAGCAGTTCCTCAAAACCCACGAATCATCTTTCTCAAACCGACCGATAACCGCCGTTGTTGACTACCTTACATATGGCTCAGCTGATTTCTCCTTTGCTCCTTACGGGCCGTACTGGAAATTCATGAAGAAAATCTGCATGTCGGAGCTGTTAAATGGCCGAATGTTGGATCAGTTTCTTCCGGTTCGACGTGAAGAATTAATCCGGTTTTTGCAGTTGATGTTGAAAACAGCTAATGCTAGTGAAAAAGCAGATGTTGGGGGTGAGCTTGTAAGGTTGACCAATAATATTGTGTCGAGAATGATAATGAATGAAACATGTTGTAATAATGAAGATGAAGCTGAAGAGGTAAGGAAGTTGGTGGAAGCTATAGCTAAGGTGTCGGGACAGTTTAATTTATCGGATTTTATCTGGTTTTGTAAGAATTTGGATTTGCAAGGAATGAACAAGAAGCTGAAACAGCTACGTGATAAGTTTGATTCAATGATGGGTAGAATAATAAAGGAACATGAAGAAGCAAGGAAGTCAAACAAGGATGATAATACAGTAAAAGATTTACTTGATGTTTTACTTGATATTTCCCAAGATGAAAGCTCGGAGATGAGATTAACCAAAGAAAACATTAAGGCATTCATCCTGGTAAGTGGTAACCTTCTTTTATCATCTACTTTTATAAATTATAATATTTCAATTACATAATCTTTAGGGTAAACTACACACAAACTTAATGAATTAGTAGTAAGTTTAAACTATAATCATTCAGTTCTTCTAAAGTTTTTATCTAATTCATAGTCCGTTAAATTTTATATGAAATCCAGCAGATGAGCTTCAAGTGACGATTCGACAATCGATATATGGTGGAATAATATCCATCAACAAATAAAAGAACATATATTAGATCTAACTCAATGAGAATTTTCAATTAAAGCCAACGATGAAAATAGAAAAGGTCATAGATGTCTAGTGACAATAAGAAGAAGCTAGGGTTTAAAACAAGTTGTTGTTATTTGACCAAAAACTCTTTAAGAAAACCTAAATCAAAGTAATTTAGGTTAAGTTAATCCATTAAAGGATAAAAAAAACTCAAAACGTATTTTTCGATAACATAAATAAAAATTTTCGAGCAGTTCAATTACTTGACTGACAGCCTATATGGTGTTTTAGGACCTATTTGTAGCCGGGACAGACACAAGTGCTGTTACAATAGAATGGGCATTATCAGAGCTTATTAATCATCCAAACATAATGGAGAAAGCAAGACAAGAGATTGATCTTGTTGTAGGGAAAGACAGAATAGTACAAGAATCAGATATCACCAACCTCCCTTACCTTCAAGCTATTGTAATGGAAACATTAAGGCTTCATCCGGCTGGTCCTATGATTGTAAGGGAATCAAGCGAGGATTGTAATATTGAAGGTTACGAAATTCCGGCAAAGACACAACTGTTCGTTAACGTATGGGCAATCGGTAGGGACCGGAATCACTGGGAGAACCCACATGAATTCCGACCAGAGAGGTTTGTGAATGGGAGTAGTAGTCAAATGGATGTAAGGGGACAAAATTTTCATTTGTTGCCATTTGGGAGTGGGAGAAGATCATGCCCTGGAACTTCAATGGCGTTGCAAGTTGTTCAAACGAGTCTTGCTGCTATGATTCAATGCTTTGATTGGAAGGTTGATGGAAGTGTTGATATGGAAGAAGGACCTGGGCTTACACTTCCACGAGCTCATCCACTCATTTGTGTCCCTATCCTTAGGCTAAATCCTTTTCCATCCTGTTGATCTGAAATTGGTAGGTCTGTGGCACAAACACAGTAATACAAAACTGTAACGTATGTGATTTTCTATTGTTACACTATCTCATTATCGGTTTTTTACACGATATCTAAAATTATTTATAATTTCTCATCAATCCATAAATAAAAGTATAATAGAATTTAGCATACTCGAATTCACGTCTTTTTGTATTAACAGTAATATTCATGTCAATTTACAAATACAATCCAACTTTTAATTAAAAACTTCTATGATAATTTTACCTCTTTTATAACTAATGGTAAGACGTTGTTCTCTTGTTGGTCAACGTAATCTTCTTATAGGGCCTTCAATTTGGACTTTGGGGTTTTAAAGATCCGATTAAGTCAACTTTTAATCTTTTTTTAGATTGATGCTGCTGTGAATGTAATTTATCTAATAATATTATTATCATATAAGTCCCCTAACCTAATTTCATATAAACTTTTGTAAACTTATAATGTCAAAGTTGAGATTAGAGGTGTTCATGGGTCGGGTTGGGTTCGGGTCGGACCTAAGCATGATATTAATATATTTTATGCTTGCTCAAGCTCGGTCCAATTTGAAATCTGGATTTAAATTTTGTCCAAATCCACTCATATTTACAAAAGACTAACCGAAACTTATTTTAAGCCCGCCCATATTAATTTTTAATTTTTAGTTTTTTTAAAAAATATTTATATTATATTATTTTAATATTTAATAAATTTATAAATTTTTTATTTATTGAAACTTTTTATATAATCATCTTAACATTTTTTTTAATATTTACATTAGAGTAGTATTATCTATTTAGTATGAGTATTTTTTAATGTATTTTAAATTACATACTATATAAAAATATATATATTACAAAGTATTATAAACTTAAAACGAGTCAGATCAAGCCAAGTTCAAGCCTTGAATGTTCAAGCTTGAGCCCGACTCATATTTTAAACAGGTCTAATTTTTTTGTCTAAGCCTATTTTTCGAATCTAATATTTTTATTCAAACTTTCTCAAATTTCGAGTAGACCTTTGTATTTGGATAGATAATTCGACCATGAACGGGTCTAGTTGAGATTTACAATTCACTTGTATACATCGACATGATAAAAACAAAATTTTACGTTAGTGATTTTCATCCAAATAAATAAAAAATAATATTCAAGGAATAAAAAACTAATAACAGTTGCGTCCTTCTTAAGATAATTGATTACAATACGATCCTCGACCAATCTTTTAAATTTTTTATTAAATTATTTTATTCAAAATTATTTAAATATAATTACAACCTTATCCTCTGTGTTCCATGCTGGCCTCTATAATTATGGGGAAGAGAGTGGGGACCCTCACCCCACTCACCACCAAATACTACACAGACATGAAAGTGAAACGACAAAACAGCAAATTGGAAATGACCACGTGGTAACCAGATGTTCAAAGACGTGGCACGCGGGACCCAATCCCACAGATTAGAGCGGCAGTATGGTTTGCTTTAGCTTGGTTTCTAATATTTGTTTGGTTTAAATTTTCTATTAGTCCCTCTACTTTTATAGAATTTGATATTTAATCTCTATACTTTAAAAATTAATGATACATTTTTTAATTTAAAAATATTAATCCAATCATTATCATCATTTGATTGGATTGAGATTTTAAAATCAATTTTAACCATTTAAGTTCATGGATTAAATCTCAATTTTTGTTAAAAGAACAGGGACTAGAGGTATATTTTACCCTATTTGCTTCGAATAAAAGAAACCCCCGAAAACAATTCGAAATCTCCATCCTTTCCTCATAATCCGTCCCCTATCTATCTTTTTGGGTCTCACTTCATTATCTCAAATCTTTTTTCTTTTTCTTATTAATTTCTTACCCTGAATACTTTACAGCTCTTTAAATTTTTTTTCCCTTGCAATGTTATTGCTTCATTGATTTTAGAGGGGAAGGTATTGATTTATTCAACAGATCTAATTGTATTGTGCTTTTCTCCACATTCTAACCGATGTTCTTTTTATGAAAAAACCTGATCTTGTTATTGAGTTCTGATTACTGGGTTGTTAATACTGAAGCGGAATCAATAAAAAGATACAAATCTCCTCTCTTTTAAGCAATTTTGAAATCTGGGTTTTCTTCAAAAAGAGAAAAAAAGATGGTTACAGTTAATATAGGGATGCTTCATTACATTCTAGACCATGTATATGGTGCATTTGTGCATAGAACAAAGATAACCCCACCGTTCTTCTCAAGGGGGTGGGGTGGAACAAAGCTTGAGCTTCTGGAGAGATTGATAAGCCAGTTGTTCCCTGAAGTTGAAGGTCAAAACTGGCCTCCAAGATTGATTCAACCCATTTGGAGAACTGTTTGGGAGACCCAAAATGCTTGTTTGAGAGAAGGTGTGTTTAGGACCCCTTGTGATGAGCAGTTGCTTAGTGCATTGCCTCCTGAAAGTCATAATGCGAGGGTTGCTTTCCTTGTCCCAAAAGATGTGCCACCTCAAAATATGGCATGTGTGGTTCACCTAGCAGGTATCTTTGTGTGCACTTTTGGATTGCTTTTGTTGATTAATTAAGTTGGTTTACAAGAATTTGGTGTTCTCATTGTTTGAGTGTAGTTTAGTTTATTAGTGATTCACTTTTTAAATTGGTGAATCTTAGTTGTTTGTTTATGTTTATCTTCCTGGATAGTGCAAATTGATTGTTTATATTCTTGGTTTGAGCTTAGAATGATCATCTTCTACATAGTAGTAATGAATATCGAGGCTGCTTTATTACTGATGTAGATTTTGACTGAAGCCTACATGCTATGCCCAATGTTCAAAATCTAAAATCTTAAAGAAGAGAAGAGAATGCTTATAAGCAGTGGATGGTATAGCACAAGTCTGTTTGAAGATTACATCAACACCCTGAAATGCCTCTTTGGATATTGAAATGAATACAGTTTATTGTGGTTGTTTCAACTTTCGACTTTTCAAGACTTATGTTTTTCTGCTGGATCCTAATCTCAAATAAGAAAACATAGACATACACTAGATTTCCTGTTCTCGTGGTGCTGTTCTGTTTACTCGTGTATAAAACCTTTGTATTGTTTGCTATACCTATATCATTTGTTACCTGTTATTTCCTAGATTATTCATTCAGAGTATTTCAGCTTAGATGTATACTACAATCTCTCAAGTATTGCTTCAAATTTAAAATGATTTTGGGTTGTGAATTTGATATTTAAAACTCATCTTTATTGATATAAAATGTAACCTCTTTGACAGGCACAGGAGACCATACATTTGAACGGAGATTGCGTCTTGGTGGACCATTATTGAAACAAAACATTGCAACTATGGTGCTTGAGAGGTCAGAGTCCTTTCTGTATTATCAAGTATTTTTTGAAGCTGAGCTTATCTTCTTGTACTTGTGCTTTTAGGCTTTCTAATTAACATAACTGTTTTTATAGCCCTTTCTATGGTCAAAGGCGTCCTTTGCTGCAGCGTGGTGCAAAACTCTTGTGTGTCAGTGATTTGCTTTTATTAGGAAGAGCAACCATTGAAGAGGCTCGGAGCCTTTTATACTGGTTAGACTCTGAGGCAGGGTTTGGCAAGATGGGTGTGTGTGGACTTAGCATGGGTAAGAATTGTTGTTCTTGTGGTGCTTTTATTCTATTCGTATTGTTAATTAGCACACCCTTTTGAAGTTTGATGCTTTTATGGAATAGGGGGAGTGCATGCTGCAATGGTTGGATCACTGCACCCCACACCTGTTGCAACCCTTCCTTTTCTTTCCCCACATTCTGCTGTTGTGGCATTCTGTGAGGGTATATTGAAGCATGCCACTGCATGGGAGGCACTGAGAGAGGATCTTGCAGCAAAAGAGGCTGCAATGACTCTCGAGGAGGTGAGACAACGAATGCGAAATGTACTGTCTCTCACAGATGTCACACGCTTTCCAATTCCCAAAAACCCTAATGCCATAATATTTGTTGCGGCAACTGTAAGTACCATATATCTCTGTCTGACAAAGTGGATGTTGCTTAAGAATATGAATAAGGAGCTTGTTGATATTCTTCATCTTGTTTTTTAATGGATGTTGCTTAAGAACATGAAAACTTTTTACTGTTAAACTTTTCTGCGAATAAACCTATCGCGGCTTTTTAATGGATGATACATGTGGGGAGCTTGATTGTTTCAAAATTTAGCATGTCTAGCATCTTTATTGACCTTATGAGTTATGATGCATTCTTAATTATTTGACCATTTAAAGGCATTGCAATTCATAAGGCCGGTAAAGATTTGATACGAAACATTCATTGACCAGTTAAAATGTGTAGTTATGAACAAGTTTGGTGGTGCAATTCCCCCTTAGCCTGCAGACCATGCTGATTGTTTGGATCATCCATGTTTCTTCTTATTTGAAGGTCCACTATTAAGTTTTCTTCCCCTTGCGAAGGACAAAGGGACTTGGGAGAATTTCCACATCATGTAAATAAGGTCTTAGATTAATCAAACACTGATATTTAAATATATACACACATATGTATGCCATTATTATGTTTTATAGTTTTCATAGAATGCCAATGGCGCTATCTATATAATTCAACTGCAATTACGCGTTTCAGGATGATGGTTACATACCAAAAGACTCAGTGCTGGAGCTTCAAAAGGCTTGGCCTGGTTCAGAAGTGAGATGGGTCACAGGTGGCCATGTCTCGTCGTTTCTTCTACATAACGATGAGTTTCGAAAGGCAATCATCGACGGGCTTAACAGATTAGAGTGGAAAGAATCCTCCTTATGACAGTGCATCAGCCAGTCCCCGTGGTAAAATGATGATCACTTGTGGAAAATGGACTCATAGCAACTGAAATTTGATGGCACCCCCTTGAAATTGGAAAGAGCAGGGGGGTAGTGCTTTGTGAATGCATTATTTCTTCCTTATAAATTTAACTTCTTACACTAATTTTATAACTCCAATTATTTGGAGTTAAATTCTTCACTTAATTAATTGAGTTTGTTTATTTTATT
Source organism: Gossypioides kirkii (assembly GCA_005610355.1). NCBI lineage: Eukaryota > Viridiplantae > Streptophyta > Magnoliopsida > Malvales > Malvaceae > Gossypioides > Gossypioides kirkii. The sequence continues at coordinate 34,898,651 of CP032244.1, read as the reverse complement.
TATGTGTCATCAAGAAGAGAGAAGTGGATTTCAGACATAAAATGCATCATTTCTCAAATCTATGGAGTTTGCTAGTAATAAATTTGAAGCCTTTCAAATATTTTTAGATTTTTTTAATATATAGATTAAATTGAATCATTCCGTTCCATATTTAAACTTCAAAGCGTAAGTAATCTACACAGTAGGCTACTCGACTATAGTTCAAGTTTCGGATTGAAATTTCACAGCTTAAACTGTAGATTAATTATGGGCTTTTGACTAGATTAAATTTAGGTGCCCATAATGAAAGAAATTAAAATTAAAATTAAACAAAGTAATATGCTAGTTTCCAAATTTCCGTGCAATTTACATATGAACTTGTTTTCCAACACATTAAACCATTGTAATACTTATATAAAAATAAAAATTAATTAAACCATTGTTTTCCAAAAATATTTTCTATAGTGGAAATTGGCAATAAAGAGCATATAGTTATTGAAAGGAAGGGAATAGTTGCAATTGATGGCTACTTGGACAGAACTGTTTTAGATCTTGAAATTCACCAACAAGCTTTCTTAATCCACAAATTGGAAATTTGGATTGAAATGTATGAGTTATGAATTAATTATTTTTCAATTTCTTTGTTTGGGAATGAATTTCAAGATTTTGAATTCATTGTTGGATAATTCAAATTTAGATTTAAATTTCAATTAATTCTAAACCTTAAAATTATTTTTTTTAATTTAATTATTTAAGAGTATTTTGAACATTGTTGTTTGAATCAATTCATTGGGAACATATCAATGTATCAGGCTGAAGAAAGGCATTAGACCGATTGATTCAAGAATCACTACCAATCGATTGATTGGGCAATTGAATCGGTTGAGCCAATGTTTTATTTTATTTTTTAGTACTTTTATTTTTATGAATTGTAAAATGATTTATTTAATAAAACCAGATGGATCGATTGAACCGGTCATACTAGTCAAACCGATCGAACTGATTGAATTGATCAAATCAATTGGATTAACAAATCGATGACAATCAAGGGTTTATAAATTAAAATTGTGAAAATTATAATATAAATGAAATTTTTGAATATTTATATTATATTAAAATTAAATACATGAAACTTCATCATTGTTTTCAAAATCAAATTGCACCAACCATCAAACCAACTGGATCGAGAGCCGATCGAAGTACCAATCAAAAGTAAAAGGTCAAATTGATTAACTCATGAACCAATTAGACTAATCAAAATGACAATGAAACCAATTGAACCGATTTTTATCTATTTTGAAACATTTTTTATTTTTAATAATTGATTCAATTAAATTAATTAGATTGGTCAAATAAGTTAAACTAGAATCAATGGTTTTATCAATTCACCTATGGTTTAATTTTGAAAAAATTAAACTTCATTAATGATATATCATAAGTCAAATTAATTATTTATTAGTTGGGTTTTGAAGGAATTGTGAAAGAAAAATATAACAAAAAAAAATTCTCATGTTTTTTTAATCAATCCAAAATTTAACCGTTATTCCAAACAAAGAATTTAGATTTTCAAATCCAAATCCAAATCCAAATTTTTTTTACCCAAATCATAATTTCTGATGATAAAGAAATTTCAAATGCAAACAATTCAAAAGCAAGTGATTAGATGTTCAAAGTTAAGATGAGTGGCAAAAGCTTTCCTATTAATCCAATGAAGAATAAGCATGTTGCATTTCCAGTTTCAGAAAGCATGCAATTAAGAGACTTTATTTACTGATATGAAAATTACTGAGGTAGAAATAGCTGTGTTCCCTTATCCCATTGGCCATCATTAAAACTAGTGCTTGACGATATCAAAATAGAACAAGCTTCAATCATGAGCACAGAACACAAACAAATAAGGAAACTTTAAGTTCTTGCTTAACAGAAGATACTATCCAAAATTTAGGGTCTGGACATATAGCAATAGCATCCCATAATAAAACCATACATAATCTAAACCAAAAGAATTCCAAAGTAACATAAGGGAATGCAAAATACCCTCTAGAAGACAAGCTCGTGCGGTTTCATGCCAGACTTGAGAGAAAACCTTGCGGCGAGGTAGGCCTTCAAGTCTGGGACTCCCTCAATGGACTTTATCAAAGACGCATCAACTGCTTTCTGGTCTTCTTTCTTGTCTTCAGGCAGTTTCTTCTTATCCTATAATTTTGTTTGATGAAATGTAAAAGAGAAGACAATCAGCACATTAAATTATAAGAATCCAATTAGGACAAGCTTAAACTATAATTACATGCAAACCAAAACAAACTTGCCTCTTTTTCACCCTCGAAAAACTCTCCCTCAGTCTTCTTCTTCTTCTTCTCTACTTCCTTGGCAAAGTACTTGTCATCAAACTTGTCTACGTTAACTCCTGAGAAGTCAACCTTGGTGGAAGTAGCAATGACATAGGATTGGTTAACACGCCTTAAAGGAACACCATTGATCTTGAATGGTCCTGCCATCGTTTCAGACTCCCAAATTTAAGCAAAACACGCGAACAAACCGTAAAGCGAACAGACAACAAATGCGTATGCTACATTATATACATAAAACGAACGAGTAAAAGCATTAAATTTCAAGATAGCATCACTCAGATCTCGGGCATATTGAATGTTAAATGGGTTTGTTACCATCAAATCTAATCTATAAGATAAAAGCAGCACAAAATGGAAATGCAACATAATGCTTCTAGAAAGAAAACCAAGTGAGAAACTATGGGAGTAATACTGCAGAAATCAATAACAAGGGTTTTAACAAACATGTTCATATATCCAACTCGCAATTGAATAACATATATCATACATCCAATATTTTCAAGCAGTACGCAAATCAATGACGAATAAAGGATAGCAGTAAAACATGTAATGCTCACCGGTGACCAAAAGGAGCCCAGAAGTAAGTTGCTTCAAGAAAACAACTCTCTTCCCCATAAACCTTCCAGCCAACAAAATCAACACAGTCCCTGGTGTAATGCTTGATCTAAACAAATAAAAACCCAAAAATAAGACATTTCTTCAGAAATCTACAAATAAACGAATAATGGTTTTCAAAAGAAGAACCTGAGTTTGGTGGGTTTAGGTTTGCGCTTGTTAAGAAGCGGCTTCTTGACATCCTCAGCCGGGTAAAACTTGGGAGGTTTCTCGGCGGCAGCGGGGGCCTTAGGTTTGGGATCATGGCGAGGGAAAGCACCGCCATTTTTGGCCTTGATTGCCCAAAGGCCACGTTTGTGGTACATCTTAGACCTGGAATACTTCCCCACACCACGGATCAGATCTGGGTTTCTGGTCTTGACGGGAGCCTTCCTTTTCGCTGCCATTTCGTCTCTAAACCCTTTGCTTCTTCTGCTGCTGCTGTAGGGCTATCCTTGTGGCGTTCAGCAAATTCAATTCTATCAAATATATCGATTCTCTAACTAGGGTTTTTCTATGGGTAATATAGTGAGTGACAAAGTTGTCTGTATTTTGGGCTCAACTCTATTTTGGGCTTTTATCTTTATGGGTTTTACAACACAAAATATATCAAAACATCTGTTTGAAGTTCGATGAGCAAATAAATTAGATTCGTTTAAAATATGAGTCACGTTAAAATTTCAACGTTGGATAAACTATCAAAATAGTCCTTTTTTATGTTGTATTTTAGTCGCTTATATTTGAAACGTTACGTTTTAGTCACTTATGTTATCGTTTTGTAACAAAATGGTTACTCTATCGTTAAAATCTTTTACCTCCAAAATGATAGTCCGACGTGATAGTGAAAATGAGTTTTAAATACCAATGTGGATATACAATTAGGATGAGAAAAGTTATTTTTTTATGAAAATAGAATACAAAATTTTGAGATGTCCAGCGTGAATGATTTGGGTTTTAGGACAAATTTTGTATTCTATTTTCATAAAAAAAAAATTAACATTTTTCATCTTAACTGGACATCCACGCCATGTCAGACTGCCGTTTGGGAGGTAACAAATCTTAACGTCAAAGTGATCATTTCATAACAAAACGATAACGTAAGTGACTAAAACATAACGTTAAAATATAAATAATTAAAATGTAATTTGAGGCAAACAAATGTGATTACTTTGATATTTTAATCATTAACTTTTAATATACTAGCTATGTTGAGTCTAGCTCGATTTGATTTCTACTTTATAATATATTGATTTATTTATTTTTATACAAAATAAAATTAAACATATAATATTATAATATAAACATTAAAATATGTATTAATTTATCTAAGTTTAAAATTTTAATAAATGAAAAAAATATAATTAATTATATTAAATTAATAATAACAATACGAATTGCCTAAAACGGATTTGGATTAGTTATATAAAAATATAGACAAATTTAGATAAAATTTAATATTCATATTTCAGGCTAAACTAGGCTTGAGCAAATATAATGTATGTTAATAGAATACATAGGTCCGACAAAACCTAACCCATGATGATCTCTTCAAGTTAGGCTTTAGTTAAAATTCTTTTTTAATAGAGTTAATTACACCATACATCCCTAAACCATAATTTTCATTCTAAATTGGTTCCCAATTTTTTAAAATATTCTAATTACATCTTTAAACTAACTAGGTTATATCAATATGATCCCTCCATTACTAATATCAATATGATTAATATTTTTATATCATGTAATGTAATTAATAAAAAGAAATATTATTCACATTGTTAAACGTAATTAAATGTATTAACCATTTAGATAATTAAAATATTACATCAGTATATTTAGAAAAAATAAAAAATATTACACCACTAAAAAAAATTAAGCCATAATTAAAGCTTAAATGAAAATAATAATTAAATTTAAAAATGTGATTGTTTGCTACTAATTAAATGAAAATAATTAAATGCTAAATGTTAATGCATTTATTTTATAAGTCTTAATTTTATATTATCGAAATACCAATATAAAAGTAACACAAAATTGAATAATTTTATCAACATTGTTTATGTTTTAGATCTGATAATGAGTCGGATCATTTGCTTAGGTCGGAAGGTTTGTTTGAAAGTGGAAGGGTTTGGACAAAAATATAGACTCAAAAAATTGGCTTGGACAAAAAATAAGGCTTCGCTTTCTAAATGGGCCAAACCTTGGATAATTTTTTTGGCCTGGGCTTGGCCCAACTCAAATCTGCCTAAAAAAAAATTCTATTGTTTTTTTTTTATCATTTTGCTATTATATTGCTACTATTTAATTGTTATTGTTTGGATATTGCACAACTCTTATTTTATTATTAATTTTGATACTATTTTAGAGACATTTGCTTGCTAAGTTGCAACTATTTTAATGTTATTTAAGTGTAAAGACTTTTTTAATCTATTTTCAATTTGTTGGGAAACATTTATTTTAATGTTTTTAGTATATTTGATGTATTATATTTTTTTAATTTATTTATATATAAAAATAATAATATAAAAAAATTTAATATGAGCGTGCTGGGTCGGACCCGATTTAACATTTTTTGTTTGAATCGAACTTGTGCAAAATTTTAGACCTATTTTTTAGATCAAATTAAACCCGAGCCTATAAAACAAACCTAAAATGGGGCATCAACCCAACCTATGATTCGTTCTATTCATGTTTGTGCGTCTAACAAAACAAAATCTCTTCCTCCCTAGCTCCACTCTCTAAGAAATGAATGCATCAAAATTCGAGAACACTACCATGATATTAAAAAAACTGCCCAAAAGCTAATGTAGGGGCGAAATCACAAAATTCTTTTAGGAGCGAAATTAAATTATAATTTTTATGATAATAAAAATATAATTTTACTGTTTTAATAGACTATATCTTTATATTTTTAAAAAATTAAATCAATTTTTTATATTTTTAAGGGGTCAAAGTATAATTTTACTTTTATTTATTTAATAATTTAAAAATTCTAAAAAACCTAAATAAAAAAAAATATTTTAGGAGAGTCAATACCCCTACCAGCCCTTTAGTTTTGCCCTTGTTCTAATGCATTATGGTTAATAATTTATTCACAAAACTTGAATATAGACCCTACAACTTGAGGAAATAAATGATAGTGTCGATCCAAAATATTACACGAAATAAAATTTTTGAATCAATTTATACATTTAGTCAAAGTTGGGATACCAAAACTATAATTAACTAAAAGAAAATCTTTAGCTCCCTTTTGGACTTGTAAACTTAGCCACTAGAGAAAGTAAATACCAATAGTTCTTCTTTTCTTCTAAACTCATCATTTGTTCTTTTGTTAGTTTGGACTAACATATAATGCATTTAATTTATTATTGGGTAAATTACACTAGATGTCATTAAATTTTGATTAATTTTTATCACTAAGCTTTACAAAAATGTCACTAACATTATCGCGTTATTACAAAAATATTATTTAACTGTTTACTCCAATTATTTAACATAAGTCTAACGTGGCACGTTACATGTACCACTGACACATGACACCGAACCTGCCTGTAGATCTCCTAAGGCTTTCCCCAAAAAAAACCCCATTTTTTTTTATCATCAAAGCCTTTATCGACGATTTTGTTTCTATGCTTGAGCGTTCGGATTCAACTCAGCTTCTTAGATTTCAAATATGTTTTTTTTATGAATAATAAGAAGAGGACAAAGTTATAACAACAACGCGACTAGTACAACTTGAACTCAGATCATACTTAGGCTAATGAACACCCTAATCATCATGCCAACACATGGGTTCTAGATTTCAAATATGTTTTATGAATCATATATATTGTTATTTTATGAAAATATTTTATAAAAAATCGTAATTATTGAATTGAATTGAATTTTATGTTTTATTTAATTTATAATTAATTTTGATCTTTATCAGGTAAAAAGGAATGTTTATATTTAATATAGTGAAAATAATTTTAAAATACTATATAAAAATTATTGATTACTTTTTATTTATTTAAAAAAATAAAAATTTTTAAGAATTTTTAAATTTTATCCCAAAAAACCATAAAATAAAACCATTCTGTCAATATATAAAAATCCAAAATATGTATAGCGAGAGAGAAACTTATACCCACTTTTAATTATCAACTTTTTCAAATCTATTCTATCTCTCTCTATATATATGTAGAAATGTTGATGAAAATATCAAAGAAGACATTAATAATCAAAGTTAACTTAAAAAGACCTAGCTAGCTAGGGTTTCTATTGTTCCTGCCGAGGTCGAGCCAACCACAGAGAGCTGAGAGCTCTTAGGCGATGGAAGTACTCAGCTATCGCCAGCAAACACCTTGCTGCTTGACGGATCGTCAATATCTGATGCAGTCGATGAATGGTTTGCTGTCTCAGATTATCTGCCTATATATATTTTTATATCAAATATACAATAAAAATAAGACCCATATGTAAATCTTTGTGTTATATGCAAATTAATTATGAGAGAGAGAGAGAGAAGATGATTAAGGACAAGTTAATAATTTGCTAATCAACCCATGACTTTGTGGTACCATACTTGTCTTGATTGTCAAGAAGGAATAATGGGATGTTGAAAATGATGCAAGGACATTTGTTCCATTTCAATTTCTTGGTTTATGGATTTACTTACCTTCATCTACAAGGTTTTTAACAGAGACTTTTGATAAAAGAATTTCAGGGTTTAACCTTAATTACTTCATACAATGATTTATTTATAATTTAGGATCGGTTTGAATGGGTAGTGTGCTTAATTACGGTTAGTGTAAAAACAACGATAACGATGATATTAAATATTATAATGATACTAAAACATGAAACAAAATGTAAACTAAATGCGTCACACCGTACCGTATCATACTGCATCATTTATTCAAACCCACGGTATGGATTAAAGTAACAATGATGGAGAAAAGCTAGTTTGAAGGAGATTTATCTTTTTAAGTCAATCGGTTACGACCATGACATCACATCAAGCATATCTTTGGACCTCCATATACATTATTAAAGGGAGGGGACCCATTAGCATGTGAAAGTACTGAAAATGCAAATATTCTTGAACTTGTTGGTTGTTCATATTCATGTTATAACTAGCCTATGTAACACTTTCTAACTTGTTGTATTGTGTTATATAAGAATTCGAATTCAATCCTTAATTATTTCACTTTTTACTTTTTCACACCCATTATGTGCGTGAAATTAATAAAAAAAATAATTGTAGGTGTTATTACGAGTGAATTAATAATAAAATATGTATAATTTTAAGTAATTTCGCAATTTGATTTTATGTAATTTTTTTAATTGAATTGGAATCACTTGATTTAGAGTGAGTTTGGATGGACGGTAGAGTGCAATGTTGTGCAGTGCATTTTGTTTACTTTTTGTCTCACGCTACAATTTCGTTACATTATCTAATTTTTCCTCCACGGTTATTTTTACACTAAACGCGAATAAACACACCGTCCATCTAAACCCACCATTACAAAATCAATCAACATAGTATTATATGTTATGGTAAGGTATTGTTTTTTAATAGAATGAATTGATTTGCCTAGAAAAGAAAACCCAAAGTGGTAAGCATTGGGGGAATGGAGGAAAGGACAAAGTTAATAACTCCTACAACTACAAGTGGAGTTTGATTTTTCAATAGACACATATTCTCATACATTTCAGGCATCTAATATTGGTGGTAGTAGTAGTAAGAAAGTGGCTAAATTTTAACCATAAAATTAACTTTTGTTTTCTTCTTTTACCCTAATTGATAAGCCATGTTATATTGGGAAAATTTACCTAAATCTACACAAGCTGAACCTGGTCATTTTTAGATCGTCCTCAGATGGCATGGGCAACATTTTAATTTTACCCACAAACCCAAAACACTTCTCCATACATATGTCACTTTCATATGAAATGTCCTTGAGATGCCAGATATATATACTGACATGAGTTAATCAATATTAATTCAGTTGGATAATATGTGAATGATTTCTAGGTTCGAGGTTAGGTTTGATTTCCAGCCAAATTCTTTTGGATCCCACATAAGTATATATGAATAGGTATGAACCCATGTTGGTGAGATCATCATCATCATACATGGGGCGTGGGGTCCACAAGCCCATCAATCAAATAATAATGATGATAATAATATGAGAGATAATTAGTTGGTAAATGCAAAGCAAGGGCAGGTAAAAAATGATGAAAGTTGGCATGCACGTACATACATACCTGTCTAACGAAACCTTCAAGGGTGGAGAGCTTGCTGATGGCGATAGCCATTTGGCCCATGTAGTTACTCATATTAGGCGGGCAGCTAAGTGAATCAGAGGTTATGATATCAGACAGAGATTGATTCAAAGCTTCCAAGCCTTGTGATAGTGCTTCCTCAGCTTCTTGTGTGGATTGCTGCAATGCACATATGCCCATTATCTGTTGTTCCGTCAATGGCTCTATCTGGTTCAGTATAACCTGAAATACAAAAGCATTATCTTTATCTTGCTTGCTTCGTGTTATGCATATATGTTTGTTGTGAAATGTGAAGTGTGAACTGAAAGTCTGAAACTGAACTACTTTTGGATATTTATGAACAGGAAACAAAGATGGGAAGATGAAAACAAGCCTTGATTTCCGTGAAGGAGAAGACAAAAGAGATCAGTGGAGAGTCGAGAAGAGAAGAGAAGAGAAACGTGCAGTTCTCTCTTTTCTACTGCCTCAATTTGTAGTTAACGGACATGGCTTTATAATATAAACAACTAGCCTAATCCTTTTACAGAAACAACTTTTCCATACCTTTCGTCATTCAATTTCATGCCATTTTTTTAAAAATATATTTTAAAGATGTGTGTGGTAGTTTGGGTTAGATTAGAGTACCTTGATGAGGTGAGAGGGGCGAAATCCAGCAATCCACATGAAGCAGCGTTCGGCAGGAGTTTTCCACATGCCAGACACAAGGTGAAACACATCGGTTTTGGCCGCCATGCCTTTTAGGTTCATCACCTCGTCGAAATGTGCTAAGCAGTTGTCCACGTACATCCGGAGCTCGTTCTCCGGTAAGTGCTCTTGTACCGCTGCTCGTAGCTCACACATCAGTCGATGGTGTTCTTCTACCCATCTTCCATACTCCATGTCAAACACTGCAGCCTCTGCACCATCATAAAACATATTTCACTTTATAATATATACGAAAAAGAGAGAGAGAGAGAGAGAGATCATTTATAATTGTACACAACCTGAGCTTATGTTGTTAATTCCAACAGGAAGCCCTTGTTCTCCTCCCAACATATTACCACCACCAAAAAACATGCCCTAAAAGAAAGATTTCAAGTATATTATAAACAGATGATGTAAAATGAGGTATGGGTGGTTTAATGCTCTCACTTGAGCTCTGGCTCTTTGAAGTTCTTGTTCCAGTTGGGTAAGCCTAATCCTACTTGACTCTAATTGCTGAACATAAGCCTGTGTTCAAACCCGCAAGAAAATTAATAGCAAAGAAAGCAGTACCAGTAGGTAGTATAATTAATTCATTTTACAAGCTGACCTTTTTCCTCAGTCTGCTTTTCCTTGCTGCCTCTCTATTCTGAGCAAGTCTTCTCAGTGTCTGCTCCAAAAAAAAATTACAATATGGTGATTCAATATAATTGAATGTCTATAAAAAGAGAGTCAAAGTGTTTCACCTTAGGGTCTGGTGTTTTGGGTCCTTCCTGTTCTGAACTTGATGTTGTTGGTCCTTTTCGATTCCCCTCACGCTGCTAAATTAAGACATGCAGTGTTACAATAGATTCCAAACAAAATAATAATAATAACATGGGAATCTCAGTTCTTTTTTCAATAAGATGATGCAAGGGAGCCAATCATACCTTGACAGCTTTAGGTGGCTGATTTGGAGCAGAAGCTGAAGCAATATTATCATTTCTGGGGTTGGCCAACTCCATGGACGGGTCTGATGGTCTTTTTGAACCACTAGTTGATGGAGAAACTAATCCTGTACTTGTCTATACCAAATACAAAAACAAACCCACTTTGAAAATTAAATATATATAATTTCTACTTACCATAAAAGCTGTAGATATATATATATATATAAAGTTTTATTTACTTTTGTTGATGATGGTGGTTCAACGTGCATCGGCTGTGAAGGGAAAATGTTGAGAGTAGGAGGCTTTATTCCAGAGCTATGATCTGCATTTATAAAAGAAACTGATTATTCAGAAAAGACCCAAAAGAAAAGGAAGGGAGACAAAGACAAGAGATGTAAGAAAAAGAACACATAGGGATCGTCATGCATCATCCATTTGTAGCTTTGTTCCATCGAAAAGAGGGGGGGAAAGGCAAATAAAACCCATACCCCTTAAACGTACACTTGGCAGTACATGTAAAGAGATTTTTATTTTTCAAGGAATTCATGATCATAGAAAGGTGTTTGTTACAAGTCATGGTCCAAAGCTATAATGAAATAAAAAGAAATTATTTTTCTTTGAATTTTTTTTTTAGTTTTTTGGGTTTTGTTTCTGTAAGGATCTGGTCAAAAAGAAAGTTCTGGGAAATTTAATCTGTTTGAAAACATGAAAATGTTTTTCTTGTGACCAAACAAAAAACAAGACAGAAGATGCAGGAAATGAAAACACTCACGTCTTTGGTCTTGAATAGTGGAAGGGTCTTGTCCATCAAGGTAGAGAAAAAGGGCTTGATCTAATTCGCCTAAATCATAAGCTCCAGTTTCTTTGCTTCTGCTTATTCAAAAAAAAAAAAAAAAAACTAGAGGATGAAGAAAGGTTGATTCTGGGTTTAGTTTTTTATAGTTAAAAAGAACAAAAAAAAAAAGTTTACACGAAGTTTGCAGGGATGGAAGATGATGAAGATGATTGCATCATTGCATAAGGAATCTGATGATTTTGATGATGGTCTTGATTTTGATGATGTTGGTCTAGTTGGATGGAGTGACTCATGTTGCTTCTACTGGTAGCCATGAAAATACCAACGCCAAGGCCAAGCTATAGCTAAGCTGCTGCTTCTTCTTCTTCTTCTTCTTCTTCTTCTTGCTCTTTTTGTTCTACTTTGAGGAGAGTTATTGAATTCACCATTAATGGCATAACAACCTTCCTTTTATTCCTTTTCTTTTCCTTCCTCCATCATCTCAATAGTCATCAACAAAGAAAAGAAAATAAAAGAGTCGGTTATAATTTGAAACAAAACAAGATTTTTTTTTTATGAGAGAAAGAGAGAGAGAGAGAGTCAGAGAAGAGAAAAAAAAAAGAACTTTTGAATAATGCATATATAAATGAAAGACAAAACCCTTTTTATCTCTCTATAAATAAAATAAAATAAATTATTATTTTCTTTTTTTTTTCAGACACAATTTTTGAGATAAAGCGGTTTTAAGGTATCCTTTAGAAAAGTTGTAATAAAAAGGGTTGAATCTTAAAATATACATAAATTATAGTTTAATATATAGTTGTATATATTAACTTTAATCAAGTTTGGTTTTAAGGATTATTTGATAGTACAACCGTTCAAGACACAGGATTAGAAAGGGTCCAAAAAAATATTTTTCAGAAATTAATTAAATTTTTTGGACTTTCAAATTATTGTTTAAATGCTTCATCTCTTAGGGTCCTAAAAAATTTTCAATTTTTATTGTATTATATTTTATAATTTTTTTAAATGGATCTAATTTATTATTTCGCTTACGACCTCAAAATGTCAAGAACGGGCTTGACTTTAATTTTATGTAATTTTATACATGAAATTTTAATTTAATCACGTTCTTAAATTATTAATATAATTATTGATATAACATCATTTTATGTTTAATATATTGCATACATAAATAATTATATTTATCCAATATAAAAATAAATAATTATATTTTATTTTGATTGATATTAATTATTATATTTTAAAAATATGGAAAAAAATTTATTTGATTTAAAAATATGGAAAAATTTACTAAACTTTTATGTGATTGAAATTAGCCATTAAATTTTGAATTTTAATTAATTTTTTTATTAACTTTGATTTTTTAAATTAAATTTTACCATTAGATATTATTTTTAATGAGAATATATTATTTCAAATGTTTTTATTTTAACAGTAAACATTAAGTTACTTTATAAAATTATTAAAAAATATAAATTAACTTTTAATTTTTATTTAATGAAAGGAGGACTTGAATTTTTTTAAAATATATTTTATATAAATAACAAATTTTATTGATAGTTAATATTATGTTAATTAATTAATTATTTAAATAAAATATTTTAATTTAAATTTAACTAAAATTAATTTAAATTAAAATTGAATAGAAAATTTTAGTTTCAAAATTCACTAAAATAAAAGTTAAGTGATAAATTTTAATATAGAGTTGAAGTGGAGTGGTAAATTTACCATTAATTTAAAAGTACAATAGTAAGTATCAACAAAATTAAAACATAGTGGAAATTTTGAATATTATCCTTAATTTAATTCTACGTAAAAATATATTTTAATAATTTCATAATTGAATTGGTGTTCAATTAATTCGTGTTATTAATTTAATAAAATATTTAAAATAAATATGGATAGATCCGAAAAGAAATTGTTGATTGAGTCTTAGTTCGATTGATAGGACATAAGTTTGAGTGCGTTGAGGCGCATTCTCCTCCCTTATATTTATGTGTTGGGTAGGGATTATAAATAATTCTAGACATTGTGTCAAAAAATATATATATGATCAGAATCTATAATTAATTTGTTAAAAAAATAGTAATTACACACTAATTTAATTATTAAAAAAAAATAAAAAACAACTTTAATATTTTCATTTATTAATTCATTTAAAAACCTTTTTTGGATGGAAAACCGCTTGAGGCTTCCTTGATGGAGTTTTAAATTAAAGGACGATGATGCCCTTATGGAAAAGCAAATTTACTATTGACATTTTCATGCAAACTTACACGTAGATGTTGTGGTGGCGGCTCTCCTCTCCTTCAAACGACAACAACTGTCGTTTCGTGCCTTTACTTTTTAGCCCTACTTTTTTTCACCTTTTGTAAATTGTAATCTTCTTTTTCTTATATATATGGAGAACTCCTCGCACTACTAAATTATAACAACTTCGTATTGTTTCAGGGACGAGAATGCTAAAGTAATATCATAAAGTGTGACGATTTACCTGTAACGACCCTATCACTTAGTTGACCACAAGATCATACAGATTTTTGGTATTGTTGATTACGTGACATTACAAGATAAAGAGTTATCTTTCTATATAAGTCCCAAAGCACAAGGGACTAATGATGTTCCTTCTTCCTTAAAAAGAAAAAAACTTAAGTATCAATTTCGTCTCCTCCTTCTCCTCCTCTTTAAGTACTTAAACTCCGAGTCTTCACCTGTCACAGGTGAACCAACATTCCTCTCAACCACTTTTTTCTCTTTATTTTTTTCTTTGTTAAAAGTTTTTCTCTTTATTTCTTCCTTGTTAAAAATTAGAATTAACATTTAAATTTAATATGTTGACCATATAAAAAATATATAATTAAATGACGTGGATATATATCATTTCCACTCAAAACATGATGAATAATTGTTTTTTTAAAGAAAAGTCAACTAAATCATTAATTAATTGCTGAAATAATTTTCATGACTTAATTATTACATATGAAGTGTAATAAAATTATCATGAGTTAAATGAAAGTGATATATGATGATATGGTATCAGTAATATATATAGTCTTTTAACTTGATCTTATATAATTCTATATACAATTAGTAATTAAATATAACACGTTTAAAATTGATACACCAGACGTATATTTTTTTTATTCCACAAATAGTCTTGAAAATTTTACATGTCTATTTTTTTAATATTTTATTATACCTTTATAGGACACTTGTTAACCTTCTAATTCTTCTTGTGAAATCTAAAAACTTCATTAACGGTTAACTAAATAATTTCAAAATAAATCGAAATGAATTTATTTGTAATAATTTATCATTTTTATTCACTAAATATATATGCTTTCAATAAATTAAATACAAATCCTATTAAAATTAGAGAAATAATATAAAACATTTGTTATAATACAATGAATATCCAAACAATTTGGTCTTAACTTTCAGTTTAGAGTTTTTTTAAAGCAGATTAAGTCTTAGTTTAGTTGATATTGACATTATTGTTAAGAGGATATGGATTCGAGAGAGTTAAAACACATTTATCTTCTTATCTAAGGATTAAGAGGGGATTATAAGTAGTTCTAAGTATTGTGAAAAAGTAATCACCAACATGTTGATCTAATTGATCGTATTTTTAATATTTTAACAATAAAAAATTGGTTTAGATAATTTTATTTCGACTTTTAAATCATCGATTAATACTAAGCACCTTATCAAGATTAACCAAAAATTTATTAGAATGGGATTACAATTATACCTTATCACGTTAGTATAACATTTTGATGTAAAATGGATAATAGAAGAATAATTCAGGTACCACTTACGACACAAAAAAAATTTAAATACCAAAATAAAAAAATATAATTTAAATACAATTTATAAATTAAACTCAATAACAACCATACCAACTAAACTAAAACTCAATCACTCTATTTCACACTTACAAATTCCTTAAAGGCTTTGAAAAGTTGAATGACATTCTTAAAAGTATTGTCTAAACATAAATCACATTGATTAGAATTTATGCTTGAAACATGGATAAATTGAATGAATTCAAATCCCAAAGTCAATGATTTATCCCCACCCAAAGAAAATTATGTAAAATGAAATAGGTCAAAGATAAAAAAGAAAAAAGAAAAAAAAAGAATAATTGATAATTTGAATCATTGTCTATTAGCCTATTTATATTTTTGTCATTCGGGTTTAAAATTTTTCATTTTAGTTACTAATGGAATATTGATGTGCCCTTTTTTATCTACATAATAATAAATTTATTCATTCAATGCATATAGATTCTATCAATTTGATTTTAATTTTAAAATTTTAATAATTTAACCCTTAACTTTACACATTCTTTCAACTTAGTCCTTATTCTTAAAAGTTACAAATTAAAAACCTTAAAATGTTTTTTAAAAGTTTATTTTTTTCATAAAAATACATACAGTATCATAGAATATTTATAAATAAAACAATTTAAGGAGAAAAATCATGAAGAAAACTTAAGCAGGTTCAACTTTTCCCTTTTTTTCAATAGTAATGACCACCATGTTCAGTTTGGATAAAATCCTATAGAATGAGGTGAAAAAGGGTAAGAGTCGATGTTTTTATGTTGTTATCCAGAATGAGTTTATTGTTTTTAAGGTTTTGCTTGAAGGTGGGCATGATTGAAGATATATAAGTGAGGATGAGATCTTGAAGTTCCAGCAGGTGGAAGACTATGCCAACAGCTCCACAACCAATTCTTAGTTCAACGGCACGACAATAGATGTGAAAATCGAAGAGTTCAGAGTAAGACTTATTGGTGCGATAATTATGGGAAAAGGTAGTGTTCAGCGCTTGGTAAATTTGACAAGGACTAAGAAATGAGGCCAAATTTATAATAAATACATTATTATTTATAAAATAATAACTCTATAGAAGGAATCTGGTTTAAATATTATTTTTTATTTTTTTCTAAAAAATATTTTATTTATAATATTATTATTTTAATAATAAATTTCAAGAAAAAAATGGGTATTCATTTATTGATAATTTAGTTATAATTCTATATGTAATTTTTTTATAAAAAATAAACCTTTAAACAATTTTTATTTTTTTAAAATTTTTTAAATTTTTAAGAATCAAGAATAAATTGATAGGATGTGTAAAGTTTCGAGGTTAAATTTGTTGATTTTTTAGAACTAAGGCCAAATTAATAGAATCTGTAAACTTTGGAGGGCTAAATCTATTATTATGCAGAAATTTTTTTATAGAAAATCGATATCATTACTATGCTCCGCTCAGTGCTCAATGAACTATTTCTGTCAGTGCAGAACATAGACAGCCATTGGGCTTCATTTGCTAGTACCTCTTTTGCATACCATAATATGGGTGGAGTGAATAGAAGCTTAAAGAAAGTGACATTGATACACATCTTGAAACATTCGTTAATTTCTCATAATTTCATTTTTATCCTCACACACTAATAGTAGCTAAAGTAAAAATATTTAAACGTAAGTGACAAACAGAAACATACTAATAGTTGAATCATTATTCTTAAAATTTACCCTAAAATAATCCAAAAAAGATAGGGTATAAGAAATGATAGCAAGTGTTGATTCAATTCAAGGTGAACACAGATGAGGTATAAGCTTCCAAGATGTTGAAAGGTAAATAAAATTCTTGAATGTTGAACCTGTGTGGGTTTTTCGATTATTTGAATGGTCCATACCATTATTAATATATCTGGACCAACATTTCACACCTCTTTTTTTCGTTGTCAATGTGTTCACTTTAATAATGTTAAATTTGGGTCAAATTCCTTAAATTCCCACTCATTAATAATAGGTCAATGTCTGCTTATGAAAATTTATATATGTGAATGGATTTTACTACTAAACATGCACCTTTTTCTTTAAATATTTTTTATTCCATAAGTGTCTTTATCATTTACAAATTTATTGTCTATAATTATAAAAGTATAAGAATTCATTGAAGTAATGCATACCTTCATTTATTGTCTAAAATCATTTAATTGAAATGATGTATAATAAATTATTTGTTTTTCTAATATATTATCATCACGATTTTATTTAGAAATAACAATTTATTTTCAGAGTTCGATCCTCGCTTAAGTAAAAATAATAATACTCGACATAGTTGTTAAATTGATTTACGGTCTATTTAAATTGCTTGAAATTGATATGTTTATTACGTAGTTAACATATGAACAAAATCATATTGGGTGGCTCATAGGTGTTAAGTTGAACTTGTATTAATTATGGTGGAAATTCCCATGACTCAAAATTAAAATGGATACATGAATTTTATTTAGGTGAATCTTGATATTTATAGATGTCGAGATCAGATCTATTTACATGTGAGTGTTTAGAGATTTTGGACTTGAAATTTTTGACATTGAAGCAATATAAGAGCTTTCGACACGTCTAAATATTCAGTTGCTGATTAAAAAAATATTATGCGAATTAAGTTTCATTTAGACATATTTTAAAAATTTAACGAAAGGAGTGGACAACGATTTTTGCATTGGTGGTCTATTGTATATTTGTGGAGTTTTAGATGACCTTTTTGCTCTACTTAGAAAAGTTATCTGAAGGATCATTATTCAGATAGATAATTTGGAAGTGGTCAGAGTTTTGTAAAACAATGCGATGGCGGATTCAGTAATCATTATGCTTTGGAGGATCCATCGGATTATGAGAGCTGAAGGTCAATGGAAGATATGTTCCAAGAGAATTTACTCTAGTTGTCGATTGCCTAGTCAAGTTGAGTTTAACATGGAGGTCAAGTCTACAAGTTATTGATGTCGCACCGATTGAAGTTTCAGAGTTTCTTCAACAAGATAAAACTAGTGGTGTTTTCGTTCAATATAATTTGATATAATTTTCTCTTTTATTTATCACCAAAAATATATATATTTGAAAATATAAAAAATATAAAAAGTTAAAATATGTTATAATTTTTGTATTTTTCATAAATTTAAAATTTAGTCATTATATTTTTATTTCTAATAATTTAGTCTCTTTCTTTTTCATACCAATTATTAATACTATTAAAACTGTTTTGTTAAATTTATTGGTGTGACATTTAGAAATAAAAAAAATACTCACCTGGTAGCAATGTGAATAAAAACCCGACATTACAATGAACTTGAATTTAATGAAAATAATTTTAGCCTTATTAATAATTGGACTTAAATTTTGAAACTTGAAAAATAAAGAGACTAAATTCCTAAAAATAATTTATTAAGAGTAGATTTTGTCATGGGTCGAGCCATCCGTCCAGACTCAAAGATCAACCTAAAAAGTGAGAGGGGTTTGATAAAAATATAGACCTGAAAAAAGGGTTTGGACAAACAATAAAACTCATTTTTTAAATGGGTCAAGCCTCGAGTAAGATTTTTTTTGTTTGGGTCTGGCTCGAATCTGCCTAATTTTTTTTATTTTGCTGTCATTTTGCTATTATATTACTACTATTTTATTGTTATTGTTTAAATATTATATAATTCTTGATTCATTGTTAATTTTACTACTATTTTAAATGCATTTGATTGATAAGTTGTAATTATCTTAGTGTTATTTAAGTATAAAGTTTTTTAATGTATTTTCAATTTGTTGAGAAATATTTATTTTAATATTTTTAATGTATTTGATATCAATCTTATTAAAATAAATTTAAAATTATTTTTAAATCAATTATAATTAAAATTAAAAAATTATGTAGATGAAACTTTAATTTGAATTAATGGTAATTAATAATTGTTCTTAAAAAAAACCAGAAACAAGTAAAATTGGTTATTACCGGGTGGACAGACAGAACTCCTTTGGACACGTGTAAAACATAGGAGAAAGGTAGGACTGTTGACTGCAAAACACGTGTAAGATTAAGTTCCCAAATTGATATTTGCAAGAAGGGAAAAAAAAGAACGGAAAGGGAAAGTGGGACCCACAACATCAATGTAAAACTATAGACAATCCAACGGCTGTCCCATTTCGAGGCATGTGGGGCCCAACTTCCCCCGATTTATTTTTATTTTTTATTTTTAACTTCTTTTGTTTCCAACCACTACCACCATAAAGACTTTTATTTTTTTAAACTAATAAATAATTTATTGAGTTGAACTGATTTAATTTAATAATTTTTAGAATTGAGTAATTTATAAATTTTATATTTTATATTTTATATTTTACCATTTTATATTTATATTTCGAAAAAGTTACAAGCATAACCACCTTTGCTATTAAAATGGATGTATCTGAATATTTAATTATACATATAATGAAAGTAAATTTGTAATTTTTATTAAAATATTATTTAAATTTAACTATTAATAAGCAAAATGACTTATTTAATTCTTCATTTTTTTTACCTATTTTAGTTTTTAAACTTGCAATGTTTCTTAAATCATTCCAAAATGAATGAGAAAGTTTAATTTTACTAATGTGACATATATGTGGATGTCATGTCAGTAATTAATAAATTTTAAAAATTCAAAAAAAACTAAAATTATTAAAAAATATATAAAAATATTTTTTAAAAAATTAATTAATTGTTACTTTGGCATACATGTGGATTGCCATGTCAGTAAAATTAACAAACATTAATTTTTTTCATCCATTTTAAGTATTTAACAAGCAAAACAAGTTTAAGAACTAAAAGAAACGAAAATTTAAATAGATAATTAAAATGATTTTTTTTTTTGTAATTAAAGGATTAAAAAAACCATTATGCTTAATATTATTATTATTCATACATTACAATTTTTTAATTTTAAATTTTAAATATATATATATATATATCAAATGATGCTATAAGTATATAATATTCACCTTTTTATAATATTTAAAATTGTTGCAAATAAATAAAATTGTTATATATAACTAGTTGGTGAGATAAATTAAATGGGTGAGATATTTTCACCGATAATTTGAATTGATGATGAAAATGAATTCTAATGTTGCTTAGCTTTAATATAATTTAATTGACATTTAATGATAAGAATTCGGTAGTCTGTCGATTGAGTCTTAGTTTGTTTGGTATAAGCGTTGTTGTCAATATAAGAGGATGTGATCAGTTCGAGTGTATTGAAATAGATTATCTTTTTATTTATGAATTGAGGAGGAGCTATAAATAATTTTAAATATTGTGACAAAAGAAACAGATATTATCAAAACTTATAACCAGATTATTATTATTATAATTAGAGATGGAGTGAAAAGCAAATGTTATAGGTATATGATGGCCAAAACACGTGTGAAGTGAATACGACATATAAGAATAGTTGAAAGGAGAAGGGATGCAAACCTAGCTTGAATAAGCACTGGGAAAGGGCGTCGTCAACCCACCACCTATGGCTATGGGACATATATAATAGTCAGTCAAATTTCAGAGAAAATCACCGTCCCACGCATATATACGAGATCACAAAGGCTGGATGCTCTTTTGACCACTATGAAAGTGACACATGCATAAATATATACCTATATGGCATGTATATATCTATATCTTCTTCCAAATGTCTGGGGGTATTTCCAAGTTAATTCACCTTCCCATGCCAATAGGATTATGTATACATTATTGGATTAAATTACTATTTAGAGTCTCAACTTGAAAAAAAAATTATGTTGGGGTTTGAATTTTTATTCAAGTTAAACCTTAAATTTGGTGATTATTTTCGTATTGGAGCATGAAGTCATGAACTAATCAGTTGTTTTTATATTGGGACTTGAATTTTTTTTTATCTAAGTTAGTCCCGGAACTTAGCAATTGTTCTCATATTGTGGCTTGAACTTGGTAATTGTTTTCACATTATTGGCATGAATTTTAGGGTTTTCAAAAAAATATAAGAGCCTAACTTGGACCTATTCAGGGATTAATTTGGACAAAAAAGTTCAAGCTTCGATGTGAGAACAACTACCTAGTTCAAGGACTAATTTAAACAAAAAAATTTAAACCCTAATAAAAAAACAATTGCCTAATTCAGAGACTAACTTGAAAAGAATTCATACTGAAAATATTTATCAAATTTAAACCATAAAAAGTAATTTAATCCTATCTTGTAATATAAGAAAATACTCCATTCTGTCATGTGAAGTCAAATTTAAAGATTTTTGAGTTTTAAACTTGAAAAAGGAGAAGATGAGATGGACAGAGAAGGTTAATCTTGGTATATTATAATAAAACTATTTAAATATAAAATATTATTTGGAGTTTAGATATATCCATTATACTTATAAATAAATGTTGATTAAGTCTTAGATGATTAGTATGAATATTATTGTTAATGTAGAATGACGTGGGTATGAGTACGCTGAAGCGCATTCTCGTTCTATTTATGGGTTGGGGAGAGAGCTACGGGTAGTTCAATTTTAGATATTGTATAAAAAAATAAATATGATTAGAACTTATAATGAAATTGTTCAAAAAATAATAATAAACATCAATATATTTATTTATAAATTTTTTTCTCATATGGACAATCTTTATCAATTTAATTAAATTTTGTAACCATAAATTATATAAAATAAAACATGAGTACTCAAAAACAAAAACTAGTTGCTTTAATTTATACAAAATATTATACAATATGTACTAAAAACCAGAACAATTTGGATTAGGTATATGGTAAGAGGCTACAAAAAAGTAAAATGATTGTTAAAGGGCATTGAAGTAGCTACAAGTTCTACCAACTCCCTTCATTGGTTAAGTCCACATTTCCATCATGACAATGACAATTAAGTTCCCCCCATACCATACATAAAATCAACATTACATTTTTAACATACTACTCAATGTTAAAGTTATGTTTATTATCCTTAATGGGCCTATAGAATATGGATGATTAGGTATTGAATTTGTTCCGATAAATATTTTGAAAAATAAAAAAATATATATTTATTTTGTAAAAAAACCCTAATTTTCCTTTTAATTTTATCCTAATTTCTTTTTATCCTTCCACAATCCAGGCACAACGATGCAATTATTAGGGGCGTTCTCTACCATTGAACTAATAGTTCAGTAGGAGATCCGCTATGTTAAAAGCAAGAGAAACTTCATCTCTCTTTTTCCTTTTTACTACCCCATGTGGCAACAAGGGAGGGATCCGAGGGCATAAAAGGGGATCCTATCAACTTGTTTTGATTTAGGATAATAAACTTATAATCTAAGTAGTGGCGAAGTTAGAGGGTTAGTAGGGTCTAGGCTCCTCTAAAATGAAAAATTTTTCATTTTGGTTCTTTTATAATTTATAAAATTTTAAATTAATAATGGTAAAATTACACATTGGCCCCTTAAATGATAAAAATTATATTTAATCCTTCAAAAAATATAAAGATTTAGGTTATTACAATGATGAAATTACATTTTTACTTTCATAAAAATATACAATTTAATTCTGACACCCCTACAAATTTTTGACTTCACCCCTGCACCTAACGCTGCTTGACTAGACTTGTTTATGGGTCAGGTTATCCGTTCAGGCCCAAAGATCCACCCAAAATTTCGGAGTGTTCAAACAAAAATATTAAACTCGAAAAATAAACTTAAGTAAAAAAAAAAAAATCGTTTAAAATATGAATCTTACTCAAGTTTGAATAATACAATACTAATCCTATCTTAATTCCTTTATTATTGTTTAGTTGACTTTTTAATATTTTTATTTTTCACAACAAAATATTCCATGCTTTTTTAAGTAAATGTTTTGCATATGCATTTTTAGGGATAAAATTTTAAATTGTACATAAACTTTGATTGAATATATATATATATATAAATTTGATTTTAATTCAATTATACATATTTAAATAAATAAATACATTAATTTATTTTTATATTGAATAAATATATTTATTTGGTATGCAACATATAAACGTAGAATGATGTTATAATGATAATGGTGCCGATGATTTATGAAAATTGAATCAACTTAAAATTTCATGTATAAAACTGCACAAAAACAATGTTCATGTGTAGTTTTGATATTTATCCCTTTATTTTTATCAATCTCAGATAAAAAGATAAAAAAATCATTATAATAATATTTATTACTTTAAACAAATAATTTTTATTTTTTTAATTAAGTTAGTACCATATTAATTCGTGATTGTCTAATAAAATACGAATCAAATAATAAAATATGAATCAATCTGATCATTTGTGTGATTGGTGTTGGTATATGTTGTTGTTGACTCTACTTAATGTAGGGTTGTCTAATAAAATACGAATCAAAAGAGGCATGGTTTATAGCACTTGAGTGCATGTACATGTACATGTACCTATATCCATAAATTATTTAATTAATTCATCTAACCCATGTTTTTGTATTTAATATTATTAACCTATGATCCCAAAAAATATTATTTAACCTATATATATGCTTTTCAACATAAACAATTTGGTTAATGTTTGGGGAAGTCAACTGCAGGTATCAAATAATAGCATGTGTAGGTATATTAATCTTTAATTGATAAAAATAATTGCGAATAACAAGTTGGTAATTTATAAGAAATTTTTTTATTCAAAATAAGCGGTTTCACTTGAATTTTTCGTAACGATATTAGTGATTTCACTTGGATCCCTCACAGTAACCTATTACAGGATATCTTTTGGGGATCTCCACTCACTCAAAACCTTTTGCACGAGGACAAGTGAGCCCACTTGTCACTTGGTACTTTAAGAAGAGAATTGTCAGAGCACGACCACCTACGACACAAGTGGGACTACATAGCACGTACTATAACGACAACCAACTTATAACAATAGTGTTCGTTTGGCACCTGACTATCGATGTCTGACCATCTTGCACAATCATATCCTCTATACCTTTATGCAATGCTATAAGACAAAGGACGATCCACTACATAAACCGGGGCGTACTAAGAAATGGGGCTCTCCCTCTCTCTCTCTCTAAAAAGCTTATCTCTTCTATTTTTACCTCCTTCATCTCCTTTATTAGTTATAAACTCTCCGTCTTATTTAAGTATTGAATTGAATCTCATCTCCTCCAATTCTTTTTTTTTATTGTTACATTTATACAAACAATTCTAATTCTAATTTTTAATTTTATTTAAGAAAAGAGTTTGAAATTTATCATTCGTAACAAAAATTCATTCAAAGAAATAAGTTTAATTCATATTATTCCTAGAATCATTTTCCTTTAAAAAAAATTTAACCATGATTTTGTAAAAGTAAAATATGTTTGAAGATGAACAGAAAATTGTAAAAGTTGGAGGTTCAAAAGGACAAAAATCTCTACTACCATACCTTTGGTTGATAAAAATGGGAAAAGGGTGATGATGATGAAATTATTTGCTATTTTTGGCAATGTCTTGCTATACTTAATTTCCAATAGAAATAATTCAGTAGAAACGGGTGATTGAATTATGGTAGGAATGGGCTTTCTTAAATCACTAATTGACATTTATCAAAAGCCCTTCAAAATAATTCCAAGTTTCTAAATTTAGTAAAGTTTTGGTACATTTTTTACTAATAAATATCCCACTTTATTTGTAAAAGTATCAAATAACTCTTTCTTTTATATTTGTACATGATTAAAAATATGGCATCATAACTGATTGAGTGAGTATTAGTTCAATTGATATTGTATTGTTGTCAATGTAGGAAGATGTAGGTTCGAGTTTATTGAAGCGCATTATCCTCCTATTTAAGGATTGAAGAGGAACTCTGAATAATTCTAAGCATGATATAAAAAAAAACATATATGATTAGAACCTATAATGAAACTAATGTCAAAGAAAATACGACATTGTAAATAATTTAATTTATAACTTTTGGCTTGAGTGATTTATTGAATCTCTTTTTGGTTGTTGGATTTGTTTGAAATTTGAAATTTTACTATATTTAGAAACTTGGAAATTTCCTCACCCTTATCAAATTACACTTTTCTTTTTCATCCTAGTCAAGGAAGTATAAAATCAAAATTTAAATTTATTGGATATCACATCTTAAAGATAATCACGTGAATTAATTTATTTAAATTCTTATTAAACACCTGTTTGGCACGAATTCGAACTATATTATCTCCAACCCTAATATTATAAAAAAAAAAATTCTATTTAAACTACAAACAAGCATTTCAAAATTAATCGATCAAAATCTCATGGATCTAGATCTCAAATTTAGTAAATAGCAATATTAATCTTGCTGAGTGTTTTTTTTGTGTGTGTGTGTTCTCTCAATGGGTTAATTTTGTGTATTTACATGATACAATTATTGTTCATAGATGTGATATGCTAGGTAAGTCTTCATGCATGATGAACGTACCCTACTTTAGGATTAACACATGTATACTTGAGGTGGATTCGCATCATGTGTAGGCGAACTCATATTGCGTATTCCCATCTTGAATTCGTCCACATTGCACATGTCTAAACCCATACAAAATGTGGATCAAGACCATATCGATAATAGTGAGTATCACAACAAATATCAACTTTAAATTTAAAAAAAAAAACCAAAAACCTATAAAATTCTCAATTTATTTTTATGCTCAATGAATTATTATGAAATAAACCTTTGTAAAATTTATTTAGGAGTTCTCAAACAAATAAAACAAGGGCTTCCTAATGCTTGGGCTTCTTGTCAAGGGTCATCCTCACTTTAATTGGATCAATTGCCAAGCCTATACATATATTAGTACTTCAAATTAATTTACTTATCAAATCATTTACACAATTCAATTCTAATCTCGTTAAAATCATAATATTTTTATCATATTAAATTTTTTGTCTAAATATATTTAGTTATTTTTGTTTAACTCCTCAAAACAAACAATACTAACTGTACAATTTAATGGGTAAACTATCCAAATAAGTATGAGTGAAAATTCGATTGAATCGAGTAAAAAAAATTCAAATTAATTGAGTTGACGAGTACTATTTTATCATTCTAATTAAAATTGAAATTTTTTTGAATCGAGTCGAGTGAAATAAAATTCAAGTCAAGTCGAATCGAGTGAAATCGTTTGAGTTAAATTAAAAAATTAAATATTTCAAATTGAAATATTGTTACAACATAACCAATTATATGTTAGAGTACAAAAAAAAAACTTTAGTACGATAAACTTGATTCATTTTAGAAAATTTTAAATTTTAAAAATTTAACTTTCTTAAATTTTTTTTATTTAGGTCCCAAAATTATCATTTTAGAAATTTTTTAAATTTTATTTTTTTACATATTCTTTAGATTTTGGAATTTTTATAAATATTTTGAATTTTAAAAATTATTTTGATTATTTTTAGAATTTTTGTTGAGAGAGACCAATTTGCTAAATTTCAAAATTGATAAGGATCAAAAGAGTATTTTCACCAATCTGTTATTCAAATTGTAAAATTCAACTTGACTTGAACTCGAAACTCAAATTACTTATTCGAGTTGACTCGAAAGAAATCAAATAACTTGATTCGATTAACTTAAAATTCAAATTTCTTTTGATTTTTTCGAATTGCATTGAATTTTATTCACTTATACATATAAAAACTCAAGTATTAAGATAGTGATCGAAATTTATTGATTAGTTTGGTGACCCCTATTAAGATATTTGTTGTTAGCAAAGATGGCAACAACGTATCCTTCATGAGCAAAGTTGCGAATGATGAGTTATCCAAGTTTAGGATTGATGCCAACACATTTGGTGGTGGTGGAACTTGCAATTTGCGCACTTTTTTTTACATATATCCTTTGTTCCAGTGGCCATTACAGTCCAAATGTTTGAATAGTTTCTGGCTATGTTAAAACTTTGCCTAGATTTGATGACCAAACACGTTTCAGTGGTGGAGTAATTTGTGAAATTTACGCATTTAATAAATGTGAGTATGAGAAGAATCAAACCCGAGACTCAAGTATAAAATCATTAACATTTAACCATCCGATTAAAGTTAAAAACGTGTTTAGTTGAAAGCTTTTTTCTATAAAATCTACTAACACTCTTTTTCAAAATCGGCCTATTTTGATAAATTAAAATAGAACGGCTTAATGCTGCAATTTTTCCTAAAAACCAGCATATTTAAGGAATTCATCATTTAACTCCTCCTTAAATTAGTTTTAATTGCAAAATTAATTAATGTAAAAATACTTTGATTGCATCTACATCCACTTAGCATCATAGCCACGTAATCAGTTCAGCTAGACCCGACCTCACCGTAAGGAACCTCTCACACGCACACACTCTCTCTCTCCCTCTTCAACAACATCATTCATTTCTGGAAGATCTGCAAACAAAACCCTCCACCTCCATTTTATTTATTTTTTTCCGCTTCAAAGCGATGAGCGACCCCATGGAACCATCTACTTCAACGAGCGACCCTAATCCAATTATTAGCCCCATCACTCTACTCCACCCACGACGCGAGCCTTTCGAGCATGGCCTCTTACCTATCCAAAAGCTCATTTTCACCGACCCCCTCCAAGCCCTAATCCCTCTCAAACAAAAACTCGCTTCTTCTTCTTCTTCCTTTGCTCACCGAGTCAACTCGGATGCCCTCGCTGATGCGCTCCAGATTTCATCCGAACATGCGCGTCTCATCCTTGATACTCTCGCCTCGGTGCTCCACTCGGAGCCCGACCCACTCGTCAATGCCCACCCCGACGATGTAGACTCTGTTGGTGCCGATTTGCGTGATCTGATCTTGTTTTTGTACATTCAATCGTATAAGAGGCTTTTGCCACGCTCGCACAAAGACTCTGCCGCCGTTGCCGATGTCTGGCCTTCCACCTCAGCTTTTGACGGTTATTTGTCGGCTCTTTCACCTTTGCAGGTAAGGAATTTGATCAATTCGCTGTCTTTTTTTTCGTGGTGAAATGTGATTGATGTTTTTTGAGTTGTATTTGTGGCGGTTGATATAATTTCGGTGTCATTTATACAATTTATTTAGATTCATGTTACTTTTAGGAAAATGAGTGCCTTTGATGCAAGAAACTGATTGAATTAACGAAAATTTGACTCTTGATTGGCATTTGAGAAAGAACGAACTGTGGTTCCGTTTATGTTTTGGCGATTGAAAGATGTTCATATTGGTCTCTATGGAAAATTAGAAGCATGAGTTCTTTTAAGATGCAAAAGCTAATTGACATTTTTGGAGAATTAAGTCAATATCATAAATGCATGATTACGCATTTATATGGAACAACTTTTTTTCTGTTTTGGCAAAATACAGTGTTATTTTGGCTTCTTGCTTTTGCATCCTGAAATAAAAACGAAGAATTGATAAGTGCATATAAATCTTCTATGTGAACATTCATATATGAAAACAAACAACAGTTTAGTATCCTAAAATTGAACATACAAATCGTTTTGGAAATAGAATGCTTGATTACATTTACACAGTTATGTATAACACTTGTGTGAGCATTGGTGTTTCATTGTATTTATCTATTTACTTCTAAAACAATTTGCTTTTCATTATTTACCTTTTCTTTAATAACATTTTAAGAGCTGAAAATCAAATAGCAGAAAATAAGTAACAATATGTTTAAGGTTATTTATAGTCTCCTTTTTGTTTGCTTTTAATATATTTTTCCTCTTGTTTTTGTTTCCTTGTTTTAAGCATAGTTGCTTTTTTACTCCTAAGGAATAGGGGTGAGCACTCGGGCTGTATTTATGAATAGAATTGTTTTAAATTTCTGGGTCTTATTGTTCATGTTTCTACTTCTTTCTGTCTAATGCTTTAAGCTTGCTGCTTAATATAATAAATGCATTTGGCACTGTGTTCCAGGGGAGTGTAAAATTTTGTGCCTTTTAACTTTAGAAACTTAATGGTAGGACCTGGTTGTTTGTCACATCTTTTATATAGTTATCTTTTATATAGTTATCTATCTCATGAATATGGATTTTACCATTAGTGGACATTGTAATAATTGTGGTTCTATTTACTGTTAGAAGTTAGTTTCAGTGTTTTGTTTTATGGAAGTTAAACCCTTGGACTTAACTTTGGTGGTTCCTCTCATCACAGCTTGTCCGCAGCAACACACGTCGATTTATGCCATCACAGGCTGATGAAGAGGCCCATCAATTGTCCTATCTTCAAAAGCACTTGGCTAATATTATCTCTCTTTTGTCGGAGCCTTTGGAGGGGGAAGGCGAAGAGTCTCTGGTTTGTAATATGCTATCTGTACATGGGTTTTCTTTTTCCATTTTGTTTTGTTATTCCAACTAGAACAAGACTGAAGTATTTCAAATATAATTCAAGAATTGCATTTGTTTGTTTATCAGAGATTTTTGTTGCATTTTGATTCTTCATGTTCTTTGTTGCTCATTAATGGAATGCAATTTTAGAAATCTAACATGTGTTAACTTTAGTTTCAAAGGATAAAAGGTGAAAGCACAGAAAAAGTAATTTATTGGTTGCACTTAGTAGAAACAAATATTGTTGCAGAATACTAATGACCTGGAATATAAATTTGCTGTTTATAAAATGTATTAATGTGGTTTATACTCTAGTTTTTGAAGGCAACCCAGTTTGTCTCGCTAGATAACTTGTCAAGACCATTTGTTATGAAATATTGGGATTCTCATTGTGCCCTTCTTTTTCATTATGCTTTGGTTTGTTTTCTTTAGGATTTGTTTGTTTTAGGTTTAACCCTGGGTTTATGATGGAATGAAAATTATTAACAATCTTGACCATAAAGGAAGGAAGAACTCCTTGCCAGCTTTGCAGTAATCACTGATTTTGAGCTGAATTTTTCTTTGTAAATTGTTTAGAATATACTTTGGAGATTTTACGAACCTTTTGTTCATATTTTCTCTACTCTTTCCAACTTACATACTTACTTTATAGCGTGTCTTTTTTGTTTTATTATGTTTTGATTTGTTCTGTTCTTATTTTTATATTCTTCCTCTTTGTTATCAGCGAGGATGTTTTAACTCTGTTACTGTGTATTAGTGATCACACTTTCTAGTTGTTGTATATCTTACTTTGCCATTTGTTTGTGCTTGTTATTAGTTTCTATGGCTTGGTTTGATTCTTTCAGGTTTTAACCATGGAGGGATTTGAACACCTTGGATTTCTGATTCAATTTGGTGATAAAGGGTCTGAAGGAATTCCTTTAAGCCAAGCTGCTCCATTTTTTGCTAATTCAGATCCAGACATGCCGGCTGTTCCCGTTCCAGCATCACAAGTTCTTGATTGGCTTCTAGAAAATATAGCTTCTTCTTTGGAGCATATCACTGAAAAAATATCTGCAAAAGAAAATGGTCCTCAAGGTGGCCCTGATCAGGATGTTGCGATGGCTGACGCTAGTCCAAGTTCAGCTAAAGCCTCACCAAGTGCGAGGAATTGTTGCTTCATTGAGGGAGTCTCTAAATCATCCTATGTAAAGCAGGCATCTGATCTTAAACATTCTTCTGTGAAGGTTAGTCTATATTTGCATTGCAATTTAGGAAAACCTCAAAATTCTTTTGGGTGTATACACTCTGTACTGTTTTTTTAGTCTGTTTAAATGCAACAAGTGACTTACACCTCTGTAGATGCATTAATGGTCTGGATTCTTGTGTTGATCTCCCAACTTTTAGAGTCATTTAAGTACAGAATGGAATCTGTTGGGTGCATGTTTTATAGAAACTCAAATTAGGTTATTGCATGCAACCATCTTAGAAATATTGAGATGGATGCCTGTTGGCTGCATATTTTTTGGATGAGATGAGACGAAGATACCAATTTAGGTGGGACTTAAAATTGGTTATGTTTTCCCTTATCCTTTATTTCTGGAATGATAAACATATGGAGATAAAAAGGGTGATAATGGTACAAGTCTTTAGTTGCAATTCTCTTTCATGATGTGACTTGGTTACTTGAAGCAAGAAAGATGAGAGTAGAAGCATGTTTTCATATTTGGTGCAATTAATCCTTTTCAATTTAAGGGACCTTAGTGTTTTCTCATACTTGCAAAATTCTTCTTAGATTGAGTGGGATTTCTGTATCTATCCCAACCTTGCTTCGTATATAAACTGTAGTTGTTCTTGAGTAATAGACACCTGCTGAAAGTCTGTTGAATCTTGGCACCGTCTATATTAAAAAAGTTTTTGATTTCTTGTGACCCACTATGTAGGTTTAGAACTTTCACTTGCTCGACAATAAAAACTTTTGTCCGTTTAGGTACTGGTCCTTTTCTGGGCAGTAATCTTGTTTTCTTCCCAAAAATGGCTCTTTCATTTCTGTCCCCTCTTAAAAGTCAATCTCCTCAATGCCATTCTGATCATCTTCTTATTATTGATTTAAATTTGCAAGGAACACATTGTCTTTTAAGTAAAGCTTGCCTTGTATCCAATTATTTGCTTAGCTTGCTTTTATTAAAATAAAATATTATTTCGATTATTAGGAGTAGGGGGTATGACATGGGACCTTCAATTTTGAGGTTGTATGCTAATTGGCTTATGGCAACAACCTTGATCTAATTCTCTATTAACGTTTGATATTTATGTACTTGTGACATAAAACATCTCTAACTTCACATTATTTTATAATTTCAGGTCATTAATTGCCATGATTCAGTCATTTACATTTTAGCACCTTTGAGATATGTTACCATTTATGGATGCTCTGATGCTACTATAGTTCTTGGAGCTGTTGGAAAGGTATCATTGCCTTTGTGCTGTCAACTACTTATGTTGCTCAAATTTTGGAACCAGTGGAAATATTCTCTGCTACTCTAAATGTGTAATTTGGGTACAAATTTGTTTTCCTCTTTTTAGTTCATCATTGTTTTCTGGAATCTGAACATATCTATGGTATTTTGAACTGAAACTCTGGAAATGGATTTTACTTTGATATCTCTTCAATTAATGGACTTCCTATTCACTATTCTACTTACTGGAAAATATCCATCTCTATTAAAGAAGTTACTTAGTTGTACCCATCAAGGGCACTCAATTGACAAAGGTGATCGAACATCTTACTGTTTTATTCCTTATGTTTTGATTTTTAGGATATGGCTATTTTTTGTCTTCTGTTTCAACTGCCTAGCTTCAGTCAGTAATCTATTTATTCTTATAGTTTGGAATGTCTTGGGATGAATGTAAAGAGTAGTCTCTGTTTGAAAATCGGTCATCTGATGTTGGTTAGAGCATTTTTATAAAGAATACAACTTTCAACAAATGTGTCGGAACTTATAGAAGAAATAGTCTCCATTAATGCAGTTACTCAGCTGGTATCTCTTCATTTTGAAACATAAGCCTGTGTTTTTCTTTGATCTCTTCATTAGTGTGCTTATTCGCTATTCTATTGACTGGAAAATATCCATCTCTATTAACAAAGTTACCTAGTTGTTTCTTTGTCATCAAAGGCACTCAATTGAAAGGTGATCGAGCATCTTACTGATTGATTTGATTCCTTGTGTTTTGACTTTTAGGATATGGTTCCATGTGTGTTCTCCATTTCATCTGCCTAGCTTCTGTCTATCAGTAATCTATGAATTCTTCTTTTTTGGAATGTCTTTGAGTGAATGTAAAAGAGTATTCTTCGTTTGAAGATCTATCATCTGGTGGTGTTAGTTGGTTGTTATTAAGAAAACAAAATTCAACGATTGTGTTAGAACTTGTAAAATAATAGCCCCTCTTTTTCTCTGCTCCATTTCTTGGCTATGCTGAAATTGCAAAAAAGGAATTTTTATGAACTGAATATGGCCATTCACATGCACTCAATCAGTTTGTATTGCTAAGATTGTTAGATTTGTTTGCTTGCTTTACATGGTATCTGCCTGTGGCTGTTATGGTTTCTCCTCTAGTATTCTTTTCTTTTTTGCGGTATTTCTTCTCTTGTGGGAATATGCTTCTTTCACCTTTTCTCTCCATATTTTAGTCTACTTTCTTGTAAAACAATCAACCTGAGTATTACACCTTATTAACTATCAATTTATTTCCTGTTCAAGTAATGATATGCTGTCCATTCATGGATGAATATATAATGGTTTATTTATTTATTTTTACAGGCAGTAAGAGTTGAACACTGTGAGCGAGTTCATGTGATAATAGCTGCAAAGCGAGTTTGCATTGCAAATTGTCGCGAGTGTTTATTCTTTTTGGGAGTGAATCAACGTCCCCTTATTGTTGGTGATAACCACAAGCTACAGGTGAGCGAATCACAAGCATCCTCTTTTCTGAGTGCAATGAGAATATAATGCGATCACATGAGTTTGTGAGATGGGAATTTGTATAGAAACCATGTCAAAATAAATGTTCAATTGGTCTTAATTTTGAAAATTTGTTAATTGACAATAGAAAGAAACTCAATTAGTCAAATTAACGTCTATCTTTTTCTTTCTTCCAGAATTATTTGTCTTTTTGTCTTCTCGAGCTCTTAGTCCTTTCAACTTCACCCAAGTCAGCCAAACTTACTGCCTAGCCTGGTGTTTGATGCTGTTGGCTCTGGTCATGGCATACCCTTTATGTTTTAGTTCCATCCTCCCATTTTTCTTCCTTCTACTTCTCCTTGGTCCATCACGTCTCTGATTTGTGACACCAAGTCCAAATCCACTTGTACAAAATTTCCTTACATACAAAATGCTCAATAGTCAGCAGATTTTTGACAACTTGCCATTAGTTTAATTTTGTTTTTAAAGTTTGTTTAGGCTGATCCTGGTATTTTCATGTTCTATTCCATCATTTGTGAGCTATTGTTGCGGTCTATTCTGTCTGTCTGTCAGCTTGCAATTGATGGGTCTGGGGGATTTTGTTCTGGCCATATTAATGCAAATTGCTCTGCCATAACCATTTCTAGAGATATGTAACGCCTCAAGCAATTGATTTAGCATATTTAACATCTAACTATGCGGCAAAATAGAATATGGACTCTTCCAGAACATCAGTGGAGAACACCCCAAGAAGGCTTTCCCTGTTCTTTTTCTAGCTGGCAGAATAACGTTCATTATTCATTTTTTACACAGCTTTCACCTTTCAGAACCATCTTGGTGTTGTTTTGAGTTGGTTTTTGGGTGTTATCACCTTTATAAACTTCAACATTCAGGAAGATTGACTGTTTTTGAAATTCTTTTATTAAATTCCATCAGGTGGCACCGTATAATACATTCTACTCTCAGTTGGTAGAGCACATGACTGAAGTTGACATTCAGGCCACTATGAATAGATGGGATGAACCTTTGGCACTTGGAGCTGTTGATCCACATGATTCATTATCTCATCCTGCAGGTGTTTCTGATGCGCAAGCAGAGTCAGCTGCACAGTTAGATCCTGATCAGTTCACAAATTTCCTGGTATTCTTTTTGGCATTTCATAGCTTAGCTTAGCTTCGATATTAATAAATCTTTTGTTTATATTACCTGTTTATAGTTTGATCTTGTTTGTGCTTGACATGAGCATTTCTTAATACGCAGATTCCAAACTGGTTTGAAGGTGAATCAACTGGGTTGACAAAGGATAACCCTTTCCCCTTGCCTGATGCGTACTTGAAATCTCAACTGAGAAATGTAAATGCGCTACAACCCAACTTGTTTTGACAAAGCATTGAATTTATAGTTTGAGTTTATTTTTACGGGCAAGATAAAAGCAATGTTGCTTATTTCGAAGTAGTGGCTGGTTTTATTGATCTTTCTGATAATGACTTCTCTGATATGATCAACAGCAAAAGAATTTGAGTGAGATAAAGCAAATATTGAGAGAAGCTCCGCTTGAAGAAAATCGCAAAAGAGAACTGTCATGCGCGCTGCATGTATACTTCAAGGACTGGTTATATGGTAATCCACTATCTTTTGTCTTCTGTGATTACCAACTGTAACCATCTTAGCTGGTGTTTCTGAACTTCAAAATCGTGTTTATAATAATGTGGCAGCTTCCGGTAACATACGTCAGCTATACTGCTTACAAGGTGATTGAAACCTCGACAAGTTTATGGTTTTAATTCATTTTCAAGCCCTTAGCCAGATGGGCGGGTCATTTCTGTGGGGGGACAACGGAGAAGCTGAGAAGAGAATCAGCATAATGTAATTTGGAAGGGCAACAAAATTTTTTAATGGATTGGCAGGGAGTCATGGGCAGAGAATGGAAGGAATTAGATGAAAGACATTGCTAATCTGAATGTAATATTTTTGGATGAAAAAAGATAAATAATGTTTTGTAGTGTAATATTGGTTAACCTAGGTGGTCTGAAGTGTTTTGTGAATTTTGTCATCCCCTTGATCTAGATCTAGCCATGAGTGAATTTTATTACTTAAATCTCTTTTCAAGCCCCATCTGTGTTACTTTGTTTTTTTGGAGAAGTGTGTAATCTAGCTTTTCATCTGACTTCTTTAAATTTATTGGACATAAAAAATACAACTGTTTGCATTCGTTTGATCTCCTGTTTATATATTGATCAAGGATTATTATATTCAATTTTATGTTTCACTTCAAATTTGGTCAGTTGTATTTTAGATCAAAAGATGGAATTGGAATCTATATGCCTATATGTGTATATATAAAAGGAAGGTCCTCCCCTCCCCTCTCCTCTCCTCTCCTCCATTTTTTTTTAACAAAATGGTTTAATTTTAATTTTAGTCCTTTTATTATACTTTAATTTGAAATTTATCTATATCTATAAACTATATATGTGTCCTGCTTAGTTTCATTATATTATAATGGTGCAATTTTGATCCTTTTACTATACTTAGTTTATATAATAATGGTTAAATTTAATTTTTGGTACCTATACTATGATAAAATTTGAGATTTAATTTTTATATTTAATTTTGGACATAATTTGGTATATCGAAGGATATGCTATGTTTTTTTTTTTTTTACATCATAAGATATTATAAGATGATGGTCTCATTTCAATTTTAATCTTTTTACTTTTTTAGGTTGTATAACAATGGTCAAACTTCAGTTTTGGTCCCTATATTATACTCAAATTTAAGATTTTATTTTTATATTTAATTTTTAACATAATTTGGCACTTTTTAATAATTATTTATATTATTTATCATAGTAACTGTATAGAGATAAAAATATTTTATCATTTAATTTTTAAATTATATTATGAAGTGATTGATTTGTATATTGAACGATAGGTCATATTTTAATTCTATTGCATTATATTTTCAATTTCAAATAATCCCATAATTTGCTAATTTATCTTAATTTAATTCTAAATTTATTTTCACAAATTATTTAAAATATAAAATAATATTTTAATTGACAATTGTGCAGTATAATTGAAAATTTTATTTAATTATTTAAATCCCAACCTAGTGGGGTATATTATTATATTGTACATGGGCAGTAAATTTTTTTTTTTTTGAAATCTTCACAACTTAAATTTATCCGGCTTCATTTACGATTTAGGTTTGAAATACACTAGTTTTTTCATTTTGGTATAGAAATTTATTTTTGGTTTATTTGAGCATTTAAATTATCATTTCTATCCCAAAAAAAGTTAATGCCAGTGAATAGAAAATTGACAATGATAGATAATAAAAATGTGATAGGTAGATGACAATTCACTTTCAAACCTTTTGGAGTTTGACTATCAAAGTGGAAAAATAATATAATATAGGAGCTAAATTTTGAATAAAATCAAATTATTATATATTTTATTAAGTAATTTTTTTTATAAGTGATTAAATATGTATCAACTTTTAAATCTTAGGTGTCCGTGTGATTGTTTGAATTGGACCATTCGATTGAACAGGTTGAATCAAGAACCAATTGAGATGTCAGTTTATAAAGAGGTGTCAGATCGATTGACTTGTAAATCGTTACGGACCAATTGAATTGCATTAAAAAACTTATTTGAACTAGAGATTGAACTATTTTTTAATATTTTTATTTTTATGAATTTTTAATGATTTATTTAATTGAATCTTATGAATTGATTGAATCACCGAATTAATGACACAACAAAATTAATCACCAATCCATTTTTTAAAACTTTATAAAAATATAAAATAAAATTTTAAAAAATCGATATTATTTTTTTATCTCTACATTATCCAAAGCTTTTCTAATGTATATAAAAGTATGTGTCCATTTTTTATTTAAATTTATTTTTTAAGTGGTGCAGTTTTTATTGACCAGAGTTTCATAATCAATCGGAGTTTTACCATTAGTTGCTTAATATGAGGTAGATTTGTTCATTGGTCATGCTATGTGTTCAGGCTTGAAGGTTCGCTCGAAATTTGAGAGGGTTTGGATAAAAAAATTAATCCCGTTTAAAATATGGTTGAGCTCGGGTTTGAACATTCAAGGCCCGAGCTTGAGCTTGGTCTAACTCAACTCGTTTTAAGTTTATGATACTCTAATGTAAACATTAAAATAATCTTAAGATGACTATATAAAAAATTTCAATAAATAAAAAATATATAAAATTATTAAATACTAAATATTAAAATAAAAAAAATGAAAAAAAATATTTTAAAATTAAAAAAACAATATGAGCGAACCTAAAATGAGTTTGAATTAGTCTTTTACAAATATAGGCGGGTTTAGGTAGAATTTTAAGTTCAGATTTCGGGTCGAGTTGGATTTTGACAAGCATAAAGTATGTTAATATCATAATTAGACCCATCTTGAATTGGCCCATGAGCACCTCTAATATGAGGTTAATATATCCAATTAAAAATTGTGTGTCAATTATTTTTTAAAATTAAAATTTATATTAAAAAAGTGTATTTAATAATAGAATATATTTGAAGTAAATAAAAAAAAGTATATGTTTATATTTTTAAGAAAAAAATTACGAATACAATTAATAAAATTGAACTTTGTTTATATATATATTTACTAACGTGACTATCACGTTAGCACCGTTAATATACATGTCAACGAAGTAAAAATCAAAAGTTTTTTTTTTTTTATGAAATTCGCTAATTCAAGAACTCTATTGTGTGGAAAAAAATTAAGAATGAGTTAATTAAAAAAATTTTAAATAGTTGAAGTGATATTTCAACCTTTATCCTAAAATACACTTGTGAATTTTTGAGATAAGCACATCTACGGTGCTAACGTTGTTTCCTCCTTTTATATATATATATACATATAAATATAATAGATTAGGCAAATAAAAAAAAATAAAGGAGAGAATAAAACTGCAAAAGTAGTGGTGTGTTATTGGCATTGCTTTTTGCTCACACCGCTTGCTTCCTCATCTCATCTCAACATGCCCTCAAAACTCTTCATCGCAGTAGCCACCACTGTTCTCTTCTTCTCCCTCATCGCCGTCAATCGTTTTGGGAAACCTTTCGACCCCAAACTTGGGGAAATGGATGTTCTCCCAATTACGGATGCCGTAGGACCTGAAAGTGTAGCATTTCACCCACTTGGAGACGGTCCCTACGTCGGAATATCCGACGGTCGGATTATCAAGTGGCAACCCAATGAGCATCGGTGGATCAGTTTTGGCATCACTTCTCCTAACAGGTACGTGTCTCACAAGTTATTGTTTTTCTCTTCATAAGCAATCTTTATCCCCCATCAATGGTTTGCTTAGTACGGGTTTTTTTTTCAATCGTTTTTTTTTATATAATGCCTAAAACTACACATAATTCTTCTCTAATTTTTAAATAGAAAGATAATATACTTGAACGTCTCGAATTTATGTCTTTCTGCGCCTTGAACCCTCAAATACAGTGTTCGTTGAAGAAATTGTAATTATGTGATGTTGTTCGCCTAGTATCATAGCTACACACGTGTGTAGGATTGGAGATGTCTTTCCCTCGACAAGCTTGTGTGGCTTATATTCTGCATCGTACGCCCACCCTCCAAACTAGTGACTATTATTATTATTATTATTATGATAATAATAATAGGGAAAAACCAACATAACAGTTGCTACAAAATTATTAGTGATGAGGCTGAGATGATGAGTTTTTAACAGAGCAGGGTGTGAAGGGAAGCACGATCATGAAACAAGGGAACACATTTGTGGACGTCCATTAGGCATATGCTTCCACCAGACTACCGCTGACCTTTACATTGCGGATGCATACATGGGACTGCTAAAACTAGGTCCAGCAGGTGGCTTAGCCACTCCTATCCCAACGCATGCTCAACCTATCCCTTCCACATTCACCAATAGCTTGGACATCAATCAATCCGATGGCTCCATTTATTTCACTCACAGCTCTTCTCTTTATCACAGGAGGTACGTATCATTATTCATAAATGGTTCCTACTCAATGCTTTGGTGCATGATATGAATTAAAGTAATTACATGCCAAAGATAAATAGCTGAACACAGATAGGACATGAGACTGTTAACTTCTCTATATTATTGATTGATTTGTGGGTAATCTTCATTTGTTGAAATCATGTGGTCACAAAGTAGGGCAACCACGTGTATTAATGCTGGCCAAACTTATCATCTCTTCTTTTAATCAATGTGCTTTGATTATGCTAGATTATGGTAATTGAGTTTTTGATAATTTATTAATTGAGTTGAGACTCGGTTGAAAGGTGACATCAACTCAAGTAATCTTTTAATATATGTACTAGAAATAAAATTATGTAACAAATATATTTTTAAAAAATCTTATAAATGCTTTGGTTAAATAATAAAATAAAAATTTAGAAAATTAAAGAGATATGGATTCAAATCTTATTATTGTATATGTTTTTCTATTTTTAGGTATAATAATTTATTTGGCCCTTTAACTTTACAAAAACAAATCATTTTAACTTTCTATTTAACTTTTTGTCTTTTTAGCCCTTAAACTTGCATCATTTGTCAAATCGCCCCAAAATGAATGAAAAAATTAATATTTGTTAACTTTATTGATGTAACATGCACATTGATGTCACATCAAAAGTTAATCAATTTTTAAAATTTAAAAAAAATCAAAAATCAAAAATCATTTTTAAAAATTAAAAAATATTTAAAAAGTATAAAAATGATAAATTTTTTAATTTTTAAAAATTAAGTAATTGCTAATTTAGCATGTGGACTATCACCTGTATGCCATATCAGTAAAATTAACAAAAGTTATTTTTCCGTCCATTTTAAGATGATTTGACAATCAATGCATGTTCAAAAGCTAAAAGAGGCGAAAAATTGGATGGGGGGCTAAAATGACTTGTTTTATAAAGTTGGAAGACCAAATAAATTATTATTTATATAAAATATATATTCAAAATAATACAATTTACAATTTTCAAATTGAGTTAGTAGGAGTTAAAACAATGACACCAACTCAAGAGCTTTAAAAGAATGATAATTTATAGATTTTGTTTTGGTAATATATATTATAGATTATAGATTCGAAACACCCAAATCTTATTTATCATCGTTTTCTTCTCCTTTTAACAAGAAAAATAAGTTGAAATGGTGTATGAAGAATGTTGAAAACTGGTACAAACTGTTTTGCAGGAATTATATAGC
This sequence comes from Gossypioides kirkii, assembly GCA_005610355.1. Classification (NCBI taxonomy): domain Eukaryota; kingdom Viridiplantae; phylum Streptophyta; class Magnoliopsida; order Malvales; family Malvaceae; genus Gossypioides; species Gossypioides kirkii. Next base: position 34,857,745 of record CP032244.1, on the reverse strand, counting down.
AGTGATTCTTAGTGGGGATACAACAGGAATGCTGGCGAAATACGAGCAGGAAAGCCAACAAATCACTGTCCTTCTGACCAATCTTTCGTTCCCAAATGGAGTGGCATTAAGCAAAGATGGCAGCTTTCTTGTGTTTGCAGAAACCACCAAATGCAGGATCCTAAGGTACTGGTTATCAACACCCAAAGCTGGAAAGCTGGAAACATTGGTACAACTCCCAGGATTCCCAGACAATATCAAAAGGAGCCCGAGAGGAGGATTTTGGGTGGCCATTCATTCACGAAGACGCAAGGTTTTGTCATGGATTCTTTCGTACCCAAAACTAGGGAATGCTTTGATCTGGGTATTGCCTGTTGATGTGATTACCAAAGCTTATTCAGTAATGGCAAAGTATTTAGGGAGTGGGTTGGCAATGAGGATAAGTGAAGAGGGTGTGATTTTAGAAACTTTGGAACATAAGAGTGGGAATCAAATGAGTTCCATTAGTGAAGTGCAAGAGAAAGATGACCACTTATGGATGGGATCAATTAACATGCCTTTCCTCGGTGTGTATAGCTTATAAATTATATATATATTAATTCCAAAATAATAATAATATAAATACCTTGAATATGAGAAAAAATTGTATGAAACTGTTATTCCACGTCATCTCTATCTCCTTTCAATAGTAAAATGATAAACCAGATTTTTCCTCCTGCAAAAATTCAAATTCAATTAAAAATCAAGAGAAAAAAATTTGATTTGTCATTCCCCTATTAAAAAAAGATAGGGATGATGTGAAATTATAGTTTCATACAATCCCTCCTTGTTGATATTTTATTGAAAAATTAAAAATATATAAACTTATTAAAAATATATTTAGAATGAAAATGGATAAATGAGTGCCCAAATTCAAATATTTTTGAAAGACTTGTTGTTCATGTATATTCTTAATCTTATATTTTTTATTAGTTTATATATTTTTTAAGTTTTCTTTTTTAAATTTATGTTTGTCATGTAACATATTGAGAGGTTACCACGTATCATCACTAAATTGGTTATTAGTGCTTGTTAGTGTTAGTGCATACGTACCGATTTAGGTGACAAAATACAAGTTCAAGTATCAATTAGATTAAAGAAAAAAATTAGATGCCAACTAAGTATAAATGGACAAAGTTCAAATGGCAATATATATATATATATATATATATATATATATATATATATATATATGTCTTATTTTGATTGTAAAAGTCATGAAGGTAGTAACAAATGTTGGGTGGGATTATAAGTCACATTACACTGTCAAGAACAAAAATCAAATTTGAATTTTGAAGATAATATTATTGAGAGGAACAATCGTAACTCTAAAAGAATCTTTATGAACCGTAAAATAAATATCTAAAGAAAGTTTTTAACTCTACCAAAAAAGTTATAAGGGTTAAGAATAAGAAGAAATATGGAAGGTTTATTTATTGAGCATGGGGATCATCCCGCGCGCAAGAAGACCGGTCATTTGATCATGATGTTGTGGAGCTAGAAGAGTCGCATACACTCTCTTGTCCGGAAAGCTACCATTAGTAAGGTACTAAAGCTCAATCCCCTGAAAAACGTGATTCATTTCTAAAGCATGGCCTTTAAAAGGCACCATTGACTATTGAGGTTCATGAACCGGAGAACATATTCATGTTCATATTCGGTGATGAATTTGACAAGTTCGACATTTTCAACTTCAAGCCATTGTCCCTAATGGGATGGCATCTTAATATCAAAACTGGAGCCCTCCCTCAATGTTATCAGTTTCTCCACGTTGGAATTTGGAGATGGATATGGGTACAAAGATTCCATCCCAACTATTATGTAAGGTATCATTATAAACTTAAAAGGGACCGGTCGGCTTCGAGCACTAAATGTTCAAGTCCGAATTTGATCCATATTTTAAATGTGCTTAATTCTTTTGCCAAAATCCATTTTTCGGGCTTAATATTTTTGCCCAAAACCTTCTTAAATTTCTGACGAGTCTTCAGATCTGGATGAATAGCTCGACCCATAAACAGGTTTAATCTTAATCATGTTTGATTTATAACATCCTCAAAATGGCATGAATAGCAAATTTTGAGGTGAATGATAAGCTTCGGAATATTTATGTTTAAATTGTCTTGAAAAGGTGCAATTAATGGTGAAAATAATTAAGTGATGTAATTATCTAACCCTTAATTGCATAATGAGTAAGGAATAGAATGGAAATGAAACCCCTCCATCCTTGTTAAAAGAATTGAAAGAATTGAGCCCTATTGAAGGAGTGGTAATTATCTAGACATTACTAATTGCATAATGTCAAATCCTGCGTTATTGGGACCACCACCTCACGACGGTTCACATTGCTGCCATATTAGAAACTAGAATACGAAGATGAAGGCATTAAACTTACTTTTCTTTCGAGGAAAGTGAAAGGACTGGTTAAAAATTATCACAATAAATTCGAAATAGTTAAAAAACATAGCACGAAGGGAGGTTGACAGCAACAGGAAATGCCAGATGATCTTTTTCACTCTAGAAAGGTTAACAATAGTCTACCTCAAAAATAAAAGTGGGGGTGATTGAAAAATGAATTAGACATCTACGAGAAATAATTAAAGCTGTTATTAAACACTGATTTAATATGAGGTCGAATCATATTATTTTACCCCTTTCAAAAGTTATTCACTTGATTAAAGTAGAAGGATTTAAAACATAATGGGGGCAAATCGACATGGTGGCAACTAAACCACCAAGTGAAGTGGATGGTAACGTTGAACAAACCCAATGAAACTAGAATAGCATTTAAGTGAGAGCAAATGACACTTATTACATAGGTATGAAGGAATTATGTTGTCAAAAAGCTCATTAGTTGCATGGAAGTTACACGTTTGATTAGAAGGGGGGGAAAAGACAAGAAGCAACACGTTTGATTAGAGGGGGGAGAAAGAAAAGAAGCAAAAGGAGATGAATTTGACAAAAAGAAAATGGATACGAAAGAAAGAAAGAAACTTCTATTCCTTATTTCAGCCTTATATAATAATGGTTGCAAGGTGTCAAAGGAAGATAGGTGGTAATCTATCTCAAAGACATGTAACTTCCTTTTTGCATGAAAAGCTAATCATGGATGGTGAAATGGGAAAAAAGGGTTTTCTTAAAAAGCATTCATAGTAATCGAAATAAGTGGATAAGTAGGTGTTAAATGTGGAAAGATGGGAATGGAATGAATTGCCTTCTAGCCCACTAAGGATGAGAATAATAGTTGGAGTAATGGGATAGAAATAAGAAGCCATTTTCCATGCAAAAGAGATAACTTTCAATCAGCTTGGGGGAAGAGAAAGGAGAAATTGATCTCATTTGGTGCCTAAGGATGATTGGTGAAGAAACAAGAGACAATTAAGAAGATAATGTCCAAGTGAAGGGGTTGATGTCCATAAAAAGATAGGTGGTATTCAATGAAATTGACCTTCTTGAAATGAGTTGTATAAATTTTAGAATGAATAGAAATTTAGTTAATTGGTTGTGTCATGTGAAGTTGGTTCATATGGGTAGAATATAATTTAAAGTTACCATATTGTTCATATATGTATTTTTTGATATGTTAAATGGCCTATTAATGAATAGATAAAAATGGGGTTTAAAATAAGGTTAGCTTTTGTCATAGGTTGAGTAACCTAGTGATGCTTAGCATAGGACAATGGATGTATAGTTTTTATTAAATTATAGTAAGTATTATATGGTATGTGTTGGGGATCGACTCGTACATGCAACGATAAAAAAAAACGTAGAGAAAATCAAACACACAAATATTTACGTGCAAAAATTTCCTTCAAAGAAGATGATGAAGATTATTAATCTAGGTTACAATAGCCCCTTTTATAGGCTGAATTCGTAGGTTAAATGCAACTAAAATAACCCTAGACCAATCTGAGTTTAACTAAGAGGAGAAAACCCGATTGAATTGGGAAACACGTTGCCACGTCGCAACGTTGTATGTCCCTTGTCAGGACGTCATTCTTCGCATCATCGGGACGCCGCTTTCTTCTCGTCAGGACATCGAGTGTCGCATCATCTAGACGTCGGCTCTTTCTCGTCGCAACTTCAATTCGTAAATACGAGGCATACTCTAAAATCTCTACATTGACTCGTATTTTATCGTATCTCCTTTTTCAAGCCCATCATAGGCTTATCTAAACCTTTGCAGGAAACTCACCAAGTCTAAACTAGTGTTTGAACTTGAAAATTGAGCGACTCTTAATAGAAGGTTCATTTCTTAACCTGAAAGAGTCAAATTTCTTAGACTAACGTTGAGTCAACTTCGACTCCATAATTATCGAGGAAATTACTGCTATACTAGTCATGATTTAGCCTTAAAGAACATATAGACTGCCAGTCTTTCGACTTCTCATGAAAACGAGAGCATCATAGGATACCTTAATGTCGCTTGACTCGATAACGATTTTGCATTTTTTTCGAATCCAACATACTCAAGGAGATGAGGTTTTTTCTAAGTTAGGCACATGCCTGACACTAGATAATGTCTTTATAATCTCGTCGTGCATCCTAATTTGAACTGTACCAATACTAGTTATCTTACAGAGTGAACCATTTCTCATACACAACTCCACCTTCAATTAAACTATACGTGGAGAACCAGTCTCTATTGGGACACATGTGGAAAGAACACACCGAATTCAAGATCCACTAGGACATAAACTGAGACCTTTTAATCGTAGACAACAATAACCAATCATCACCCTTATCTTCAGTCGTATTAGCATAAGTTACTTCATCTTCATTGCTCTCAACAACCCTCTTGTTCTTATTTTGCAGTTTGTAACAATATGACTTAATGTGATATTTCTTCTTGCAGTAGTTACATACCTTGTCTCGATTATTCGATCTTGAACCAATTATGCTTCTCGCAACAAATACCTAGGGTTTCCAACCTGAACTGCTATATAAACAAAACTTATTGTCCAGTTTGTCTTTGCTTAACAAATTTCTCTTCACTTCCTCGAACGAGAGCTTATCTCTCCCATAAATCAGGATTTCCCTGAAAGACTTATATGAAGGAGACAAAGAGCACAATAATAGCATTGTTTAATCTTCACCATCAATCTAAACCTAACGTTCTTTAGATCATTCAAGAGAGTCATCTTCTATGAGAGTCATCTTCTTTCATACAGAATACGTACAATCATTGCTTCAGCCAGCACCAAACGGTTAGCCAAAGACTTTATCTTATATAGGGATTCTAACTTTCTCCATAAGTCTGGTGCTGTTTTCTCAAAAAGTACCTTTTGGAACATATCGTTCATGAGGCATAACTAAATTGCAGATAGGGTCTTCTCATTAAGCTCATCTCATTCTAACTAATCTAGATTTTCGAGTTTTTTCCCGGTAGTGACCTTTTTAAAGTCGTTTTGAATTAGAATTGTCGTCATCTGAACTTGTTATAAATTGAAATTTGTATAGTTGTTGAACCTTGATATCAAACCTCATTTCCATCTCTGAACGTGTTGATTTGCGGAAGTTGAACCAGACTTTGATACTAGTTTATTGGGGATCGATCCGTATAAACAACAAGATAGTAAAAGTGGGGAAGAACGAACACAAATATTTTACGTAGAAAACTCTCAAAGAGGAAAAAACCACGAGTAAAAGAGGGTTCAACTTTTGACTAAATAGAAAAAGAGTACAAAAGATGGAGAAAATAAAAACAAAGTACTAAATGTATAATCCTAAATCCCGAAATCAAAGTCATAACTCGGGAACAAAATTCTCATCATAGTTACCATGAAACTCTCACCAAAGTTCATATGCGACTACATCTTGTTGCCCTTAAGAAAAGTCATTGCTGATTGGCATATAAAAAAAAGATATAATGACCCTTTAAATAGACTTAGATTAGAGCTTTAATCATACTAAAATATTCCTAGAATAATTAGAGTTTTATTAAGAGAAAAAAACTCGATTGAATTGGGAAACACGTCGCTACGTCGTATGTCCCTTATCGAGACGTCATTCTTCGCGTCGTCGGGATGTCGAGTGTCGCATCATCAAGACGTCAGCTCTTCCTCGTTGCAACGTTCATTCGTAAATACGAGACACACTCCACAACTAAATGGAAAATAATACTCAATTGAATCTTTTTAATCATGAAATGCATTCAATTAAATCCTTGGAATATAGTTTTCCATCAAAATCTTTGATGAATTATTAAATGATGATATGACATTTAACGTGAAAAAAATGATGAAATGATCGTGTAATCGATTTTAAATTATTTTATGAGAGTTTAATTGTTTTTTAATTTGAATTGGTATTTTCCTCATCATCATTATCATCATAATTATTGTGAACAAACATCCACAATAATTAGTCTTGGGCAGTTTATTTGTGAAAATGTATGTATAGCCAAAAGTGGACCACGCCTAAAATCGGGTCAAGTTTTTATTGTTCAAGCTGATTCTATAGTAATAAGATCCGCTAAGCCTTATTTGGCGACTCCGGGAGCAACTGTCCATGGGCATTATGGAGAAATCTTTTACGAATGAGATACGTTAGTTACATATCGAAATCTGGTGATATAACGCAGGGTCTTCCAAAAGTGGAACAAGTGTTAGAAGTGCGTTCGATTGATTCAATATCGATGAGCCTAGAAAAGAGAAATTCATTTCTAATAGATAATGCGATGAAGACGTTGGATACAAGAATTCCAATTATTTCGCTCATTGGATCATTGTCTAAGGCGAAATTTTGTAACACATTAGGGCATCCCATTAGTAAGCCGACGTGGGCCGATTCCCTCGATTATGATATTATTGGCCGATTTGTGCGTATATGCAGAAATCTTTCTCATTATCATAGTGGATCTTCAAAAAAAAAAAAGAGTTTGTATTGAATATACTTCGGTTTTCTTGTGTTAAAACTTTGGCTCGTAAACACAAAAACGGAAGAAGAACAAGTTTTTTCTTTGATCTTTCCAAGAGGGTTTTTTGCTTTGCGAAAGTTCGATAGGGGACGAATTTGGTATTTGGATATTATTTGTATCAATGCTCTGGTCAATCATTCATGATTGGTTATGAAATTATTGTAAATTCAATTACAATAAAAATGGGAATTTTCTGAAATGATGAAGAGATAACAAACGAATTTATTCATTTCTCGTATTAAATGTTCAGGCAGTAAGAATAAGAGGGGTTAATGATGATTTTTAAAATCTTTTATACTAGGGAATCTAATATCCTTATGCATGACGATAATCAATTCGGTCGTTATGGTCGGACTCTATTATGGATTTATGACCACATTATCCATAGGTCCCTCTTATATCTTCCTTCTACGAGCTAGGGTTATGGAAGAAGGAGAAGAAAGAACCGAGAAGAGGGTATCAGCAACAACTAGGTTTATTGCAGGACAGTTCATGATGTTCATATCAATCTACTATGTACCTCTGCATTTAGCATTGGGTAAACCTCATACAATAACTATCCTAGCTCTACCGTATCTTTTGTTTCATTTCTTCTGGAACAATCACAAAGACTTTTTTTATCATAGACATCCTACTAGGAATTCAATACATAATCTTAGCATTCAATGTGTATTCCTAAATAATCTCATTATTCAATTATTCAACCATTTCATTTTACCAAGTTCAATGTTAGCCAGATTAGTCAACATTTCTAATAGATAATGCTATTAAATTCGTAAAATCTCATCTACTAATACAATACAATAAGTTTCTATTCCAACACGGAGCCAAAAGGATAGCATACAAGATAGGTAGAAGAAGTTGTGATGCTTAGCTCGATCCATGATCCGAAATCGTGGTATATAGGATAAAATAGAATACACCAATCCTAAGGATTCATGCACAGGATTAATTATTTACCCAGGAGAAATTTTGAGTTGTGTTTAGTCTTTTATTTTTGTATTTAAGATCTTGTATATCTAGATAAAAATATATCTATAAAAAATATAGACAATAGAATCGGCTCAATCCTTTTAGTAAAAGATTGGGCCGAGTTTAATTGCAATTCAACAAACCGACAGTAATTACTAGATTACAAAGTATCCATTGCTTCGAATTCAAATTTGATTTATGAAGCTAGTTTATCTAATTTATCCACTGCGTCGCATTCAAATTTGATCGCCTTCCATACTTCACAAGCATCAGCTAGTTTAGGACTCTATTTGCTAGCCTCGCGGATAATTTTATTACCCTCGCGGACAAGGTCACGTCCCTTATTACGAGCTTGTACACATGCTTCCAAAGCTACTCGATTAGCTACGACACCTGGTGCATTTCCCCAAGGGTGTCCTAAAGTTCCTCCACCAAATTATAGTAGGGAATCATCTCCAAAGATCTCGGTCAAAGCAGTCATATGCCAAATGTGAATACCCCCCGAAGCTACGGGCAGAACACCTGGCATAGAAACCCAATCTTGAGTGAAATAAATACCACGGCTTCGATCTTTTTCAATAGAATCATCACATAGTAAATCAACAAAGCCCAAAGTTTCTCCTTCAAGTTTACCTACTACTGTACCAACGTGAATATGATCTCCACTAGACATACATAAAGCTTTAGCTAGTACACGAAAATGCATACCATGATTCTTCTGTCTATCAATAACTGCGTGCATTATGCGATGAATATGAAGAAGTAGACCATTATCTCGACAATAATGAGCCAAACTAGCATTTGCAGTGAACCCACCTGTTAAATAGTCGTGCATTACGAAAGGAACTCCCAATTCTCTGGAACACACGGTCTTTTTGATCATTTCTTTGCATGTACCTGCAGTAGCATTCAAGTAATGCCCTTTGATTTCACCTGTTTCAGCCTGTGATTTATAAATTGCTTCAACACAAAATAAGAAACGGTCTCTCCAGCGTATAAATGGTTGGGAGTTCACATTCTCATCATCTTTGGTAAAATCAAGCCCGTCACGTAGACACTCATAAACTGCTCTACCGTAGTTTTTAACGGATAACCCTAATTTAGGTTTAATAGTACATCCTAATAGGGGGTGACCATACTTGTTCAATTTATCTCTTTCAACTTGGATGCCATGAGGCGGGCCTTGGAAAGTTTTAATATAAGCAGTAGGAATTCACATATCCTCTAGACGTAGAGCGCGCACGGCTTTGAACCCAAATACATTACCCACAATGGAAGTAAACATGTTAGTAACAGAACCTTCTTCAAAAAGGTCTAAAGGGTAAGCTACATAACATATATATTGATCATCTTCTCCAGGAACGGGCTCAATGTGGTAGCATCGCCCTTTGTAATGATCAAGGTTGGTTAGCCCATCGGTCTACACGGTTGTCCATGTACCAATAGAAGATTCAGCAGCTACCGCGACCCTTACTTCCTCGGGCAGAACTCAGGGTTGAGGAGTTACTCGGAAGGCTACCAAGATATCAGTATCTTTGACTTCATATTCAGGAGTATAATAAGTCAATTTATACTCTTTAACACCAGCTTTGAATCCAACACTTACTTTAGTCTCTGTTTGTGGTGACATAAGTCCCTCCCTACAACTCATGAATTAAGAATTCTCGCAACAACAAAGTCTACTCGACATAAATGAGGAGTTAATGAAACCTTTTCGAAGAACTCTTTCAAAAAATTATCAACGAATCCGAAATGTTCCTTATTAGACCATGGTATTTGATTCGCCAAATACATCATTATTCTATATTCTTTCATATGTATGGCGCAACCCGATCCGTGTTTTTCAAGTTTATAGTTCCTTACTTTTTTTTGAATCAAAATTCTAAATGCAAATGAAATAAATGAAATAGAAATAGATAAATAATATAAAAAGGAAATAAATAAAATAGAAATATATCAATAATATAAAAATAATATTCTAATATATTATAAATAAAATATAAAAATAAATTCTAATATATATTAGAATATATATATGATAGAATTAATATTCTAACATCTAATATAAATTATATATTATAAGCTCAATAATAGGAAATAAGAAATTCACCCTTGACAATAATATATGTTGTATATGTAAATCCTAGATGTGAAAACAGGTGTAATTCGGCCCTGAAATGAAAAAAACGGAATATAGATGGAAAAAAGGGGGAGAGGTTGGACGTAAAGTAAAAAAAATCGATATGATAAAATAGAATACGAAATGAAATTGAAATAAGGTTAAAGAGATAGAAATAAGGAATCATAAATAGAGTTTGGGTTCGAATTCCGTAGATAATATGGATGGTGTTGCTTATAATGATGGACAAATGAAATACTCTCTCAAAATTTTTATTTATCCACTTTCTATTTTGAAAATTGGTTGGTTGAACTTAAAAATTCCTTTAAGGAAACAATCCAATTGAATGCACTTGAATTGGATGGGACCAACGAAATCAAGCGCTAACCCCCATTTCTTATTGAATTAGCCGATCAACCTCCAGTCGAAGATTTATTTTGTATTAGATAATTTTCGAAAAAAAAATTGACATATTTTACTTTATTATATTATGAAAATAAATCCTACTACTTTTGTTCCTGGAGTTTCCACAATTGAAAAATAAAATCTAGGGTGTATTTCTCAAATCATCGGTCCAGTACTAGATGTAGCCTTTCCCCGGGCAAGATGCCTAATATTTACAACGCCCTAGTAGTTAAGGGTCGAGATACCGTCGGTCAACAAATTAATGTAACTTGTGAGGTACAACAATTATTAGGAAATAATCGAGTTAGAGCTGTAGCTATGAGCGCTACAGATGGTCTAACGAGAGGAATGGAAGTGATTGACACGGGAGCTCCTCTAAGTGTTCCAGTCGACAGAGCGACCTTAGGATGAATTTTTAACGGGCTCCCCAAAGTTTTTTAGCATTTAAATCTAAAGATTATTAACATATTATAAAATTATAGAAAATTATAAAATTGATTAAAATATTATGAAAAATATGGAAAATAATTAAAATTTTAGAAATTATAAAAACTAAATAAAATGTTAAAAATTTATTTAAAAGTTATAAAAATATAAAAAATTTTGTTATTTGACATGTCTGGAGTGTTTAGTTTTGGTAATAAAGAAATGGAAAGTTTTAAGTGTAATGGTTACACGGAGTATCGAGTGAGAGATTTAGGTGATGTTGAGTTCAATGGTTAGTGGTTTAAGGTACTTGATAGGTAATGGTTTTATATTTTTAATATTCTTTTATAATTTTTCTATAGTTTTCTAAGACATTTTAATAATTTAATAATTTTTAATAACTTCTTAATAATCTCTAAACTTTTCTATATTTTTTTACTAATTTTTTTAATATTTGAGCAAAATTCCTTTTGATAATTGTTAAGTTTTTAATTATTTTAAAAAAAATTAAGAATCTTTTCTACAACCATCCGGTCAAACAGTTTGTCAAGAGCTTTGACAAAAAAACTAAATTTTAAAAACTTAATTGAATGCAATTCATAAATAAGGAACACTTAATTGACTTTTTAATATTTAAGTTTTTTTTTTTTTGAAAAAACAAATATCCCTTATCATATTTTTTTTCATTTTACTCATATTATGAGTGTTACATGAGGTAGTATATCATATCATAAACATATATAGATTAAAGGAATAATATGAACTTTTGGATTGTTCGAGAAGTATATGAAAAATAATATAAAACAAGATTCGATATCATTTATAACTTTTATATGCGACTTAAAATTAATTAAAATTTATCCATAATTTATAAATAGAAGGATAATGGTAAGATTTTTGGATCGGCATATATGATTGCATGGAAAGTTGAAAAAGTATGATGTTAGAGGGGAGGGAATACAAAGCATGGTCAACATGGAATTACAGTTCCCAAAGAACTTTTCTACAACAACATGGATTAAATTCACATCGAGAGAAAAAGACAGAAACAGTAAAAGGCGTTTATGACATTTTAAAACTCAATATGGAATCCACATGGATTATGGCTGACATAATTTGTCAAAAAAAGGCTAAGGACATGGCACACTGAAGCATCACTTTCAGTTTCTCTTTTGTCTAACAAAAATCCCATGCCCATGCCCATGCCCATGGTTGCTTATATATAAGGATAATCACCCCCTAATGAAACCCAGGTTAGTCTCATACATTATTCCTCAAAGAAATAGTTTTCTTTTTGGGTCCTTATGATGACAAACCAAGAAAACTCAGTGATTGTTGTGATGGTGCCATTTCCAGCACAAGGTCATTTAAACCAGTTGCTTCACCTCTCTAGGATCATCCTTTCCTATGGCATCCCTGTTCATTATGTTGGTACATCCATACACAACCGGCAGGCAAAGGTCAGAGTTCATGGTTGGGATCCCGTAGCAGTGGCTAGTTTCCATTTCCATAACTGTCAAGTTCCTCCTTTTGCTTCTCCTCCTCCAGACCCCAATGCAGCAATCAAGTTCCCTTCTCATCTCCAGCCATGTTTTGATGCCTGTTATCATCTTCGTCAACCTGTCACTGAGTTGTTACGCATACTTTCTTCACAAGCAAGAAGGGTCGTTATCATTCATGACTCTATGATGGGATCCGTAGTTCAAGATGTTGGTTCCATCCCCAAGGCAGAATCCTATGCCTTCCACACTGTTTCTGCCTTTTCTCTCTTCTTTTATTTATGGGAATCAACGGGGAAACCACAAGTTAACGCAGAAATGCTTGGTGAAAATGACGTGCCTTCTCTTGAAGGATGCTTCACGGAAGATTTCTTGGAGTTCATTGCTTTGCAACACCGATATCTAAACGTCAGTGCTGGGAGTATATATAACACGAGCAAAGTGATAGAAGGTACTTACATTGAGTTGCTTCGCCAACATATGAAAGAAAAGCAACATTGGGCTTTGGGGCCATTTAATCCATTAAAAGTACCTGAGAAAAACAGTTGCGGTAGCCGACACTACTGTTTGGAATGGCTTGATCAACAGGCGAGGAACTCTGTTCTTTACGTGTCTTTTGGGACGACAACCACAATGGGTGATGAACAAATCCAAGAACTGGCAATTGGTTTGAGAAGAAGCAATCAAAAGTTCATTTGGGTATCGAGAGATGCTGACACAGGAGATGTTTTCAACGGAGAAGTTAGAAGGCTGGTGCTTCCAAAGGGATACCAAGATTCAGTGAAAGATAAAGGATTGGTGGTGAGAGATTGGGCACCTCAGCTGGAGATATTAGCCCACCCTGCCATAGGTGGGTTTGTAAGCCACTGTGGGTGGAATTCATGCATGGAAAGCATCACCATGGGAATACCAATCGGGGCTTGGCCTGTGCACTCAGATCAACCAAGAAACGCAGTGCTAATCACAAAGTTGCTCAAACTCGGTATTACCATCAAGGACTGGGCACGTCGAGATGAGGTAGTGACAGCAGCGGTAGTTGAAGATGCTGTGAAACGTTTGATGGCTTCAAAGGAAGGAGATGAGATAAGGAAGAGAGCGGCAGAAGTAAGTGGTGCGGTGCGCCAATCGGTGGCTGAAGGTGAGGTTGGCCGTAAGGAGTGGGACTCCTTCATTACTCATATCATTAGGTAGGTTTTATCATTTATTATTATCAAACTACTGCCACGTGATTATTTCCTTCAAGTATGTGTTAATCTACGAAACAGAATTTCGGAAATGGAAAATTATGAAATAAAATTTATTGTTTCTTTTTAGGTGAAATGAGATTCTTTTAAAAATATTAAGAATAATATATTTTTTATTGTCTTTCATATATTATTTTTAAATAATAATATGATGCACTATCGTTAAATTAAACAAAAAAGGACATGTAAATAAATACTAATGATTTTATTTAAACATTGTGTCAATTAGATTAAACCAATCACTACAATTAACCATCAACTATTAGTCAATTATCAAACAAGACCATTGACTATTTTTGGAAGGCATCCACATGACATTACTTTATGTTGTTTTTTTTATTTTTCGGGGTAATTATGGTGATAATTGTTTTGTCCTAATATATGAAATTCTTGGCACCATATTTTTTTATTTTTTTATTTTTGGTGGGGAAATATTTTATTTGAGTTTTTCTCTCTGAAGTGCCTACCTTTTCTCCTAATAAAATATCCGTTTTGTATTTATCTACTACTAGAATTCAAATTTTCCAAAAATCCCCATAGCAAAATTTGCCTCAAATATTCCAAGTTTTTGTTTCTTTGAACAACCCTAAAACTTTCTCCAAGAAGCTTTTTTGATCTTTCAAATTTAGTCCACCTGTGCTTGAACATACACTAGTGTCAGAACAAAAGATTATTGATGCCTCGAACGCAACCATTACAAACCAAGCTAAACCATATTACAATTATTGATAGTACCTTGCTATTGCAAAACCGGCTTTATTAGTGTGTACTTCAAACTGAGCTTTGATGGTTAAATTGCTTAATTATTTTCTAAGTTAAAATTGTTGGATTAAGGGGATTATGCTATCGGGGAGCCTTGGTTGAAACTTGAAGACTGTTGAATTATGACTCCTATTTCAAGTCAAATTTGAGAAATAATCTTTTAGTTAAACTCTGTTTATTTGTTTGAGTCAAACTCTTATTACTCTAGATTATTTTATTATTATTTGACTTAGGAGCTCTTTTACAACCTTAAAAATACACCCATTTAGACATACCCATCATAGTTTAGAACTCCTAACACTTTTTGAGAATTTAGTGTTTACGTTTTGAGAGTTCTTTATTTTCGGGTTTTTAGGGTTTAGTTTTTATCTCCATCTTTTATACTCTTCGTTATTTGCCATCATAATAAAATTATCTTTGCCCGTGGTTTTTTATCCTCTTCGGAGGGGTTTTTCCACGTTAAATTTGTGTGTTCAATTTCTCAATTTCTTCCGCTATTTTTAACTTGTTCGTTGCTTAATCGGGTCGATCCTCAACAAAGACTTATCTACCAACAGTCCATTTTACTTTATTTGTTAATATTATATTGTATTTAATTATTTTAGTTGTTGTTTAGAAAGGATTGTGATTGATCTTCATTATGTTAGCAAGTCTCAAAAAACTTGTATAATTGAGAGACTTGTATAAGTGGTTGTACTGAGTATTGAGAGCACTTATCTGTTCAAGTAAGGAATCTTATTTGTGAGAGTGTATTTGGATTGTAAAACCTGTTTATGATTGGTTTCACAAGTTAAGTTATCAGGGGGAGAATTTAATGGTGAAAGATCTAATTTTTAAAGTACAAAAGTGAGGATTCTTCACTATGGCGTGTTAGCACTAAAATCACTTGTTGTATTTTTTTAAGGATAGTGAATTCATATCATTTCATGACTTGTGTTTTTCAATATCATAAAAACTATACTTTTATACAATAAATTAATTTAAATATAATATACCATCACATACAATCACAACTCTAATACACATTTATGCATTGCACGAGAATGCATACTAATTAAATAATTAACCATAATAAATTAGGTGATGAACCCATACTTTTAATTTTGCTTGTTGATGGCCTCCTCCAGCAACTATCGCCACTACTCGTGGCACCGATTGGGAAGCATGAACCACTTGCGCACCAAACCAGTTATGCAAAAATTGGTCAACATATTGTATAAGTTGATCAACCATCATAGTTTATATTTTTTATATCCGTTTTATTCGAGTTTATGATTACTTCCGATAATGTCTGTGTCTAAATTTATAGATATTGATTTGAGGCTTATATTTTTATCTATGGTACCAGCTAGTGTGAAAATGAAAATGTTGGGTATCATTTTAAACGTGGAAGACCAAGTGAAATGAAGCAACAAGTAGTCACTACCAACCATTACTATAGCCTGACCTTTAATACATCCACATGCCACCAACTGGTAAAGACCCCCAGCAAGAAGCAAAAGTTAATGATCTTTTCCGGGTAAAGAATCTTACAATATTTTTAATCATCAAAGACCCACTGAGTTGATTGTTTATAGCTATTTATTAACATTTTTTTAGAATTATTTTTACTATTCAAAATAGGAAAATAATACATTAAATTACGATTTATTTCTCTGCAAACCACAGCTAATTTCTGCAACCAAATATAATTGAATGATTCATGGTTGGTGCCGTTGACATATAATCATGGGGTTTGGCTCCCACAAAAGGAAAAATTGTCATATAAATCCCTATTAAATGATTAAATTATGGTAAAATTGCACTTTAACTCATCAGAAAATGAAAAAAATTATGTTTATTCTCTTCAAAAATGATGAGACCATAAATTAATACATTATAAATTTATGTTTGGATCTCTCAAATTAATTTAGATTTTAATTTAGATTTCTTAGATTTTAGATCTTAAGATTTTTCAATATTAGGTTTTAGCTTCAGAGCTATTTTAGCTTATTTTAGATTTTAATTTCAATTAGAATTTAATTTTAGATTTTTTTAGTGTATTTTCAGATTTCAGATGCTAAATTTTAAAGTTCTAATTTTTTTAATTTATTTTTAAGTTTTATAAATTAATTTGAGGTTTCAATATGTTAGAATTTTAAATTTATTAGATTTCAGGTTTTTTATTTCAATATATATTTTAGGTTTTAAGTCTAATTATTTTTTTGTTTTCTTTTTCATGTTGAGCTTTAGGAATTTTAGATTTTAGCTTTGTTTCATAGTTTGATTTTAGCTTTGGGATATTATTATTTAGTTTTTTTAGTTAAAAAACCCTAAACCTTAAATCTTGTAAAACTATTTTCGAATAAGTGTTGGATTAGTTTGGAGTCCTAATTAATTTTTTTAGTTAAGAAATCTTAAACCTCATACCCCATAAAACTATTTTCAAACAGGAATTGTAAGAGTGTTATAACTTTCTCTACACAACCATGTTCTTATTGATAACAAGATTGAGGGTCAGTTTAGCATTGCGTCTAAGAAGCATTTTTGGGACAAAAACATTGTTAAACAAGATGCTTTTGAACTTTTCAAAAATGTTTTTGAGACAAAAAAATCTTTGCAAAAACACTTTTTTTAGACAAAAGCAGAAGCATACTACTGAAGTACTTTCATGAAGATTTTAAAAAAGTGAAACACCAACAGTAAACTATGTTTATACCTGGGATAATGTTCTTAATCAGTAACTAAATGTAAATTAGAAAACATGCCAGCAGGAAGTACACAGAGAGAACATTCTTCCCACAACACATTCTCAAGATCTAAGTACACCCTTTTTAACATACCCAAATCTAGGAAATTGAAGAAATGCTTGAGCCGACAGATAAAAATCTTCTTAATCCTTTTGCGGTATCATCTGAGCCAACGGATATAAAAGGGTCTTAAGGTAAGACGGGAAGTTCAGTCTTACCGAAGGAGAAGAAACTGACACGCCCGTTCTCTACATGACAAAACTTAAAAGGGATGGCACCATGCTTTCTTTCAAGGGCCTCAATTTCTACTCTGGATGGTGGACTGCACCTGTAAGAGAAGACAAGAGAAAAAACAGTAAGATATATAGACAATACCATTGGAAATGTTCATGTAAGGATTGGTTGTCATGTTTTCAAATTGGGGTCAAAGATGGTTGAACAAAAATTATGCCAAAAAGTAGAGGACTAGAGAAGAGGCTTAATAGAGTCAGGAAAGCTAGAATATAATAACCAGTTTTGACAAAAATGTGAAGAACAATATTAACTGTGTGATTCTATATTCAGCTGTCTTTAGAAAAAATAAGGAGAGTCTCAAGTTGATAGCAATAGAAGAACAGAGAAATTAAGAAAAGTTCACAAAGTATTACTTCTAGTAAATCCAGATTTTAATTTGTTTTTCTTTACCATGATAATTTTGCAGTAAAACCAATGCACCTCAGCCTTACGTGTCTCAAAAATGCAACAATTTTTTTTATCAATGCAAAGCCTTAGAAACTTGAACGCAGTCATTTCATGACTAGTTCTTCCTCCGAAAAATGTTACCTTGATGCGTAAGCAACAATACATCCTTCTCAAATACAGTTTCACCATTAGCCATTCGACATCAATGAGAAAAAAAATCTTAAGTGGGAAAATAGCCCAACACAAAATATCAATGAAAGAAATGAAGTAAATCTGCATATTCACGAGTGTAGAAGAGTCCTCAAACTCTTGGATAAGCAATATAACCTTACCTACTTATGTATAGAACAAAACTTGGATCACCTGGAGAAGACTTTCTAAACTTGCTGTTTGGAAGATAAACATTAAAAGCTGGACTCACATCTGTAATCTGCATATTATTGAACAACTCAATGACAGAATTCTCATTTTTCGGTTCCATTTCTAGCATCACATCACTCTCTTGACTGCCTTCAAGTGAACAAGTTCCAGACTTAATCTGTTGACCCTTCACAGACCAAGGAATACCGTGGCGCCCAACTACATAGCCAAGAGATTTTAGGTGCTTATACACCTCAAAGAGCTCCCAATAGCATCCACTCTTCCCATTTGAAAGCTTTTCATATAGTTCTTTTAGAGAAAGATGTATGTCATTTCCATCTAGAACGTGCAACGCCCCTATTTCAATCAAAAACCTAGAAAATTATTTCTAAAAAATTAAAATAAAGAAGTAAAACTTATCAATAACCAAAATTTTAAGTCAAGTTGAGTTTCACCTACAGAGTTTCCTCAATGGAGCAATATGTGTTGCCATTGCGAACTATCCCCATAGTCACCCACATCTTACCCTTCTTTTCAACAACCTCAGCCATAGCCAAATCATCAACCCATCGAGCCTTTGAGATATCTTTCCTGAAACAAATTTTAGTCATATAATTCAAGTTCATATAATCCAGTAGAACGAACTCTAGATAGCTAGGGCTTGGTATAGTCATTACTAAGCAAATGTGGGTAGAAAAAACTATAATGTGCCATAATCAAATGTAAAAAAGAAATATTGTTTAATATTATATAAAGTATGCCATTTATATTCAAAAAGAAAATTTTGGGTATTGCAAAGAACTTAGGAGAATTTTCTTATATCCCTTTCCTCATCTTCCCAAATGAAAATAAGTCATTTAAATTGCTGACATTCAAAATGCAAAGTAACCAAAAGAGTACCTAAACTGTAATTTGGATAAGAACCCAGATGAGTAACAATCCTCTTCATCATCGTCCTCACTTCTGTCTTGAAGATAAACCTCATTGTCTGAACAACTTCCGCAATCGTCGCTGCCCATTACAAATACAGAAATTGCTGCAGAAAATATGAGTGTGAAAAGCATGGCTGAAAGCATTCTACAAACAACGAAGTAAGCTAAAAACATTCTGGGTGTCGGCACCGGAAATTGAATATAGCAGAGTGAGGTAGAGGCACAAATGAACCATAACTCCAAATCTCAACGACTCAAGTAGAAAATTAGGGTTGAAAAATTACCTTGATATTTTCCTGGTCTATCGGAAACTTGAAGGAAAGGGAGGGACTGGGTCAGAGACCGGAGGAGGGCTTGTTTGTTGGCGGCGGAGATGCAGAACAGAAACGAGAGTTGTCGGGATTTTTTAATTTTAGAAAAAATATTATACTCTTAAGTTTTTGGAAATTTCACTTTTTAACAGTTTTCAATTCAACTTCTCTAAAGAGGAAATAATTGTTGGAAAATTATTACCTCAAAATAAAGAGGTTAGCACTATCAAGTATAAATAATAAGGAAAATAAATAAATATTGCACGTAGAGAATCACTGTTTTAAAAATTAGTCAAGAAATTTGAGGATCACAAATACACCTGTTCACGGTTGGGTCGGGCTCGCCCGAAAAATATGAATATTTTAATAAAAATATAGACTTAAAAAATAAATTTAGATAAAAAATAAAATCCGTTTGCTGATGTTACACTAATACGTAGATGAGTTTTGGCTGGTACAACCACTCTATTGTCCACTTCTAATAAACGTGATTGACCCAATTCTAGATATTTTTTGGAATCGTATAACTGTCAAAAGTGAGTGACTGTTCATCGGAACTGTTATAGTCTGAATACTCATAAGTCCGATACCATTGATGTCCAATAGCTTTGATAGTAATGGCTGGATCTACTACTACCTCGTCCATTGAGTATAAGAGAGCAAATGATGGTATAGCAATGAACATCGGGATGATACTAGGAAATATGGTCCGAAGAATCTCGATAGTAGTTCCATGAACAATCCTTTGCGGGATTGGATTCTTTTGATAGTGGAAATGCCATAAAGCACGAACCAATATCCGTAATACGAAAACCAAAATCAGAATGAGGAAGAAAAAGATATCGTGATGTAAATCTATTATTCCTTGCATCATAGGTGTTGCTGCGTCTTGAAATCCTAATTGCCATGGTTCCGCTGCATCACAAGCAGCAATTGTGAGGAATAACCATTCTAGAACAATCATTAAAACGGACTGAGTTTCGAGTAAGATATTTTTGGCCTGAGCCCAACCTAGCCCAACTCGAATTCACAAAAAGACAAAAAGAATCTATTTTTTAAAATGCTATTTTCTTGTTGTTTTCTCCCTATTTTGCTACAATTTCACTATTATGTTGTTATTGTTTGAATATTGTATAAAACTTATTTTATTGTTAATTTTGTTATTATTTTAGAGTCATTTGTTAATTTTATTATTATTTTAGAGACCTTTATTTGTTAAGTTGTATCTATCTTAGTGTTATTTAAGTATATATTTTTTAAAATTTATTTTCAATTTGTTAGGAAATATTTATTTTAATATTTTTAGTATTTTTAATGCATTACATATATTTAAAAATTATATAAAATAATATAAAAAAATTTAATATGGGTTGGTTGAGCCGGACTCAAGTTTTAGCATTTTTATGCGGGTCAGCTTGAACAAAATTTTAGGCCCATTTTTTGGGCCGGGTCGAACTCGGACCTAACAAATGACCTAAATTTTTTGTTGAGTCCTGCCCAGCCCGAACCCGACCTGACTCGATCCATGAACACCTCTAATCACAAACGGTCTTGCTACTAGATAGAACTTACTCGAATGTGCCTTCTATTTATACTATTAGTTGAAGGGTAAAATAGTAAAAATATAGGGGCGAAAAGGTAAAATTGGCAAATACAATTCAAAAAATATATTTTCATCAGATTTTTCTTTATTTTTTAAAAAATAATACAAAAATTTTATCCAAAAATAAACATGCGTGATACATATTATAAATATGTGTTAACATGAACACGAACTGGATAGGACGATAATAATGCGTGTGTGTTAGGCCTTTAATCCAATTACTCAATGAGAGTAAGGACTAAAATTATATTTAAACTCTTTCATTAGCCTACACGCAATCATTTCTTTGCATTACCCATGGTTTTAACATATATAATGAGATAAAAAAAATAGGGAAAAAAAGAACTTTTGTAATAACTAAGCCTTAAATATTGGTAAGCATTTACTTTTAATTGATTTACACAGATCAATTTAGCTCAAAGTAAATAAAAAAAACTATAAGAAAAATAATAAATTCACCTAAAAATAAACAGGTCGGTTTCGATGAAGCAAAAAGCTTCCATTTCTATAAAAAAAAAACTAAATGCAAAACCTTGATAAGAAAAAGACACTGGTATACCTTAATAGGACTGATTTTTTTTTTAAGGTTTCTTAGAAATGTAGACAAAAAAGGAAGACTTGGTAAGAATCGACGGCCGATCGATAGAGATGACGAGGTGAGACCAATGGACAGAGATGAGGGGGAGAGGCAGAGGCCGATGAACAGAGATGACGACGAAGGGAGAACGATTGACGGACAAAGTACAAAATATAAAGCACGGGATCAAGGGAATGACTGTTATACACTCAATAATCTCAATGATTTTTGTTTAAAACAATTTTGGAGGGTTTAAAATAATTTTTCCTCATTTTCTCTTACTTTGTAGATTTTTGAAAACTTTCTCCTTCTATTTTAGTTTTTTGAATTTCTTAATTTTTTAAAAAGAATTTCAATTTTTTATTGTTTTATATATAATTAGAATCAAATTGATAAAAAATATAAAAAGGAGAACTAAAATTATTATTATACTAACTAAAAAAATATCACTTAATAGTGGTTAAAAATAATATTTTAAAAACTTTAATGATTAAATTATAATTTTTTTAATTAAATAACAAAAATAAGAATTTCCTCATAATTTAATAATTAATAGTATAACTTACTCTTTTAAAAAATCAACAACATGAAATTCTTATCCGTTAAATCAATTGAATTTATATTAAAGGTAATAAATGTTGTGTTTCCAATTATAATTATTATTTTTTGGAATAATAAATTTTTATTTTAAATTACATTTTTGTAAAAACATTTACTTCCTTTTTTTTTTTTTCTACTTTTAAAACTTATCATAGTTACATCTTTAAAGTAACGCCAAAGTTACATATACTAAAATGATTAGTATACATTTAATATAGGGAAAATTTATTAATAGTCTCTCAACTATTAGTAAATTTTTTAAGTGTTTCTATTTTTACGTAAGCCAATTGGTGACTAAAAAGGACAAATTTAAATAGTTATATGATCATTTGGTAATTTTTCATAATTGAATGATAAAAATCTCATTATAGGTTTTGATCATATCTGTTCTTTTTGAGACAATATCTAGAACTATCTAAAGCCCCTCTCCAATCCAAAAATAGAAGGATAATGTGTTTCAACATGCTCGAATCCACATTTTCTTGCATTGACAATAATATCCATACCAATTGAACTAAGACTCAATCAGATAATGTAGTTACACTTTAATCTATGTTGATTCTAAAATAATTGATAGCTAGGAAGCCAACCGGCTAGTGTAGTCTAAATATATAAATTAAAGTAAACTACACTTAACTAATAATTTGTTTTGGTAAAAACACCTCCGATCCCTCAAAAATTTATTATTGAGCAATTTGGTCCTCTAAAAAAAAATTAGAGCCATTTAATCTTTTTAAATTTCGAAAGTAAATAACTAAAGACAATTAATAATAGCGTTAATGTTTTTATTAGTATAATAACAAATTTAGCCCTAGATGTTTTATATATTAGTGAAAATGTTACATGCTAAATTTGTTAAATCAAGACGAAAAATACACTTTGAATGCTAGATTTGTTATCACATCAATAAAAATGATGTACAATTGATGAAAAACATTAACGTTGTGATTGATCATTTTTAGTTGCTCACTTTTTAAGTTGACAGTAATTAAAGTACTTTTTGTTTTTGTAGTGGAACCAATTTTCTAAATATTGGAATTGAGAGAAATATTTTTAAGATAATTGGGGAAAGATAAGGAGATGAAAAGAAAATAGTGCATGGAAGGTTTGTAGTAAAGCAAAAATATGAAACTTAGTTAATTTATTGAAGCAATATTAGCTTACTCCATATTGGAGAGAACAATCAAACCTTTGAAGGAGTTTTTGAGATACAGGTATCCCATACTCGATGACCTCTAATGTTAAGGTGAGTTACATTAAAACCCAGCTGGGGCAATGAGACGTAAAACTGGAGCAAGTCATCGTGGCAGATTTTGCCCATTCCATGCACAAGCTCAACGCAACATTGCTCTGAAATTTCTTCATCTTCTAAAACGGCTTTCACAATGTTTTCCCCACATTCCCTACTCATCTTCTCGATGCATTCTTCTATGGCTTTGTAGAAACCTGGTTGTGGTTCTGGTGGGATTGTGATCATGAATTCCTCTTCGCTTGTTACCATTGAAGCTGCGATGAATATGGATGAGAGCAAAGCGATGGCCATGGATAAGTTGTGGTTGAGTTTTGCCATGGTGAATTTGATGCCAAGAGAGTTGGTATGAAGTTTTAGGTTGGGATTTGGGGGATTATATTACATCTGATGGCTTAATGTTACAAGAAAGGCAACGTATGTAAGATGTTATTATGGGGTTAGTAACTTCAACTCTTTATTATGTTTTAATGCTTTTGAGAAGTAACGAAAATGGAACCGTTCCTTTACATGCATGCATCAAATTTTTTGTAGGGTTGAAATTAAATTATATAGTTGTACCATAATAAAAATTTAATTTAATTTTAATAGTCTATATTTTTATAATTTTTAAATGATAAAATTAAATTTTTATCATTTTTAAAAGGATCAAAATGTAATTTTATTATTACTAATTTAAAGTCTTATAAATTATAAACATACCAAAACCCCTAACTTCGCCATTGCATGCATGCATTAGTAATGTAAAAAACTGTGCGAGAATCAAGTTATTTACCCATTCTCATGTGTTTGCACTTTGCACCACCATATTATGAACTATCGACTATTTATGTAATAGATCAAGTTTTTAAAAATTGAATAAATAGTCAAAACTAATTAGTTTATTGATTTTTTATTCGATCAATTCAATCGATTTGATCTATTTCTTTAGTTCAATTAAATAAATTATTTAAAATTAAAAATAATAAAAAATATGTTCAACCGGTCTAACTTCTTATTTCAAATTAATATCTCAACTGATTCATAGATCTATCAAATGGTCCAATTTTGAAAACAGTGCGACTGAGTGATGAGGATAGGTGCTGAAAATGGTGCGATTAGGCCTGTTCGAGAATTGAATTATCCGATCAACAAAAATTATGAGGATTTAGATAAAAAAATGAAGCACGAAAAAGAAAATTGATTAAGTTTGTTTAAAATATGTGTCAGGCTTATGCTTTAAATTCAAAACCCAAGTTTGAGCCCAAATCCAAGACCGAGGCCCGATTATATATTTCGTTATTTTATTAAGCAATTGTGGGCCGAGACCTTTGGATTGGGCCTAAAACTATAGAATGACATCTGTTTTAAGCTTTACCAGTGAGCAGTGATAAATTAGAGACACAATCAGGGGAAAAAGATCAGAAACATTTTCTGGTAAGTGAAGGAAAGCAGAGTGAGTGAAGAAGATGGAGACCAAACCCACAGAGATTGGGAGTTCAAAGATGTTTGGAGGGTACAACAAAAGATACAAGCATTTCAGTCCCACCCTCTGCTGTTCAATGACTTTCCATATCTACTTCCCTCCTCCTTCTCCTTCCAACAAATTCCCTGTATGTTATTTCCCTTTCCCACTCTTTTCTATCTTTTTATTACTATTTTCATTTTGTAAAGGTTTACTTCATGTTTTTTTAATGGTTTTGATCTGATGGGATGAAGTTAGTAAAAAAATTGGGGTTTACTCTTTTCGATAATAGCTTCAGAAATTCGTTTGCCATTATTGGAATTCGAATTTCATTTTTTTTATATATGATCTCGTTGGCTACTAAATTAGTTGGATTAAACTTAGGTTACACTCAAGTTATGATTTCTTCTTCTTCTTCTTCTTTTTTTTTTTATAATAAGAGCTGGATTTGTGGGGAAGAATTGTTTTTCTTCTCCTTTTCGTTTAGTCTGCATTTGTGTTCTGATTATGGCTTTTCAGATTCTAATATGAGAACCCTAGGAAAAGTCACCCTGTTAATTGCCCTTTTCTTAATTTTTTTCCCTTCATTCCATTTATTTATTTATTTTCTTCTTTTCTTTGTTCTAGCCCTTTTTCAATTAGAAATTTCAAATTTTATACAATTAAGTTTGACAGTTGTAATTAGTTCTACAATCATCTTTAATTTCTATTTTTATTAACTTGAATTTTAACTCAATTATCTTTTAAATTATACTAAATTCAGTTAGCAAAAATAATTCTCATTCATGATGTTATACTCAAAGTACATTTATCCTATCAAACTCTATGTATTTTTTTCAAAAGATCATTTTAAATAGTAGAGGGGAAAAAGAAAATATATTCATTCAAATTAATCAGAGTAAGCAATTTCTATTGTTTACATCTGTTAATCAAGAAAGTTAAAACGAAATAAAGGAAAATCCACAACATCAAGGTTCTCATTAATAGAATAAAAAATTCATAGAGTGCTGTACTTTGTAAAGTCGAGGGCTAACTTTGATTTTTTCCCTAAAAATAATAGGGGTCTAAATGTATTTTCAATTTTCATAAAAAAGAAAAGTGTATTCTCAATCAAACCTCAGGGTATTTTGTATGTCAACCTGCTTTTTTTTGTGAGTCCTCTTTATTTGTTTCATTTATGACATGTCGGGTTTTATTTTTGTTTTGGCTACATTTTGGTTCTGGGGTAGTATTATGATATTTTCTAATCTATGAGATTCTCAAACAGTATTGTCTTGCATTCATCTTTGAGCAGATACTTTACTGGCTCTCTGGGCTTACTTGCACTGATGAGAATTTCATAATCAAGTCAGGAGCACAACGTGCTGCTTCTGCTGAGGGTGTTGCTCTAATTGCTCCTGATACATCTCCAAGTAAGTGGTCAGCCCATTTTAGCTTATTCTTGACATGGGTTTTTTGGAATTCTGACTAGATATTTCAATATTGATTAATTGTGCTTCTGCTTGTCATTTCTTCCCCTTGAGTGAGGATCTGAGTCAGTTCAACCAAGTTATCTTGACCCTATTTATCCTTTTGGTTTTTGTCTATTCTGTTGATGCTGTAGGAATTCTAACAGCTAAGAAATTGAAACAAAAGGAAAACGTAATTGAAATGGGGTAGAAGCATATATAGTTCTGGTTTTTCCAGAAACCTTGTGGGTTTAAAACTTTCTTAACTTAATGATAAAGATTGATCCTACTAACCCTCTAGTAGAGTTTTATGATAGAACTCGTACTGAAAGCCGCATGCTAATCACATGAAAAGATGCAAAACATAGACTCAAATAAAACAAATGTAGAACAAAAACTTAATGATAAAGACTGGTCCTACTAATCCTCTAGAAGAGTATTTATGCTAGATCTCACCTCTTTCACATCGAAAACTTCTTGGATAACCTCACTTTGCTTTGCTGGAAGTTGACTAACTTGTTTGGTAATGACAGTTGTGTTACCTTTGTCAAAACCCTCAAATGTATACAGGTCTAAAACATTAAGCTTCTTCGTCATTATCTACCCTTGCTTCTTGTGACAATGGCACCAAATCAAGCACATGTCGTGGGTTAAGGCCATATGCAACCTCAAAAGGAGTCTTCGTTATAGTTCTGTTAACTGAAGTGTTGTAAGCAAACTCAGCTTCTTGTATAACTGAATCCCAGCTCTTCACATGGTTTCTGGCCGAGCTTCTCAGCAAGTTTCCCAAACTCCGATTAACTGCTTCAGTTTGTTCATCAGTTTGTGTATGGCATGTGCTAGAATACTTCAATTCAGTCCCTAATTTGTGTCGCAAGGTTCTTCAAAAATGCCCCAAAAACTTGACATCGTTATTTGAAACATTTGATGTAGGAACACCATGGAGCTGCACTATTTCCTTAAAAACAAATCAACAATGTGCAATGGATCCGCTGTTCTAAAGCAAGCCAGTGTTCTGCAACTTCTCTTTACTAAGCTGACAAACAAAACACCACCTCACAGATCTCACGCATCGTTGTACATATGTGGCCAAGAATAATGAACTGTCACCAATGCCATTGTTTCGTCTCTGCCAAAATGCCCTCCAAGACCATTCCCACGAAGTTCTCGTATAATTTGTTCACCAAATGACCCTTCGAGAATGCACAGTTGGTTGCCTTTGAAAAGATACCCATCATGCAACCTGTAGGGCAATTTCTTTACAGCTTTTGACCTTTGTAACTCCTTCACAATCTGGTTGAGATATGGGTCTGCCATATATTGATTCTTTGGCTCCTCAAATCGTATAACTTGAGAACTCATCATGGTTAAAATAATTGACCGCCTACTCAAAGCATCCGCCATTACTTTGTCTCTCTTGACTTACCTGAAGTAGAAGTTGGCTCTAGAGCATATACACTATAGACTGTGATCTGACCAATATTTCTCTTCTCTCTCTCTGTCTTTTCCTTTTTATATCATCGAGTAACAGAAAGCAAGAATGAACACATTGTCAAGAAACTAACTTTAACTTATATATTTTTTTTCAAGTAGGATGCATACTGCGACTAACTGTTTGTTATCTGTACACATGTTATTTGGATATAAATTTCTCCAAAATGCCGTTCTTAGTTCAATATAAATTATCTTTTTCAAAATGTCATTTTATCTACTAAATGTACAGAGCTGATTTCCGTTCTCCCCCCTTCTAATATACAGGAGGCCTGAATGTGGAAGGAGAGGCTGACAGCTGGGATTTTGGTGTGGGTATGCAGCATTTGAATTGTTTAAATTTGAACTTCCATATATCTTTTATGGTAAATCCTAAACATTTGCACCCAATATCAAACTGTTCTATATCGTGTAGCTTAATTCTGGAGAACTCTTCCTGGGGAAAAAGGTGCCATTTCGGGTTTATGTTACAAACTGAAGCATACACAATATTTCTTTTACCAGGGAATCCTGGAAAATATCAAAGGTGAAGGCTTCATTTGGATGGAATTTCCACTGCACCACTAAGGGTCCAGTGACAAAACAAGCTTCTGTGCGGTGGGAATCCCTTCCCATTGGCATCCAAATGAAGCATTAATTTATTCCATCAGGGAAAGTTTCCTGATAAGAAATAGGATGGTCAATTTTGCTCAAAGGGCATTTGTGTTTGTATGTATGTATATACATGCACACATACATTTTTAATCACTAGAGAATCCGTGAAACTAGATAAGGGAATATGCTACCAAACTGGCAATTATGTGGACTAGAAATTTTTATTTCCTTTTGGCTTTTCGTCCCTTTTTAGTAAGAAATCTTAGCAATCTTCTCCTTTTCCTTTTTATGGAATTTTCTGTCAACAAATTGGATTTGAGTGCAAAATGAGTATTAATAATTTCTTGCTGAGCAAAAGATATAGATGCTTATTAATTTCAGAGCTAGTTTTGATTTTTCTTTTGACATGACCCAGCAACAATAATTTAAGACATACTTTATTGATTAGGTATCAAGTAATATAATTCTGAGTCACCCCCTAGTATTTACTGGCGATTGGGGATTTAACCACAGAAAAAATGCATCTTTGCAAAACTTTCCAATGCAATTCTTATAATAGTCTTACCTGCTCACAGCATTGCTTCCATGTGGGTAACATTATTTTGAAATTTACATGGTGCATTGCTCGATATTTTTCCAGCATTGGTTCACATGAAGAGTTGAATATAGATGTACATGAAGCATATCATTTTGACCAACTTTCTATCTCCTCCTCCCTTCACTTTTTTTTTTGTTCCCTTGATTTTTTAAATTTTAGGTGCTGGATTTTATCTTAATGCTACACAACAGAAGTGGAAGAACTGGCGTATGTACGATTATGTTGTGAAAGAACTACCAAAACTTCTGAGTGAAAATTTTCCTCAACTCGATACATCAAAAGCATCTATTTCTGGTCATTCTATGGGTGGACATGGTGCTCTCACAATTTATCTGAAAAACCTTGATAAGTATAAGGTAGTTGACAGTAGAGATCTTAATTTATTTTATCGACTAAGAATTTCTAATTTATTCTCTAGAGGATGTAGATATGTATTCATCTTCACTCTAAGTTCCTTGCTTTTATACCTTCTTTGTGCTTTTTCTTAGAATTTCTAATTTATTCTCCAGAGGATAACTAGATATTTATTCATCTTACTCTAAGTTACTTGCTTCTATCCTTCTTTGTTCTTTTTCTTTACAGTCAGCGTCTGCCTTTGCACCCATTGTCAATCCTATAAATTGCCCCTGGGGTCAGAAGGCATTCACAAACTATCTTGGCAATGACAAAGCTGCTTGGGAGGTCAAGTATCATTTGACTAATGAATGCCCTTCATTTTTACCTAATTTTTTATCTTGGGGTGGAGAATAAATCTAAAAAAGACGGAAAAAAATTGCAGGAATATGATGCCACTTGCCTGATCAAAAAATTCCACAATGTATCAGCTACCATTTTGATTGATCAGGTAAGAGTAAAATCTCTCGTTTTAAGTATCACCCAACACAAAACAAGTGTCTACTTATAACTCTTTGTTTTCTCGTATTTATTTATTTATTTTGAAGCAGCTTAGATGTCTTATTTTTCTTCAATCTCATGAGTCTTTCAAGTTTAATAAATTTCTAAGTTATGACAGTACTTAATCCTCTAAAGTCTAAATTTGGAGAATGATATATTCTTTACAGCTTTCATATTTATTTTGCCAAAGATAATTTAAGTGGTTATTTTCTAGTAGGATATAACCGTGAAGTATTTTAATGTATTACTGCTCTTATTGCTTGTTACCTCCATATATCACAATCTGTTGGCAATGGGGATGGTTTTAGGATTTACACTGTTCTTTAATTTGACAAAAAAACTTGTTCAAGAAAAATAAGAAAGCCTGCTTGAAAAGTATGAAAATTTAGACAACAATCAGACACCATTATTCAAAATCCGAAGAAGGGAGGGGTAGCACTACTAAAAGTATCATATGAGCTATCCTTTTAGGTGTTCGTTTTCAGTCGAGGACGAGCGTGGGAAGGAAATGCTAATATTGGAAAATAAGTTTGCTTTTAAAATCTTCTATTTTTCAATCCGCATTGTTTCGTAAAAGCTGGGTTGGATGAATCAAATTTAGTTTATGTTTCTGTGTTTCTGGACGCAGGGGGAGGATGACAAATTTTTACATGACCAACTTCTGGCTCACAAGTTTGAGGAGGCATGTAGGAGTGTGAATGTGCCGTTGTTATTGCGGTTGCAGCCTGGATATGATCACTCATACTTCTTCATTTCCACCTTCATCGATGATCACATCAGCCACCATGCTCAAGCTCTTAAGCTCTAAGTTCATGAGGTTTTCTTCACTAAAACAAAAATCTAGTAATCTTTAAAACCTTGTGAACAGATGTGGACAACTTCCTTTAAAATGCTGGTCTTTCTGTTCACTGTTGTGACATTCGTTTCAACTTTTGAGGATAATTTGCAATGGTAATGGATTTAGTAATAAAGTGAAAGTGTCAGGAGTGCTGTTTGGTAGCTACTAAAATATAGCTTGCAATTTTATTAACTTATTCACAGGAAATCAAGCAATCCAGAATGCAATTCTTTTCCAAGTGCGTGCTAAAGAATGGGACAGCAATGTGCTGTTCTGAATTTTGATTGATATGTCTGTAAGTTAACATGATCAGCAATGTGTTTACACTAAAGTAATATGGTTAACAATGAGCGGCTAGCCTAGGCATCATTCCGGAAAGTATATATATGTATGTTGAAACAAAATCCCACTCCACGCCTTTCACTATATAATCTACTGTGATCTAACCTGAATGTACAGCACAACTTAGGTAATGATCGGCACCGGGAATAGCCCAACAAAGCCGAGTATGTTGGTGCTTCCAGTAACTGCTGTCTCATTTACTTCAAGTTGTCTCACGTATCCAGTTTCAATTCAAATCTCAATAACTCCTTGCACGAGCAATGAGGCAGGCTGTAATTACTGAATTTAATCCCTCATGATATTCCAATGTGAAATTTCTTCCGGGACCGGAGGAGAAAGTGGTGGCATTACTGAACCACCAGAAAAGTTGTCGTTGATATCCAAGATCCTTCTGGCAGTTGCCTGAGATTCTTTGACACCAATCTGTTTACCTACGCTAGAAAAGTTGCTACTCTCAACAGATGACAAGAACTTGTCCTTGGAGAGTGTCTGCGCTGACTGAATTACAGAGCCAAAAACACCAGATTCCCTAAGTTCTTGAATTATGGCCTGTGAATAGATTAAAAAAAAAGTGAATGGTTTGAGGATCCAGCATTTCAACCACAAATACTTCACTGCGAAGATCAACGAAAGAATAAAACACAAGGCATCAGATAAACAGCTGTAGTAGTTTCAGTTCTACCCACCATGGGGGTATAAATCCGAGTTAAAACGCCCCTCTTCAAAAGTTTCAACTTCAATTGTTTATTAGTCCACACCACATGGTGACGGTACCTAAGTCAGAAAAACCATACTATTTGAGGAAGACAAATATAAAGTCTTCATCCTCTAGGGAATGTAAGGAGTATAACATCATCAACAATTCTTATACAGTCTAAAATAGAACATATTTCAAATGTTAATATAAGCATTACCAGCGAAGCATTTCCTCCTCCGTTGCAGTTGAAGCAATTATGAATGCCTGTATGAAATAAAATGTGAACAAACTCTAAGCAAATTAATCCCAAATATCAGGAATATAAAATGACCCAATATCATGTAAAAGCAAGTTAGACATCAATTGGAACTCACAGCTCTATCAAATTCTAACATGAAACATCTTTTAACATCCTCCTTCGTAGGCTTGCAGCCACATCGATCACGCCTCGAAGTGAGGTCAGAGAATTTGGTGTAAGTATAATGCAGAACGGCAGCCTCATCCAATTTCATCTCCCTATGATATATTACACAGAATCAATAAATAAGAAAGGAAAGAAGTGCTTGACGCAATGAACAACATATCATACAATCAAAGGTGCAAGGCCCCCCCTCTAGCGACTAGGATCGTTACAGGCACATAATTGTTGTGGACTTGATCAAAGACTCCTTGAATCAGTACAAGGGACTTTACACTATTTGCACTGTACACAATGCCAGATATACATTTAACCATATCAATTTATTTACACAAAATGGATGGAATAGGAGAAATAACATACTTTGGTGCCTTCATGTAGTTATACCATCTATGTGCACCATGAGGACGAAGATGATCTTGAATACGAGCAGCTGCTTTCCCATTTCCATAGGTTAAAAAGTAGTTTGGGTTATCACGGATTGCCTGTCTGTAGTTACCAAGATAGACATCTATAGGAAGATGATCAAAGTTCTTCTTGAACATTGAGACCTGTGCAAAGATAGAATATAGATTCATATGCACATATATGATCATAACTCCAGCAAATCCTACTGACAGGCACATTTGCTAATAACATTCCATCAAACTAATAAAAGTCATATAGTTATAAACCTAGCCAAAGCAAAGCATGAGAAGAGAAACAAATGGAGGAGATCACACCTCAGTAAAAGGTTCAATTATATCATCCCGCTCAACACTGCTTTCCTGAGAAAATTCACATGATATAAACACCTACCGTGTCAACAATGAAAGAAGAGAATAAAGAATAAACGGACAACTTGACCAACTAAACATCCTTAACCCCTATACCTAAAATATAGCAAGTCCACTCACATAATTTGGGAAGACAACCATATCAACATCTTCAGGCAAGTCTGCCAGTAATTGTCTGACAGAGTACTCACGAGCACCGGAGGGATGTATAAGCTCATCAGTGTCAAGATGAACAATCCAATCCATGCCAGCATCCTATAAATGAATGAAGAAAAATTAGTAAGGCTAAGAGTTATACTGAACATGAATTTATGCTACCGAACATACACATTATGCCAGAGATGAGAATGCAACAGCATACCCTTGACATTACAATAGCCATTTCCATGTTAAGAGTTTGCTTCACAAACAACTCATGATTACATGGTTTGTAGAAGAACTTTGCCAGCCAAGTCTCATTCCATATCCGACTACAAGCAAAAAGAAAGAAGGAAAAAAAAGAAGGGCAAGTCAGGCTCCTATGACACATATAATGGTATTTTTCTATTTTGGTCGAGCACTATGTATACTATTTTTTTGAGGGCAAAGTTCTATCAGGGGCGTGACTAAGGCGACTACTCAGGCCACACCTTCAAGCACTATGTATACTTCGATTTCATTACTACCCACCATCGGGTTCAACAATCATTTAAATTTAGAATATGAAAAAGGAAGTGAAAATAATGCCTTTCAGAACAATACCACAACAAACAATAAGCTATTAAACCAAATCATGTACCAACCTTTTAGCTTGTTGTTCCTCTAATTCTTTTGTTCGGTATATCACTTCCACCCCCTGTTAAGGATTGGATTTTGCACATAGGAACAGAACCAAAGTGAAATAAACAATCGTAGATACTAATAAAAAGGAGTAACAGAGGATTTATACTTAACTGGAATAGATTCTAGGACTTTGGACACAACGGGAGAGGCAGCCTTCCCTTCAACAAAAAGGAAAAAGGTTGAAACTCCAATAACCTTGTGATAAAATATCCATGGTAATATCTGTTCTAAGCCTGCAGCAGTACTCGAAACAATACATATCTGTCATGCACCAAAAACAAGAACATGGGTCAGATTAACGGTTTAGAGATTTTTTAAATTGAAACATTTCCCAGTATCATGGAAAAAAAAACCCATATATTTAGCATCACATTTTTATATTTTGTATATTGTGTTTTTGGGTTTAAAATTGTTTATCTGGAATTGATTTTCCCCTCTTATTTGTATTTCTTTAAATTACCATCTAATTATTATTTTTCTCTATGATCTGAATTTTCCAGCTCTTATGAACAATGAAGACGAATATGAAGTCATTTAAGGTTTAGGACCTAAAATTAACTATAATTCAGATGCATTAAGCTAATCAAAACCACCAATTCAAATTTCTTCGGGGGAGAAAAGCCGAATCTGAGTCAGGTGTTTTTTTGTTTTTAAATAATAAATTGTAACAAATCAACTTCATAAAATTAAGAATATGAATATCAAGGCACGAAAACCTTAGGCCTGAGATTCGACCCGAATTCGAAATTCCAATCCTTAAAATAAGGGAAAGCCGGGGACCGGCTCTGACCCAAAACATCGACGCAATCGGAAACGGAGCGCCGATGGGGGCGAGAGTTTGATCCAGGATAGTCCATGCCAGGAAACTGGAAAGCATCAGGAGACGAAAGAAGGGGGTCAATGAGACCATCATGCCATTGGAGAATAAAAGCAAAGAAGGCAACGGTTAATGGAAGGAGAGTCAAGAGCAAGAGAAGACGATAAATAAGGGCTTGATAAGATGAAGAAATGGGCTTTGAAGAAGAGGAGGAGGAGAGAGCAGCCATGAGAATGAGATGAGATACAGAGATGGAAGACGTGTGTGTATATATACATGCATATGCATATGCATATGAAGAATTGAATTTGAAACTGAAGAGAAAGTTGATAAACAGATATTCAAAGGGAAGGGAAGGGAATGGAAGGGAAGAGCAGGCGTTTTTGTCCGTACGTTGGCGTTGTGATTGCCGTCACCCTCTTCACTCTTTCCGTTCCTTTCCCATTTGGTTCTACGTTTATTATAACCATGCAATTACTCTTCTTTTTTAGCTTATTTAACTAAATTATCAAAATTATTATATCCATTTCATTGTCCTGTTCACAAGAAATTATTATTATTATTATTATTATTATTATTATTTCATATTTCTGTCCAATCAATGGCGCGTAGCCGAGATTTTAAAATGAAAAATTTTTCATTTAATTTTAAATTAATAAAAATAAAATTATATTTTAATTTTTTAAAATGATAAAATTTGATTTAATTTTTAAAAATTATAAAAATATAGACTATTAAAATAGTAAAATTACATTTTTGTAAAATTTAAATTTTAACGTCGATCCCATTAAAAAAAATTTCTGCCTTTATCCCTATGTCCAATACAATTAAAACTAAACCACGTCATCCAACCTTTCTTTTCATAAAAATTAACTAAGTTAGTCGATTGAGTCTTAGCCCGATTAGCATGAACATTGTTGTAAATACAGGAGGACGTGAGTTCGAGTACGTTAAAACGCATTATGCTTCTATTTATGAATTGGGGGAGGGCTATGGATAGTTTTAAGCATTGTGTAAAAAAAGTAGATATGATTAGAACTTATAATAAAACTTTAAAAAAAAAAAGATAATTCCTTTTATCATAATCAAGGTGTTTACTGTTAGTATTAGTGACTAATTCTTTTGATAGTGCTTTTCAAGGAGATAAACGAATTATCATGAAATGTGTTTTATTATTATAAATAGAGGTGGAATTCGACCACAAATTTATGTCATAATCAACTACTATAATTATTAAATTATGTCTAAAAAAGATTTAATATTAAAAACATATTTAAAACAAGTGTAAATAGTATTTAACAAATTAAATAGGCATATTAAGCAGGTCTAAATACTACTTCAATTGGGCAATTCACCTTAAATACAAACTTTTCTTTTTATAAAAAATACTAACTTATTTATATACACATTCCTTTAAAAAACCTTAGTTACACATATTTACATTCAGCTATATCTCATCATCTTTTTCGTCAAGTAACTTATATTAATATTCAAGTATGTTAGATTTTGCTATTAGTACTTATACTTTATGAAAGTTGTGAATTTAATTCCTCTACTTTAATTATTTTTTGAATCGGTCAATTTTAGTCTTTGTACCTTTCAAATTTTGTAAATTTAGTCTCTATCTAAATAGTTGCAGTTAAATTTGTTTAGTTAAATTCAATTACTAGTCTTGTATTGTTCATACAATTGTAGATTTAATCTATTTTTCTGCAATTGGATCATTCTAAACCCCTAAACTTTTTGAATTTTAAAATTTCAGTTTTGATGCAAATAACAGTCGTTAATTCATTAACTAAATTTTTAGTAAGTAATATATGAAAATAATAAGATCACACGCATTACACATATAATAATATGTTTGGCACATCAAATTTTGGAAATAACATAACTTTACATAATAAGCTTAATAATTATTGTTTGATGAATATTGAAATTTTAAAATTTGAAAAATAAAAAGACTAAAAATGACCAAATAAAACTACATAGATTAAATATGCAACTTTAACTAAGGGTTTATTTGTTTACATGTAAAAGGTTTTACGAAAAATGTTTCTTGCATCTTCATGTGTTTGTTTCACAAAAAAAACTTGGTTAACGGAAAACGACTTGCATGCCAACATAAAATAAATTATTTTTCCTGTAAAATGATTTATCTTTTTTAAAAGCATTAATCATTTCCCAAAAAAGAACTTATTTATAAGTAAATTTATTATTTTATAAAAATTAACTTAAATATATTGATAACAAATTTTATTTTTATTTTTAAACTTAAAAGGGTATAATTTAGTAATTATAAATAATTTTCTTAATTAATTGTGCAAATACCACGAGCTTGAATAGAACTAATGAGTAAATTAGAATTAACGGTGGTTTCCTTTGAGATTTTATCATCTAAATACTTCTCGACTTATTTTATAGGCTTTCTTGACGTGATGAAATTTGAAGTTTTGAACGGTGGGATTGTCCAACATCCATGAAATGGTTTTACGTTGATTAGTGTAAATTTTTATTTTAAAAAATTATAATTTGGTCACTAATTTATTTAAAAGTCTTCTTTTAAGTTATTGAATTATTCAAAAATTTTATTTAAGTCATTGGGATGTTAATTTTTTTAAAGTTCGGAACTCTAAGTGACGATTCTATGGATCAGAAACTATCAACGAGTTAAAAAATATATCTTAGATCCAATTTGATCTGATGATCAGTGTTGGAGATTGGAAAAAAAAAACTATTTACATTTTAGTTAATAAATTCGTGACGTCTAAAATTTTTTCATAAAAAAATTAAACTGTAGAAAAAAAAGAGAAAAAGAACTTTCAATTGATGCGCTTAGTAGAACAAAAAAACCATATAGCATCAATTTTAATATTTCAGTGATTTAAATGAAAATTTTTAAATAATTCGATGATAAAATTATAACCTTTTAATTAAATGATTAAAACTAAACTAAAATTTATATATAATTTAGTGACTAATGATATAATTTATCCTTAACATTAATTGATGGACAAAACGATGATAGAAATCCCATCAAACGTGTGCATGACATATAAATGCACGTGTAATGCTTAGAATCTGTTTCTCCTATCTGACGTGTAAATTAAATTCCATGCAACATCCCATCGTATTACACGTGCCCTCCACACAAGTTCTCACCTCAAACAGCTAATAAAATGGAACCAAAGTCCCTGACTCTGCAAGGAAGAAAGTAACCAAAGCTAAGAATGTCTGAGACAAGGTCCAAAAATCTACCACCATGGGAAGCCCTTGTCATGGTTGCTCACTACCTTGATCCTCAAACCTTAGCCCTTGCTTCATGTGTTTCCAAATCATGGTCTCAAGCTATGTCCCTAGATGTCGTTTGGCAGCCCCTTTGTTCTTCTACTTTCCCTTCTTTGTCTAATCTCAAAATCTCTTATCCTTCCGTGCCATATCATCGCCTCTATGCTACTGGCCTCGCCGCCTTCAAACGCCGTCATAAACCCCCATCGAAACCACGCCTTTCCATAGACAACATCGTCTTCACCATTCAATTATCCACCAAGGGAGTCCCTATCTTCACCCTAGCAGAAGCCGCAAGCAAAATGAATAACAAGCAAGTGTTCAAGTTCGATGTGGACGTAAAGCACGGCAGTTTTAAGGGGATTAAAGGTTTGGAAG
This sequence comes from Gossypioides kirkii, assembly GCA_005610355.1. Lineage (NCBI taxonomy): Eukaryota > Viridiplantae > Streptophyta > Magnoliopsida > Malvales > Malvaceae > Gossypioides > Gossypioides kirkii. The sequence continues at coordinate 34,819,500 of CP032244.1, read as the reverse complement.
AGATGAAAGTAACGTGGAACGTGGTGTTGAAAGGATGGGAAGCAATATTTACAATGATGGATTGGCAAGGGAAGTTGAGTTGTAGGGCGGTGGAAGGGTGGTTGTCGGAGGAGCTTCCTTGCCCAGGGTGTTGCTCCAGCGAAGTGGGAAGTGGGATTGTAGCAGATTTGAAGGTGGACATGGAAGTGGAAAAAGTGAGCGTAGGGATATTGAGGGTTGTGGATTGGAGGTATGTGAGTATTGAAGATGGGCTGAGATATTTGCAACATTTTCTTTTGCCTTGTCAATGTGATCGCATGTAGTTGTCTGTTTCAATTCAGCAAGGTTTTTTGGTGATGAAACAGTTTCATTTTCATTTAGGGAAGATGGATGGATGGATTGATTGATTTAATTTTAATTTCCCGCAAGTATTGTTCATATTTTTATATGTAGAAGATTGAAATGGTCTTGTTGGTGGGTCTAATTAAGGAATGGTATCAAAGGAAAGAGATTGAAAGGGGGTAATTGGGTTAAAAAAGTGGAAAAAGTGAAGTGATTATTTCGATTTATTATTAAATTTATGGGCATCCACAACCGATTCTCTTCTCCAACTTTCAAAAACTTGGCCAAATCTACAAGATTGGAATTAATATTGATTTTCTTTCATCAATATCATTTGATGACCAATATGAGGGAAATTAAGGAGAAAAGATGTATATGGCATGAAGGAAAGAGGTTGAAGAAGTCCATCAAGGCTAAGGAAGCCTATTTAGAGGGGAATATTTTAAATAATTAAACCAAATTTTATTATTAAAAATTTAAAAATTTAAAGGTAATTTTATTATTAAAAATTTAAAAATTTTAGAGATTTAAATGAAGATCTTTCATGGGCTTTTGTCAACCCCACGGATCCGTCATTGCCTTTAGGGATTATAGTGACCGTAACACCCTTAAATTTTTTAAACTATAAAACTAGCAATAAAGCAAGAATGTTGCGATATATTGATTTGAGTTAGGGATTAAATTGTAAAGATATATAAAAAATGGGATTCAATTATGATTATTCAAAAGTTGAAGGGTTGAAGTGTAAATATAAAAAGGTTAAAAGGTTAAAATTGAAAATAACCCAATTTCTGAAATTGGTGTAGGTTGGCCTTATACCCAACCAAACACAGTGTCATATAATGTCTAAAATGCATGTCGAGAAGCACTTGGAAATATATTGATAGGACAAAAATGGTCCAATCCAACCCACATAAGCGAATTGAGAGATGGATGGAGCCATCTCATTAGCCATTTATTTTTACTATTATTTTATTTCTTTCATATATTTTTAGATACTAGTGTAGTTGTTTATTAACATCTCAGCTTGTCGGCTACGTTCTTTCTTTCTTTCTTTCTTTATTTGAAGAAAGTTACACCTTATAATAAGGTAATTCTCATATAAATTGTTTAATGGTTGTAAATCTTGATAATAATAAAAAGTATTAGTAAAGGCCGAGATGGTCGATGATTTCAATATTTTACCTTCCAATAACAATTGCATTGCTTTTCCTGATTAATATAGAAAAAGATGTCATGGAAAGCTATCACGAGTTGCGATCTAGGTACTTGTAATTTTTCAAATAAATTGGTTTAATAAAATTTTATTATTCTCATTAATATCTTTTGTATAATATTCTCAACGGTTTATACACACAAAGTAATATAAAAATAAATTTTAGCTCATTGATTATCTAATATTTAACTAATATTAAGTGCATTATGTGGTTAGATTATAATGCGAGAAGACAATTTATATTAGTAGATAATTTAAATGATCTTATTTTATCTCATGATAACCATTACTTCTTACTTCATGAATGAGTGACGGGCTATGTGTGCGTGACTTGTATATTTTGATGTATTAAAAACCCGAGTTCAATTGGTAATAGAGCCGAAAGCTGATACTTCGGATATATGACTTTTGCATGACATAGCTTACCTTACAATAGTGGAATTCATAACCCAATAAAAGGTAAATGATATCCTCTCATCGATATTATATGATAGATGGAAAAGTAACTTAGCCACAAGTCATTTGTTTAAAGACGGATGATTTAATCACTATGGGTTAACAATTGACTTTTTCATGAATGGAAATGTAATGGTTACCATGAAATAAAATAGGATCATATTGGAAGAACAAATTTTGTTCCAAAAAGATTAACGATGTCCTATAAAGGTAACACACATATAATAATATCTTTGGACCAGCACTTGATAAGTAGATTTCATAATGGTATATAATAGGGATAACTCAGTCATGATACTTTAGTGAAATGACTCCATGATTAAATAATGTTGTAATTAATAGACGAAAAGTTAGAACTTAATTACAAATAATTGAACTCTAATTATATATGTTCAATCGATCCCTCTACTAGCTCGATATATCCTTGAGTGGTTTGTGCTTGAATCGATGATGTGAATAAATGAAAATAACAAATTAGAAAAATAGATCGTATGTATCACTATCCGCAATGAATGTGTTTTCTGGCCATAAACAAGAGATGACTTAGAGATTAAATTAAAAATTTTGAATTATTATTTAATTAAATTGTAATTAAATAATTGAAGTTCGAAGTGAAAATTAAATTAATTAACCATCACAGTTTCATAGAACAAAATAGTTAAATTTCTTTACTCATAGATTCTATTTCAATAAAGTGATTATGATTTTAACGACATTAAAATTGAGTTGAGAAAATAATTTGATTAAGTTAATTATTTAATTTTTTTAAATGAATAAATAATATTTTGGGTATAGAAAAGTTTTTTATTAGGTTAGATAATTTATATGAGTTGGTTTAAAGATCAAACAATACATATAATTGTACTCAAGATATGAAAGACCCAATAAAACTCAGTTGTATGTGATGGGCGACAACTAGAGGTGTTCATAGGTTATTCTAGTCAGGCCTAAGTATGATATTGTTATATTTATCCAAATCCGATATAGCTTATGAGCCTAAAATTTTGCCCAAGCCAACCCGTGTTTGTAAATAGCTAACCTAAGCTCATATGTTTTAAAAAAACATATTTATATAATTTTTAATTTTTAATTTAATATTTTTATATTTTTATTTTTTAAAATTTTATATATAATCATTTTAACATTTTTAATGTTTATATTATAGTAGTATATATGTAGACTATAAATCTAATTTTTGTATGTTATAAATTACATAATATATAAAAATAACATAATATAAAACATTACAAACTTTAAAAAAAATGAATCAAGCTAGACTAGAGCCTTAAAGGTTTTAGCCTAAGGTCAACCTATAATTTAAATAGGCTTAATTTTTTTAACCAAATCCATTTTTTGGGCAAAATATTTTTGCCCAAATCTTCCCAATTTCGAGCGGAGCTTTCGAGTTTGGGTAAATAACTCGACTCATGAACATGTCTAGTGACAACCTTAAATATCCCAAAATGGGGTGTGTCTCCCACCCTAATATACTCCTAATACGAGTACTTTTTTTTTCGTACTAGAATATTATTATTTGGTCATATCTTGTACAATTGAGACTTTTGTTATTTTTTCTATAAATAAAGATTATGGGCTAAGTCAAATTACATCATTTGAGTGTCGTTACTTTGTCACAAAATAGTGATAATTTATTTATAGAATAAATTTAATTTTCTAAAAAATTCAATAGTTTTCTAGTTCCCATAGAGAGAGATTAACTTTTTTACTAAAAGTTAAATTTAAGTTTTCATTGTGTCCATCAGTTCGCAAATAGAACCCACACTCTAGTAAGCCGAGGTCGAGATTAGAAGATCAAGAGGTTGAAAGTTGGGAGCGATTTATTTTGTCTAATTAGAAAACACAGGTATAAATCGGGTAAAAAGCTTATTGTTATAAATATCACAAACAATCGATTGTAGAAACATTTTTAAACTTCCGTTATACCAGAAAACCATTTTCTGTATGGTATTTTTCCAACAAAGTAGATTCCGTTTGATTTCTGAAAATATTTTTCTTTTTTATTTTCAAAAGAAAATTTATTTTTTATTTTTAAAAATTGAAAAACGTGTATGGTAAATAAAAAAAAAATATGTATAGGGATTCGAACGAGGATACTTAGTATCTATTCATACTTTCTTACCCCTTTGACAAGACACACACATCTTGCACATATAAGTGTTTGAATCCGAGTCTCTTAAGATGAACAACATCCTCCTTTTCACTAAAACCACTCGTTAGATTGAATGCATTTAAAGTTAAAAACCTTATTTTCATCATTTTCACTTTTACAAAGTATTTTTAGTGAAATCAATCAAAAACAACATTTTATTGTTTTATAATTTTTCACATTTAAAAAAAAAAAATTCAGCCAAACATGTTTTTTAATGTTTTTCATTTTTCAAGAAAACCAAGATCACCTTAAACGGAACTTTATTTTGTCATTAATATTAAAAGGAATTATAGTTACATAATTTTTAGTATACTAAACACGAGAATCACTCTCCCACCAATTAAATTTCCAATAAAATCAACCCCTTTCCATGACAACAGCCTCTTTCCTCTTCATCCCTTCTATAAATAAACCCCCCAAAGCTATAATACTCATTCTCCAATTTCGTTTTCTGAATTTAAAAGTATTTTGAAATGGCCGGCCTTCAGTATAACTTTTTCCCCACCGATTTCTACTACCCTCGTCCCCAGTCCCTGCCTGATCGTGTGGCGGCGGTGATCATCCAGACACCCAAAAAGGAGGTCAGCGTCAGTAGTAATGATCTTGAATGGCCCAGAAGTGTTGGCTTCCGGGTTCATCAACCCAAAAATACAGAGGCAGCTGCCCTTTCCATGCACCAACATCAACCCACAGCTCATGTCGAAGATCAATCCAAACTTGTCAAGTACCACCCCAATCCTCTTTCTTGGTTCACTTTCATCCCCAACACCACCTCTAATTCTTCTTGACTTGTTGAATGGAAGAAATCCTCCATGTTTGTTTTATTTAGCTTTGTTTGACGATCAAACGTTGATCAATATACATATATAATACCATATGCTTTCTTCTCCTTGCTTATGTGCTTTGCTTTAATCAATGAATTTTCTCCTTCAATACTAGGGCGGAGGTTTTTGCAGTAGATTGCATTTTTTTTTTCTATTAAAGAAAAGGTAAAATAATTCTGGTATATTAGATTAAAGAATAAATGGATCCTTTTATTAAAAATTTAATTTAATTTTACTGTTAAAAATTGATCTATGTATATTAAAATGAGTCACACCATGAGTAACTATCTGATTTTCCGTCAGTCACAACAATTTTTAATAAAATGGATCAATTTACTTGTTAATCTAATATACCGATATTAATTTGAGGTGAAATGTAGTCCGACTCTTTATGATACTTTTACCTATAACATCGCTATTACTGTATGTTATGTCTGGTTATGGAGTCTGGAAATGGAACCAAACTGGTTGGTGAGACAGAATATACCTGAATCCATCTTGTAATGAACAAATAAATAAATATACACCTTTTATTTTTTGTGGTGACTGAAGAACCAACGTAAAGCTGGAAGCATGCCATTGCCAACCATTCAGCTGCGCCTGGAAACAAATAAATTCCTTTTCTAGCCAATGTCACGCACCATGTACTGAAACAACTGAGTCAACTCCCATATTAAATTTATTCATATTTGTATAAAAATAATTATGTCAACCAATAAACTAATTGAAAGAAATGGAAATCAAGTTTTAACATTAAAGTCGGTATTATTAAAAAGGTTTTACTTAAATACTATTCAGGTTCGAACAGAAGTATATTCGAACGGTAAAATAAATGAAGACATGTGTGATTATATAAAAATAATAATAATTATTTCAATAATTTATTTTATGAAGTATTATATTTTTCAAAAAATATTAGTCACATCTCCATAACTACCTATCTATAATAATTATAAACTTAGGAGTTTGGAGAAACTTTTAAATAAATGAGAATTCTCTTTACACATTTCATACAAAAAATCATTGTACCGACGAATCATTTCATTATCATATTTTTAATCACATTTCATTTCCATATTTTAGCCCTTATTAATTGAATGTGAGCTCAAAAATGAATACACAGATTAATCCTCTAACACTCCACAATATGCACAGGTAGTGCCAAAATGATTTGCACTGAAGTGTAAAAAATACTTCCTCCAATACAAATGAATCCCACGACATACCAACTATATATGAAACTCTATCTAACATTGTTTAATAGAGCATTTAACATCAAAACACAATTTAATACGATTCTCATCATGACATTGTTATAATTAAACTTTTAGTATCATAGTGAAATTCACATATACATGCTTAACAACTTACCAACCATTTTCAAATTCTACAAAGCATAAACACATAATTCAAATATCATTCATCACTAACAATTCTATAAGCTTAGCTGCTTAATGAATTCATGTAAAGAAAGCAAATTATACTTTCACAAATTGAAATCATCACTCGTCAATCACTTTCTCCTTTCTTATGTTTTTCAAGATCCCATCTACGTCTTTAACTACGTTCGATAATTCAAATACAGAGTCCATGTTAGATTCACACATTCAAACATGAATCATTCAATTTAAATATGACATGCATTAACTTAACTTGACCATCTAGAACCCTAATGTTTGATTTTCACATAACTTGTAATTTCTCGTTTGAATCTAATTCTGACTCTTTAACTATAATCTAGGGGCTTCAAGCTACTCCAAAACATGCTTATTGCCCAATGTTCTTACCATTCTCTCTCTAACTTCTAAGTATTCATTAATGGAGATTTGGTATTTTGACAGTGGGTACTCAAAGCATATGACTGGAGACAGGAGCTTCTTGATAAATCTTCAAAAGTGTAATGCAAAAAAAGTACTTTTGGAGATCATCGAAAAGGAAGAATTGTTGGAAAAGACAATCTTCATATGGATGGGTTACATAAGCTACAAAATGTTCATTCAGTCGAAAGACTAAAGCAAACTTGGTTAGTGTGAGTAAACTTTGTGATCAAGGGTATCATGTGAGGTTCACTAAAAAAGGTTGCGAGACTCGAATGATAAATGTGTGTTAAGAAGAGTGCTAGATCCTTTGATAATTGCTATAGGTTGGTGTGCCATAAGATTTGTAAAAGGGCATCTATTCATGAGTTAGAATTATGACATCAAAGATTGAGTCATGTTAATAACAAAAGCCTATAAAGAATTATTAGACATGGTGCAATTTATGGGCTACCTAAGCTTGGTGGAGCGATTACCAGACCTTGCAGTAATTGTTTAAATGGAAAGCAACATGGTTGCAAGAAATGATGTAGGTTATGCTAAATTAAAAGAACATCTCTCTTAAACTATGGGCTGAAGCTATCAACACGATAAGTTATGTTGCTCACACCAAAATAACCCCTTATGAGATTTGGAAAGGGAGAAAAGCTAATGGTAGCATACTTTCAAACTTTTGAGAGCCCATGTTATAGCCTTAAGGATAATGATCCTAAAGGAAAATTCGACACCATAAGTGATGATGGAATATTTCTAAGGTACTTAACAAATAGCTAGGCTTATAGAGTGTACAACACTCGTACCAAAACTGTGCTAGAGTCTTGTTGAGAGTTTTTTTTTTTTTCTGTTTTTATTGGGTGATGGTGTTTGCATATTTATATGATACGGGTACTATTCATTAATATGACATGTTAAGTAGATTTCATGTATATAGACATGTATTTTACTCTATATTTAACACGTGTTTTTAAGGTTCAATACACGTGTAACTTCGAAAGAGAGCGAGCTCAATAAATTCGGTTCAAATCCGTTCAGGTTTTGGGCCGATGATGATAATTATCCTTACAAGTCTATAAATGTGATCATTGATGATTCTCCCTCTACTGAAGTGAACTGCCTCAAAGATGATAACGTTTCAAATTCTATTCAAACAACATGTAAGAGTCAAAACTTAAACCTTCAGCCAGAATTTGCATAGATCATCCTCCAAAGAATGCCATTGACAAAATTAGAGGCAAAGAGATCAACTTTAGAGAAATGGTGAAGTTGGCCTGCTATGTCTCAACCATTGAACCAAAAAGGGTGGATGAAGCAATGAACATTAGTTGGATGCAATGTAAGAAAAACTGCAACAGTTCGTCTGGTATGATTTTTGGACACTAGACTTCCATTATTGGTTTAACATTACTACATAAATATCTAACTAATGCATTGATTTGAGTAAATTGTTTCGAATAAAATGATGGAATTAAAATCGGATAAATATAAGGATGATCATCCCTGCATCTGCATCATTCTGGAGAAGTCATCGAAGCACACAAACCCATCTCCATTCTTATCAACACTAGCTATCATGAGCCGGCAATCCTCTAAGGTGCACCTCTCGTCCCCTAATTTCTCCTTATAAAACGCCATCAACTCTTCCGCCGTGATCTTCCCGTCATGATCCGTATCAAATATATCAAACGTCTCTCTCAGCTCCGGTTCGCAAGCCGATCCAGCCACCTGGGTCATCAACGTTTCCAGGCTGATGCACCCATCGCCGTCTCCATCCACCTCGCTAAGCATGGACGAAATCTCTTCTTGGCTCGACGGCTGCCTGGCGAACTTGCTAAGCAAAGCCTCGACCTCGCTTCTGGTAATAACCCCATCTTTATCTTTATCCATCGTTTTAAAAGCTTGGCAAAGTTCTACATAAAAATTAGCAGAAAAATCTAACCAGTCAACCGATGTTTCGGGCAAAACACTGGTGGGTGTTCCGATACCAACCGTTGCCGCTAAAGGGTACTGATTTCCTTTGTGAACTGAGGAAACGGATTCTGACGAAGAAGACGTAGCAGAGCCGGAACTACTATAGGACGAAGGATCGAACTTGGAGACAGTGGATGGACCCTTTTTCTTGGATCGAAAGAGATGTTTGGGACCAAGCCTACTGATTAGTTTCATGATAATATAAGAAAAAAATGAAGAATGAAAACTGGGGGATTAGGAAAATATGATGGGAAGGAGGTGAGAAGGTGAGGATGCTTAAATGGGGGCAAGTGAAGCTCCATTGCAACTTCCACGAAACTTCATTTGAGAAACTTTTGAACATTTTATTCATTTATATTAGAGCTGATAGTCGGTTGGGTTTGGGTTGGATTTGGGTCGGACTTCAATAAAATTTTAGGTTCAAGTGTTAGCCTTGAGTCCAATTCGGCCTGAAAAATAGACCTAAAATTTTGTCCAAATCTGATCCGAATTATAATAGTCAACCCGAGTCTGACCTGACTCGGGCCGTATTAATTTTTAGATTATTTTATTACATACAATAAATTTAAAAAATATATAATATATCAAAAAACTTAAAAACATTAAAACAAACATTAAAAAAATAAATTTAAAATACATTAAAATTTTTTATATTAAGATAGTTGCAAATAAATTATTAAAAAATTAACAATAAAACATAAGTTTTACAATATTCAAATAATATTAAAAAAGACAGTGAAACAATAGTAATAATGCATAAAAAAAATAACATCCAAATAACAAAAATAGCAACCAAAACAGCAACAACAATAACAGCAAACAACATTAAAAACAACAAAAATAACAACAAAAATAACGACAAAAACAATACGAAAATAACAACCAACAGTTAAAAAAGCACCAAAACAATAAAAAACACAAAAACAACAAAAAATAGCAACCAAAACAGTAAAAAAAACACCAAAACAATAATATAATTTTTTTATTAAAAATGATTAATTTATTCGGGTCGGGCCAGATTGAGCTCGGGCCAAAAAACTCATACCAAAGGCCCGACCTATTTAGAAAAACGACCCTCGTTTTTTGTCTAAACTCATTTTCGGGCCTATATTTTTGTTCAAACCCTTCCATTTTTTGGGCAGGTCTTCGAGTCGGGTCGGATGGCCCGACCCATGATCAGGTTTAATTTATATACTAGTATATTTTGCTTTATGCCTTTCTACTTGTGCCTTTGTTTCCCATCTTATAATTTAATAATAATATTTTAATTGATTATTTTTAAAATTTAATTTATTATTTTAATTCATCATAAAAACGTTTTAAATTTTTGCAATTGAGTACAGTTTCTTTCAATTTTTTTATTGTTCTCTAAATTTTTGCATGTGATATATAAAAAAGTTGTCTTACTATTTATTTACATTGAAAAATAGGTGTCTCACGTGAATCAGTTTTCATGTGGCCAGATGCCGATCTTCTTGGGAGCATTTGGGAAATTTCAATTTGTTTCTTGAAAATTTTCATTAATTTTATAAAAAAAATTTATTTAGATCTTAATATTTTTAAAAAAATCATTAAACTCTTAAAATTTTGAAAATTTTACTAGATCTCGAAATTTAATTATAAAATCCCACCGCATGTGGGAAAATAAATGATACTATCATGTTTTAGAAAAATATAAACTCAAAATCATGTGTAAAGTAATTTATTAGACCAAGAGGTTTTCGGGGCAAGAATGAAATTAGAGAGGAAAAATATTAAGTAATTCATTAGAATGTTTAGTAATTACTACTCAAGGACTAAAGTGTAAAGTAGCTTGGGATTAGATGAAAGATTAAGCAAAGCCCTTAAATGCAATTAAACCACAAACAAATTTGCGTATTCATCTTCCCAATTGCCGTGAGTCACTCATCAAGGTTAGAGAGCTTTTTCTTGAATTTTTGTATCATTTGAAGATATGCATTTTCAATCGAGACATAAGGAGCATCATCCTGATCAGAATCTTCATTTGTCTCATAAATTGTTGGAACTTCAACTGGAGCAGCTGCAATTGCTTATTTCCTCATTGGAGTCACTACCAGAGATTTATGCTTTCTTTCGGTGTTGGTGTTGATGTTGAATTATGACTTTTATTTCAAGTCAAATTTGAAAAATAATCTTTTAGTTAAACTTTGTTTATTTGTTTCAATTAAACTCTGTTTATTTGTTTAAGTTAAACTCTTATTAGTCTATATTATTTATTATTATTTGACCTAAGAATTTAGCCTATAAATAGGCTCTTTTACAAACTTAGAAATACACCCATTAAAGTTGAGAACTCCTAACACTTTTGGAGAATTTAGTGTTTACTTCTTGAGGGTTCTTTGTTTTTGAGTTTTCGGGGTTTAGTTTTTATCTCCATCTTTTGTACTTTTCATTCTTTTGCCATTATAGTAAAATTATTTTTGACCGTGGTTTTTTATCCTCTTCGAAGGGGTTTTTTTACGTTAAATTAGTGTGTTCAATTTCTCAATTTATTCTGCCATTTTTACTTATTCGTTGCTTAATCGGGTTGATCCCTAACAAGTTCGACATTAAAAAGTTTGATGGTGTCACAAATATCAATCTATGGCAAGTTCTTATGATGACAATTTTAGTTCATACCGGCTTAAAAAAGGTCGTTATTGGGAAAAAGTCCGAGAATCTAGATAAGTCAGAATGGGAAGAACTTGATAAAAAGGTCTTGTTTGCAATCTAGTTGTGCCTTGCGAATAAAGTATTGCAGGAAGTATTGATGGAAAAGACCTCATCCGCCTTGTGGAAAAGGCTAGAAACTCTTTATGCGACTAAGTTTCTGACTAATCGTTTAGTGTTGAAACAACATTTATTTACGTTTCGTATGAACGAAGGTGAGCTTCTTAGAGATCATATCAGTCAATTTATTACTCTTTTGAATGATTTAAATAATATTGAGGTTCAGATTGACGATGAGGATCAGACTATGCTATTGTTGTGCTCTTTACCCCCTTCATACAAGTCTTTTAGGGAGACCTTGATTTATGGTAGAGACAAACTCTCGTTCGAGGATGTGAAGTGTCATTTGTTGAGCAAAAACAAACTCGACAATGAGTTTGGTTCAGATAGCAAAGCAGATAAGGAAGCTTCCATTTTAGTAGCATCAAAGGAGCGAGACAAAAAGTGTCGCTATTGTAAGAAATTAGACCACATCAAAACAGATTGTTACAAACTACGAAATAAAAGGGCTACTGAGAGTAACGAGAAAGATTTAGCTGGTGCTAATTTGGCCGATGAAAGTGGTGATGATTTCTTGTTAGTGTCAAAGAGCGAAAGCTCCAAGCTTACGTCCGAGTGAATCCTAGATTCAGGATGTTCTTTTCACATGTGTCCCAACAGAGAATGGTTCTCTACATATAGTTTAGTTTAAGTTGGAGTTGTGCACATGGGAAACAATTCATCTAGTAAGGTAATCCGTATTGGTACTGTTAAAATTAGGATGTACGATGGTACAATTAGAACACTATCAAATGTCAGGTATGTACCTGATTTACGAAAAAATCTAATCTCCTTAAGTATTTTAGACTTAAAAGGTTGCAGAATCAACGTTGAGTTAAGCGGCATTAAGGTGTCTCTTGGAGCTCTCGTTTTGTTAAAAGGTAAAAAGATCAGTAGTCTTTATATTCTGGTAGGTTCTAAAATGACTAGTGAAATCGGACGTCCCTCGTCTGTTATGGAGTTGAAGTCAACTCATTTGGAGCGGAGGCAACTTGGTCATAGGAGGGAAAAAGGTATGACTGTTTCGTTGAAGAGAGGTTCTCTTTTGGATGCAGGTTTTGAAAAGTTAGGGCGCTGTTTTTGTGAAAATCAGACACGAGTTAGTTTTGATTTTGCAGTGCACAAGTCGAAGGCTAGAAGTCTTCTAGTTTCTAAGCACAGATTCGACTCAGTTAATTTCCTGCATAGTTCAAGATAGGCTCTGTGGAGGGTTTTGGCGAAGATGGCATTGTGGAAATACGAGTCAAGGTGGAGATTTATTGAATTATGACTCCTATTTCAAGTCAAATTTGAGAAATAATCTTTCAGTTAAACTCAGTTTATTTGTTTCAATTAAACCCTGTTTATTTGTTTCAATTAAACTTTGTTTGTTTATTTGTTTTAATTAAACTTTGTTTATTTGTTTTAGTTAAACTCTTATTAGTCTAGATTATTTTATTATTATTTGACCTAGGAATTTAGTCTATAAATAAGCTCTTTTACAATCTTAGAAATACACTCATTAAAGTTGAGAACTCTAACACTTTTGAAGAATTTAGTGTTTACGTTTTGAGAGTTTTTTATTTTTGGGTTTTCAGGGTTTAGTTATTTTTTCATCTTTTGTACTCTTCATTCTTTTGCCATTATAATAAAATTATCTTTGCCTGTGGTTTTTTATCCTCTTCGGAGGGGTTTTTCCACGTTAAATTTCTGTGTTTAATTTCTCAATTTATTCTGCTATTTTTATTTGTTCGTTGCTTAATCGGGTTGATTCTTAACAGTTAATACATTCTTATTAGTTTGAATATATCCCAAACCCATACACTCATGGCATTGGACTTCTTTCCTATTAGTTTGAGTGTCCTTTGGTTGCATTTTCTTATTGTTGCCACTGGATCCAAAGTACTATTTCCTACAAGGTATTTATAGGGAAGAGATCTTGTGTTTAGTGAAGTCACGTCAGCGAAAAATCTAGGACATGGTGATCATCAGGTTGCAAGATCGTTGTGTGTAGGTTGCTCTCATGCATGGTACTGTTTTGACATTCCCTTGTCTAATGGTCCCTTACTAGTCCCGTCTTTGGAGGTAAGCATGCACCCGTTAAAAGAGAGTGATTTGGAGGATGACATGTCGAGTGATTGATCATTCAATGACCAGTTGAGCAGTAAAAGATTGTTCGAACACTTAAGTGAAGAATATATCAAATATTGTAGGTCGAGAAGTAAGCAATGGGTCGTCTACATATGTCTTCTCGTGGTGCCACGTGTCCCTCCATCACACCAATAATATATATATAACATGAATCATATGGCCTCCATCACACCAATTATGCACGTAGTGCAATAAAACAAATATGTAAACAACAATCTTTTAATGGAAAAATTTATAATATATTTTTATATATTTATAAAAAATGGTATTTAACTAAATTCTTATTTAGTTTCATGTGAGGGTTTTAATGGAAAATTTAAATTTTAACTTTTAAAAAAAATAGATCATTCAATCCTCAAAACAAGCAAAACCACACATAAACCTATTTTAAAGCTAATGAGAAACCATTTGTTGGTTAAAAAAGAGATGAATTTCCCCTATAAAATGCACTTCACCTGCATCCTTGTTCTTCAGACCTGCGTGAAGAACAATAACATATAAAGAAAACAAAATTAATAAATTTTGCTTTTCATCTCGCAGCAGGTCTCTCCACTCTCACTAAGCCTACCATGGACATGAAGAAGATCTCCTGCGCCGTCATTGTCGCCGCCGCCTCTGTCAGCGCGGTCCTGGCTGCTGACACCGCTCCAGTTCCATCTCCAGCATCAGCTCCAGGTGCAGCTTCAGCTTCAGCAGCTGCCCCAGGGCCAGACTCCAACGTCGCAACCTCAACAATGCCTGTTCTTGGGTCCTTGGTGGGAGCCACCCTTGTTTCTTTCTTTTCCTACTATTTGCAGTAAGGCAGCAAAAAGGTACGAAAGCATGGAGTGTTGAAGAATAAAAAATGGTGAATTAATAAATGTACCTCACCATTTTGCTTTTGAGTTAGAACATTGAAAGCAATATTCTTTTTCTGTTGTAACTTGTTACGCTTAGTCTCCTCCAAGTTGAATTCAAAATCCAAAGAGAACTTATCAGCTTGACAGTGGTGATGTCTTTTGCCTCTTCAATTACTATAACTTTAACTGCAAATTCTTCTAGTAAGGATCTTCGAACTTTTCGAAAACCATTCACCAGGATGGAAATAATTAATTCATCGAATCGGTTTAATTCGATTAATCAATCAGTGGTTAAATTTAATTCGTTCGAAAATCAATTAATAATTTTTTAAATTTTTGATTATCTATTAATTCGATTCGAAATCGAATAATTAATTAAATTAAACTTACCAGACACCCCTAAAACAATTAAAACAACCCTAAATTTTTCGTTGTTCACTATCATTTGTTGCAGTCCACTGTTCATTGATATTCAGCAAAAACTTCTTTTATGTCTTTTCTCTTTAATCAAATATCTGGATCTAAAATTAAATATGATTTATACTTATTTTAAACAAAAATAAAAACAAAAATAATAAATATCCGAATTATTAGAAATATTTTAATTTGTCAATGCATTTGAAAAAAATTTCGATAATTCGATTAATGATAATACAATTGGAGTAACCGAACCGATTGTTTGAGCACTATTATAGATAACTTCAAACTGTTTCATGTCAATACCATTGAAAATGACATACAATGATTTTGCGTTTCCATGAGTTGCCCTTTTTTCATCAGTAGTTATATTTGTTTTCTCCTTGAAATGAATGTTACCATTAACATCAGTAACTGTTGGACAAGCCCATTCATCTTCAATAGCCTCTCAAGTAGCTTCATCAATGGACATAAGGAAAGCTTATTCATAATTAAAGGAGCCAACAAGAAACGGGGCTTGGGAAATGGAGCTATCTTCTCTTATAGATTTCATGGTTGTAAAATGAACACAATATCTCCTTTGTCGTAAATCTGCTCTAGTACTGACTGTAAAAGTCTCAGTTTAATGTATGTCCTAATTCAGTGTTCCAATATAGACTAGAATTGGGCAATAAAGCAAACAAATCGAATTGGCACACAAATTTTGTTAACATGGTTCGAATAACAATGGATCCAAAACTCTATTTTTTAAAGCTCAGTTCATTGAGATAATTATAGCCCTAACAAAGAACTCTAATGTTACAATCACTCATCCCAAATACCTTACAAATACTTGAAAACAAGAGTGCCAAATTAATATTCCAAATTAAAAAAAAAAAAGTTGACAAAAAATATTAACATATTGGATTGAGATTTTAAATAAAAAATAACACCATTTAATTTTTAATTTTTTAAGTACAGAGATTAATCTAAAAAGATAACATAAAGGCCTTACTCATGGGCCTGACAGGTAACCCAGCCCTTAAACCCAACCCAAATTTAAGGTACAACCAGATATTTCACCCTCAAATCCTTGACTTATAAACCCTGACATTCGGCTCTCTGTATCACTTCCTCTCCACCATTTCCATCACCGTGACCATCACCACCCCCTCTTTCCACTTCACACACACACCCAATGGTGGTAATGGCTCTGGAGGGACTGCCTTTAGCACAGAAATCCGTTGATGGTTTGTTCAAAAGTTATGAGATCTGAGGGCTTCTAATTTCTTTTAATCACTTTTTGCAAAATAGCCAATTTTGCGTTTGTTCATAAATAATTTTTTGATTGATAAACAATGATGATGCATGCACTGGACTTTGAACAGTTTTTTTGTTTCTTTTTTTTGAAACATAGCCTGTAATCTTGATGCACATGCAGCCTACTATGCTTATCTTACCCACCCAAGGTTTTTGTGTGTGTGTGTGTGTGTGTGTGTGTGTGTGTGTTCTAAAGTATGTTATTAAAGAATTTGCAGTAACAAGATTTCAACTTTATTTATGGGAGAATGTTGGGGTTAGCAATAGACACTGTAATATCGTTTGATTTGATTCTTTTGGCGTGTTGACTGTGTGTGCCTACTATTTCAATTGCTTCCCTTATGTACTGATGAGGAACCCACATTTTTTATTGATTTTATGTTTGGCATACTTGCATGTGGTTTTCGCCCAGTGATGGAAGACTCATTGAAAGAGTAGTATTTCTGGTTTACATTTAGCGGGTTTACTATCATCGTCCGTTGTCATCATTATCATCATCATCATTATTATTATTATCATCATAAGTCCCTGATTTGCTTCCTCTCTCTTTTTCTCTCTCTCTATCCATAGACATACTTATATATATATGTCTATCATTTCTGTCTATGATCTATCTATCTTCTTATTGACAGGGCTGATGATTTGTAAATTCTCTTTATGAGAATCAGTTTGTTAATACTACAATGGCCAAGCATAGCTATGAGATCTGAGGGCTTTATTGATCATTTAGACTTCTTCATGCCATTATTTCTTTCTTTAGACATGATTTGCATCCTGATCATACTCGTTTTCCCCTTAATTTAATTCATTAGGCTGCTGATTTTGTTCTTTAGTGACTATATGGTTTGTATGATTAGTAATATCGTTTCACATTGTGATGGTTTGTATGATTTGTAGCTTCATTAATCTATGGATTTGGTCAATATCTCTGATATATCCTATTTGTAATGTATAAATCTTCCTCTTCTCGAATTGATGTTTCGGGAGCATTAAACATTTAGTTAATTTGACAGATTCTTGTGAACTTTTTCTTGTTTAACCTCTACTAGTAAATTATGTGTTTGTTATACGATAATACTTAAAGTATCCCATATGCTAATCCTTAGTGAATCACTTAGAGTCATTAGAAGTTTGAACCTAGCTAGTCAATTGTATCAGGATACCATATGTGAAGTATATGCTTAATGAATTCGAGAAGCTCAGAAATATGTCTGTTGATGGATGTTGTTGATATGGTAGTTCTTTTGTTATTTATGTTTCCTTTAATTTGCGAAAACCATGAGCTTAGCTGTCATTAAATTACGATACTGATAAATCCTAGTCTATTATGTTTCCTTTGAATTTAAATCTTTCATTTAAGTTGTTTACTTTCTCAGTGGTCTTTACATATTTTTTAATTGTTTTAAGTCTGGTCTCGCTTGCCCTGAGATTATTGCTCATTTTCCTGCACTGCCCGATGATGGATGCTTTTATGTGCTTAGAGTTTGCTATGGCATTGTTGTTGACCTCCATCCTTACTACTAGTCATCATTAGTTTTGGCCCTTCTTTTTCTTCTTCTTCTTCTTCATCTTCTTCTTCTTCTTCTTCTTCTTGTTGCTGCTGCTGTTGTTGTTGTTGTTGCTGCTGCTGCTGCCATTTCCATTTCCATTTCTATTGCTAATTATCATCTGTGGCCTTATAGACTATCGGTGGCAGTAGTAGTAGTGGATGTAGAAAGGTCTTCAATAAAATTCCATAGCATCACCATTGATGAATTGGTAGACTCATTGAGTTTTGAACTCTGAGGGCATTGCAGGTTATTTCATCACATTGAGTCTTTGAAAGTCCAGTGTTTTGCTGAGTTAGTGACATGGCTCATTGCAACTTGCTATAGTGGATATACTGCTGTTCTGTGCAAAGAGTTGGATTAAAGCCATTTGCTGCTACCCAGGAGAAGGCTGAAGCAACCATTGGCGTTTTTGGCTAGAGAAGTGAGAACCAACCAAGAACTGAAATATTTGCTTTTGTTTAAAGCCTTATTGTTCTCACATTTTCAATGTTTAATCCTTTCAAGTCTAGAGGAATCTATAGTGTAATGTTATAATGATATGAACCCTGCATTGTCATTTCTACTTGTCGGGGTTATCATCCTTAGAATTTTCAAACCTCCATGGGTGGATTTATGCTTGTAATTGACAATGGCGCTGAAAGTTTATTATCAGGCCCATAAAAAATTGCCCACGTCTGCTTTCCATTAAGTATTTAAATGACTCAAAATTTAAATTTTTAAAACATTAATGATGAAATTAAAAATTTTTGAAGCTAAATTATCCAAATAGAATCTATCCAAAAATTGGGTCATCACACAAATAATTTATTAAAAAAATTACAATAAAAGAGTTATAAATAAGACCAAAAACACATATGCAAGAGATAATCGAAAATCAAGAGAAAAGAATGTGCAACTACACCAAAGTCGATGGGCCCACCCTCGATGGTAAGTGTAGAAAGAGAGTCGCCAGGCATCGCGCCAGCTTCCGCTTCTTTTCTTTTGACAAAAATCGTCGCGCGATTTATTTATGCATATGTCATACAAAACTATACCAGTCTGACCAGAGAAAATGGCGCGATCGTGTTTGTGAAAAGAAAAAAAGCGGAAGCTCGCGCGATGCCTTGCGACTCTCTTTCTATACTTACCATTGAGGGTGGGCCCATCGACTTTGGTGTAGTTGCACATTCTTTTCTCTTAATTTTAGATTATCTCGTCACTGAATTTTATACATTTAAGGACTAGCGATGATGAATTCTTCTCTTGCTGCTCAAACAAATCTATGGAAGAAAAATTTCAGACAATTTCGTGCGAGGAACCTCATTCCTCTCAGAAGCTCCCCAGCGAAAGCTGCTCTGATGCTGATGAAGATGTAAGCATTTCTTTGTCAGAATCAATGGTTTTTCTCTTTCTTTTCAAACGATTCTTTGTTCCTTAACTTGCTAAAAACAGATGAAATTCAACTCTATTCCTCTCTTGTTTATCTTTTTTTTCCTTCACATAATTTCTCAAATTATTTCACGCCTACTCTTTTTTTTTTTTTTGGGGGGGGGGGGTTATAGATCTGCTAACTTAGTTATTTTCTATTTTTTCATACAACCAGTCACATGATTTCTTAGATCTTCTAAGTCTTGAGACTCTGGGTGATTTATCTCTCTATATTGAATAGAATACATTTGGTTGCGTAGATGATCAAGTCTGAGGGTTTTTTTTCCTCAGAATCGGAGATCAGCTTCTCCGTCGCTACAACCATGGGATCCTCGATCTTTACTGTACCCCAACCGGTCTCAGAGCCATAATCAGCCTGGAATAAGCAGTGGAGTTGTCCCAAGCCAGATCAGTAATCATTCTCCAAGCCTAAAGGAACTTACTAATAATCATTCTATTTTGAAAAGGAACCTATCAAGCTTACCTGGATCAGAACGAGCTCTAAGGAAAAAGGGAATCAATCAGGCATATCGGGAAAGATGTAAGGTGAGTCTATCTTCTCATCTTATCTAATTTCTCTTGCAATAATTTGGGTCCAACCTAAAGGAAAAGGGATCCATTTTCATGCAATTTATTCTGCCTTTTTGTTTTAGATTGTGAAATAGAATATGAATTAGGCGAAATATGAACTTACTAAAAATTTAATTGCTTTCCATTTGAAAGAAGTTCATCTTTGATTTTTTAATTTAAATTTTCAAATAGGCAGGCAGCATGCAAAATTCAAAGTGTTGGTTTAAAATTCAAAGATCATTAACTGAATTGAATAAAATGATGAATATTCTAGTTTGAATCATGAATGATGCATTTTGTCTTTCCTTTCTACTCAGAAACACAAAATGGAATTGCAATCGGGGTTGGAGAACCTTCATGAAGAAAATAATTCTTTAAAGAAGGAGAATGCGTCCTTAAAAAAGGATTATTCTTTGATGAATCAAACTTTGAGAGATCAAGAAAAAGAGATTGAGAAGTTGAGGAATGATTCTTTAAAGAAGGAGATTGCGTCCTTAAAAAAGGATTATTCTTTGATGAATCAAACTTTGAGAGATCAAGAAAAAGAGATTGAGAAGTTGAGGAATGATTCTTTAAAGAAGGAGCTTGCGTCCTTAAAGGATTATTCTTTGATGAATCAAACTTTGAGAGATCAAGAAAAAGAGATTGAGAAGTTGAGGAATGATCTTCTTCAGCTTAAGCGTGAGCATGAGAAGTTGAGGAATGATTAGTAATATCATTTCACATTGTGATGGTTTGTATGATTTGTAGCTTCATTAATCTATGAATTTGGTCAATATCTCTGATATATCCTATTTGTAATGTATGAATCTTCCTCTTCTCGAATTGATGTTTTGGGAGCATTAAACATTTAGTTAATTTGACCAATTCTTGTGAACTTTTTCTTGTTTAACCTCTAGTACATTATGTGTTTATTATCCAATAGTACTTAAAGTATCCCATATGCTAATCCTTAGTGAATCACTTTGGGTCATTTGAAGTTTGAACCTAGCTAGTCAATTTTATCCGGATACCACTTGTGAAGTATATGCTTATTGAATTCGAGAAGCTCTGAAATATGTCTGTTGATGGAAGTTGTTGATATGGTAGTTCTTTTGTTATTTATGTTTCCTTTAATTTGCGAAAACAATGAGCTTAACTGTCATTAAATTATGATACTGATGATATCCTAGTCTATTATGTTTCCTTTGAATTTAAATCTTCCATTTATGTTGTTTAGTTTCTCAGTGGTCTTTACATATTTTTTAATTAAGTCTGGTCTCATTTGCCCTGAGATAATTGCTCATTTTCCTGCACTGCCCGATGATGGATGCTTTTATGTGCATAGAGTTTGCTATGGCATTGTTGTTGACCTCCATCCTCACTACTAGTCATCATTAGTTTTGGCCCTTCTTTTTCTTCTTTTTCTTCTTCTTCTTCTTCTTCTTCTTCTTGCTGTTGTTGTTGCTGCTGCTGCCATATCCATTTCCATTTCTATTGCTAATTATCATCTGTGGCCTTATAGAGACTATCGTTGGCAGTAGTAGTAGTGGATGTAGAAAGGTCTTCAATAAAATTCCATAGCATCACCATTGATGAATTGGTAGACTCATTGAGTTTTGACCTCTGAGGGCATTGCAGGTTATTTCATCACATTGAGTGTCTGAAAGTCCAGTGTTTTGCTGAGTTAGTGACATGGCTCGTTGCAACTTGCTAGAGTGGATATACTGCTTAGTTTTGTGCAAAGAGTTGGATATTTACCAATTTATCTTTACTTATCACTACATACTAATGTCCACTATTGTCAGCCTAATTGATGAATCTGCCCAATCTTTATGAAAGTATGGGTTCTATAGATTTAAAGCCATTTGCTGCTACCAAGGTGAAGGCTGAAGCACCCATTGGCTTTTTTGGCTAGAGAAGTGAGAACCAACCAAGAATTGAAATATTTGTTTTTGTTTAAAGCCTTATTGTTCTCACATTTACAATGTTTAATCCTTTCAAGTCTAGAGAAATCTATAGTGTAATGTTATAATGATATGAACCCTGCATTGTCATTTCTACTTGTCGGGGTTGTCATCCTTAGAATTTTCAAACCTCCATGGGTGGATTTGACAATGGCGCTGAAAGTTTTTAAATACCGCAGTTTGAGATAAAATAAGTTGCATTGTTATTTGTTTGTTGCATGTGATGCAGCTTGAGTTAAAAGCTACTCGGCTAGTAAAAATAAAGGGTAAACTAGCTGGGTGGTCACCCAACTTCAAAAACTTTCAATTTCATCATTAATGTTTTACTTGCCGGGAAGCAGACATGGCCCTTTTTCTGTGGGTCTAATAACAAATTAAATCCTCCAATGTTTACAAATTTTATCAATTTGATCTTGAAACTAAACTTCCCGTAATTCCAGTTTATATTATAGCAGAGGTACAATTAATGGGATTATAGCCAGAAGCCGAAACAAAGTGCTGAATATAGCCCAAAAAGCATTGAAGTGCTTAATGGGAGTGTATGGTTCACCTCCATTATTGCACTTGACTCTTTGGGGATCTCCACAATAAAGTTAAAGACACCATCTCCCAACCCTAGTGCAAATGTGCAATGCTATATCATGGCAATATTAAAATTAAATAAATTTTGTAAATATTAAAGATTAAAATTTTTAAATTTTTAAATTTAAGATAAATTTGAGAAAATATGAAAATATTGAAGAGTTAAATTTATTATTAATCTTATAAAAAAAACCCAAGTTACCTTTCGGTTAAATATTTAAATGACTAAAATTTTGAAAACATTGATGATAAAATTAAAAATTTTGAAGTTAAATGATTAAAATAGAATCTATTGAGGGTAACCACGAAAATAATTTATTAAAAAAATTGTAAACTAAACTAAAATCACATATGCACGAGATAATCGAAAATCAAGAGAAAAGAATGTGCAACTACACCAAAGTCGATGGGCCCACCCTCGATGGTAAGTATAGAAAGAGAGTCGCAAGTCATCGCGCGAGCTTACGCTTCTTTTCTTTTGACAAATATGATGGCGCGATTACTCAGACTGGTATAGTTTTGTACGACATATGCATAAATAAATCGCGCGATGATGTTTGTGAAAAAAAGAAAAGCGGAAGCTCGCGCGATGCCTTGCGACTCACTTTCTATACTTACCATCGATGGAGGGTGGGCCCATCGACTTTGGTATGGTTGCACATCCTTTTCTCTTGATTTTCGATTATCTCGTCACTGAATTTTATATATATAAAGACTAGCGATGAAGAATGCTTCTCTTGCTGCTAAAACAAATCTATGGAAGAAATTTTTCAGGCAATTTCGTGGGAGGAGCCTCATCCCTCTCAGAAGCTCCCCAGCGAAAGCTGTTCTGATGCTGATGAAGATGTAAGCATTTCTTTGTCAGAATCAATGGTTTTTCTCTTTCTTTTCAACCGATTCTTTGTTCCTTGACTTGCTAAAAACATATGAAATTCAATTCTATTCCTCTCTTGTTTATCTTTTTTTTTTCCTTCGCATAATTTCTCAAATTATTTCACGCCTACTCTTTTTTTTTGGGGGGGGTTATAGATCTGCTAACTTAGTTATTTTCTATTTTTTCTTACAACCAGTACATGATCTCCCAGATCTTCTAAGTCTTGAGACTCTGGTTGATATATCTCTCTATATAGAATAGAATAGAATACGTAAATTGAAGCTATATTTCAATTTGGTTGCGTAGGTGATCAAGTCTGAGGGTTTTTTTCCTCAGAATTGGAGATCAGCTTCTCCGTCGCTACAATCATGGGATCCTGGATCTTTACTGTACCCCAACTGGGCTCAGAGCCATAATCAGCCTGGAATAAGCAGTGGAGTTGTCCCAAGCCAGATCAGTAATCATTCTCCAAGCCTAAAGGAACTTACTAATAATCATTCTATTTTGAAAAGGAACCTATCAAGCTTACCTGGATCAGAACGAGCTCTAAGGAAAAAGAGAATCGATCAGGCATATCGGGAAAGATGTAGGGTTAGTCTATCTTCTCATCTTATCTCATTTCTCTTGCAATAATTTGGGTCCAACCAAAAGGAAAAGGGATCCATTTTCATGCAATTTATTCTGCCTTTTTGTTTTAGATTGTGAAATAGAATATGAATTAGGCGAAATATGAACTTACTAAAAATTTAATTGCTTTCCATTTGAAAGAAGTTCATCTTTGATTTTTTAATTTAAATTTTCAAATAGGCAGGCAGCATGCAAAATTCAAAATGTTGGTTTAAAATCCAAAGATCATTAGCTGAATTGAATGAAATGATGAATATTCTAGTTTGAATCACGAATGATACATTTTGTCTTTCCTTTCTACGCAGAATCACAAAATGGAATTGCAATCGAGTGTGGAGAACCTTAAAGAAGAAAATGATTCTTTAAAGAAGGAGAATGCGTCCTTACAAAAGGATTATTCTTTGATGAATCAAACTTTGAGAGATCAAGAAAAAGAGATTGAGAAGTTGAGGAATGATCTTCTTCAGCTTAAGCGTGAGCATGAGAAGCAAAATGTTCTTGTGCTGACACTTTCAGGGCTTTTAGTAAGTCTCTTATTCTCTATATTCAGTATACTTGTCCAATGATTTTTCGTTCCACATGAAGAAATTAATGGTTATACTGCTTATTGGTTTTCATAGTGAGAACTAATATTGGCTTTTTTAGTACTTATTTTCAGGTACTAGCCTTGTAGCCATGACATTTTTTTTTGCAAGTTTGGATCATGGGGATGTTCTTGGTCTTATGCTCAAAACAATTTAAGAACAAATTAGTTATAAAGTGGAAGTTAATTAAATTAAAAACATCTATTTAGATTGTTAGGTTAAGATCAACTTGTGGTATGTGTAACTTAAAAACAAATTCGAAATCAATCAATCGAATTGGTTTGTCTTTCTTTGAAGCTTGTATAGTCAAGCAATTGAATCCTTTACAATCAGAAGATGTCTTTGTCTGCAGAATGGTGTCTCCAAGATCACAAGCAAATCGTAGTGCTTCGCCTCTAATGGTGATATACGCAGACGGTTGTTGAAACCATTGTAAAGGCGACTATTCTTTTCTACTAGTTTGAAAATTTATTAATCTAAATCAAAAGGTAACTATCTGTTGTTTGCTACTGGCCGAATAAGAGCTTTCAACCAAGAGTTTTGGCTTAAGAAGACTAAAAGCTTATTTGGAGATACTCAAGTAGACCTGGCAGAATGGTTTAGGTTTTCTTAGGGATCAAAATTGCACAAGAAAAACCTCGAAGAAATGATGTTTTTCTTAAAAAGAGAAAAATCTAACCTTGAAATACAATTCTTTTTATTATAGAGATCGAAAGAAATGCTTGGGATTTCTTGAATATTGAAACGCTTGGCAAACCACTAATTATAGTAGAAGATTGGTTGGAATCACAACTAGCTTGAAACTCTGATATGGATGTTTTATTGCAATTAGAGTTTTAGATTTATTTAATTTTTTTATTATATCAGGTTTTATTAAGAGTTTTAGTTTTACTTATTCTCCCTATTATATTAGGTTTTTATTTCTCTTATAAACTCTAAGTTTGGAATTTTATTAGGACTCTTTTCTTTGTTATTAACAGCTTATAAAAGGCTGCCAATATGAAATAAAGAGCAATCAATTATTCTATAAAAATGAAACTTTATTTTATGAGGGGGTTCAGTCAGTGACGAATTTCTCTTTTGAGTAACCATAGGTCGAAGCAAGGCTTCTTCTTCGTCTAGACCTGTGATTAGATTTTATGCCAAAAGGCATAACAACTTGGTATCAGAGCCAGCTGTCATGGGTGACAGAAAGACTTTGACTACCAAGTTAGAGGCTTTTATGGAACAAATGGCTACAAGGAACAAGCATTAGAGGAGCAAATGGCAATGTTATTTTTTTTGGTCTAAAAGACATCAAAAGGGTATTTAGAGACAAATAGTGAAGAAAAGGGTAGCAGCAAAGACAGAAAAAGGAATTCGGACCCGCAATAAGGTGGGTGCATGGTGTCACAATACTCTAAGAGGGAATTTCCCACTTATGATGGTGTTGGAGATCTTTAGGGTGGCTGAAAAGATGCGGAATTTTTTTTTGGTAATCAACGGACTAACGAATAAGACAAAATAGGCTTAGTTGCATTCCATCTCTTAAGAGAGGTACAATTGTTGTTTGATCAAACGGAAAAAGAGAGGCAAATCTTGATTGGGGGCGCTTCAAAGAGTGTTGTCATGTAAGGTTTGGGCCACCTATGAGTAATAATCTCTTGTAGGAACTTGCAAACTTGAGACAAATTGGAATGGTAGAAGAATATTAACGCCAATTTAAATCACTATTGGTTAGGACTGTTGATTTTAAACCTCGACAACAAATAAACCTCTTTACTACTGAGTTGGTAGAGGAACTTAGAATTGATATTGAGATGCAACAACCGGAAAACCTTGGAGTTGCGATGAATATGGCTCGAACATTGCAACGTAAACAAAAAGTCTCTTCCAAACTGTCGTCTCATGCCATCCTGAGCTGGCCAACTTCCCAAAACACTGGCAGCAATTCAATCATTCCAACAACTAAGAGCATTGCAAAAGGAGGGAGACAAACAAAAGAACCAACAGGGAACAACGGCAAAATGGATTCGTTTGCACCATTTATTAAGAGATTAACACGGGTTGAAATGGCGAAAAGAAGGGCTAAGGGGATGTGTTATAATTGTGACGAGTTTTATTTCATGGGACACAAATGTAAAAGGTTGTTTTGGATAGAAGTACCATATGTTAAAGCAAGCAAGATAACGATGAGGTAGATGATTTTTGATAAGTTCTGAAGTTTATTCTAAATTTGAGTTTGAGAACAAGCTCAGCTCCTAGAGGGAGAGTAATGATATGGATGCTTTATTGCAATTAGAGTTTTAGGTTTATTTAATTTCTTTATTATATCAAGTTTTATTAAGAGTTTTAGTTTTTCTTATTCTCCCTATTATATTAGTTTTTTATTTCTCTTATAAACTCTAAGTTAGGAATTCTATTAGGACTCTTTCCTTTGTTATTAACAACCTATAAAAGGCTGCCAATATGAAATAAAGAGCAACCAATTATTCTATAAAAAAGAAACGTTACTTTAAGAGGGGGTTCAATCAAGGACGAATCTGCATTTTGAGTAACCATAGGTCGAAGCAAGGCTTTTTCCTCTTCTAGACCTGTGACTAGATCCTACGCCAAGGCGCATAACAAACTCTTACTTGAAAAACTCTTATCCTTCAAGTCCTAGTTGTTCAATTTAACTTAGTTCCTTAAATGAATCTTCCCCAATAAGGCTATGTCTGACAAGGCTGTCATAATTATACTAGTATTTTATGTGCATTTGTGCCCTCAACAGTTTTCCTACATTTCTATTATCTCTTTTGGTTAATTTTATAGACACATGCAGGTGTTATGTAAAAATCCATATTATTATTACTGTTGACTCCAAAAGCTAAAGGTAGTTTATTATTGATTTCATATGGGTTCTGCTTGTAGATTTTTGCTTAAATGATTGTAGTCTCATTCTAAAAGTATAACAATTGCTCACATACATACATGTTAGAGCCTAAATATGATTGTATAGATTTTTAACCGGGTAGTTTTCATTTTAGGCTGATCCAATGAGGCTCGAAAATGAGAAGCTAAAAGATGAAAATGCATCATTGAGGAAGAATGCCTATCCTAATTGTAACTTAGCACAGCTTTCAGAGGAGAATGCAAAATTAAGAACTGAAAATAAAGTACTGAAGGTGCAGAATGATGCATTATGTGGGAAGATTATCAGTGACGATGAGAAGAAGCGTGAACAAGAACAGTAAGCTAAATTTCCACTACTATTTGAAGATATGCCCTGTGTTCTTTCTCAATTGACAAAAATGTGCTATATTTTATTTCCTAGCACAACTTGTCTGGATTTGAACTTTGTTATCTGCTAATCTTCATGCACTATGTGGCTACTTATGGCATATCTTGTGATAGCAGTTTAGCTTTCTTGTCCTTGAACTCTCTTCTTTGATCTCACACGTGTTATCTTCCTTTTCATGGGTGTACAGCCGGTGGGTATGGTAGTGAGCCTCCATTGTGTTATCTATTATGAGATTTCATATGACATGAACTCAGTTGTTTAATAACTCCGATAGCATTAATTTCATTGGAATTTTAAATCTCATATCTTTTGCAACTTCAATAGCCTTGATCGCTGCTACAGCTTTCACCGCTATTTCATCTCTCACGTTATCCACAGTGCCTTCAATGGTCTTTTGTAGAGGGAAGGGTAAGATGATGGGAATAGATCTTAAAGAACAAGTGCGGCTGTGATGAAAGTTATAGATGAACATTGATGATTACTTTAAATATATGTTTAAAGTTTTTGGTATGGTATTTGTGTTTTAGTAATGTATATTTGATACATTTAATGGTATTATAAACATTCGAATTTTTTCAAACTTAATTTTTTGTATTCAATTGAGCACTTAAACTAACAAAATTAACTAAATAGAGCTTTTGTTTAATGTTGATTGTTAGTGTTTAATGACAATGCTGATGTGATTGTTAATAGACGCGATGTCAGCACCATTTGCTGACATGTTAGTGCCATGTTTCCATCGATTCAAAAATTAATAAAAAATTTAAAATAAGCATATGGTGAAACTAGATAAATGGTTATCTAGGTTCATTTGAACCTCAACATTCATTTGTTTAGATATATTTTGAAATTATAAAAAGAATTAAAAATATGTATTTAAAGTTTTTGGTATGGTATTTGTGTTTTAGTAATGTATATTTGATACATTTAATGGTATTATAAATATTCGAATTTTTTCAAACTTAATTTTTTGTATTCAATTGAGCACTTAAACTAACAAAATTAATTAAATAGAGCTTTTGTTTAATGCTGATTGTTAGTGTTTAATGACAATGCTGATGTGATTGTTAATAGACGCGATGTCAGCACCATTTGCTGACATGTTAGTGCCATGTTTCCATCGATTCAAAAATTAATAAAAAATTTAAAATAAGCATATAGTGAAACTAGATAAATGGTTATCTAGGTTCATTTGAATCTCAACATTCATTTGTTTAGATATATTTTGAAATTATAAAAAGAATTAAAAATATAAAAGAATAAGAAAAACTTAATATTTATAAAATTATTAAAAAATAATTAAAAATTATATAAAATCTATAAAAATGAATAATTTATTATTTTTATATTTTAAATCAAAAAACGCACGTCAACAACTTATATCACAAAATCAAGATTAACAATTTTTCTATTATATTTTTGCCTCTCATTTTTCAATTTGCACAAGTTATATTGGTAAAATAATTTAATAAAAATGAGAAATAATTTTTATAAAATTTTATGATTTTTAATTAATTCCTAACAATTTTTATAAATTAATTTTTTTCTAAAGTTTTAAGTTTTTAATAATTTTTTTTTTGAAATGTTGTATACTTTTATGTTTTTAAATTAATTTCGAATAGTTATTATAAATTTTAAATATTTTTTATAATTTTTAAATTCTTTTATTTTTTTTATTATTCTATAATGAATCTAGACACATGGATGTCTGGTTTCAAATGAACTTGAAGAACTAATTTGTCCAATTCATTGTGTACTTATTTAAAAATATTTTTATTTCTGTTGACGTCAACCGACAATGATGTGGCAGTGCCACATCAGTATTCAATGATGATATGGCACTGTCACGTCAATAAACAGTGTTGGAATAGTGTCTGTTAACGGGCACTTCAGTGTTATTGTTAAATACTAACAGTCAACATCAATCAAAGGGCCTATTTGATTAATTTTGTTAGTTCAGAGACTCAATTGAATGCAAAAAGGTTCATAAGGTTTTAATTGATTTTTTTTGAAAAAGTTCGAAGGCTCAGAATCTCATTAAGTCATTTTGATACATTGTTACTAGAGTTCAAATGATGCTAACATGTTTTAATATCCGACTTTTTTTTTTCAAATTTTTCCACTATACCTATGTATAATTTTTAGACCCTAAATGTAAAATCTAATATATTTTCTTAATGTTGTTATCAAAAGTGTCAATCTTATCAATTCTTCACATAACAATAAGATTGATAAGGAAAGCTATGATTTATCTGCAAAAGAGCAAAAACCTTTACATGATTCAATTTTAACCTTTTTAATATACTTAATGAATATATAAGTTTTTGCTTTGGTCTAATCAATGAATTTAAAAAGCAAAGACTTGGTGTTTTTTATTTGAGCCAAAAAACTATGAAAGTTACAATTGATGGGCTTTGGATCGTCTTATCAAATATCGATTTATTGTTATCTAAAAAATTTGTTATTCTTGAACTCCGTGTGTTGATTTGATGATTAAAATATTCACCGTTTTAGATGCAACCTGAAATTAAATCGTGATAGTTACATTACTGTTAGAATTTTATTCTCTTGTGATTCGCAGTTACTTTTAACAAAACAAATTTATATCTATTGTTTCATTTATACTCTTTTTAGTTGGAGAGGAAATATGATACTTTTATTTAGTTTTCAATATTTCCCCTTTCCTTCTATTAAAATTTAATATACCAACAGTTTAGTGTATAATAATTATATATGATGTCAATAAAATTATTTTAAATTTATTTTTAATAAAATAATAAATGATATTAATTTTATATAATAATTTGGGTTTCTTTTTAAATGGCCTTAAAACAGGTCATGGTTGTATGTAAATTTTAAAGGCATCACATTGTTTATTTGTGCCCGTAGTGTGTGTTTATTTTGGGCCTGATTGCTCCAAAGAACCGCATGTTAGTAATTAGACGAATTTACGGGCCCATCTAGATGTCCAGCAATAGAGAGAGTCCTGGCCCGCTTTTATTAAGGCCCTTTTGGATGCGCATTTATTTTTAATGTAGTGCGTTTAACTTTCTTTTTGTATATCGTTACAATATTTAATTTCAATGTTATTGTTATTTTTACACTAATCGCAGATAAATATACCGTCCATCTAAAGGGACCTTAAATTTCTACAAATCTAACTAAAAAAATTGATTTCCCCCTTTCTAATGCATCCGATATGTGAAAGTAAAAATATCAAAATATACTAGATTTTGTTACACTCTCATTGTGAGAAAAAAAAACATAATATTAAAATTAGGATAATTATTTAGTACATAGGCGATGGAAACTTTTAATTCCACAAGTGAGCTTAAGATTTCATCATATGTCATATTTATTTTTTTTAAATTTTTTAAATACAACTTAAGGATACATAGTAAAATCTCATCCTCGCTTGGAGAGTAAAAAAATTCATTATCATTGTATCAAATAATTATCTTTAAAATTATATTTATAAAAAATAATTAATGATTGAATTATAGGTCAACCAATAAATAGCTTATGTATAAACTTTCCTTAGGTTTGGGTTCAATCTTTAGACTTTTTTTTTTTGCTATCTTTCATGTCTATTTTACAGTCTGTATTTGGGTTCATGGCTACTCTTCTAAAAAATGTCATCTCTAAAGTTAAAATTTACATTCTCTCATTGGGAGTGCAGTTGCTTTATTACTACACTCAACACTTATTGGTTAGACATTGTATTTTAATAGTTTTATTTAAACATTTTATATAAAAATAGTAATGCACGAAAACCCTATTATATTAATATTCACTCCTTTATTAGAAAAGAGTTTTTGAGTAATTTTTTTAATTGAGTTGATGTCGAGTTAACTCGTAACACTAACTCAATGAAATGCATTATATAGTAACTAGAATATGGCAAACCCGTGATATGGGTTAAAAATAGAATTATGTATTAAATATATTTATAAAAAATTATATAAATTACAAATGAGGTTTTAGTTTAATGGTAAAGTATAAATTACAAATTCAAGCCTATAGGGTAGACAAGAAAATCAATAATTAATATCGTTGATCCTACTTTATGGAATTTGAATGATAATGGTAAGTTGGGAAGGGATGACATGGAATGGCCTACTTTATTTAGTTTTATGTGTTGGTTAATATGGAAGGTTAAGAATGAATCTGTCTTTCTTAATAACCATAGGGATGCTCACACCTTAGTGTCCACCGGTGTTGCTTGGGCTAGGGGTTTCCATGAGTTGGATATGAAATTAAACCCGTTCAATACTCAAAACCATCTTTTATATTGGCCACCACCTCATATGGGCTAGTTCAAACTTAATATTGATGGTGCGGTGTCTAAAGATGGTGCTTTAGTAGGAGGAGTGCTCAGGGATACCAACGCTAATTGGTTATGGGGATTTCATTTGAGTTTCGGGACTGAGTCAGTTTTCAAGGTTGAAGCGCGAGCTCTATTGGAAGGTTTGTGTATCGCTTGGGATAAGGGCTTCAAAAAGATTATTGCGGAATGTGACAATTTTTTGTTAGTTGATCTACTTGCTTCGGGTGGAGGTGCTGACGGTGGGTTGGTTGAGGTACGTTTATTGCATCAGATTTTGCATCGTAAGTGGAAGGCTTGTGTTCGATATATCCCAAGGAGTATAAATCGTGTAGCAGACCGCATGGTAAAACTTTCGAGTCCAAGTCTTTCTTTGCTGTGAATTTTTTAGTCACCACCAATATCAGTCTTGAGTTTACTAGATGAAGATAATCGTGATTTTAATAGTTGATTTTCTTATTGCTTTTCTTGTAATCGCTTAGTGTTGTTTTCTTTCTAAAAAAAAATACCGTTGATCCTACAAGTATGTATCAAAACTATATAAAAGGCTTCGTGGACAATCTCCCTTTTCTTTCCTTTTTCACCTTATAACAAAATGGGGTGTTTGAGTTTTGATTCTTAATTTTTAATACAATTTAATTTTTACAATGTGATATTTTAAAAAAAAAATATTATGTTAACAAAAAAATTATTTCAATATTATAAGTTAAAATAAATATTTAAAAAAAATCCACACCAATTATCAAAGTCATTAATGATCCTAATAAAGAGCAAATTAGATCAAAAAAAAGATATGCAATTTAATCATAAATTTAAACGTAATAAAATGATCGATGCAATAATATAACTTAAGACAATTTATACCTAACACAATCATTCTTTATATCTATAGTCGTTGAATGTATAATAATAATAATAAAAACTTTTCTTTACGGATTGATATATTAAACCTCTTGAAATATTTTTCCTATCATCTTTTTTTCTAAAGAATTAAACAATCTAATATTTGAAGATGAATGTTGTTAAATTTGAAGTGAATTCACACAAGTTTCATATAATAATGAAGTTGAAAAAAAGATGTTTGAAAAGCTTGGAGCAAACTCTATTATCTATTCATGCTTCCACTTGCTTCTTTACTTTCTAAAACTTTTGTCATCATCTTGCTTTAACACTAAAGGTGATATGTAATTAACTTCCTTTTTGGGGCATAAAAAGCACTTTGTGCTTTATTAAAGCAATTGCCAAAAGTTAGGGACATGCCCCAATGGGCAATTTTTCCCTTTTTGAGTTGTGTTAAATTAAATTTGCATGTTAGACTGAGACCCCTTAAGAACAATGGAAGGGCCCTCAACAAATGTGGTGAAGGCCCAACACTTTGACTAACTACAAACTTTATTACAAGAGTAAGACTAAGGAACAAAGGGACATTTACATGCAAGGACACTTGGTTTCTCATTTGTTACATTTGAACCCACCTCTGATATTGATGATTGTTTATTTGTTTTATATTTTAGCACACTTTCACCTTAGTGTAGATCTTTGTTTTAGAGAAATAGTACTAGTTTTCTAGTGTTATTTTGCATGTTTTAGAATTTAGGCCTTTATTTGTTAATTTTCACGATTTCAACTCGTTTTCTTTTTTTTTATACAATGCATTTTTTTAACCCTTCAAACCCTTAAATAAAAGAAAAAATATACTTAGCGCACTTCTTTCTTATTATTGCAATAGCCTTGATACCAATTAAATTATTGTGTAAGTTAAAAAGGATATTAAATGAAAATTATGGAGAGATAAATGACAAGCTCTACGACTTGAAGGAAGCAATGTCACGACAACACAAAGGAGCAAATCCACCTAATTATGGGATAAGGACGTAACTTCCAACCACCTAATTAGCTCAAGTAATGACCAATAACTCACCTCAATCTCCATATAATGCAAAATGACATCCATATGTGGAAAATAAATAGTTCCCGAATCATAAAAATACAAACTTGAAATTCTGAGCTATTCGTCGACGGCTTTAGATTTTCTTTTCCCTCTTGACGAATCTAGGTCAACGTTAGCTATGGATTAACATAAAATATAT
Source organism: Gossypioides kirkii (assembly GCA_005610355.1). NCBI lineage: Eukaryota > Viridiplantae > Streptophyta > Magnoliopsida > Malvales > Malvaceae > Gossypioides > Gossypioides kirkii. Next base: position 34,785,458 of record CP032244.1, on the reverse strand, counting down.
GATATTATCAATAATCAGCCAATTATCAATTTATACAAATTTTAGATTATTTAACTTAGTTCCTAAAATAGAAACTAACCTAAATTTCAATTTAAAGCTCCAATTTGAAATCCAATTTCACTATTATTCATTATGGACCTCCTATTTACTATTCTTATTTTCAATTTTAAAATTTATTCTATTTGGTTTCTAATGTACAAAACTATCAATTAAGCTTTACAATTTAGTCCTTTTTCACATCTAAGCTTAAAATCTATCAATTTAACACCTAAAACTTACAATTCCCAACAATGGCATCTTTCAAAACTTTAAAATTTTTACAAATTGGCACATGGGCTAGCTAAATGAAGTTCTCATGACCTCAAAAACATAAAAAAATTACAAGAAAATGACTAAATTGTACATAGTCCATTAGGGTCGAAAGCTTCAACTTTTTCCTTAGGTTTTTATTTGTTATTTTTAATACTTGGAGGAAGAAGATGAAAACATTCGTTTCTCCCCTCTAACTCTTATGATACACATATAATTAATTTAATTAAACATGATTTATGTAGTTAAAACTTTAATTAATTAAGCTAATAGTTTCTTAATGTTACCGTCCATTATATCCCACTTTATTATGGTCTAATTTCTATTTTAGGACTTCAATTAATTGCAATTTAAGTCCTCAATTCATTTTCTAATTAAAAATCTATAGCGATTGGATTTTACAATTTAGTCCTTGAATCTTCATTACTCACTAATTTGGCTAAATTACTTATCCAAAATCCAATTCACCTATATAATAACTTCGTAAATATCTTTATTTAATATTTACGAATTCGGTTTACGGAAATAAAATCTTGGAACCTCATGTTCCGACACTATTAGAAATCGAATCGTTACAATAATTAACCTCGATCCATTTTTTCTGATGATGAGTAAGTCCGCCACCTTTTGACACATCGGTTGGATATGGAGTATTTAGTGCATACTTTTGAAATGGTTAATTTGAAATAAACTTTCTAGCTCCATCACTTATAATTTAATTTGCTGAGTCATTCGAGCCCTTTGACATTGATTGCTTGCGCCTTCACAACTTTGAAATCCATGTAGAAATAACTATTCTTAAATTGTTGTATAAAAATAATTGGATCCGAAAATTTGAAAGGCAAAAACGTTTTTAAGAAATTATCTTAAAAATAATTATTTTCCTTTTATATGCGGAACGATCAGGAAATACTATTCCAAAAATACAATATCTTTTATGTCGAAGAACAAACTCTTGTTGCACCTTCGAATTGTTGTAAAACAGAATAATGCCCGAGACCACTGAAAATATAAAGGAAAGAGAATTTCATAGTGTAATTTTTTCATTTCAAAATTGCACCGAACAACACAACTCTTCCTCAACCATTCCCACAATAATATATATATATATATATATATATTCTCATCTCATCTTTATATTTTTCTCTTTCATATATTTAATATTATATAATATATTAAATCATAAACTCTTTTCCAAAATTTTTTGAATTGAAAATAATGAGAGAATTAATTCTTATTTATAGTATATATGTGAATTAAAGAGATTATATACCTTCTAATAATGTGGGATGCAATGTCATGCCTACTTTCAATGTGGGATGAAATGATACATAAGCATTCTTCTAATGTAGATAATATCTGAAAATATTTTATAATGTGACTACATTATACGACACACATGTCTCTTAAGATTAGCCTGTAGAAGCCCTCTCTCACCTCAAGAGAGGCCATGCTTCCTCACTCTCTCACAAAGCATATCCAACTTCCTTCTCTCCGCTGGTTATCTCTTTCCTTCACTTCCTCACACCTCAATTCTCCACCATCACAGTACGACTTTTCGCTTGATAAGGTGACTACTATTTTCATCCCTCACCACAACTTCCTGAACCCAACTTTTTGTATCAACAAGACTTGTGTGAAAATCTGGGGGGAAATATTTAGTTTGTCTATTCAACTGGTATATGATCAAAGCTAACTCAAATTGAACTGCAATGTCATACTTGAACCGGGATATGATCTCTTGAGATTGTAATAGAAATTCCAAATTCCAAAACAAGTGTCCCGCATGCAGGAATGCCAAGGAAAGGCGTGGTGACATCTGAGATACAGTTGTTGGATGAGACAGAGCCAAAAACTCCCTCCTTCATACTAACGAGAACCATTGCTTTCGCTGACACGCACTTAGCTCCAACTCCCAGTTTAAACTGTAGACTCATACAGACATTAATATACTATCAATAAAGGGTTTTTACTGATAGACTCTCTCAGAGGTTGCAGTCTTCTTTTTTTCTTCTTTTCTTTTTCACTTTTCTTCAGGGACCACCAAAACAAAGAGGGTGTTTGATGAAGGGAAATGAAGTGAAACTGTTCAAAATAAAGAAATAAATAAATAATCCCGATGGGCAAAAGGAATGAGAGAGAATTGATGGAAGAGACGTGTAATATTTTCTTTTTATCTTCTATCTCACTGGCTGATCTTTCTTTCTGTTTAAGACAATGTCCTTTTAACGTCAAGCAGTCATCAAAGACTCTTCATTAAAACCAAAACCAGAGAAAGAGAAGGGAGTTGTGTGTGTATGTCAGATAGTCATCGTTGAGACGTGGGAGTCAGTGCCCCCTATATTAATTGCCCAAAGGTAAATTTATATATAAAAGAAAAGGCCTCTCTGCCCACTCGTGGAGCATAGTGCAAAACAGTTTCAAAGTATACTAAAAAACAAAGGATTGGACAAGAAGTGATAATGGGTCTCTTGACTCGTGTCGGTAGGATAGAAGTTATTAGGTGCCATTGGGACCGTTTTCTTCATGGTCGTACGGTTTCTTAGCCGTTTTTCTTTTTTTTTTTTTGGGGGGGGGGGGGGGGGGGGTAAAACGTGCTCTCTCATCTCTTGCCCTGTCTTTGCCTGTTGGGTTGCTGCCTTGACTGAGTTGCCTAAGAGGCTGACGTTGAGACTGCGACTGAGGCATGGTTGACAGGTCAGGTCAAATGTCTACATCATTTTCCCCTCTCACATGTAAACCCTTGTCTTGTCAAATCATCAGCAAGCCCTTACGTATTCCCCTACCTATTATTACTTAATTACAATCGAATTATACCTATTATTAGCTCCTAGAGTTAATAGAGTTAATAGGGCATGATAATCTTCTAAAAATCATCATAAAATCTAATTTTTATACTTTAATATAATATTTTTAAAATTTTCGAGAAAATTTAAATTTAATTTAAATTTAATTTAAAATGTTAAAAAATCAAAAAAAAAATTTGATTTGTGATTTTCTTATTAAAAAAGATAAAAGATGACATAAAATTACAGTTTCATATCATTTTCTCATAAGGTAGGATAATATTTTTTTAAATTAATATTCTTTATAATTTTAATACTAAATTTATAATATTTTCACCTGCCAAGTATAACATTTTAAAATTCATTATAAATTTGATTTTTATTGTTTTGATATTAAAATTTTCAACTTTACATTGTTTTTAAAAAGCGCGGTATAAAAATGTTTTTAAAAAATTTGATTTAATATTTAAAGGGATATATGTTAAAATTACATATAAATTTTATTTCAATATGTAATTTTATACATAAACTTTGATCTAGTACAATTATGTACATTAAACTTTAGTTGTATCTTGGGTTCAATTTATCCCATATTTAAATGTGTAGTATTGCTATCAAAAAGTGTTTTTGAGAAGATAAAATGTCAATTTTAAACATTATGTTGTAAAGAAAAACTATATATTTAAATGATATTTAAATTCGTTAATATTATAACATTTCAATAAAAATATAAGAAAATAATTTATTTTAACTCATTAATATTTTGATATATACAATATAAATTTTAAATATTTTTGAAGAACTAATATAAGTTATTTATAAATTAAATTAAATTTGATTATATAAACTATATTTGAGATATTAAAGTATAACCATTATAAAATTAAATACATAGTGTTATATATTTGAAATAAATTTATTGGATAATAGATAAGGGTTAAAAACATCATTTGACTTCAAAATTAGTTTTCTCAAGCGTCAAAGATATAAAATTTAGTTTTTCTTTGAGTTTAAAAGTACTTTTGACTTCAAAAGTTGTCTATTTAATCGCTAATGGATTTAAAATTGTTTTTTACCCCAAAAATTCTTTTGAAATGCAATAGAAAACAAAGCCTTAATAGGGGTCATGATAATACTTTATGATTTATTAGAACCTAACAAGTGGTTCCAATGGAAAAGAGTATGTTATTCATCCTAGGGATCTCGGGTTCGAGCACCTGTGTGTGCAAGGTATGTGTGCATTGTCAAAGAATTAAGAAAGTATGTACATATACTACCATGTAATCACATATATTCAAAAAAGAATATTTTATATTAAATTTTGTATTAGATGTAAAGATAACATTTAACACCTCTTACTCATACCGTCGTTGATCCCTAATAAATAATGTTACATTCGGTGTTTAAAGGTATCGCCAATCTTATAGTTCATAATTTCAACGCTAATAAACCTTATTGTGTAACCTCTTCATTTTGACCTAGACGGTAAACCCAAACTGAAGAGATCACATTAACCATAGAAGTGGTCTGATCTTTTTCAAATCAGTTTTTAGTTCTAAACTCGTTTTACACAAGTAAATTTTTCACACAAATCAACCAAAAATGGTCATGAATATATCAACGGAAATTAATTAACATAAATAAACTTGTTTATATTATATATATAAAAGAAACTATACTAAATCTCATCCTATAACCTTATCAATAATAATAAGAATAAATAACAATTCAACTAATTTCATAACTTCCTAATAATTAAAATCATGCATCCTAAATTATCAGTCTTTTAAAACCTCATATGTAACAGCCCGATTTTCAGTGGTGTCGAAAATATTGGTTTCGAGACCACAACTCCGACGAGTCGAGTAGTAAAATTATTCATTTTAAATATTCTTGGTGATATATGCATCGTATGAATTATGATTCGAAAATATCACTGATTAGATAGTTAATTGAATAGAAAGGACTAAATTATAAAAAGGATAAAAGTATAGTTGTTAAATTAGAAGGACTTGATAAGTAAATTAACCAAAGAATATAAGTTAGTGGAATGATATGATATTAAAGTGAAAAGAGTATATTAATTAAGTTAAAGAAAAGGATTAATTAAGCTTAATGATGAAAGTCTTATTATTTACAAAATTGTCATTTACTATATATAAGAATTAAAATAAAAAAAAGGAAAATTTCACCATTTTCTTTATCTTCTTCACGGCAAAGAAGGAAGAACTAGAGTTTTCACCATTCAATATTTGAGCTTTGATTTGAGTAAGCAAACCTTGATCATTTTTAGTAATTTTTATGTTTTTAAGTCCGTATCAGCTTAATCTAGCTTATGCAAGGACTAATTTGTGAATCCATCAAATGTTAGGAAACTTGCCATTGTTGAAATTTCTTGTTCTTGAAAGCTTTTGATGTATTTTAATGTTTGATACTTGTGTTAAATCTTTTTGAAAAGTGATTTTTGATGAAATTAGAATTAAAGGACTAAAATGTGAAATTGGTGAAATTATATGTATTGTTGTGAAAATAGATATTTAAATGGGTTGGATAGGTACCCAAGAGAATTCAGTTATGGTTAGTTGTGTGAGAGAATGAGTATTTTGTATGTTTTGTGTTGAAAGGACTAGATTGAATAAAAGGAAACTATTAGGGGTAAAATTGTATTTTTTCCAAAAAGGACTAAATGGTGTTGAATGACTAAATTATGTAATTTAATGTGAAAATTGAATGATTTGTGGATGTAGAATACAATCGTGCCAACGATCATGAAAAAGGAAAATTAGCGGATTAGTCCCTGAAATCCGTTCACAACTACAACCCAGTCCGGTAAGTTCGTATGGTTAAATTCTAACTTAAATTGCTTATTCTTGTATTATAAATATTGCAGTGAGATAAAATGATAATTGAAATTGTGGAAGACGAGTGTGAATGAAATATGAAAGATAAACGGGTTCAAGCTATAAACGAAAGAGTCCGATGACTAAGTGTCATCGTGAGTAAATGAATCCTTTATGGATTAAAGGGTTCGATGACTAAGTGTCATCGTGAGTAAATGAATCCTTTACGGATTAAAGGGTTCGATGACTAAGTGTCATCGTGAGTAAATGAATCCATGATGAATTAAAGGTCCGATGACTCAGTGTCATCGTGAGTATATGAATTCCTATACGAAACAAGGGGTCCGATGACTATATGTCATCGTGAGTATTAAATGAAATGAGTTCCAATGCGGAACAAGGGTCCGATGACTTTGTGTCATCGTGAGTAACAAATGCAAGTGAAACCTACCCAGATGTAAACAATGTTTCATTCGGTTAATTAGATTTTTTTTACAACTCTTGAAGTTTGTTAAATCCATTTAACTTTAAGCCTTAAAGTGCTTACCTGTGTATTTGCATTTGTTTTGTAAATTCATTTTTGCTGTTCGGAGATCGGATCATCTTGAAGCATCACACTATCCCGGAGTTGTTCGGTAGACTTTTACATCACTTGGTTAATATGACATGTACTAGGACAATGTTACCTTTTCTTTATACAATGAGTTTGTGAAAAACCTTGTTATGTTTGATGAAATGTTGGATGTAGTTCTAAGTACCTTGTATTGACATAAATCTTATATTTGTTTTGTCTTGAATGCATAGTTAAAAGTTGTGCTTGTATGAAATAAATGAACTTGTGTTTGATATAATTTTTGAGATTTAGCATACTTGTTTCGGTAGAACCCATGCATGTTTCGGTAGAAGTGCAGGGTAGGAGAGAGGTTGTTCTTTGACTAGGATTGTATCGGTAGATGAATTGCAAGTATCGATAGTTCATGTTACTGATGTATCGGTAGTATGTAAGCTTGTATCGATAGAAGTTGCAAGGTTTGGATTTTTGCTCTCTGGAGTTTTTGGTATCGGTAGTTGCATGACTTGTATCGGTAAAAATAATATTTGTACCGGTAGAATTAATAAAGGTATTGATAGAAATCTACACAGTTCTAAAATTGTTCATTGAATTGACTACTACCGATACTTGACCATCAGGTATCGGTAGAAGTCCCCTAAAATGTTGGAAATATTATTTTTACCTTTGATGAAATTGTGTTATGTTTAGATATTGTTTTAAATTGTGAAAATTGATAGTTGTATTGAATAAAGATGCAAATAGTCGGATATTTGTAAAAGATGAATGGTATAAAATGAATAATAGACACCGGAATCCTAACTGGCGACGATGTACGGGATTTGGGTGTTACACCATATCCCATGTCACGGTTCCATAATTGAAATAAACAGTAATAATAACAATGAAATTAATAATAATAATCTTAAAGTAAAGTTCCACGACAAGTTGAGATCCTTTGTATGTCGAGCCCGCATCTTAGTCCGTTGAATTATTTGGAAAGATGAAAAATAGGGGAGTGAGCTATGGAAACTTAGGGAGTCCTTTTGCAATAAATTAAATCAATATTCGAATATGCATGTCAATCATAATAATTAAAATTCACACAATAATCCTAACAATACGATAATTTGATTTATGTTACTCTAGACAAGCAGAACATTAACATTTAATCGAATTCAACAGAACAATTCAACTATAGAGTCATAATATCCATCACAATAGATATATGCACATTTATCAGTTCGATCGTTTCGTCATGTACTTTTCAATGAGGATGCATAGTATGTCATGCAACATTCGTTTAACGTGTCAATCTACAAGTCCTAATACATCACCTAAATATTAAAACATAAAATAAAGTTTATAATGCATTTTAACGTGTCAATCTACAAATCTTAATACATCACCTAAATATTAAATCTATTTACATGTCTTAAACTGAGCTGTCATAGTTGCAACATATATATTTTTCCTTATCTCAATCGAATTGATTAAATCGTACAATGTCAAATCCATAATTTCGAGCTTATAAAATGATATAAACTATCTACCCCTATTTTAATTTCATTTATACCCGATTCCTCAATTCCACAACATAATTTCATCAACCAATCATCAAATCACATATATGACAGTATAATTCAGCACCAATTGAATTCAATTGCACAACTATAACGATATATCATATTTTTAAATCTATTCAATTCAGCTCATTCAATCATTTTCCAGCTTACCTTATACTATTTCAATGCAACGCAGTTCGAAATTTCAATAATTGCAAAGGTTCAGGTTATAAAAATACAAATCGTAAACTCTAAGCTATTTGTCGATGGCTTTCTCTTTTCCTTTCCGTTTTGAGAGATTTGGGTTGATGTTAGCTACATAATATCATAAATACACTAAATCATCAATACAAAATCATTTTCACATTCAATTGCTAATTTATGTGACTTTTTTATTTTATTCAATTTAGTCCCTAAAATCTAAACTAACATAACTTTCAAATTAAGCCTCCAATTTTTATACTGATTTCACTCTAGGCCTAATTTAACTTTCTATTTTTCATTTTTATCCCAAATTTCGAAATTTGTGCAATTTAATCCCTATTGCACAAAATCATCAATTGGCTCTACAATTTAGTCCTTCTTTAGTGCTAAACTTAAAATCTATCAAATTAATCCCTAAAACTTCAATTACCCAACAATGGTAACATCCACAAACTTTAACAGTAACGAAAAGTACAACATGGGTCAGCTAGCTTGAGTTCCCAAGATTCTGAAAACATAAAAGTTACAAGGAAAGGGATTAAATTGACTAACCAATTGAAGTTTATAACTTTAGAAACCCTTAGCCGAAAGTCTTTCTCTTCTCTTCCCCTTTGGTTCGGTTTTGCATGAAGAATAAGATGAAATGAAAACGTTTTTGTTCTTTTCTTTCCACTATCTATATTTTATTACGTATGTTTTTATTTATTTATTATTATTTATAACATTTTGAACCATTAAATCCATGTTACCGTCCACTATAATTAGAACCATGGTTTAATTTCCGTATGAGTCCCTTAATTAATTTCTACTTATTGATTCACTAATAATTTAACTTTTAACACTTTTACAATTTAGTCCTTATTCCATAAGTAAGCGCTAATTCGATAAAATTAACCGACCAAAATTCAATTCACTTATACAATAACTCAGCAAACAACAGTATAGATATATATATTAGTATTACCCATAACTTTTAAAATTCCCTTTGTATTTGATGCAATTATCTGTATTTCTTTAATAAAATTTCGATGTTGCCATACAAAGTAATGACACCAGTTAAAAAAAATATTTTCACCTGAAATGATTTGATTATGATTAGAGTGCTTTTAGGGGTGTTGTCGTCTAACAACACGACGACACTGAAAAACACTGTTGAAAACATATTATTCCCGTAACTAAATTGAAAGATAATTTTTTCGTATTTAATTTTTTTTGTATTATTAATGTAAAAGTGCGGGTTTTTAACTAAAATAGTATAAAAAAATTATTCACCAAAATAGCACCCCAATCCCATTATTTACCAAAATGATATGTTTAGTTAGGTGGAGGGTTATCAAATGGCGGTACTAGTGGGTTTTTCTGACACGATTTTTTTATTTTTTATTAAATTTATATATTAAAAAATAAAAAAAATAATATTATATTAGTGGAGGGTTATCAAATGGCGGCATTACAGGGGAAAATTATACAAAATATACGAAAAAAATACCTAACACTGAAGGAGGATTATCAAGTGGCGACACTGTAGAAAGATTTTAAAGTGACGGCACTAAAAGGTTTTTTTTCACTTGTCAACACCTCTTTGTGCCGTTTTTTTGTGTGAAGGGGTGTTTGGTGTATATTTGTTTGTTAGGGTTATTTAATAAAATAATATAAAAAATATATTTATTTTATTTGACATAAATAATATTTAAAAATTATTTATTTAATAAAAATTAGATTATAAAATTAATAAAGTATATTTAAAATATTTAAAATTTTTATATTCAAATATATATATAATTTTATAAAAACATATAAAAATTCTAAAAAAACATAAAAAATAATAAAATTTCATTAAAAATCATAAAAATATATAAAAAATATTATTAAATATTAAAATTTATATAAACTTATAAAAATGATAAAAAAAACCCTAATAAAATTCTAATAAAATCTAATACATATCATATTGAAAGAAGACTTTAGGACGACGATACCAGGGTATTTTGGAATTTTTTATATTTTTTAATTTCATTTAAATATTATTAAAAAAATAATAGTGGTGTCAACTTAAGTGGCAGCATCAAATGCCTATAAAAAGGGGTTTAGGGTCTGTGAAAAAAATCAAAGAGAAACAAGAAGAACATAAGAGAAAAGGAGAAGAAGCGGGGAATTAAAAAGGTAAATTTTTTTGTTATTTTTATGCATACTTTAGGAAATTAATGTTTAGTTTGATATTAATTAGTTAGAAATTTATTTTAGTAGGGTATATTTTTTAATTTATATTTTATTGAAATTTTATTTATTTTTAACAGATTTATTGAAGATGGATAATCAATTTTTTGTATGCATTTATTTTGATGGAGTAATTTTGAGAACATTGATTGGATATATATTTGAGTGTCGGCAACAAATAGGAATGAAATTTCGTCGAAATGTCTCAATTGATGAAATGTGTCGGCAACAAAATCCATCGTGATGCGATCCCATTTCCACTCAGGAATATTAATAGGCTGAAGTAATCTAGTAGGAACCTGATGTTCTGCTTTTACTCGTTGACAAGTTAAACATTTACTCACAAACTCAACTATGTCTCTTTTCATTCCTGGCCACCAATATAGTTCTCGTAAAATCCGATACATCTTCGTACCTCCGAGGTGCAAGGCGAATGGACTGTCGTGAGCTTCTCGAAGAATCGATGTCTTTAACTCAGAATTAGGTTGAACACAAATCCGATTTTGATATCTCAAACATCCACAATCATCAATACTAAAACTCTCTGCTGTACCATTCTGTACCATCTCTCTTTTCTTCAATAATTTATCGTCTTCTAATTGTGCCGATCTGATCTGATCAAACATTACCGGCTTTACTCTCAATTCGGCCAAAAGACTCCCATCATTACTGATACTGAGCTGTGCAAACATCGCTCTCAATTCAATTGCAGCTTTTCTACTTAGTGCATCAGCTACAACATTAGCTTTTCCCGGATGGTAGTCTATAACACAGTCATAATCTTTTAGAAGCTCTATCCACCGTCTTTGTCTCAAGTTCAATTCCTTTTGAGAAAGAAGATATTTCAAACTTTTATGATCAGTATAGATGTAGCATTTCTCACCGTACAAATAATGTCTCCAAATCTTCAAAGCAAAAATCACAGCTGCTAGTTCCAAGTCATGAGTCGGATAGTTACGCTCGTGTGGCTTCAATTGACGAGATGCATAGGCTATTACTTTTCTGTCCTGCATTAATACACAACCCAGACCACTCAAAGAAGCATCACTTTACACTACAAAATCTTTCCCCGACTCTGGTAATGTCAGAACTGGTGCCTCTGTCAACATTTGCTTCAATGCTTCAAAACTTCTCTGGCACTGATCATCCCAGATAAAAGGAACATTCTTCTGTAGTAATTTAGTCATCGGCAAAGCTATCTTCGAAAATCCATTAACAAACCTTCTATGATATCCAGCTAAACCAAGAAAACTTCGTACCTCAGATACATTTTTCAGTACTTTCCACTGAATAATTGCTTCAATCTTTTTTGGATCAACTCTGATTCCATCTGCCGATACCACATGTCCCAAAAATACAACTTCTGATAGTCAGAACTCACAATTGCTAAGCTTTCCATAAACTGCTTCTCTCGTAATATTTGTAATACAATTCTAAGATGTAGATCATGTTCTGACTCTGACTTTGAATAAACCAATATATCATCAATAAAAACCACTACAAACTGGTCTAAATACGGCTGAAAGATACGATTCATGAGATCCATAAAAACAGCTGGGGCATTAGTTAATCCGAATGGCATTACCAAGAACTCATAGTGACCATACCTCGTACGGAAAGCTGTCTTCGGAACGTCACTTTCTTTTACTTTCAACTGGTAGTAGTCTGACCTTAAGTCAATCTTCGAAAATACAGAAGCTCCTCTCAACTGATCAAACAAATCATCAATGCGAGGCAATGGATATTTATTCTTGATTGTTACCTTATTCAACTGTCGGTAGTCAATACAAAGTCGCATCGAGCCATCTTTCTTCTTAACAAATAACACTAGAGCTCCCCACGGTGATATGCTAGGTCGAATAAAACCACGATCTAATAAGTCTTGCAACTGTATCTTTAGCTCCTTTAACTCTGTAGGTGACATTCGGTACGGGGGTATGGATATCAGAGCTGTACCCGGATAAACCTTTATAGCAAACTCAACCTCGAGATTCCAAAATATGTATTAAAAGGACATTAAGACTTGTTCTGATGCTCCACAGATTTTTAGTAAATTTTTATTTCAAACGCGATATAACCCCTTTTATAGACATTTAATTTTCCCTGCAATTTCAACTAGCAACCAAAGCAATTTATACTCAAATTCACCTAAATCATAATCATTCCATTACATATTATTTCAATAATTTAAATATTCTTAATATTATTCAAAATTTACTAATAATTTTATTGATTTTTCATTCAAACAAAATGCCAAATTTCATAATATACTATTTATCAATTATTATCAAAATATAGTATATATATATATATATCTTTACCAACATTACAAACATATACATGTAACTTATACAACACCTAGTACATGCCACTTTTACAAAAGAGGAGAATTACATAACCGAGTTTATACTGAAGTCGGGATCGATCTGAATGCTGAACCAGGACCTTAATTTCTACAATCCTGTGCACGGAAACAACCGTACGCTGAGTATTTCATACTCAGTGGTATTACTATAATTCAAATTATAAATAATCAAATAATTTCACATAATCGATCATATAATACATGAACACATAATATCTTAATTTATACATCACTTTCATTCCGTATCAATATCAATCAATTTAATCATTTCATTCTCATTTCTCGATTTCGTCACATATCACTTTATATGTCTCAATTTTCATTTCTATTCAATCTTCCTTTTTCTCATTGTTTACCCTTATTAACAAGACTCGGACCTTAACGGATACACGGATCCAACCAAACACACCAGAATGACACCCAATGCCTCATCGGATAGTTCGAAGCAATAAAGTGACACCCAGTGTCTCGTCGGCCTAGCCGAAGTAAAGTGGTACCCAGTACCTCATCGAATCTATCCGAAGGAAAATAATGACACCCAGTGTCTCATCGACTCGAGGTCGAAGTATCCTTGAACTCTTCCAATCCTATGGCATGCCAACTATATCCGACTCAGCCCGACTAGTTAATAGGGACTTTCAATTTACAATTCATAGCACATTCAATTTCAATTTCACTTATTAAATATAAATATCTAAATAAACATTAAATAATGAATAATTTAAATTATAGTAATACAAACCTGGATTTCGCGATTATTCCTCGATAACTTTCTCCTTTCCTTTTTGTGCCGATGCTTCGGGTTCTTTGCTAGCTACAAAATTTATAATAATAATTTACACTATTAATTACAACACTAATTTATAATAATAATTGAATTTCTATCCAATTTATACCTTAATTCCAATTTAATCCTAATTAACTCATTTATGTTTCTAACTTAATTCATACCTTATTTTTATTCAATTTCCTTCCATATTCTACTTAACTATCAAATGTTCATAATAAAACCCTAATTTAAAATTTCTTTCAATTCCATCCTTCTATCACAAAACTTATAGCTTCTTTTATAATTTAATCCCTTTGTCAATTCTAACTTGAAATTCATTCAATTTAATCCCTAATTCACTACTTTGTTCAACATGAACTATGTTCAAAGACCTTAAAACTTCCAAGAACTCAACTTAATTTCATCAAAACTTTGTTCTAAAGCTTCTAAAACATCTAAATTAAGAGAAAATGACTTAATTGACTTACCACTTAAAGATTAAAGCTTCAAAATCCTAGTTTTCCCCTTTTCTTTTTCCTTCCCTATTCTCCTTCCCCTGTTTCGTTTAGCTCTCTGTTCTTTCTTCTTTTATTTCTTTTGTTTCTTTCTTTCTTTATTCTTTTATTTCATATATATATATATATTAATTAATAATAATAATAACATAATACTAATTAAATAATAATTTATATTATTATATTATAATAATAATTAATAATAAATTAAAAATCAAGAAAAATCTTTAGATTTTTCTCTGTTTTGCCGCCTCAATTTAGACAATAGGCACAATTGCCACTTGAGTCCCTCTTTCTTTCTTTTAATCTATAATTAGACTTTCACCCTTTATTCAATTTAGTCCTTTTTATTAATTACTCTAAATTAAATTAAATTCACCTAATCAAAGCTTAATTAAACACACTACTAAACTCATAATTACTCCTAATAATTATTTACGGACTCGGTTTACTAAGACGGAGGCTCTATCACTCACTTTTTCGGTGCCCGTGAATTTGGGTCATTACAAATGGGACCTGACTATACGGGAAATATACGCAGGTCTTACTAATTGCGGTGGCTGAAGACGGGAATCAGAACGTGCTCCCAATAGCATTTGCTATTATGGACAAAGAAGACATAGAATCCTGAGAATTCTTCTTGACGAACCTGCAGAGGTATGTTGTTCATAACGATAATATTTGCATAATCTCCGATAGAGGGAAGGATATTATTGCGGCTATTAGGCATACTGGTGTACCATGGAGATCAGTTTACTGCAGTCGGCACATTGCGACTAACTTTCAACGAGAATATAGGAATGCAGACTGGCATAGACGACATGTAAAAATGGGTAAAAAAAATTAAGTTTCAAATTATTTTTAATGTTTTAATTCGAAACTGTAACTTATGTTTTCTTAATATTCCTACAGAGTACGAGCTAGAGCCACACAGATTCCGGCAAAGAATGACCAGACTTGAGCTTCACATGGAAGGTCAAACGAATAAGCCTTTGCGCGACTGGTCTCAAAGTTTCGATGACGGGTATCGATATTATCAAATGATGACCAACCTGGCAGAGTTGATTAACGACGAGTTCAAGAGAATACGACATCTTTCGATTTCATCAGTGTTCTCGGTTACATTCTACAAGCTGGCTACCTTGATGCCAGTAATGGGGACGCGACAAATCGATCAGATGAACGTTGAACACTTGTTTGTCGAAGCTATCAGGAATGAAATGGATGCAAACCGTTAGAGAGCGAGGACGATGAACATTGAAATATATTCACGACAGTTTCAATGATTTCAAGTTATAGAGACCATTGAGCGTCGACCTGGTATCCCACCTAGGTCATACGGTGTTGATCTCTAAAATAGACACTGCGATTACAGGAGGTTCGATACACTTATTATCCCTGTGCGCATGTCATTACAGTTTGTGCTAAAGTGGCGCTCAATGTTAAATAGTTCATCAACCCCGTTTACACTCTTGAGCGTACGTTACATATTTGGGAAAACGAGTTCCCCGTTCTACCTAACTTGTCCACATGAGAAGTGCCTTCGACGACTTTCGAGCTTATCCCAAACAAAGGTTTGCGAAGGAATCCGAGAGGTCATCCCCAAATCACCAGAATCTGCAACGAAATGGACATTATGGAGAAAAAAGACGGCGACGAGCTATGTGGACTATGTAGGCTAGCTGGGCATACTCGGCGTAATTGCCCCCAACAAACCTACCATATTGGTCAATCCTCCAGATCGAGTAGGGCTTAAGCTATTTGTATTAGACATTTTTTATTTGAAATTAGTTAAGTTTATGAATGAATTTGAAATTAATTATGTTCAATATTTTCTATTAATTAATATTTTTTATGTTTGTACTTTGGTTAAAGGGTATATTTTGAATTTTAGGGTTTCAAATTTAAGAGTTTTGAATTAAAAGTATTGAATTTTAAAGGTTTAGGGTTTAAGATTTTAAATATAGGGTTATGAATTTAAGGTTTTGAAATTTAGTATTTAGGGTTTAGAATTTTAAGGTTAGTATTTTAGGTTAATAGTTTAGGGTTTTAGGTTTATAAGTATGAAATTTAGATAAATGATCAAATAGATTCAAATATATGTACAATTAAAGGTTTTGAATTTTTAAGGTTTAAGGTTTTGGGTTTTGAATATACGGTTTTGAATTGAGGGATTTAAAATTTGGTATTTAGGGTTTAAGGTTTTAAATTTAAGGTTTAAGGTTTATAAGTATGAAATTTAGATAAATGATCAAATAGATTCAAATATATTACAATTAAAGTAAAAAGTCATCATTACAACTCATCAATAGTTAAATATACACAATTAAACACTATTAGTTACAACCCTAGTATCCATGATTAGATGGTGTGGTTCTCGGGGTATATCTTCGTGGTGGCCGGCATTTATGTCGAGGTTGCTTGTCAAGCTTATCGTCATCATTTGGGTTCATTTGCCCCGGAGGAGTAGAGTATTGCTCGGGAGGAGTAGAGCATTACAGTGGCTCGTCAAACTGAGGCTGAGATCCTTGGTTTGATGAGCTAGGGATATGTGACGATCCAGAAGATCTAGACGATAAAAATCATCATCATACAATACCTCTTCCTCTTCCTCTGGCTCTGGCTCTGGCTCTGGCTCTAGCTCGGGCTCTAGGGTAAGAGGTAGATGATAGGGGTGACCTTGTTGAGACATGTGCGAGGGGATGATCGTCGATTGTGCACCAAGTAAATATGGTTTTCCCGCCTGAATGAACCACTACATGTATTGTACCGATGGCTCCAAATCTAGAGAATACTCCATCGGAGGTACTCGACTCATCCGGTTGTTCCAGACATTAATATATTGTCCATGCACATGCCCCCAATCACAGTATGGTTTCCCCTTCTTATCCATCCCATGGATAAACCCTATTTGAAATAGCGGTGACGGGATAGGCTGTTTACAACCAAACTGCCGGAGTACTCGATCCCCGGCATACCACTCTACTGTTTGAAAATTGATAATCGGTGCGTTAATACACCATTGATCTGAGTGGAGGAATGTTGAGGCGGGAATAACAGCGACGATTTCTGGCTATATATACGGTGTCCAGATGAACTGCACAATTAATAACATGTCAAGATATTAATAAGAGTCAAGTAATATAATTTAGTAACATGTAACCATATTAACAGGAGTCAAGTAATATAATTTAATATGTTAATGAATAACATACCCCTTCTTTGGCATGTTGCTCAAGCATCATACTATATAAGGGAACTGTGAGTTGCCTCCTGATCTCCGATTTTGTTTTCCATCTAAGAAAACAAAAAAAACTTGTTAGAATAATATAATTAAAAATATATGTCAAATAATTGAAATTTTGGGTATATAATAATCACCTATTAAAGTGTGGGAAAACAAATGTTTGGTGCCTAACGGATGCTAGGAATGACATCCGATAAAGTGCCCAAGGCTGCAATAGCAATAGGCAACCACCTATATCCCGAGAAGAAGGGTTTGTGCTATGACAAAGTTCTTGATACAACATCGCAAGCAATGCAGATCCCCAACTATATGAATGAATTTTTCGCAAATCAGTCAATAGGGGCAAGTACATCAAGTGGATCTTATTATTGTTCGAGTCCGGCATGAGTACGCCCCCTATGATTTGCAAAATATAAGCTCGAACAGCCCAAGTCACCTCCAATTCAGTTGCATTTTCGAGCAACTGCTGAAAATTGGTCCTCAACCATGTAAAGGTCAACGACGTAAAGTCGTCGTTATTATTAGGTGAACGACCAAGTAATTGGTTGTACACCGTTGACGGCTCTTGAAACGAACTAACGCCGGTGATCGCTGCACCATTGATTGGGAGCCCGAGTTGCAGTGCAACATCCTCCAACGTCACGGTACACTCCCCACACAGCAGATGAAATGTGTGGGTATCCGAGCGCCAACGCTTCACCAATGCACTTATTATATCGTACCATAACTCAAACTTTTGGATTAATGCCGCTGATCCAAATTCGGCATCCTGCAAGTATGGAAGCATACGTGCATGAGGACGATATTTGAGGCTCTGTGCACAACCCCTCAATGCACGGTACTCGACCTCTCCCTGTTAATTTACAGAAATAATTAGTATAACCTAGTTTAATTTTGTAAACAAATAATAATTTCGTAAATGACATAAGGAACGAATAATAATTTTATTACCTTTATATTGGCTCGGTGTGTTTCCTCATTCATTGATTTTGCTATGTGAGGACGTTGGTCGTTAATTAAAGAATTCATTCTGCAACTTGAAAAAAAATTATCAATTAATTCAATACATAATTTTACAATTTTTATTATTTTGTACCAATATAATACAAAAATAATAATTAAATACCAAAATGGATTATTTACTAAAATGGTACAAAATAAATATTTATATACCAAAATGGTATCCACACACCATTAATTACGAAAATGTAGTGGATATACCAATTTAATATATAAATATTTATTTTGTGTCATTTTGGTAAATAACTCATTTTAATATTTAAAATAAAAAATCAATTAAAAATTAAATTAAACAAAATAAATAACTTAAAATAATATAAATTCGACATTTTTTTAATATTGATGATGAAATTCGAAGTAAGAGTATGTCAACTAATTTAAAATATGTTTTTTCTTTTTAAAAAATTACAGTACAGTTTGCAAATTGTTTGCATCATTAATTTTCACGCATAATATTTAAATAAAAAAAAATCATAAATTTTACCATTTATTTAAGTAAGTCCCTACAACTTTTACTCTAATATACCAGCCTTTACCTCCGCCTTCAACGATCAACTTATATTCAAATAAGTCTCTAACTATGTTTAAATAAATTATTAACATGAACTTTTCAAGTGGACTCATTTATGTACAAATTAAAAGTTAATGATTAATCTTAAATATAAAAAAAGTAAATACTTATTTTTAATAAATCTTTTTTTAATAATAAAATGTTGTCATAATTGATAAAGACGAAAACACTTATTTCCAAAGCATTTTGATTGAAATTAGAAAAATAAAAACTAAAAAAAGGTGAATATCACTTTCTTTTTTCTTTTAACATTTTTAGCCAAAATATTTTCATTACATCAATTAATTACATCCCAAAAAGTTATTAAACTTATAATTAATGAAAATCAAACTCAAGGGATCTGTTTTGTTTCAAATTTAGTATTTATAATTTTTAAATACTTATTATTCAATTATTATATTTGACATGCAACAAAAATTAATATATTTTTAGAATATATTCATACAGCTTTTTATGAATGAAAGTGACATAGTTAAGCTTCTAAGTACTAACTAACAAACTAAAATTAAAATTAAAATTAAAATTAAAATTAAAATTACTAATATTATCTAACAAATTAAATAATTTTAAAAATAAATTTCACAATAAACACAAACTTAAATTATTACTTTTCTCTCATTCTTCTTACTTCCTTCCTTCTTTTTTTCTTTCTAGTTGCTAGTTGCTGACTATTTGATCCTCCCTTCCTATTTTATAATACCCAACCACCCAAATAAATTCAATTTATTTCCATCTATTTTCCTCGACCACCCACATAAATATACACCAAACACTCCCCCCCCCCCCCCCACACACACAAAAAAAGGACATAAAGTGGTGTTGACAATTGGTAAAAACTTTTTAGTACCGTCACTTTAAAATTCTCCTACAATGCCGCCACTTAATAATCTTTTTTCGGTGTCGGGTTTTTTTTCGTGTATTTTGTATAATTTTTCTCTGTAGTGTCGCTATTTGATAACCCTTCACTAATATAATATTATTTTTTTATTTTTTAATATATAAATTTAATAAAAAAATAAAAAAAAAATCATATCAAAAACCCACTAATGTCGCCATTTAATAATCCTCCACCTAATTAAACATATCATTTTAATAAATAATGAGATTGAAGTACTATTTTGGTGAATAATATTTTTTATATTATTTTAATAAAAAATCCTAAAAGTGCGGATCTTTTTGTTTTTAAAATGTCTTAAAAAGAATATTAAAAAAGAAAAGAGTGAAATGACTCCTCAGCAGACAAAAAGGAAGCTAATGGCACGATCTCCTTTTGGCGATGCTTCTCAATAACCATCAGTTATGCAAAAAGGAGAAGCTAATGACGCTCACCTTTTGGTGATGCTACTCAAAATTCAGAGAGAAATTATTTAAATCTATTTTTTTTATATTCACATACTCTGCACTAAATGACATATACACCTTTGATCTCATGACCAAAAGTCGATAGTGGGACAATCTGAAAACGATTTGATTTTAGTTTTTCGATTTAAATCTAATGAAATATAATTGATTTTCTCAATCTTAATTACATGCATGAATGATGATTTAATCAAGTGATTCAACTTGTTTTCTTGAAGGGTTTTTATTTATTTATCAAATTTCTTAGAAAAGTTGAGTTTATTATATTCCAAAATAATATAGAGGGTTGACATCAGCTACTTATATTCGAGTTTGAAAATACTTATAATTGATTGGGGGGGGGGTGGAAGGCCACATTTTGTCCTTGTTATTTTTCTTTCATTAGTTCTATTTTTATTCTTATTTCCAGATTGGGTTGAATCACATTCAAGCCCAATCAGCCTCAAATGCACCAAGGCCCAACATCACTCCTTTTGGACCCAATTTGTTCTAATTTTTTTTCTTCTTGAAATGGCCTGAAAATCCATTGATTTAAACTCAAATCCCTAATGGAGAAGCTCTCTAATCCGTGTACACCATCGTCGGATGGCCATCTGACTCCGAAATGCTATTCTTCTCAATGAAACATTCTCCTTGAGCTTTTGAATTGAACCGTTGTCATTAGAAACTCTTCCATTAACACCTAACCAAATTTGGTATTTTTGAGCCTCATTTTTTTTATGAGTTTTTTTTCTCTTTTCTCTAATATTACTTTGCCCATTTGCTTTTGTAGGTCTTGCTTGGGTCTCGTTGAAATAAGAGACTTTCTTTCTTTTTTTGTTTTCTTTTTTTGGGTATTTTTTTTGTTTAATTGTGGTTATGGTTATATTTTGTTGTTGGTTCAAGGTAAATGTGTTTGATTGTAATTTATTGCAGTTATGGTTTTGGTCGAAGGAAAAATGATGAGTGGGTTAATGAAGGTTTGTCGAATTGGTTGGGTAAGAGGTGAGGCATGAGATTGACAGTAATTTTGCTAAAGCTTGAGGCTTGAGTTGTTGCTGATACCAATAGTGGAGCCACATTCATGATTGTGAAACACATAAAAAACCAAAAAAAGAAAAAGTTAAAAAGACTTATGAAAAAAAATTTAATTTATATAATTGGTGAATTGACCTCATAAATTTTTTTAAATGACCCATCAAATTTTGGGAAAATGATTTTTTTATAACAAAAATTATTTTCTCTACCACTAAAACTCAAACCCTTAGCCCTATTATTTACTTGGAACATTTATCACCTTTTTTCAAATTTCTCTTATTCACTCACACACTATAATTTTTATAATATATGTGATTAATCTTTCAATACTTTTAATTAAGTTCTCTAATTTGATAATACCTCTTCCAGGCTTTATTGATTAATATCTAGAAAATTAGGATTGTGACTTTTCTTATGAATGATTGGGATTTCTATGCAAGATTCTTTTTTATTCATCAAATTATTTTGGGATATTGATTTTGTATGTGAGTCCTAATATCTTGATTGAGTAATAAATTTTATAGGTTGATTAATACAAATACTAGGAGAAATTAGGATTAATTGTCTTTACAGTCTCGAATTTCTTGAAAAATGATTAGAAATTTAGCATTTCTATTTAGAAATTGTTGTTGATAGTGTCATTATTGTGAATCTTATGTTTGTGTTCATATTCTGTTTGACATATTGCATTCTCATTGTTGAAGTATGACTCCTATTTCAGTCAAACTTGAAAAATAATCTTTCAGTTAAACTCTGTTTATTTGTTTCAATTAAACTCTTATTAGTTTAGATTATTTTATTATTTTTTGACCTAGAAATTTAACCTATAAATAGGCTCTTTTACAACTTTAAAAAACCCATTAGAGATTAGAACTCTCAACACTTTTGAAGAATTTTGTGTTTACGTTTTAAGAGTTCTTTGTTTTTGGGTTTTCGGGGTTTAGTTTTATCTCCATCTTTTGTACTCTTCGTTCTTTTGCCATTATAATAAAATTATCTTTACCTGTGATTTTTTATCCTCTTCAAACGGGTTTTTCCACGTTAATTATGTATTCAATTTCTCAATTTTTTTCACTATTTTTACTCGTTCGCTACTTAATCGGGTTAATCCTCAACAAGTGGTATCAGAGCTAGTTCAATTTTCGTAGATTAACCCGTTCAGAGATGACAACAATAAGGTTCGACATTAAAAAGTTCGATGGTGTCACAAATTTCAATTTGTGACAAGTTCATATGATAGTAATTTTAGTTCGGATCGGGTTGAAAAAGGTCGTTATCGGGAAAGAGCCCAAGAATCTAGATCAGTCGGAATGGGAAGAGCTTGATGAAAAGACTCTCTCTGCAATATAGTAGTGCCTCGCGAATAGGGTATTACAGGAGATATTGATAGAGAAGACCTCATTCGCTTTGTGAGAAAGGTTAGAAACTCTTTATGCGATAGTCTTTGGGTAATTGTTTAATGTTGAAACAATGTCTATTTATGTTTCGCATTAACGAAGGTGAGCTTCTTAAATATCACATCAGTTAATTCATTACTCTTTTGAATGATTTAAAGAATGTTAATGTTAAAATTGACGATGAAGATCAGGCTATACTATTATTATGTTCTTTTCCCCATTCATACAAGTTTTTCAGAGAGACCTTGATTTGGATAGTAAGGCTGATAGATAAACTTTCGTTTTGATAGCATCAAAGAAATGAGACAAAATGTGTTGCTATTGTAAAAAGTTAGGTCACGTCAAAGTAGATTGTTATAAATAACAAAATAAAAAGACTACAGAGAGTAACGAGGAAGATGTAGTTGATGCTAATTTAGCCAATGAAAGCGGTGATGATTTCTTGTTAGTGTCAACGAGCGATAGCTTTGAGTTTACGTCCAAGTGGATCCTAGATTCGAGATGTTCTTTTCACATGTGTCCCAACAGAGAATGATTCTCCACATACAATTTGGTTGAAGGTGGAGTTGTGCACATGAGAAACGATTTATCTAGTAAGGTAATCGATATTGGTACTGTTAAAATTAGGATGCACGATGGAACGATTAGGATACTCTCAAATGTCAAGTATGTACCTGATTTATGAAAGAATCTCATCTCTTTGAGTATTTTAGACTCAAAAGATTGTAGATTCAACATCGAGTCGAGCGACATTAAGGTGTCTCGTGGGGCTCTCATTTTGTTAAAAGGTAAAAGGACTGGCAATATTTATATTTTGGAAGGTTCTACAATGACCGGTGAAATCGGACGTTCCTCGTTCGTTATGGAGTTGAAGTCAACTCATTTGGAGCGGAGGCAACTTCGTCATAGGAGGGAAAAAGGAATGACCGTTTAGTTGAAGAGAGGTTCTTGTTTTGTTTAAAGGTATGACTGTGTTCGTGAAAATTAGACCTGAGTTAGTTTTGATTTGACAGTGCACAAGTCGAAGGCTAGAAGTCTTCTAGGTTCTAAGCACAAATTAGACTCAGCTAATTTCCTACATAATTCAAGATAGGCTTCTGACTAGTTTTGGCAAAGATGACATTATGGAAATATGAGTCAAGATGGAGATTTGTTGAAGTATGACTCCTATTTCAGTTAAATTCGAGAAATAATCTTCCAGTTAAACTTCGTTTATTTGTTTCAATTAAACTCTGTTTATTTATTTCAATTAAACTCTGTTTATTTGTTTCAGTCAAACTTTTATTAGTTTAGATTATTTATTATTATTTGACCTAAAAATTTAGCCTATAAATAGGTTCTTTTACAACCTTGGAAAAACCTCCCATTAGAGTTTAGAACTCCTAACGCATTTGGAGAATTTTGTGTGTACGTTTTGAGAGTTCTTTGTTTTTAGGTTTTTGGAGTTTAGTTTTATCTCCATCTTTTGTACTCTTCGTTCTTTTTCCATTATAGTAAAATTATCTTTGCCCGTGGTTTTTTATCCTCTTCGAGCGGTTTTTCCACGTCAAATTTTTGTATTCAATTTTTTAATTTCTTTTGCTATTTTTTACTTGTTCATTGCTTAATCGGGTCGCTATTTCTCAATTTTTTTCGCTATTTTTTACTTGTTCGTTGAGTTTAGCTTTGAAAACCTTCCAACCGATCTAAGATTAAGAATTAAAATTACCTATCATACAATCATCCTTAGAATGACATGCATATTTGGAAAAACGATATTATCAATATCACAATCACAACTTTTTCAAAAACAAATTGTAGGTTAATATTATACATTACTTTATACGACCTTTATAATCATTTTAATTTTTCAAAATTTGACCCCACAATTCAAATTTTCTAACTCCACCCTTGGTTGATACTGTTTAGATTATCGATTTAGGAAGTAATGATGTAAATATTTAAAGTTGAACTTACTAATAATTCAGTGATCAAATTATAACTTTTTAAAATTAAGTGACCAAATTGTAAATTTACTAATAGTTGAGTGGCCAAATTGTAAAAGCTAGTGACCAACTTGTAACTTCTGAATAGTTTATAGATCAATTTGTAACTGTTTAAAATTTAGAGCCCCAAAGTGTAAACTTACTAATAGTTGAGTGATCTTTAATGGAATTTACCCAATAAAAAGAAAAAAAATTTAGATAATTTTAATTTTAACTAATACAGTTAAATATACAACAGTGTATGGAGATCGAAATGCAGGTTAATTTGAGCAACATAAACTTGTCCCCAAAACTTTTATAAATTCATTAAAATCAATTAGTCCATCAAAATTATCATCAAACCCTTTAATCATTGTTTTGCAGTCATTTTCCGAAGCTTCATCTTCCAAACCTAACGAAAACAGTTCATTCCTGAACTC
This sequence comes from Gossypioides kirkii, assembly GCA_005610355.1. Classification (NCBI taxonomy): domain Eukaryota; kingdom Viridiplantae; phylum Streptophyta; class Magnoliopsida; order Malvales; family Malvaceae; genus Gossypioides; species Gossypioides kirkii. Next base: position 34,760,323 of record CP032244.1, on the reverse strand, counting down.
CTTTGCATAGATGAACCCATCCTTATTTTCATCCAATACATTGAAGTTCAGCTTCTTTCACTTCCTCTGAATTTGGTTTTTACTTCTTTCTTCTTCCTCCAACAGCTCACCAATTTCATTCATCCCCTCTTTCTCCATCACCATTTTTAGAACTGAAAATGAGAGGTTGGGGTGACCGGTGGTTTCTGTTTGATATTCAGCTGCTGCATTAAAAAACAATTTTCTTGCTGTTTCTGCAAATGTTTTCTGGATTGGATGTGGTTTAGGATTCGAAGAAAACGAAATGATTCTGCTGAAGAGTGAAGGAGGAGGGTGAAAAGACAAGTCAAACGTCAAATCGTGGGTCATTAAATCATAAGACAGACAGTGGATGTGCTGTCAATCCATCGGATTTTCCTGTTTTTATTTCTAACTTTTTCTTCTTTCTTTTCTCTTTAATATGCAGAAACAAGACAACAGCTTCTCTGTTCTTTTTTTTTTCTTTTTAACTCCATTTACTAGGAATATTTACTACCACCCTAATAGGCTAATTCATAAAATTAAAACTGTTCAGTTATGGCTGTTGTTTTCTAGTTGAATGTTGTAACCTTTCTGTGTGTGTATGTGCTAAGTCTGGTTTCACCAGCAGGTTTGGTCTCCTTACCCCCAAGCATTAATTAAGTCGATTCTACTGTCGTTGTTGTTGAGCGCCAGTCCCCCGTTTACATATTCGTCCATGGTCGACACACTTCCCCATTTGCACATAGGATTAATCACAATCTTGACCTTGGAATTTGGCTATCGAGGGACATGAACATGAGCTTTGTAGGCTTTAGCAAAGTGAATTAAGCACGAAATGTGGATGAAAAGAAGAGCACCTTAATGGATGTTTCGAACTCATGTGTTAGAATGTGATGTATTTTGAGTCATTTCAGTGACTAATATGACGTTTCAAATTCGGTTGAATCGTCTTGACCGAATTTAGAGCACCACACTTAATGTTTTATTAAAAAAAAAACAGGAGGTTTAAAAGTTATTAGACCTACTTATATGCTTTACAAGGCAGTTATCATGTAACATTTCAAAAATTTCAATTAAAAGTAATGAAAGACATGATACTAAATTAGAGGGACAATAGTAGAAATTACCTAACATTTTAATACAAGGATTTGTACAAAATTTGCCTTGGTAAGTAGAGAATGGCTTCATTATAATTAGATTAAGGGGAATTAAAGTTTTAATTGGTAGAGAGCAAAGAAAATTGAAAGGATGAAAAATTGAAAGGATGGAATAATAATAAGATGGGAAATAATTTTTTTCCATAGGTGTGTTTAGTAGGAAAGGTGAAAAACTAAAATAAAAAATAAAGTTATTTTCATGCATTGCTTGGTAGGGTTGAAAAATGGATTAAAAAAATAGAACATTTAAAAAAATATATAATTTTAAATTAACATACACACCTTTCTCATTTTATCTTCGCTTATCATTCTAATTTGAAAAGATTGTTTTTTTATGCATTAGGATGGAAAATAATACTCTCTCATACTTTCTTTCCTTTTTTTTTCATACCAAGCACACTCAAATTTTATTTTCTTTTGACTTTTCCACACATTCCTTCGATCATTCTACATTTCTACTCAACCAAGCATACCCTTAAGATGAAATTGTTTTAATCGATAAAGGGGCATATTTTTGAATGGATGATCCCATCAAACTTGATAGTGCATGAATACGAGTAGGAAAATTAAGCTATGAAAATTATTAAATTAAAAGCTTTTAGGGTGCGCTTGGTTGGGTGGAAAAGTGGAGGGATGAGAGGAGGGAGTAGAAAAGTCGAAAGAAAATAAATTTTGAGTGTCTTTGGTTTGGAAGAAAGTGAGAAGAAAAAAAATAAGAGGGATGATCATTTTTTCATCTTAATGCATAAAACCCAATCCTTCTAAATTGAAATGATGAGATGAGGGAAAAATTAGAGAGATGTGTATGGCGCAGTGGGTCTATAGAACGTAGAGGATTAGTTACTAGACTCACTCTAATGGATATGTTGAAAAACAAAAAAATAATTTATGCAGTCTTCAAATGTTTTATTTTACTTCCTTTCACTTTTCAACTCTACTAAGCAACAGATAGAAAGAAAAATTATTTTCTTTTCAGTTTTTCATCTTTCCTACCAAACACACCTATGAAAAGAAAATTTATGGTTTTCATCCTTCTAGTTTTCTACTTGTTTAATTTTCCATCCTTCCAATTTTCTTTCTAATCTACCAAGCAAAGCCAAGGATGTTTTTGGAAATTAAACCATTGTCACATGGACTTAGTATACGGTTAAAAAGGAATGATTAGCAAGCTTAGATAATAGAATTATAAGACACTTTTGTTAGATGTCAAGTTGGCATTAGAAGGTGGAAATCTAAGAAGCTACGTGGCATTGTGGAAACATGTCAAAGCATTCCATTATGCATGGGATGAGTGTGGTATATTGAGAAGGCGGCTGCACCGAATTTGCTTTCTGCTAGGATCCAAGGGTGCACGTAGTCGTGGCGTATTGGAGTCAATAGCAGACAGCAGTGTATAAGTCACTCGAATATGCTACTAGGGAGAAGAGAAAAATGTGGAGAAGAATACGAGAGTTTTGGTTTAAATGAGGACCTAACTTACTGCTGCAGATGCTTATGAATCCTCCACTAATATTCGGTTATTCAAGCTGGATTGCTGCTGCCACTCCATTTTTCTTGCTACCATTCACTGCCTATAACGACAGCTTCCATTTCTCCAAAGCTGCTGCTCAATTCAAGGAGTTTCAAGCTATGTTGTGGTCTAAAATTATGCTACTCATGTCTTCAAGATGTTGCAAACTACTGCTGATCTAAATTTTCTATTGATTTTAAAATATTTAAGGCTATAGCAAGCTGATATAAATTGTCCCAGCAACCTACCGCTACATGCTGTGCATGCAGATATCATTAGCTTTAATTTATGTGGATAATTGCTTCAATTAGTTACTGCCTAAAGGCCCTAAATTATGCTAATATACATTTGTGTTGTTATTTTTTTCTGATTGGTACTCCTTTGCTTGGCAGAACTACTGCCCCTTGGACTTGTTGACTTTTATTTCAAGTTAGGGGTTAATTTTACTTCATATATCAGTTGGTAGTTGCTGCATTTACCGACCACAGCAGCTGCCGCTGCTCTGTGTTGGTGTTTCTTTTGCAGTCATGAAGAGAGGAGCTTGACGCCATCATCATCAAGTTTCTGTCCACGGTCCATACCAATCACACACTCTTGAATTATCTTTTAGTTCATCAATTCTTCATGTGATTTTTCTTCTTTCACATCGAATGCACAATTGGCAGCATCGTATGGCTGTGATTTTCTCCCCATTGTTCTAGTAATTGCATTATTTGGCTGTTTCCATGTAACACATCTTACTTGAACCAGTGATGATCCTGAATAAATTTTGCTACGTGCATTCGATGCCTTTGAACGCAGAAAGCATCTTCTAATATTTCAATTAATTATTTGAAGAATTCTAAATAAAAACATGCTTTACCTTTTATTATTCATATTCGAAGAATATTTTAAATTTATTGTATTTAGTCATATCAAAATTTTCATTTCTATAATGGTATTATTATTTTCCAATTTAAACTCTATAATATCATTACATTTATCATTAATCACATCAATGTATACTTTCTTATTTTTCAAACAATTTCATTTGAATACCATAGTGTGAATTTCATTGCACTATTCGATTTTTGAATTTAATTACATTACTCTAAACTTTGACTCAATCAAATCATTCATTCATAGATAGTCTATGTAACACCTCATACCCGATTTAGTCGTCGAACCTGAACTACGAAATGTTAATATAGTAATTCAAAACTGAAAACATAAAAATAATCGTACAACATTCAATTGAACTCAATTTTATATCATAAGATGTGTTTTAGATAGAAATTGAGACCAAATCGAGCTTATGGAAGCTCTATAGGTGACCCGAGCATGAATTAGGACCAAATTGTAAGGTTTTGAAGAGTTAGGCCCTATGTTGTAGCGATCCTTTCTCCATTTAATGACGACATTGGACAGTGAGTCACGTCATGACGTTGGACCACTTGACCTCAGGACGTCACAAACTGTCGTTCGACGTTACGACGAGGGAAATTCACGTCGAGACGAAAACCTTATTTTTTTTTTATAAAATTTGGCCATTTGATACCTAATTCATGCCAAGCCATACCAAAGACTCAATTGTTACAATTTTGGCAATTCAAACCTGTACAAAACCAACTCAAACACATATCAACAAATTCATTTAACCAGCCACAAAACAATTCAAGTTATTCCACATGAAAGAGATATTTTACTAAACAAAACTGTTGGTAATCGACCTGATTAAGCAACGAACAAGTAAAATACAGTGGAATAAATTGAGAAATTGAACACACAAATTTAACCTGAAAAAATCCCTCCGAAGAGGATAAAAAACCACGGGCAAAGATAATTTTACTATAATGGTAAAGAACGAAAAGTACAAAAAGATGGAGATAAAAACTAAACCTCGAAAACCCTAAAACAAAGAACCCTCAAAATATAAACACTAAATTCTCCAAAAGTATTAGGAGTTCTAAACTCTAATGGGTATATTTAAATGAGTATATTTTTTAAGGTTGTAAAAGAGCCTATTTATAGGCTAAATTTCTAGGTCAAATAATAATAAAATAATCTAGACTAATAAGAGTTTGACTCAAACAAATAAACAGAGTTTAATTGAAACAAATAAACAGAGTTTAATTGAAACAATTAAACAGAGTTTAATTGAAACAATTAAACAGAGTTTAACTGAAAGATTATTTCTCAAATTTGACTTGAAATAGGAGTCATAATTCAACAAAAACAAACTAAGTAATCTTCTCTACTTGTAACCTTAATCAAAACATACATATTTCAACCTAAAAAGTAACTATCCAATATGTCACAATGGCACCATTACATCAATAAGGAGATAATAACAAGTCATTCAACTTAATTGGTACCATTCATACCATACATCCAATTCAAGTATGCAATTTAACATATGATACTATCACATGTTTATACCAAAGCATTCATTCCATTAATCATAGTGCACATATCAATACTCATCCATTTCTATATCCACCAACTAGACATTAAACGATTCACAAGTACAAACACTTATCAAGACTTGTAAACATAGCATATAATGTTCAAGAGCAAGTATTATATGCATATCAAAACCATTATCATTCAAAATGACACTTATACATATCAAGTCTATATACATGCCACAAAATCAAGTTTTAAATGATATAAAAGACTACCGAGATTGAAGCTGGATAGTGTGATCTCCAGAGTGATCCGATTGTCGAGTTCTGCAAAATGTAAACTACAGAAAACAAAAAATGAAACAGAGTAAGCATTAACCACTTCATAGATTTTAAGACATTAAAACTCACCTCCCAAAATAGTAACATATATAAATTAACTAATATATATTTCCTGGCATCAAATTTCACAAATATAAGGTGAGTGTAATACATTTAATCATATAGAATCTCAATTCATTTCATATCATAGAATTCCATATCCTTCCATTATATTTCCAAGCTTTATCACATATATATTATCATTCAATCAACTCATTTAAAATAACCATTCAACCCGATGAACTATAATGAACAAATACAGATACGCGAGTAACCACCCAAAATACGTCTGATTGCTCAAACAAGTTATAACACTTATAAACACACCTGGGCATTGAGTGCCAAGCTTGTAATCTACACATTCCTTCAGAACACACCTGAATATCTATAGAGATAACTCGGTAATCCGAAATAAATGTTAGATTCCAATATAATTAGTAAATTTCCCATTTATCTATATGGGCATGCCAATTTATAAATAATTCAAAATACATTCAAATAATATAATTTCACAATCCAACAACATACATTACATAAATATACACAAATATACTGTATGAGCTTACAAGGTACAAACAACAATAATAGAAGTGTCAGGGACTAATCTATAATTTTCTTTTTTTCTCGATTATCTACCGGTTGGTTCAAATCTTGATCTATATAGTAATTTATTTCCAAATATCGGTGCCAATAATTTTAAAGCATCTTATTCAATGTATATGGAAACTTAATTTCTTTTTTCACAATTTCCCTAAAGTTTCATATTTTATTTTCTTCAGTCCCTAAAATCGAGACAATCATATAGTTTACATTTAAGATCCGTTTTCAATTTCATCCTTCTTTAACCCTATAGAAAAATAATTACAAAAATTTCATGTCAAATCCACAATATTTTCATTTTAGTCCCTAAACTCAAAACTAACCAAATTCACTTTACAAATTAGTCCTTAATTATTTCTAAGCTTACAACCAAGCCATTTAACATCAAAAACCTAAAAAATCATCAATGGTAACATTTTAAAACTTTGACAGTTTTAAAATACAATGGCAAAATAAGGGGATCTATGGGGCGAAGGTTTGTGGGGGCAAAATAAGGTACGGACGATAACACATAAGTTGAATCCGTATAGAACTATATTTCTTCTATTTGATTTTGATTAGAATAGGGCTTCTCAACCCTTAAATAGAAGTAATCAAAACTCCTCTTGTATCATTTGATTTTCAACATTAGTGAATTTTTTCTCCTCTGTCCGTGGTTTTTTTCGAAAGAGTTTTCCACGTAAAATTTGTGTGTTCTTATTTATTCACTAAGACGATTGTACTACATATGTCCAAATTGTTTTAACACATATAACTTTTATTTAATCTAATCGAGCAATTTTCTCGAGAAACTTCATATCCTTCTGGGATTTTAAATCATTCTGAGATTTTCATATAAATTTCACTATCAAGTGTACCATACAAATAGGCTATACATCCATTAGATGCATGTCAAGTTTTTCATGTACTGCTAGACTAATAAGGTATCTAAACATGATTGAATTCAACACAGGATAATATATCTCTTCGTAATCAATGTTGGGCCTTTGCGAATATACTTGTGCTACAAGTCGTGCTTTATATCTTATGACTTCATTTTTCTCATTTCATTTTCGTACAAATATCTAATTATATTCTACCGACCTTACATTTTAGTTGTTTGATATAGGTATCATCCACTTCAAAGAATGATTAATTAATATAAATAATTGATCATTCTATTATAAGAATGAACATTTAGCAACATTAGAATCATCCACTTTCTTATTTATTTGCCAAAAATGAAAATAGATTACATTTTCATAACTGTTATGTATTACTACATTCACTTTGGGAATAAAGCAAAATCAGTGGAACAAATAACTTATTATTTTGTTTAGCCATAAGAATGCACGAGATCAATTCATAATACTTTTAAAATCCTTTTCACAAAAGTTTTGCATCATCAATTAACTAGAAAGAAATAGTCAAGTCATCCATGGAGTTTATTGTAAACCAAATGTATGGATAAAAGTGACATCTAAAACATCAAGCCTGATATAATGCTAGTGCTAGAAAATCATAAACCATTGGAATTTACTTCAAAATAATACATTTCATGTTGACCAAAACATTTCTATTTATAATTGATCGTATCATTTCTCTAAATAATTAACAAATGGAATAATATAAAGCATATGAACTACCTTTAACAACTCTGTAAAAGTAACAAGTTTCTTAGGGTTGTATAGTAGGAAAAATACAAGTCATTTAAATTATTAAACCACACGAGTTTTTCTTTTATGCTTCTTATCAAACAAAAATCGGTTAATATAAACGAGGTCCATAGAAATGTCAATGGCCAAATTAAGATACTAATTTTTATTTTTAAATTTATGAAAATGTTTTCAACCAAAATAATTCAAGAATTAAAAATGACAACGATTAAACTTGGAATTCTATATTAGAATCAACCCAAAAATCAATTTAGACATTTCTCAAAATTATTTTTAAAACTACGCATGTATTAGTATTGAAAAATTTCAAATTGTATAACCAAATTAAGAAGAGACATTAGAGGAACGTAATCCATATTTGAACTAAATCAAATATAAATAATCATAAAATTCATTGGTTTATCAATACAAATTTATCTACTAAATATGTTTTAGTCAAATATATTATTTAACTATAGAACCTTTTATAGCAACATAAATAAGTCAATCAATATTCATTTTCATAAACAAATAATATGCTTAAAATAATTAGTAGCCCATGGAATCAAAACTTAAAAAGAAATACCATCTTAAATATTTAAATCATATATGAAACCAATTTAATATTTAAAAGATGCTATAGTTGAGAAAATAAAAACGTAAAGATAGAGATCTAATAAGTTGATATACATTTCTTGTTTGACATTGAATCTTGATGATTTTATCAAGAAGTAAGCAAATAAAGCTTCAATAGTATATTTTAAATCCAATCAAACTTCATCAATAACAAAATTTCAAAATAACTTATATGATACTGATACACCCCAACGTTAAGAACACTGAATCAAAATTATACCGATATCAAAATTCAAAAACATATGTTGTGTAGAATTTAGAATATATATATATATATATATATATATTTAAATCGGAACCATCAAATAAACACATAAAACAATTAGTTTAATGATGACTAAGAACTGATGCAAAGTCACATATTATGATGAACCTTAGGCCTAGATTAATAAAAATATCGATAAACTTATGGATCATTATTTACAAATCTATCAATTTATAACATTAAAATTAGTCTATCATCATTCAAATGTAATCACCAAGCAATTATCAAATAACATATATTAAGAAAAAAAAATTATGAACAAAAATCTAGGTACATATAAGCATGTGATTTGATAAGTAAATTTATCTAAATTTGATAAGTTAAGATTTAGGACCATAAGTACCACTAATAAATCTAGTATCAATTAGAAATAAGTATTTATCCGACAATAATATAAAGATAATTTTGTTAAATAAAAACATTGATTTTAATCAATTACAAGTAAAGAATGGTTAACCTTCATGTCTTTATGTATTTTTATACAACTCAAAATCTCATAGCATCTTTATTAAAAAAGACTCAAGAATATTAATGTCGAGATATGAGCTCACATATTCTTTTTAAACTTTCTATTATGTCTATCATCATTCTTCATTCGTCTTAAGCATCAAAAAGCGTTCAGTAGATACTTATGATAATCTAAATCCATAATTTTTGGTAAATGTTTTGTTAGTTGCAGGAAGATGTTTTAGAGTAAGAAATCTTTGTAAAACTTCATTTAAGAGTATAGATACTTATGGCTATAGTAATCTTACGATTAATTGATTATACTTAAATCGATAGTTATTCTGTAATTTTATTAACATATATTTCTGATAAAATTTAAATGACGACAATGAATAAATATCGTAAAGAAAACGAAAAGAAATAACACATAGATTTTACGTGGAAACTCTTTCGGGAAAAAACCACGGGCAGAGGAGAAGAAGATTCACTAATGTCGAAAATTGCATGAATACAAGAGGAGATAACTACGCCTATTTATAGGTTGAAAAACCTTATTCCAATCAACAACTAATAGAAGTAACGTAGTAAGGTTGAAATACCTTATTCTAATTAAAATAAAATAGATGACTTATTCTAATTAAATTAAAATAAAAGAAGTCTAGTTTATTTGGACTTTACTTTTATTTTATTTTACCACTGTATTTTATTTTAACAAGAATTCTAGTCACCCAATTCTAACAATCTCCACCTTGACAAGAATTCTCTACGAACAAGAACTCTCAACGAACAAGTTCTCCACCTCTTCCACTAAACCCCTTGAGGGGTATTCTTCAACAATGAACACCAACTAAGTCCACGCAATACTCAAACTTGGTTATGGGAAGTGACTTAGTCATTATATCTGCAGGATTTTCATGAGTATTAACTTTGCTCACAACAATATCTCCATGAGCAATAATATCACGCACAAAATGATACCGAACATCAATGTGCTTTGTTCTCTCATGAAACATTTGATCTTTTGTAAGAAAAATGGCACTTTGACTGTCACAAAATATTGTACCAATCTGAAGATCTTTATTCAATTCACCAAAGAGTCCTTTTAACCAAATAGCTTCTTTACAAGCTTCGGTAATTGCCATGTACTCAGCTTCAATGGTAGACAAAGCAACTGTAGTTTGCAAAGTAGCTTTCCAACTAATTGCACAACCCCTAATTGTAAAGACATACCCTGTAAGAGATCTTCTCCTGTCTAGGTCTCTGGCAAAATCAGTATCAACATACCTAATGACTCCATCTTTAGTTCTTCCAAACTGTAAGCAAACATCAGTGGTACCTCGTAAGTATCTCAAAATCCACTGAACTGCTTTCCAGTGTTCTTTACCGGGATTCGCCATGTATCTACTAACTGCATATGATAAATTTGGACGTGAGCAAACCATAGCATACATTAGAGAACCCACTGCACTAGAATATGGTACACGTGACATGTAATCAATCTCATCATCTGATTACGGAGACAAAGCCGATGAAAGTCTGAAGTGGGCTGCTAATGGAGTACTAACAGACTTGGTACTCTGCATATTGAACCTGCAAAGAACTTTCTCAATGTACCCTTTCTGACTTAGGTACAACTTACATGCCTTTCTATCTCTAAGAATCTCCATCCCAAGCATCTTCTTTACTGCTCCTAAATCTTTCATCTCAAATTCCTCACTAAGTTGGGCTTTAACCTTTCTTATCTCTTCTTTATCTTTTGCTGCTATTAACATGTCATCAACATAAATGAGTAGATTTACAAAAGAACCATCACCGTTTTTCTTAAAATAAACACAACTATCAAAACTGCTTCTTTTGAAATCATGGGTAGTCATAAAAGAATCAAACCTTTTGTACTATTGCCTTGGTGACTGTTTCAAACCATAAAGGGACTTTTTTAACAAGCAAACATAGTCCTCCTTTTCTACGACTATAAAGCCCTCTGGTTGTTGCATGTAAATATCTTTCTCAAGTTCTCCATGCAAGAATGCTGTTTTTACATCTAACTGATCAAGCTCCAAATCATACATGACCACAATGCCAAGTAAGGCTCGAATCGAACTGTGTTTTACAACTGGAGAAAACACATCTGTGAAGTCTACACCGGGAATCTGACTGTAACCTTTTGCAACAAGTCTTGCTTTATATCTGGGTTCTTCAATTCCTGGAATCCCTTCTTTCCTCTTGAATACCCATTTACAACGAACAACCTTTTTACCCTTTGGAAGCTTTACCAAGTCCCACGTTTTATTCTTATGGAGTGATTCCATCTCTTCTTGCATGGCAATTATCCACTGTTCTGAGTCTTCACAGCTTACTGCCTCGGAATAAGTAAATGGCTCTTGATTTGTATCAATATCTTCAGCCACATTTAAAGCATAAGCTACTAGATCAGCCTCAGCATGCCTGTTCGAAGGTTTAATTTCTCTTCTAGGTCTATTTTTGGCAATAGAATATTGTGGTGATGAAGTAACTCTATTCTGAACTTCTGTACTAACTTGAGAAGTTGACTCTGTTGCAGATACTGAATCAGTCTGAAACTCCACTTGCTTTTGTTGTTTTTTTTTGGAAGAGTCTTTAAGAGATAAGTTAGGTAACATAGCAGTTTCATCAAAAATAACATCTCTGCTAATCACAACTTTTCTATTTTCAGGACACCATAACTTATATACTTTTACACCAGCTTTAAAACCAAGAAAAACACATTTAATGGATCTTGGTTCCAATTTTCCATTATCAACATGAGCATAAGCAGGACATCCAAAATTTTTTATATTAGAATAATCAGCAGGCTTACCAGACCATATCTCTTATGGAGTCTTTTTCTCAATGGCAATGGATGGAGATCGGTTGATCAAAAAACATGCAGTAGAGGCTGCTTCAGCCCAAAATGACTTCGGTAAATTAGCATTCGACAACATACATCGAACCTTTTCCATGATTGTTTTGTTCATTAGTTCTGCAACGCCGTTTTGCTGTGGAGTATGACGAACTGTCAAATGTCTCATGATCCCTTCTGATTTGCACAATTCATTAAACTCATCAGAACAGAACTCCAAGCCATTATCTGTGCGGAGGTGTTTTATCTATTTTCTAGTCTGTTTTTCAACCATAATTTTCCAAGACTTGAATGCGGAAAACACATCGCTTTTCTACTTCAGAAAGAATGCCCAAACTTTTCTGGAAAAATCATCAATAAGAGTTAGCATATAATTACCTCCACCTCTCGAAAGCACTCTAGATGGTCCCCAAAGATCAGAATGAATATAATCTAATATTTCCTTCGTGTTATGGATTCCTCTGGTGAATCGAACTCTCTTTTGCTTCCCAAAAATGCAATGCTCACAGAACTTCAGTTTGCTAATGCCTTGCTAATCAAGAAGTCCTCTTTTACTCAATTCTGCCATGCCATTTTCACTCATATGCCCTAGACGCATATGCCAAAGTCTAGTAATATCATCATCTGACAAGGAAGAGGAAACGACTGCAGCATCACCAGTAATAGTTGAACCTTGCAAAACATATAATTTGGAAGTCTCTCTCTGCCCTTTCATCACAACGAGGGAACTCTTACTAATCTTTAGAACCCCACTTTTAGCTGTGCACCTGTGTCCTTTTGAATCAAGAGTACTTAACGAAATCAAATTCCTTTTCAATTCTGGTACATGTCGCACGCCACTAAAAGTTCTAACGACCCCATCAAACATCTTTATTTTGATTGTGCCAACACCTACGATTTTACATGAAGCATTATTTCCCATCAAAACAACACCTTCAGACACAACTTCATATGTTGTAAACCAATCCCGATTGAGACTCATATGGCAGGTGCAACCAGAATCGAGGATCCACTCTTCGCTCACTTTAGAATTGTCGACAGAAGCAAGTAGGAGTTCACCATCACTGTAGTCTTCTACTACATCAGCTTCACCGGATTATTCTGGTTGTTTTCCCTTTTGATTCTCTACCTCCCTTTTGATCTTATTTTGTAACTTGTAGCACTCTTTCTTAATGTGTCCTTTCTTCTTGCAGAAGTTACAAGTTTTACCTCTGTTTGAAGATCTCGATCTACCTTGAAATTTACTGCGGGGATTTCGTTCTTGTGTCCTCCCACGATTATCATTACTGTTACGATCTTGTCTTCCACGAACAATGAGACCCTCTCCCTGAGAGTCAGATCCAGCCACAAGATGCTTCATCTTGTCATACGAGGCTACAGAAGCATAGACTTCATCAACTGTGAGAGATTCACGACTGTACAAAATTATATCTCTGAAGGTTGAATACGACGGTGACAACGAACAAGGGAGAATTAACCCTAAATCCTCTTTATCATACTGAACCTCCATGGCCTCCAAATTCGAGACAATTTCTTTAAACACATTTAAGTGTTCATGCACAGATGCTCCTTCTTCCAAACGATGAGAATACAGACGTTGTTTCATATGCAATTTATTGGTTAGGGTTTTCGACATACATAACTGCTGTAATTTTGCCCATAATGCGGCAGTAGTCTTCTCCTTTAACACATCGTGTAGAATTTCATTCGACAAATGCAACTGTAATTGCGTCAAAGCCTTCCGATCTTTATGCTTCTTTTCTTCATCTGTCAAATTCGAAGGCATCTTATCTAACCCTAACAGGGCATCCTCCAAATCCATCTACACAAGAACTGCTTGCATCTTTACCTGCCACAACGCGAATCTGGTATTGCGATCCAACAGCGAAATATCATACTTCAATGTTGTCATTATCGTGATCGAGACTAGTAACTCGAAAAAGCTCTGATACCAATTTGATAAGATTTAAATATCGACAATGAATAAATGTCGTAAAGAAAACGAAAAAAAAGAACACACAGATTTTACATGGAAACCCTTTCGGGAAAAAACCACGAGTAGAGGAGAAGAAGATTCACTAATGTCGAAAATTGAATCAATACAAGAGGAGATAACTACGCCTATTTATAGGTTTAAAAACCTTATTTCAATCAACAACTAATAGAAGTAACGTAGTAAGGTTGAAACACCTTATTCTAATTAAAATAAAATAGATGATTTATTCTAATTAAAATAAAATAAAAGAAGTCTAGTTTATTTGGACTTTACTTTTATTTTATTTTACCACTGTATTTTATTTTAACAAGAATTCTAGTCACCCAATTCTAACATATGTGTTATAAAATTATATTCTGATCATAAAACGAATGAAGACACATGTAATTATATAAAAAATAAAAATAAAAGAAGCATTGTTAGAAGTTTTACTTAAATACAAGTTTCGGCTCAAACAAGATTATTCTCACGAGAGTTAACATTATTTATCTTTTTTCAATATTTTTTCAAATTAAATTATTTATTATTTTATAAATATGGATGTATATCATGATGAGAGAGTTGAAACGGATAATATTTTTGTTAATTTAGTTAGTGAAAATACTCTTAAATTAAATTTTATTAAAGTGAACTTAAATGAACGGTATGATACAATATTTTTAATTTACGTTACAATATTATTATAATATTTAATTTTATTGTTATTATTATTATTATACTAACGGTAGATAAATACATCATCCAACTAGATTGATTTAGTTGGTTTGGTAGAAAACATAAATGTTGCGTTTAACTAAGAGTTAAGTAACGTAAATTTATAATAGTAAAACACGAGGTAACGATGAGGACAATTGTAACAAAATTTCCCATTCAATTCCCTTCCCATCATCATTTCTCCAGCGTCCTACCCCACCCCCCCATGTATTATTTTTATTAGTATCAACAAAAAACAAATAGTTCTTTTGTTCTTCTAATTTTCCCAATAAAATAGATAAATAAATTGTGTATTTTAAATAGCTCAGCCGCCCCGAACAGCCACCCATGTTGCTCTCTCTCTCTCTCTCTCTCTCCCTCCATTTCTAAAGTTTTCTCTTTTCTCTGTCTATCAAAAAAACAAAAAAAAATCTATCGAAAAAAACCCAGACCACTTCATCGAGAGGAAAGAATCTCTCAATACAGAAACCAATTACAGTAACCTCCTCCGTTTCTTTCAAATGAAACCATCATCTAAATCTCTATTTCTTTCTCTAACTTCTTCTTCTTCTTCTTCGTGCACTTGATTCAGCAACACACTTGTTTATCCAAAAAGAGACAAGATTTTTCTATTTGTATTTCTCTGGGAAAACAACCCTAAAATGAGTAGTTTTGAAGAGTCTTTAAGATCTCTCTCCCTCGACTACCTCAACCTCCTCATCAATGGCCAAGCTTTCTCGGATGTAACTTTCAGTGTAGAGGGTCGGTTAGTTCATGCCCACAGGTGTATTTTAGCTGCAAGGAGTCTCTTCTTTAGGAAATTCTTCTGCGGACCTGATCCTCCTGCTGGTTTAGACCCGGTTGGTTCGAGGATGAACCGAGGAGGGGGATCAACAGCAGGGTCTAGGCCCGGTGTTATACCCGTGAACTCAGTGGGATATGAAGTGTTCTTGCTATTGTTACAGTTCTTGTATAGTGGCCAGGTCTCTATTGTGCCTCAAAAGCATGAGCCAAGGCCTAATTGTAGTGAAAGAGCGTGTTGGCATACACATTGCACCTCTGCCGTTGATCTTGCGCTTGACACTCTTGCTGCCGCTAGATACTTTGGTGTTGAACAGCTTGCATTGCTTACTCAGGTTTCCCTTCCCTTCCCTTCCCTTCCCTTCCCTTTCTTCGTCATCAATCATCATCAACATACCCTCACAAACTACTTTCCTTCTCTCACTTTTTCTGCTGTCTGATTCTTGATTCTTGTGTCTGTGGAGTCTTGTTACTCTTTGTGTTTTGGGTTTTTGGGTACCCAGACAATAACTAGGCTTGGTTTTTGGGAAGTGTAATTTAATCTTTTTTATTGAAGGGATTTTTTGTAATCTTATGAACATGAAGATGATGATCTTCATGATCAAACTGGGTTTCTTTTTTTTTTTCTTTTTGGTGTTTTTCTTTTAACGATTAACTAAACACCTTTTTGTTCTACATATTTCCGATCCTCATTTCCATGTTTGAAAAGTAGTTGGGTTTTATCCTCTCAGTTCATTTAGGAACTCTCTTTTTCTGCAAAAACAAAGAATTTTTAGTATTTTTTTTCGTTATTTTTTCTGCAGTTTTCTCCTACAGCGCCTAATTCAACCATTAATTGCTTCAGTTTTCTTTCACTGTTTTTCTTCATCGGTCATCTTGACTTATTCTACAGGCTACAGTTGATGATGAAAAGATTTACTATTTTCTTGCGAGTAAAAAAAAATGTTGTTCAAACGATAGTCATTGTTAAATAACCCAAAAAGAAAAGGGTTATTTAGATGTCATGTACAATCATATTTTCTGGTTTTCTTGAATTGGGTTTCTTCCATCTAAATGCTACGCACCAAAGGCTTTCTAAATCTAGATCTTGATATCTCTGGTAATGGCTTCCCTCGTAAGCACATAAAATCTTTCCCAAACGCCCATCGCTTTGTTTAGCTTCAACCAATGGGAAAGAAGAATCTTTTCATATTTACCAAAGCTGACGCTCTTTGTTCTCTTCGTTTCACAGAAACAATTGGCCAGCATGGTGGAGAAGGCCTCAATTGAAGATGTTATGAAAGTACTAATAGCTTCAAGAAAGCAAGACATGCACCAACTTTGGACTACTTGTTCCCACCTAGTGGCCAAATCAGGTCTACCACCAGAAGTTCTCGCCAAACATCTGCCCATAGATGTGGTGGCCAAAATTGAAGAGCTGCGTCTCAAGTCATCTCTAACAAGACGGTCCTTAATCCCTCATCATCCTCATCATCATCATCACCCCCACCCCCACCATGATCTCACCGCGGCTGCTGATCTTGAGGACCAGAAGATTCGAAGGATGAGAAGGGCATTAGACTCTTCGGATGTTGAACTAGTCAAGCTCATGGTGATGGGAGAAGGTCTGAATCTTGATGAAGCTTTGGCTTTACACTATGCTGTTGAGAACTGCAGCCGGGAAGTAGTTAAGACCTTGTTAGAGCTTGGTGCAGCTGATGTTAACTACCCGGCGGGGCCTGCGGGAAAAACCCCACTTCACATTGCAGCGGAAATGGTATCACCAGATATGGTTGCGGTGCTTTTAGACCACCACGCAGACCCTAATGTGAGAACCGTTGATGGGGTGACTCCTTTAGACATCCTTCGAACACTAACTTCAGATTTCTTGTTCAAAGGTGCGGTACCGGGGCTAACTCACATCGAACCAAATAAGCTTAGGCTATGTCTTGAGCTAGTTCAATCAGCAGCTATGGTTATATCGCGTGAAGAAGGGAGCGTAAATCCACCAACTTCAACTGCAATTTACCCACCAATGAGTGATGAACATAATAGCACTAGCAGTGGAAACAACCTTGCTAACCTCAATTTGGATTCAAGGTTGGTTTATCTCAATCTTGGTGCTACAGCTTCAACTCAAATGGGATCAAGAATGGAGGGTGATGATGATAGCAGCCACAACAGTCAAAGAGAAGCCATGAATCGACATGACCCAACAATGTACCATCACTCTCATGACTTCTAGCTCCAACACTTTCTTTCTCTTTCTTTTTCTCTCTCTATATATCAATCTTATTCTCTCTCTCTCTCTCTATATATATAATATAAAACAAATGGATGGTGAAAGACAGGCAAAATAGTAGTTCATGGAAACTCATTCATGAGAGATTGTTGGATCTATATATTTGTCCGTCCTTTGATTTCAGTCACTAGCCTTTTTCCCTATGCTGTGAGGGGTTTTTTTTTTTTTTTTTAAATTTCTTTGTAGGCTTTCAATGACCCATGACATGAACTGCAGTTTCATTGGAGATGTCATGAGCTTTTAATTTTTTTTCCCTTATTGATTGGGATGAGACAAGGAGAATCTGAGATTTGCTCTGTGGTGAGGGGAGGGAGGTGATGGAGGAGAGACGCAGGTCAATCTGTCAATTCCTCTGTATTTATTCATAGTATCAAAATATCATGCCATATTTCAATCTTACCTTTTCTTTTTCTTGTCTCCCCACACGACCACACCCACTTTTTTTTTTCCTTCTTTTTGCACCACTTGCCTTTCATTATTGTATGTACAACTCCTTCATACATATACATACACTATATACATATGTAAGTAAATAAATGATAAAATTCTTCACGGTATAAAGTAATTTAGTACTATATGTATATGTATATATAAGTAAGAAAAAGAGATATAATTAAGAAGGGAGGAATTTGGCATGTAATGGAGTGGTGGGGTTATCTCCGGCTTGATTAGGCTGAGTTTGAACTACACTTTTTTATATTGAAAGAAATGAGCTGTCTTTCGGATTCCTTTTTTTTTTTTTTCTTTTCCATATCTTTTCTAGCACTCAATGGGCTTTTGGAGAAGCTTAATTGGCTATATAGGAGTGGTCTAATTATTTTTGTAGAAAAATCACAAGGCAATGGACAAAATTGATTGGTTGTTTGTCTTGTATGGATGCAACATTTGAGTGTGACCACACAGGACAGCTTAATAATATATTGGTATTATCTAAATCTGGATTCCCTCCATGTAATCCTCCTTTTTGTCCCCCTTGCCATTTTTGGCCTCCTATACTTACAAAAATTTACAGCTAAACCATAGATTTCTTAATATTAATTCTTGTCTCAACCTCAGGGTACGTAGGTCAGCGTCCCTGGGGCTACTTCACTTTCCACTATATATATATATTAACTGGTTTCATTTCACCAGCATATGGATGCAGTTTCAATCGCAAACGAATCTCCTAGGAAAATCCAGCATCTTGTTGGTGCTCATTCACTAGTTGCAGAAAGGTGCAAATGAATATATTCTGATTCTCGTATGAAAATGTTGAATTAAGCCATGAGTCAGCTGCTGAATTAAGCACGTTTATTAAAGATTAATTTAGGCGGCTTTCTTTGTTTCTCTTTGTCATTTGTGATATGGAGTAATATTTAAAGACCTACATATTTATGGATTTATACACACCCATATGGACTCCTACTTTTATTGAATGATTAATGACTAAATTAGCATTTTTGGTGTTATCCAGTTTCTGGGTGTTCTTTGTCTTTAACCAGATGTATTGATGATGCTTGACAATAGAACTATTGTTTTTCTTTTTTCTTTTTTCTTTTTTCTTTTTCTTCTTTTGGTGATTGGGTAGGGGATGGGATTGAACCCAAACTCTCATACCTATAACCTAATACTCTTGCACCTACTAGCTTGTTGACACAACCATACATGTCCAATGCAAACAGTGTTGATATATTTACAACCTAGCTAGTCATCTGATACTGATCCATAACCATGGTCATTTCTTAACAAGCATAAAATTTAGTCTAGTGTTAGCATCATTATTATCATTGGCCCAAACCCGTCTTAGATTTGGGTTTGGGCTGAATCTTAAGGAATTCGTAGGTTCGCAAGCTCGACCTAGGATTTTAGCTCGCAGGGTAAGTTCGTATGATGGCGAGCCAAACTCTCGTACTACGAAGTTGCATGAGCTTAAAGTCATATGAACACGTGGTCAGTCTAAGGTAGAGCACGTGTCAACATGCATGAAACCTACTTAGCTGTCTTATCAATGAACAGTATCATACCATATAAATAGGAAAATTACACTATCTGGAGAACACGCCGGAAATTACTCAACAACTAGCATTTATGAATGTCACAAATGATCTTTTCTTTTTTATAATGATCCTGTTAATACTGACTTGGTTACGAAAATATATGCAATCTGTCTCTATCAAGAGTTTTAAGTCACATCCCATACTTATCGATGTGTTCAACGATATCATGTGTTTAGATATATGAGAACTTTAATGTAACGTGAATGTAGTGGAAGCTTGTATGAATAAAGCAAAACTGGAAAGATGGTGAAACTGCATGCATTTTGTAATCTTCATTGACATTTCAGTACTATAATGTTGTTGAGTGAATAATTGCAGTGAAGAAATTTCATTTCTTGATGTTGAATAGAAGTTAATGAAATGATCTTGAGAAATGGAAGAATGCAATAATTTCATCCCCCCTTCAAAAATTTGCATGCATGTATATATGTTAATCTGCTTTCGTATGAAGAAAAAACAACATACACGTAAATGTTATCTTAGCTTTATTTAGGTTAAAGTCCGTATTCTTTGGTACAGAGGTTAAAACTCGAAATTCACTTATAGATCCCTATACTCTTTACAATTTTGAAATTTAGTCCATTTACTTTTTAAATTTTAAAATTCAAGTCCAATTATTAGCACTGTCAATTTTTTTTGTTACTTGGTAATCATGTAACTTCAAAATGACGTTATAATGAACTTGAATTTAACAAAATGATTCTAAAAGTGTTGACAATTGGACCTACATTTTGAAATTTAAAAAGTAAAAAGATTAAATTCTTAGAAATAAAAGTGTAGAGACTAAATTCCAAAATTTTGAAAGTATAGGGCTTGTCGCATATTTTAACCTAAATATATTTGCTATAAGGTTATGTAACAATCTGACATTTATGGCATTTTAAGGAACCGCCATTCGAGATTCCTTTGATTTATTCACAAAGGCATCTGTATGTATACATTCAGCTTTGTCCACAAGGCTTTTGTCGGTGTTTTACAATTTGGCGGCTTTGTTCACAAGGCTCTTGGCTGAAAATCTCTACCAATACCGTCTACAAACCTATTTGACCGGTGAGAAATTCAATTAACCATTACCGGCTCAAAACTCGAATGGGTTTGAGCCGGATTCTAATGAGCTTGCAGGTTGAATTCGCAGATCGAGTTCGCACTCCTGCGAAGTTACACATACATAAGATAATGTAAACACGTGTTAAGTCTAGAGTAAGATGCGTTTCCATATGCATGAAACCTACCTAGCACCCATATCATATAAATATACGAACACCACTACTTGAGAGAACTAGAGAAAAACATTCATCAAAACTCCTATCTTCTTCAATTGTTCACACCTAAGCATGGGTGATACCTCAGACTATCAATTGCCAACTAAAAAAAAAAAAAAAGTTACTATGGATTAGTGAAGACTTACGATTGAAGGCTTGCTTTCTTCTTCCACCAAATACAAGAACCAAAACCATTTTCGTTATTTTCTATCCTTAGCAGAGTAGATTAGAAGGAAGATCTAGGCTCTTTCCATTAGTATCAAGATGGAAGATGGAATTAGATCAAGTTAGTGGGCATCTATCAAAAGGCGTAGATGCTCACTAACTTTATATTCTACGATTTATCAATGTTTCTCCTCATAATAAAATTTCAATTTTGGTCCTTCTCAACTGCTCTAGTACTTTAACCTTTTTTTTTCCAATCAATTCACTTGCTTTTTATTTTTGCTCAATTTAGTTCATAGTAAAACTTTTAACTACTAGCAATTTGAAACAAGTTTTTAATGTTTTTCCGATGTCACATTTAAATAAATGAATATAATAATTTCAGTGCTCAATTTTTTAGAATTTAATTAATGACTTCTCAAAAAAGTGCCAAATTTTATTGGAAATTTCAAGGTGTTACAATTATTCCAAAATTATTTACCAACTTTCTTTCAGAATGAATACAAATATTTTACGTGGAAAATCCTCAAAGAGAGAAAAATCATAGGTAAAGAATGCTTCGGTTTTTCACTGAATAAGTAAATAAGCGAGAGTACAATATAGAGAAAATTAATCTAAATGTAATAAACGTACATTACCCAAAATACCGAATATAAAGCTCAAAATCTCAAAGAGCAAACCGGTAAACAAAACTCCAAATCTTATCGGGCACTCACAACAGGAGTATAAAATACTTTCTATAATTACCACAAAACTTTCACAAAAAATCATATGCGATTACATCTTAGTGTAAAAAAAAACCCTTTTTCTTATTAGTATCTCAAAACA
Organism: Gossypioides kirkii; assembly: GCA_005610355.1. Classification (NCBI taxonomy): domain Eukaryota; kingdom Viridiplantae; phylum Streptophyta; class Magnoliopsida; order Malvales; family Malvaceae; genus Gossypioides; species Gossypioides kirkii. The sequence continues at coordinate 34,738,369 of CP032244.1, read as the reverse complement.
AGGATACAAAACCCCTTTAAATAGGCTAAGATTAGAGTTCTAAATCATACTAAAATATCCTTCAAATAATCAGATTTTAACTGAAAAAAAAATTAACTGAAAGAAAAATATGAGACACATTACACATAAACAAATAAAAAGAAATATGGCAACTCACCCAAGCTTTTCCGTTTGTAAGAAGTAGGATTTTGATTGGATTTTTATTGTGGGGTGAAAAGAAAAAGTTAAAATATGCCTCTCTATTTTGAAAATTAATTTTTGTACTTTTATTTCTAGTAATTCAATTTTTTTATTTTTTATATTTCAAAATTTAAGTATTGCTAACATTATTAAATTATTTATTTGTTAAATTCAGGTCAATAACAATGTACTTTTTTAATTGCATAACTATCAAGTTAGTTTTTTCTTTTTTTTATATTTCAAATTCTTATATCAACAAATTTAAGAATGTTAATAGTTGGACCTGAATTTTAAAATATGAAAAATAAAGGGACTAAATTCTTGAAAATAAAAATATAATGATTAAATTTTAAATTTTTAAAAAGTATAAAAACTTATAGCATATTTTAACTAAAGAAAATTTTAATAAATATATTTATTAAAAGTTGTTATAAAAACCAAATAAATCTTTAATTGAAATAGTAATATCAAATATTTAAATTTTATTGTGTTTTGAATTTAAATCTCATCATATTTGACTTTTTATTGATTTTATATAAAAATATAAAAACAACCTCATATTTGACTTTGTATATAGAAAGATATTTTAGTAATTTTTTAATTGAATTGGTGTTTAATTAACTTGTAAAAGAATAAGTATACCATGTAAAAAAAAAAACTTGTAAGAAAATATTTTCATAAAAAAAAATCTTGATCCAAATATAAATGATCTTTTACCTATTTACAAGTGGGAACACGGAAAAGGATTGAATGAAACAGTGACACCACGTCATTTGTATCCCTTTTCCAATAGTTTTATGCCACATCAGTATTTTCATTTTTAATTTCAACATTTTCATCCTGAAAAAAATCAAATTACAATTAAAATCCTGAAATTTAGGATGAAATTGTTGATATGTCATAAAACTATTGGAAAGGGATAATATCCCTGTTTCATACAATCCTTTCTCGTGGGAACACATGTATTTGGTGATCCACTAATGCCATAAATGGCATCCTGTATAGCACCCAGGACTGTGTATCAGGCTTCCGCCTTTATCTTGTGTATTGTGCTTTGTCGCCCGATAAAGCTCACGATACAACGTTGCTAGTACTATTGGTTCCCAACTATACGAACGGGCAGCCTGCAAATCAGATAATAGGGACAAGTACATCAAATGGACTTTATTATTGTTGACATCCGTCATAAGTATCCCTTATAAGATGTAGTATATATGCCCGAGCAATGCACATCTTCTCCCACTCAGTTGCATTACTCGATAATATTTTGAAAATTTCCTTTAACCAGGAAAATTTCAAACTCATAAATGTAGCTTCACCATCACAGGAAGAGCATCCAAGCAAGTCATAACAAAGCGCCGCAGGTTCGAACACTTTGTTTGAATCGATTACCTAATCACTGTCAATGGGGAACCCTAGTTGCAGTGTGACATCTTCCAGTGTGATGATGCATTCCCTACACGTCAAATTAAATGTGTGCGTCTTTGGGCACCACCGCTCAACCAATGTGGATATTAAGTTGGCCCTCAACTCTAACATCTGGATCAAGGTCACTAATCCAAATCCAACGGTATCTACATAGGGCATAATTCGTTCGTCCGACCGGTAGCTCGGACCATGGACACACGCCCTCAACACCCGGTACTCACCCTAACCATATTAAATTATCACATTAGTTAAAATCTTTCAATTAAATAAAAAATTACGTGCAACTTTACATATATAAAAAATAACACATTTTTTTATCAGCACATCATTCATGCTTTCGTAATTAACACATATATAATCAAAGAACCCATTCTGAAATCTGCACAAACAATTAAAATTTTAATCATCGACTGTACAAATAAACAATATACAAATAATGACAATTACTTTTTCTTAACCAATTTTCGTAATTAACTTTTTATATATAATTTTTAATTTAAATTATATCTTAATATTATTTTTAACACAAATCTAATAATCCAAACAAAAATCTAATGTTTAATGTTATATCTTAAAATATATAATTTATTATTACAATGTAAAAAAAAAACATATACTACCAAACCAATCTTAATATTACTTTCAACACAAATCTAATCATTCAAACAAAAAATATAATGTTAAATTTACATCTAAAAACATACAAATTATTATTACAATATAAAAAAAACATACACTACCAAACCAATCTTAATATTACTTTTTAACACAAATCAAATCATTCAAACAAAAATATAATGTTGGGAGTTACTTTTTCTAATCTAATAATAACCTAATCTAAAATATAAATCATACTTTTTTTTAAATTTAATAATACAAAAAATAATTAACATACCTTAATAATTTTTTTTGAATAAACTGGTATGATTACATAGTAGTATTTGTTCATACTTTCTTAACCCTTTGACAAGGCATACACACCTTGCACACACAGGTGCTCGAGCCTGAAACCCCTAGGATGAACAACATCATCTTTTTCACTGGAACCACTTGTTGGGTTCCATACCTTAATAATTTTTAAATTTTCCTCCTCAAACCTTTTTTGGCTGTGAGTGTGGAGACCTTTGTTTTTTTTTTTTTTTAACAGAATGTGTGGTGGGTTGGAGACCAAACCCCCTTTTATACTAATCTAATCTAATCATATATCAAAAAACAAACACAAATCTAATCTAAAATATAAATCATAATTATTTTTACAAATTTAATAAAAATTAATTAACATACCTCAATAATTCTTAATTTTTTCCCTCAAACATCCAAATAAATATTATTTTTTATCCTAACCCTTCTTTTTTTTTATAATTGTGGGTGAGGGGAACTTTTTTTTAACCGTATGCCCTCTTTATACTAAAAATTTACATAATAAATTTAAAATTACTTGACAATAGAAAAAAAAAATAGAAAAAAAGATTGAAAAGTCGAAAATTAGACATAATTCGTGATTGACCGATCACGTCGATGAAGGGCTGTCAGGCCGATCAATCACTAATTCTGCCTAATTTTTTATTTTGATCCCTTCTATTCAACTATTTAAAACTTTTAAAAATGATATTAAATATTAATTTATGTCGGTGCCACTTGATACGTCAGCAACTCCATTAAAAAATTATATTTTTTTAGTATTCATACAAAAATACTTATATTTTTTGGCAACTATTGGTATCGTCGATTGCTCAAGCAGCACCAATTTTTTTTAAAAAAACTAATCATTTCATTAATCATTGCAGGCAGGTTAGTGTGGTGCCGTCAATTGCTCAAATAATGATCACTCTATCTCATTTTAGTAAATATTTTTATATTATTTAGGTAAAAACTCCTAGTTAAACTTAAGAGGTTATCAACTACTTGGGACTCGTGGGCAACTGGAATATAAGTTGACAGTATCTAAATAGTTTTAAAAGTGCTATTTCGTCAAAAAATCTTAATGGAAAATCTTTTATCCAACTGTATTAAATGTAAATAAGCTAAATTTAAAGCTATGGCATATGATCTATATACTCATTTACTTATTCCTAGGTTCTTTTATTGATGTTTTTATGAATTTTATTTTAGATGCCGGAGCAAAGCAAAAAAATAAATAAAGAGATCGAAATAAAATTATAAATTTTATAATAGTAAAAATGTAATTTCACCATTTTAATAGCCTATAATTTTATAATTTTTAAAGGATAAAATCAAATTTCTATCATTTTTAAGAGGTTAAAGTGCAATCTTACCTTTACTATTTTAAAATTTTAAAATTTTTAAAAGATTTAAATAAACAATTTTCTATTTTAGAGAGAACCGAAGCCCTTGCCAGCACCCTAATTACACCCCTATTTAGATGAATCTTGATGATAGAGTAGATGAACTTTTTGATAGTTAGAGAATATCAATAAAAATGATTATAAAATTGACTTGTTGAGTATAATGTCAATGTTACTTTTAATGTTGTTGATTTATCTCATTTTTGATATGGATGTAAATTTGAAGGCGAATCCTCTTGAGAAGTGATGCATGCACTAATGGCTTGGACAGCAAGAAAAATTTGGACAAGATTTGAATTTTCCAAAGTGAACCAATTACAAGATCAAGACTAAAACCATTTGAAAGGGTTTATTTCAAGTGAGCTCCAAACTCAAGTTCTAGAATCATCTTCAAATCTCAAGAAACTTGGAGAGCAAACTCAAGTATCTGTCAAGTAAGACTCCTTTTTGTATTGAAGAGAACTTAAACTAAACAGAGACCCGTCTCATCCTCTCTAAACCACTCTCATCATCTTGTAGCACATCCATTGGAGGTTGTGGAAAGACAAGAATCCCATAATGGTTCCCAAGTGCCATAGCCGCTATTGCATCCGCTAGCCGATTTCCTTCGTATTACTTGAACCTCCCATTCTCGTCGAAGTAAGCTAGCAATTATATATTGTAAAATAGATCTATTTTAGTTATTTTAATTGGTTGGTTTATAATTTAATTTAGTCATTTGGAATTTTCTTATTTATCAAGAAGCCTTGGAGAATTTTGTATTAACTTTAACCCACCCGAAAGTCACACTCCAAGTAAGTCTATTTATTTTACTTTTTATTTCTTAGAGTTAAATAATTGATTACTTGGCAAGCAAGTGACTGATACAAATCAATAAAAATCATTGCACATGCTACCTACTTGCATGTCAAGTAGTATGAGTAGATCTTAGGAGTGCAAGATAGTTGACTAAATCTTAGGAGGTTTAGGTTTCTTAACTTGCAAGCCAATCTTAAACTACATATAGGAAGGCATGATCGCCATTAGGATATGTACCTTTGCTCTTTCCTTTTCTTTTCTTTTTTTAATTATTAATAAAATTACTCTTAAGGGAGTTTTTCTTTCAAGATTCAATTATTGTTTGAGCTTCAAAGATTGGCAGCAACTCAACATCAAGCTTGCAACTTTTCACTCTAATTTGCTAGGTTCATAATTTAGAGAGAGTTGGTTAGAATCCTATGATTATCGTTGTTGGTTACTCACCCAAAAGGGGCGTGGGAACACTTATCCATCATTCCAATTTCATCTTTATACCTTAAAAGGGCATTTTATCCGTAACAAAGATGGCAGCAACAACTCAATTAATGCATCCTAACTTCCAACTTAGATAATACACATTATCTAAAGCCAAGCCAAAATCACCCTTACATGGAAGCACAATTAGAATATCATGGTAGTAGGATAATTGCCATACAAGATAGTCATGTCTTCGTCCATATGGGCTCTGTGAAACTAGTATTCAGACAAATTGGCAACGCAAGGCTTTTGTATTCAGTTGGCTGACAGAATACTAAAGATAAAAAAAAATAAACTTTGATCCAACGTATGGCACTGAATACGAGCGTAGAACAAACCAAGTTTAATTGGATGAAAAAAGGGCAACGAGTAGCGTGCCACCCAAATAAACCTTGGACAACATTATGAAAACTAAACTAAACTAATCTGAATCTACAACTTTCAAGCATGATGACTATATGACTGCTATAACACCTGGAGGTTGAATGCTTTTCCATGGATTGACAAAGACCAAATGCTGACACCATATACTACCGAAGTTCTTCCTCTCCCCACACTGAACTCCCACAAGCAAGATAGCATTCATTCACGACGCCCACAACAATCCCCTTTTGGTTGATCTGTACAGTGTGGGGCAAGAATAATGCTCTAAGTGAACATATGGTCTGATCATTAACTCAGGCTGACTGCAACGTCACCTTCTCCGCAGCTGTGCTCTGATACTCAGCACAAGCCTCCGGGGTATCTTCTTCACTAGGTGGAACCAGCTGCCAGAACAGTGGTAAGTACTTGTCCCATTCAAGCAAAATCATAGAGCCTTTGGCACTCCCAGTTTTTTCCTTCACCATGAAGATTTAAAGTAAGGGCATTGTTCAAGAAAATAAAGGCAAAGCACATAAAGAACTTAATACCGCAATAGAAAATCCGACATTTGTAAAAGTAGTTTTTGAACTTGATGGCAATACTCATTGCATGAGATAGTATTGATATTATAATCGTAGTCTTCAAATTGAAAAAGAGGATGTCCTTGATTAATTCACTCAGAAAATAAAGAAAATCAAAGTGTTTTCCGTAATAGAAGTAGCAGCAGGGGATAAAATTACAATTAGCAAAAATCATAATAAATGACTATATTTCTATATTCATGTTACTGATTTATAGCCTAGTGTATTCAAGACTTCATTTTCGTTCAGAAAATATAATAGGAATTTTGAAACAAAGAATAGAATATACATGTGTGCATATATATATACATCACAATTCAGCATATAAAAGAAAGGTATTATTGATGTGTTTGTGAGAACTATTTGCTAATGGACAAATCACTTAAAATTCGTAGGAACAGATTTTGTTTGAAGAATATACTATACAGAAAAATTGTTAATCATCACTATTTAATCTTTTGGGAATCTTGAATTTTTAAAATTTTACTTCATATAAAAGAAATTCCTCTAAATTTTAACAGCATTTTATACTCGAGGTTTAGAGTTTTGAGGGGGGCAGATTAGTTTTCATGTACCATTTGAAGAGCCTAAACTAAATTCACCATGTACATAAGAGAGTACTAAAACTTAGCCAGACCATGGTGTCAAGTGGCTCTGCCACTGCCCACTTGTCAGCAAGCAGTGGCTCTTAACCTAAGAAATATGTGACAAGTCAAATTGTTTATTGTGCTGGTTCATTATGATTGTTGGACAATTGAAGGTGAACTTACAACATGGGCCTCGATAAGGCTCTTAAGCTGCATCTGTCCAACAGGGGCAGTTACTCTTTGGATCTTCACAATTTCCTTATTTACCTGATCAAACATTTAAAAATTGTAAAGATGTGAATCTGAAGGAATATTGATGGAAAGCTAATGACAATAGTATGATATATTTTTCTCATAGTTATTTGAGCAATTAGAAGAACCAGAACAAAAAAATTACTTTCACTGACTTGCATCCCTATAGACTATACTTATGTGCTACAATTGTCAAAAGTGAAGCAAGCAGACTGGAAATGTGCAAGAGGCCTTCATTGCAAAATCTATGTATCTAATGCTTTGGTTAACAATTGGAAACCTCAAAACTAGAGGAAATTGATGTTCAAAAGGGTATTTTTCCTCTTCTTTTAGTAGAGGGTGGGGGAAAAGAAAGTATTCCGAAGTTTAGAATCTAAGAAAAAAAATATCAGTAATAGTAAGGAGAATTTAAGTAGATAGAAAGGGGAGAAAAGGTAGAAGCATTAAAATATTTTATAAACTTTGACCACGTTCCGTTTGGGAGCAGCTGAAGAAATGGGACACAACTGATGACTGATGGCATGCAATTAGTTAAGAATCATTTCCTATGGCAACAGAGGTCTCATCACAAATTAACCACAGCATTTCCAGAAATTATATTCAAGGATGCAAGATCGTTAAATACTTTCCAATGTATATTAAATTAAGAAGCCAGGATATAAGTGAGGAAGATAGGCCACTTCTGCTCAAACCTTGGATATTAGAGTATCATCCTCATCCAGTAAGTATGCTAAACCTCCAGTCATTCCAGCAGCAACATTTCTCCCCACTCTGTCAAAAATAAATGCAACATTCAAAGAATTACATCATTTTTTTTGGGGAGGGGGGGGGGGGGAGGCTAATTGAATTGCATCAAGTAGTTTAGTGACAACCAGTACAAAAAATAAACCATTACTCACTTTCCAAGTACAACCACACAACCACCGGTCATGTACTCGCAGCAATGGTCACCGGTGCCTTCAACCACTGCTTGGGCAAGTGAGTTTCTCACAGCAAAGCGCTCTCCAGCCTTCCCTCTAACAAAGATTTGTCCACCTGTTGCTCCATACAAACATGTATTTCCTACAATAGTTGCATCCTCAGGGCAAAACCCAGGATTCTCTACAGGGGTTACTACCAACTCACCTCCAGCCATACCCTTGAAATATTCATAGAGTTCATATCAGATTCTATGAACAAACAATGAAGTTCAATCATACCTTGAAGGTTCATTTAACACTTATTCTTATATTCTAATTTAACTTGAGAGTTGGCTAACAATGTTTACAAATCAGTTTAGGCTATATACCAGAGTGACAGTTGTAACAGACACACACACAAACACATACTTGGAAAAAGAATTTTTTTGACATAGTTTACATGTTTAGATTGTTTCATACCTAGTTAAGTCTATAGTGGTCAGAGTCCATTAAAAAAAACTGAATCACAAAATCGCATGTTTTTACTAACCAAGTTCAAAATTATAGAAAATCAATAGCGCTTTTTTCGAAATATTAAAATTATCCAACAGAGCATGTAGATAGCAATTTAGTCACAATACCTTTCCCACATAATCGTTAGCTTCTCCAATAAGTCGAATATTCATTCCAGGAGTCAGGAAGCATGCAAATGACTGCCCAGCACTACCAGTAAATCTACGGACAAGAAGAAAACTGTTTTAGCTTGCATGACACAGATGCATTTTTAAGCACAAACGTCAACTATTTAGAAGTTGGATCTCACGTTATATTAATCTGCCCAGCAAACCCAGTGTCACCATATCTTTTTGCAATCGCACCTGCTATACGACCACAAACAGCTCGGTCCACATTGTATATCTTTATAGTCTTATGTACCTCTTTCTCCTTTTCAATTGCATGAGATACCTGAATGAATGAAAGAAGTTTCCTAATTGCTGACTATTACTAACAACTCATACTAAAAGTATCGCAAAACAAATTAAATTCAATTAACAATTTTCATAACATAGTTCAAACATTAAAATCTACCTTAATGACTTTGTTTCCTTATATTGCAATTTTGTGTGTCTATCAACCAATCTAGTTCCTATAAAGGCATCACTAATTGGCTACAGGTGAAGAGACCCAATGAATACAAGGTTACAATAAAATAAGAATTTACCAATTTATGTAACCCTTATAAAAAAATCACGTAGGAATTAACAATCCCCGGTACATTGAGGTGGCATTATAATATGTTATAATATGTTACCATCCACCTAAAACCAATTAGAAATAATGGAAGGGGGCAACTCAAATACAACGAAGAAGAGATCGGAGACTTCACCAATGTGAAAAAAAATCACTTATTATATGTTAATGGATAAAGTCAAAAAAGAAAATTATGTTTTTCCAAACCTAACAGAAGCCCCTTTCCGAACTCCAAACAATTTTATTGAAAGTTCAGAGATTTTTATATTCTACCATCTAGCACTTGAGTTTATCCCAACCTGTACCTGAATTTAGTAGCTTTTGTGTTCAGATAGAGATTAGCATAAGGATTATTAAGAATAGCCACAAAGTCCTTGACAGTAGAAATTCTTTGAAGTATCTTATATAAACTTAGAGAGTAGAAAGATCTTATGGGCCAAACCTATTTTAGGAAAGGCCATTAATTTCGATTCTCTAGTTAAGTGTTAGGTTGTGGTTTTATTTCTGTTTTTTTGGTTTCTTGGTTGTTATTTTATTTCAGTTAGGTTATTTCATTTTTAGAATAGATTTCCTATTTATGCAATAAGTTTGTTCCTTATTTAAAGGGACGTATGGAATAATAAACGCTAAACAAAACTTTTTTCACAGGTTTCTCTCAAACGAGTCCTAAGGTTTCAATCTTTCTTTAACGAACTGAACTATCCATCACAATAGGTCATTACAGGAATCGAAGTAAAGGGAAGACAATTGACTTCAACTTCCCTAGCAATCGTCACGTGACAATATATTTGTGTGTTTATAACAATTTGGTATCAGAGCCTACCACAATGGGCGATTATGTATGAGCATTGGTGCAAACTATTATGGAAACCATGGTGTAAGCTAGGTTTATTGATCTCAAAGGTCGCAAAAACAGCCACCTTACAATATGTAAACCCTAATTTCTGACTTAGGTAAATAGACAATTGGGGATGGTGATGCAACCAGTACTACAACCCAACACTAAGAACCTCTCCCATTAGTTACTGGAGGAGGCACAATACCACCATTCCTAGGTGGGGTGGTTCTGCCAGTTGAAGTTGTTCTCAAGTACACAAAATTAGTTTTTCCTACTTTTGATGGTTTGGAAGATTCCTTGATTTGGCTGTATTGTGTGAACAAATCTTCAAAAACCAACACACCAATGAGGTAGACAAGGTAAGTTTGGAAGCCTTCCACGTTGGGTGAGGCACATCTTAGGTACTATTAGATCAAATTGGAGGGCCATGTGATAAACTGGTTAGAATTCCATAATTGTCACTCCTTTTATTTTGGTCCTCCAGTGGGCAGAAATCCCTTCGGAGATTCGACTAGTTTGAAACCGATCAAAACTTTAGAGCTTTATCAGCAATAACTTCAAGAAAAATTAGCATGAGCAAGTCAATACATTTAAGGAAACCAACATGTTGGGTTATTCATGGCTGGACTGCATGATTCCATTCAATTAGATGCTCAAATGCGCAAACCATTGATTTAGCCATGACTATAAGCCTTGCTAGAGCCTATGAACAGAAGTAGCAAATGCAATGTGTCAAAAATAGTCATAAAGGAACTTGGCAAGTTAATGAGGGCAGTTTCAAATTCCATGTGGATGTAACAATTTTGGCACCTAACTTACTAAAGGCAGCACTATGTTAAGGGAACTATTGAAGCAAAATCGATATATCATCTAGCCACTTTTAAAGATACGAGCAAAAATGGCAGAGAGAAGGATGAAGGGATTATGTCATAATTCTGATTAACAGTATATGGTTAGGTAACAATGTAAGAAGCTCTTTTTGCAGATCTGAATGACGCAAAACCAAAAACTAAAACTGAGACTGAACTGGGTTGAATTATATCATCAAGTTATCATGAATTCAAGCTTGAGGAAAATCTTTTATTTGTCGGTGGGGGCATAATTATGAGTCAAACCTATGCTAGGAAAGGTCATTAATTTCTATTCTCTAAGTAAGGCTTAGACTGAGATTTTATTTCTTAGGTTTCGTGATTGTGATTTTATTTCAGTTAAGTTATTTCCTATTTAGAATAGGTTTCCTATTTAGAATAGGTTTCCTATTTATGCAATAAGACTAATCTTTATATAAAGAGATGTATGGAATAATAAATCCCTAAGCAAAATTTCCATAAAGAAACCCTAGAAAGATCTAAGTCTGTCTCTAATGAGTCCTAAGGTATCTCCCTTTGAAGAGCTGAACTATCAATCAAGGTCGTTACAAGAATAAAGATAAAGGGAAAACAATTGACCTCCTTATCAATCTCCCTATGACTCTGTCCCATTTGTGTGTTCATAACAAAAGATTTATTTATGAAACTTTGCAACTATAACTACCGACTATGACATCTTTCATTTGAAATTCTCCTAGAGCCCTTGAGTGCAACATAGTTACCTAGGAAGACTAAGTACTTACAAAGGATATGGCTCAAGTATGACACAATATGGAATGGAAATGGTGACATGTCAACTTCTAAGATTTAAGGATATAGAAGTGGAATTATATCATAAGAAAAAAATTATTTCAATAGATTTTAACTAAGCATACAATAAAAAACTTTTATTTTCTAAAATAAAAATGTTTTCTTATAATAAGCTACTAAGGAAATAGCTTTGTAAATAAAGTCAACATCCTTTTGTTTGTCTAAATCTCACAAGGTCCTCTTCATGTCCCAGTCAAGAAAAAAGCCATTGATCATGAATGTGAAATTACATAAACATGCAAGTGTTACCTCAGGATCAGCAAGTAAAGTATCATCCAGAACAAGACCATTTGAGTGAACTTCTTGAGTTCTGATGGCAGTACTGCTCCATTTTGGTAATCCAACATTCTAGGAACCAGAGACAGTTTTCATGTTGAGTGCAGATAAAAAATAAGCATGTTCACCAGAAGAAAAAAAACCCTCATGTGATGAGAGAAGGCAATGACTCAAAAACATACCGACAAGATATAATTCAGATCAAGATGCTGGGTTTTCACTAGTGAGATATCTCGTGGTTTTAGCAAATCTGTTCGTCCAATTATATCATCCAACTTTTCATAACCCAGTTGTGCTAACATGCCACGCACCTGAAAGTAATAAAAATAATTCTATTAGACGAGAAAGAATACAGAAAAGAAAAAGCGAGAATGATAATCTAAAATGAATTCTAAATTGAGGAAAAGGAATACAAAACCCCATCAAGAATAAGGATCATGGGTTACCTCCTCTGCAACATATAAAAAGAAATTGACAAGGTCACCAGGCACGCCAGGAAATCTTGCACGAAGTTCTTCTCGCTAATGTTGAAATAAGAATACATATTAATAACAAAAAGTAGGGGATAGTACATTACATACGAGCACAAGCAATCATAGCATCATACAAGGGAAAGGGTATCCTAGTACCTGACTGGCAACACCAACTGGGCAATTATTTGTGTGACAAATACGAGCCATAACACATCCAGTGGCAATCATTGCCAAAGAGCCAAAGCCATACTCATCAGCACCCATCGCTGCAGCCATTAAAACATCAACTCCGCTTCTGAAACCACCATCGACTCTAAGAATTACCCTTTCTCTTAGTCCATTTTCAATGAGAGTCTGTCAAAGATCAATGATTTAACATTGCTCTTATTCTTTCAAATTAAAAAAAAAAGGCATTGCTCTTATCAAATGATAAATAAATTTCCATGATTTAATTGGTAGGATAACGACACCTGGTGGGTCTCGGTAAGTCCAAGCTCCCAAGGACCACCAGCATGTTTAATGGAACTTATAGGACTAGCTCCAGTACCGCCATCATGACCAGATATCTGCAAAAGCAAATTACAGTTGTCAGATGAGTTTGGATGGATTCCTAAGAGCTATATTCAAAAACAGCATTCTAGATTTTGCTTTCCCCTTATTACATTTATATATTAATATAAATTCATAATTGAACAGAAAAGAAATGAAATGAAAAGGAAAATAGTAGCATTAAAAACATAAGAAATCTAGACAATGAACAGGGACAACACCGTATCTCGTGAATAACCAAGGCATATATCAGCTTTGCAAGGAAGACAACTTGAGTTGCTAGCACCACTGGTTCCACCAGATAAAAATGTCGAAAATCCAATAGTGCAAGATTTTTTTCAGTTTGGCTGTGAAGAAACTTTTGAGATTCATGATCAACTTAAAATAACTTTTATCTTGATGCAATCAACTTCACAAGAGGCGCTTTGTGGCAGATAATAATTATGCCAAGAGTTTAATCTTCTTCAGCATGCCACTTTAACGTGGAAACTTCAAAGAAGCAGATGGAAAACTAGGAAAGGAGCTGAACCGCTGAGACCAACAAACTAGTGAGTCTTGAAATTTACATTTACATTTCTTTTAATTGTCTATTTAACTCTACTATAAAAGTTCTGTAGGCAGAAAGTTTGTATTAATGAGCTTTGTAGGATTGAGAATTTAAAAGAGATATAAATCAAACCAAAGTTTTTGATAAACTTAGTATAGACTGAATATCACCACTTTCAGCTAGAACTTTAAGAATTGTGGTCCTCTATTGTCTGTTCACCACAAAACTCTACTTCAAATGTTTTCTCTTATTCTTTTAACAATTATTTCAAGTTCTAAACTATTAAGTGTGATAAAACATTAAATTTAAAAACAAAACAAAACAAACATTTCAGCATTCATTTCTTATTCCAAAATCAACATGAATCATAGAGCATAAATCACCAGCTCAATATGTTTAGAGTGCTTCCAAAACATGGCATTTAATTTCTTTTATTAAATTAAAGGGCCTGCATGAAATGTAATTTTTACATTAAAGTTATTCAGCCTCATTTTTACATTCAAGTTAGCTAAGTTATTCAGTCACATTTTTATAAAGTTAGCTAAGTCTATGAAGTTTTAATTCAGATTTACTAATTTTCTAGTAGTTTTTACTTGGTTTGATTTATTTTTTCCATGATAAAATTAGATAAATTTTTACTTTCGAAAGTGCAAAGTGAGAAGGAGCTTCGAGGTGCGAAGAGACAAAGGTTGCAAAAATGCATCAGATGTGTAAATAGTTAATATTACCCGCTTTCTTACGAGTAAAGGCACATCTAATGAATAAGGTTAAAAAAAATTAAACAGAACTTCAATCAGGTGGGCCTTTTATGCCTAACGCCTTACAAAAAACACACATAGGCACACCAAGCATGTTGCTTATGAGATGCATTTGACCTAAAAGGGTCTAAGGCACCTTTGTTATTTCACGCTAAGGCGCAACACACAGGCACACACCTTGACAGCTCGGATTTCTTTCATGTATGAATTTCCTTATTTATCTATTTGTTTCTTTTTTTTGTTTGTTTGTTTAAAATTTAGGGGGAGCTTCAAATACAAGATCTAGCTTTATTCTTAATTTCATTTTCATGTAACATTTAATGCATTTAAATCTAAGGGAAAACAATGTTGATGGTGTTCTTTTGCATATTTTGCAGGTGCAGAGAAAAAATCAGCTTCACAAATTATAGGTATTTTAGATTTATTTTCCCTCTTTCATTTCCCTATTTGTTTATTTACTTTTTTTATGAAATTTTATGATGTTTCTCTAGTGTGTATCAATGTTTTGTTATATTCATTGTAATAAGGTTATAGTGGTTTTAAACATAATGTTGGGGCTTTCTCTTAGCTCTCTATGAATTTTTTTTTTCTTTTTTTCTTTTATATTAACTTTTTCCTCATATTAAGGTTTTGCAGTCATAAGTTTTCTGGTTCTGGGAAGTCTTTCAAGTGATATAATGACTTTTATGCTCTTCTTTGCTGCAGATAGCTTCCTCTAGAAAAGTTAATCTTTGTACTTTAATATTACTTTTTCCGCTGCACTTACTTTATTCATCATTAGTTGTTAATCTTAAAAATTACTAGTAAGACTATATAATCATTAGGAAACAATTTCACCAGTGATACCTGGGTTAAACACGAGAATACTTTTAGCAGCAGAAAAATGCATAAACAACTCTAAGCACATTGGCAAGGCACAACTTATGTGGATACACCGTCTTGAGAAAAAGATTGATTAGTGTTATGCAATTGAAGAAACCAGAAATAATAATAATATTCAAGGGCATAGATATAAAACAGAAGGAACATGACACAGCTAAGAGCTCAGGATATTGGTAATATATTAGGATGATTCACCTGTATGATATCAGCATTAGCCTTTGCAACCCCAGAAGCAACTGTTCCGATTCCAGCTTCTGCCACTAGCTTTACAGATACCTTAGCCTTAGGGTTGACCTAAATATTTGGTAAATATAAGATAGTATTCTTATCAGCACTCCAAGGATACCGCTTTTAGTAAGGCTAAACAGATTAGAACGGTAATCTGGTTGCTGAACTAAAAACATGCGCAATTAGCCCCCACAACTCTGGCAACCATAGCAATTTAGTACAAGCAACCATTACCTCAACCTTCTTTTGTTACAATGAAAGCGATTTTGAACATTTAAAAAATTGGTTTTCAAGGCAACAAAGGCATCAGGAAAAATTTTGGAACTTAAAATCGGTTTGGATAAATAAACAACTGATTTTGAGTTTCTAGAAGCATTCCTCGAATTCAATTTGGCTGGAAAACGGACTACAAGATGTTGAAAACCTATTTCATGCCACAAAAGCAAGTTGGTTGAACAGTGTTCATGGTTAAACTAGATAAATGTCTTTGAAGTTCACTGAAACTGTTATAGTGCAGGTACTATAGGCATAAATCAAATCTAGATTAAACATGACGCAATCAATTACCTGATGTAGGTCAAAAATCAATTGTGCAAGATCTTCAATAGAATAAATGTCATGGTGCGGAGGTGGAGATATAAGTGGAACACCTGGTTTAGAATTTCTTAACTTTGCAATATATGCACTAACTTTTTTCCCCGGCAACTGACCTCCTTCACCTGGCTTTGCACCTTGTGCAATTTTGATTTCCAACTGATCAGCATTGGCCAAGAATGTTGGAGTAACACCAAACCGACCAGAAGCAACCTGAAGAAATAGTGATCATGAGAACAAAAGGAACAATTTACATGACTGCTCGATATGTATCAAAAGCATACCCTGCTCCCTATCTGCTAAACTACTCTATATGTATCAAAAGCACAGACAACTCCTAGCAGATCAGGACCACCAGGTTTATCTATGTTCTTTCCATCTAATAAAAAAACAAGTGTTTATGCCAGTCTTGACTTTAGAATCTGGTGCCAAAAAAGACAGATCGCCTCCATATTGGTATTTAATTATTTTTCTTTAAAAAACCAAAGATTGAGAAGTATTGAAACTTTACCAAAAATGGGCCCAAACATAAGGAGATTCAAGAATTGAAATCATTGTATTGTTTTTTTTTTTAAATGTACTTTTAACTTCTTAGAATAAATTTCTAAAAGAAATTCCTAGTTGTATTTTTTGTGACAGAAAAAATAACAAGATAGCTAAGAGAAGTCACATTTGAAACCAAAGATAGCTAAGCGCTACACAGTTATGGTGCAAAAGCATAAATCAATGCAAATGTATACCATTCACGTGGTGCAGATAACAACAGATGTATTGTTTCAAAAATCAGTGCCCTAAAGAAAACCTCATGAGGTCAACATGACATATGACAGAATCATATGAAACTTTTTCTAAGCAAAGTTCTGTTTCATAACCTGTTTAATAGCACTCGTAGCAGTATCACCATTTTGAAGACCTTTGAGATGTGGCAGTGTGGGAGAATACCCATCAACAACATCAGTAAGTGGTCTCCAGCGAATTGGATCCTTGGAGAAAGTAAACAAAAACCATTAGTTTCTTCAATTTATTTTCTTATGTTTGGTGGGTTAAGGGAGGGGAAAAAAAAACAGGCCATTCTCCTACAGATAGGAAGACCTGAACCAAACCTATCAATGCCCTATAGCTCCTCAGCTAAGCAAACAGACACATGTCAAGATTATTGTGCATAAGTTTGAAGATTATTCTGGTCTATAATTTACTTGCAAAATGAGAACCTAATAGAATGGTAGATAGAATAGGCACTTCCCATGAATTTACTCATGGCAGTGACCTTTTCTTTTGAAATAGCAAATGCTATGAGTTACTGACCAAAGGAGTAACTTTAACACACAAACACACACAATGTGTGTGTATATATATATATATTGCTCAAAAGAAATATGAAAGACAACAAAGAAGATATATCTCCAGTCCTGGATTACCTCGCCGCCTTCTCCTGAATTAGACTTTCCACCTAATCTATTCATAGCAATGGCTATTGCCTCATGAGTTTCCCTTGAAATAGCTCCAAGTGACATTCCACCAGTGCAAAATCTTTGAACAATGGATAAGGCGGGTTCAACTTTCCCAACAGGAATTGGTGCACGATTACTTTTGAATTCAAGAAGATCACGGAGAACCTGCATTTAAAATAATAGGAAAAGATCATGTAATTCTATAGGCATAGCATTGAAACCATAAAGAAGGGATATCATATGTATTGACTAACATTGACTGGACGACTGGCCAAGTGCTGCTGATAAATTGAAAATGCACTTTCACTCTTCTCGCGGACAGCTTTATGAAGTAGTTTTGACATCTCAGGGTTGTTTGCATGATACTCCCCTTTAACAATTAAATAATAATTAAGAAAGAGATACAAACAAAAGAAGGTGAAATCGAATATACTCAATATACCATTGCGCTTGAGAATATTATTAAATCAGCGATAACTGATGTGACAGAATTTAGGCTAAGATGATGTTAGGTGAGAAAACCGGGCAGGTCCCTCTATTATAGGAACTCGTTCAAATTAGTGCCTATAGTACTAAATAATCAGTTTAGTCCATAAACTAGTCAAAAGAATCAAATAAGGACAAATTTTAATAGAGTTAATATTCACTGTTTAAAAAATCTCATTTATTGTTTAATAGAGTTAAGATTTTTAAAGGTTTTATGGTTCTTCCAATGAAATCTTTTGTTTGGAATTGAACTCCAAATGAAAAGAAAAAAATAATCACGCCATTTTTTAAATATTAAATGTTTACTCTATTAAAACTTAGCCTTATTTGATTCTGTTTGCTAGAATAAGGACTAAATTGATCTATTTAATAGTAAAGAGATTGATTTGAACCAGTTCTTATAATAGAGGGACCTAAAAGATACTTTCACCAATGATATTACCTCCTAGCTAATCTGCATGAGTTACAACTAAAATCCAGCACATTGTTCAATCATTTCCAGATAAAGTATCTTATTATCAAAATAGAAGAGATACCAAATTATAAATAAAATCATGTATTTGCCTTGACAGCACATAAATGCACAAACATTTTGAGAATAAGGGATACCTCCAGGTCTGAATTGTATAAATCCAAAATTTTCCAATCTTTTAGCTGTATCTTCAGAGAAAGCCTTCACCCAAAAAGACAATGTCTCCCTCGCTAACTGTAGAAAACAAGAATCATAGAAAACAAAATCAAATGAAACAGAAGTAAACAACATAATAACACCCTAATCAAAATATTAAGAATAGATGACTTAATCAAAGCCCCTGAGGTAGGGTAGAGGGAAAAAGATGAAAAGTAGACTAGAAACTCAAAAAATTTGGAGAGCATGTCAAGGCCAAGGGACATTTCAAAATCCCAAAGTCTCAATATACTGTCAATAAAAAGATAACCTAGAACTCGGGGAAAATATGGACAGTAAAAACAAGTAAGCTACTCCCTAAACCCTAGTGCTTGGAAAATAAGAACAAATGACAAAACAAATATAAAATGCCAGGAGAGTTCATACAAAAATAGAAAATTTGATAAGAATGCATCCTTAAATATTCCATTGAATCAGCATCAGACATCCATGAATGACAAATCAAAATTCAACATTGGCTGGTTTCCTTCTCTGGTAAATGAACGAAAGGTTACTGTGGGAGTCCTCTGGAAGTAATAATATCATTTGATACTAACCTGGTTGTCAGTCTCCCAAAGGCAGAACACTAGTTTTTCAAGTTGAGACATTACAGGATAAATACATATCTAGAAATTAATACCAATGGTCAATAGAATTAGTCTAAAGCCTTGACAGAACAGAATAAAACCAGTATGTGCCATGCCCTGTCAAGTTCATTACACATGAGAAACAAAAAATGATCAATATAAAACCAAAACACAAAATTGAATTGGCACTTCATATCATTGTCTCAAAAATAAGTTCGAAAAAAGAATGATAAAAAATATTACTTCACAAGAACAAACACAGATTTTCTGATACCAGGATACTATTAAACTTAAAGAGCAAGTTGTAATTCTAACCTCATCAAAAGTTAATCCACCAATCTTTGACACACTCCCGGAAAATGCAAGATCCACTATTTCCTTTCCCAATCCATAAATCTCAAATATTTGAGCACCACAATAACTAAATAGAGAACAAAAAAAGTAAATTAAGTTTAACAAATACATATTTAATCATTAAAATTTATATTAAATCCTTCAAACCCATTTTTTATTCAAAACACATACCTTGAGAGTAATGAGATGCCCATCTTAGAAAGAATTTTGAGGAGACCAGCTTTGATTGCCTAGATCATGACAAATAATTAGCGTATACGCAAACTATAAGAAACTCGACTAGCCAGTTGTGTGGGGGAAATGGTGGCCTGCTTAGACTAGTAACATGCATAAAAATGAGGTAAGTTTGAACTAATCAAACATGTTGAACCAGGTTAAATCAGAACAGTTCAATGTTGAACCAGTTTAGAGATTGTTGAGAATCTTTGATAGCATTAAATAGTATCTTTAGAGATTATAGCCTATTTTTAGAGATTCTAATTAAGATATATTATTCTAATTAAGAGATATTATTTCCTTAGTTGATTCAATGCTACATGTATATATAGTTTGACATATTTCTAAAAAATATATACTTTGAGAGAGTTTTTTCCTCAATACATTAGACTATTCATCTCTAATTTCATCATGATTCATCTCTAATTTCAACAGAGATTATTTTTATAATTTCAAGTTTAAAAAATTAAGGGAAAAATTATGATATTTGAACCCTTAATCCTATGTATTCAAGTTAAGGACTTAACCATTGAGTCAATTGTATCCCCAGCTATAGCCTCTATTATGGGTTGAACCTATTTAGGAAAGGCCATTAGTTACTTTCAATTCTCTAATAACGGCTTAGGTTATGAATTATTTCTATCCTTAGTTTTCATGATTATGGTTTTATTTCAATTGATTTATTTTCCTTAAGAACAGTTTCCTCATTATTTAACAAGATAGGTCCTTATTTAAAGGGACCTATGAAATAATAAAATCCTATGTAGAACTTCTATAAAAAACCTAAAGAGATTTAGGTCTCTCTAACGATTCCTAAGGTCTCAATCTTTAATAAGTTGAACTATCAATCCCAAACACATAGTCATAACAAATTGGCTTCGAAACCTACCATAATGGGCGATGACATCTGACCTTACACAAACTCCTTGGTGGAGGCTAAATTCATTGACATACAAAATCGTATGAACAACCACCTCCAACAATTTACTCTCCGAATGCAAGAACAAGTGAAAGCTCTCTTCTTTGATTTGTAAAACAGCAAATGGGGATGGAGAAACAGAGAGTTCGACAACACAACTAAACCAGGCGCACTAGGCACCATCCACTAGGGAGGTGTAAAGCCATCACCATTGGGTAAGGTGATTCCACCAGTTGGACAAACAATTCCCAATTACACAAAATTGGATTTCCCTACTTTTAATGGATCGGAAGATCCCTTGTTCTGGTTGCATCGAGTAAACAATTTTTTGAAAACCAATCCACCAATGAGGCAAACAAGGTAGGCTTGGCAGCTTTTGACATGTTGGGAAAGGCACAATTTGTCCCGGTACTAGTTTACAGAATGGTTTGACTCAATTTGATGCTAAGATACAGTTTTTTAGAACTGACAATGGTACAGAGTACAATTTTGATACCTATTTGGAGTTTTATGGGATAATTCATCAAACAACTTGTCCCGGTACTAGTTCACAGAATGGGGTTGCTGAAAGGAAAAACAGGCATTTGCTAGAAGTCGTCAGATCTTTTATGTTTTCCATGAACCTTCCAAAACCATTCTAGGGGGACACAATTCATATAACCGCCTACCTTATTAATAGAATGCCACTCAAAACCCTTAATTTCAAGAGTCCCTTGAAAACTTTACAAGGTAAAAATAATTATACTGTTCCTCCCAGGATATTTGGATGTGTCTGTTATGCCCATGATCGAAAAGTAAGCAAATTAGATCCACAAGCCCCTACATGCGTGTTCATTGGGTATTCTCCGACACAGAAAGGTTACAAGTGTTATCATCCTCCTTCACGAAGAACTTTCGTTAGTATGGATGTTACATTCAGAGAAACTGAGCCCTAATATTGTACAACTCAATCACCTCTTTAGGGGGAGAACAATGAGAGAGAAGAAGTGATACTTGGCTCAGTAACTATTGAAAACTTTATTCCAGAAAACACCATTGTTCAAGGGGAAGCTACTGCTCAAGGGAAGACTACTGTTCAAAAGGAGATTGTTAGGCCTTTAGACAAACAAGATTCGAAAAAGTATTCAAGAAGGCTTAGAACAGAAGAAGACACCATGCAACCTACTATGTGCCAAGAATCTTCCTCTTCTGGTGAGTTACCCCCTAATGATTTAGATAAACCTATTGCCCAAAGAAAAGGTGTTAGATCCTGTACTAGACACCCTATGTCTAACTTTATCTCTTATGACTAATTGTCCCGTCCCTATAAAGCCTTTGCCTTGTCTTTGTCCTCTGTGTCTATTCCACAGGATTGGCGTGAAGCATTTGAAGATCCCAAGTGGAAAGAAGCCGTGGTTGAAGAAATGAAGGCACTGGCAAAGAATGAGACTTGGGAGCTAGTAACTCTTCTAGTAGACAAGAATTTGGTGGGATGCAAATGTGTGTTTACTGTGAAACACAAGTCTGATGGTTCAATTGAAAGGCACAAAGCCAAATTGGTTGCTAAAGGCTTCACTTTAACTTATGGAGTAGATTATCAAGAGACGTTTGCCCCTATTGCCAAAATGAACACCATCAAAATTTGTTATCTTGTGCAACCAACCTTGACTGGAACCTACAACAATTTGATGTGAAGAATACATTCTTACATGGAGACTTAGAAGAGGAAGTATATATGGAGATTCCTCCTGGATTTGATATACAGGTTGTCTTTCGCATTCTACACTACCTAAAGTCTACCCCAAGAAAAGGTCTCCTCTTTTCTAAACATGGTCATCTCCTCTTTTATAGAAGCATTTGGATGATAAGAGGTCTACATCTGGATATTGCACACTTGTGGGAGGAAACTTAGTCTCTTGGAGAAGCACGAAGCAAAGTGTGGTTGCTCAGCCAAGTGCTGAGGCAGAATACAAGCAATTGTGGTTATTAAAAGTTATGGAGGAATTAAAGTTGTCGAATAAGGGAAAATTATCCTTATATTGCAACAACAAAGTCACCATCAGTATAGTGCAAAACCCAATACAACATGATCGAACAAAGCATATAGAAATTGATTGACACTTCATCAAAGAAAAGTTGACTACCGGCATCTTGGGCTTAAGTCATATAGCCTCTGACAAGCAATTAACCGATGTGTTCACTAAAGGACTTAACAACAGAAGCTATCATAATTTGGTTTGCAAATTGGGCATGTGTGACATTCATGCACCAACTTAAGGGGGAGTGTTGACAGCTTATCTCAGCTAATCTCAGTACTGATTTTTAGGGATTAGATTAGCTTAAAATTAGGATTATTGATTTAATGTATTGATTATGTTTCCTTAGTTAGGCCTATTCTTTTAGTATAAATAGCCATGTAAATTTTTCTATTTTAATATACAAAAGAAAAGGATTCCTATTATCAACATGTCAGAAATGATAGCAATTGCTTTTCTTACCAATATATCACCATTTTCTATCACATTACAAGCAAACTTAAGAAAATCAGTAGCAAGGATATAAAACATAACAAGTCCTGAAGTAAATGAAGATAAAAGAAATTCATATATGACAAAGACGATAAAATATCCCAAAAATATTTCATCATTTGATATACACTGACCTTGCAAAAGTTTGTTTGTGCTTGCTCGATTGTCACAGTAGGCATTTTTCCATTCCGCATCAAATTCACAGTTTTAGAACTCAAACGCCACTGCCGACAAGTCTCCAATGCCAAGTATGGACATACAGCACTGCAAAAATGACATTAGCAAAAAAAGTGAAGCAATTTCAAGATTTGAAGACAAAAATAGGTTTTACGAACCAAAGAACAGAATCATAAGAACTAGATGAACAAAAATAAATACATGAAAATGGAATAAACCACCTAATTATTGCTCACATGCCAAATAAATGTTATCAACAACTTATCTTCAGACCATAAATCATAAACTTCATACTAAAATGATCTTTAATGAGAACAAAACTTCAAGTAAGAGATGCAGCAAATATTAATTTACAAATTACACACCCATCCAAAATGGGAAAATTTTATTTTTCACCATGTAGTAGGTCCAATCAATTGTACTCTTATTTTACCATGTAAGGGTTTATGTGGTAAATACACCATGAACTTTTTTTTTATACTTTCCATAAAGAAAATCACTTGCCTAAAACATTAGCCATAACTTAAATCAAAAAGCATAAATCTTTGTTTAAAACATGTGCACAAGCATACAAACATAAATAGAAGTATTCACTTGTGGATGTGTAAACGACAACCATTTCCCTAATGACTATCTTTTACTATAATTCTAAACATGTGTGTTCTTTAGATTCAGGAAACAAAAATAATATGCTATAACTAAAAGAGGCACAATCATAACTTGAAAATCCTAGGGAAGCAAACAAATTGCATGGCATAAATTATTAGGGAAGTTCCAAAAATAATAATAGTACCAATAACAATAATAATAAAAGTAACCAACTGATCAGACGTTGAAAAAAACCAATTAAGGCATCATCTTGTAGAAACCAAACAAAAGAGAACAAATAAAATCATTTACAAGGGTTCACAGCCATCTCTTTTGCGCAAACCTCAAGTACCAAAGGACATCGTTCCCAGGCTCTTGTTCATGAGAATCTGAACCTATGCTACTAAAAAAAACCATGGCAGAAACTTTTATCATGGAATGTTCATTCAAGGGAAGCAAATTTCTCTTTTTCCAAGCAATTTTTATAAAACGGGCTTGACTTAAAGACGTATGCTCCTACACGGTACTATTAAACCATCTGGTAATCTCATATACTTAAATCTTGAGGAATATTAAGCACAGTTTACTTCTATGTTGCTCTAACTCTTCATTTCTCTTTAACTATCTATGTTAACATACGGTTACATCCACTACATCTAGCAAAGAACCAAATGAGAGTTTTCTATCAATAAGAATTTAGAAGACCAAAAAATACCACCTCAATCACTAACAACTAGGATGGTACTTCATGCTTTTCAATAAAATCAATAAGAACAAAAACGAAACTGTAAGTTAAATAGGCTTTAGATAGACAATAGAAAGAGAACTCACCTTGCCCCATATCCAATTAAACAGGCAAATTGATGTGTACTAAAGCACTGAGCAGTATCAGCAACTATGGAAGCTGACATCCGTAGACCATTTTGAATAAGATGTTGATGAACAGCAGCAACAGCTAGAAGTATTGGAATTGCAGGCCGAGTTGCTTCCTAGAGTGACAGAAAAATGAAAACATCCAGAATGAAGTTCGGCCAAAGATATATAAGATGAAGCCACTCCTTGAAAAGTGAGATACTAGTAAGTTACAAGGTACCAATATTCTTGGCTCTCGAAATATACATAGAAAAAAAAAATAGAAACAGGGATGCAATAACCAAATAACCAATTCTATCCAGACTCCTAGAAATAACAATTATGTTCAAATTTAACAAGTGAATATGTCTACACAGCCACTGTAAATGATAATATGAAGATGCATATTCTTATCCCTCCCATTATGTGATACTAGTGTATGCTCACCAAATTTTAGGCGGCACAGAATGTTACATATTTAATGAATCTGGGCAAGATGGTTCAATAAGATTAAGGTAACAAAACTACATCAAAGTCTTTCTCATATACTAACCACAGAAAGGGGTTTCAAAATACACTTCTTGATGCAACAATCAAGAAACAGAAAATTCTATTATCATCAGAGATGAAAGTATATGAAACAGTAGCCTTTGATGATTACATACTCAAATCATAGCTAAACTAGTTCTCAGAGCGAAGACGTTTTACTAATTCATAAGCTTTTGTGCAAGTATAAAATGGTTCATACCAACTCATCAGCACGATCAGAGAGCACAAGCAGTTGGGAACCATTACGAACAGCTTCATCAGCAGCTTCACATAGTTTGTAAAGTGTCTTGTCCAATGATCCTTCAATCCCTTTACGTATATCAAAAAATGTAGGCAAGACTTGGGCCTTTAGCTGGGGATCCTTAAGCAACGACTCAAGCTCCCCTTCATTCAGTACAGGACTAGACAAGGTGACCTGGTTCCAATGACAATTAATTTTGATAGTGGGAAAATAATTAAAATTTCAATTGATTTCCAATTTGAAAGCAACCATGAGATGGCATCAAATATAAATTTAGGAAATATACAAACCTGAGAAGCATTTTCAGGTCCAACTTCCAATATATTTCCTCGTTTTCCAATATTGACTTCAAGAGACATAACTAATCCTTCCCGAAGAGGGTCAATGGCTGGATTTGTGACCTGCATATAAACAATTAATAAAGCAAATGAATTCAAAACATTAGGTACATAAAATAAACTTTACTATGACATGGAATAGTAACAAATTAAGTTAATAGATTAAATTTGATGCCAAAGGTGTTGTACCAGTTTTCATCTTCCTAAGAACCAATTGCATGAAACTCTATAAAGGTTTGCATAAAGATAATGCAGTGTTTTTGTCAAACCTAGCCTCCCCCCAATAAAATAAATAAATAAATAAAACCCTATAATGTGAAAAAGTATATGCTTTTAGTGGCAGTTTCCAACTTCCTTGGACGTTTTTTAAACGTGTACATTCCTCATCCTCACTCTAGTAATCAAGGTAAAGAAGAAAATTGACGACAGCATTCAAGCCAACAAAGATTTCTTTTCTTGGGAGGATTGGAGGCAATAGAGGTTTCTCATGATCCCAAAAACACATGCAATATCTACTTTATCGTTGTGCGACTGTCAGATGTGATTTTGTTCAACCTCAGTGCAAACAACTTAATTATCTTCAGCATAAATAATAGCTTAGAGTTTCTCAAGAATTAGTGCAGAATCTTCTAAAATTATATGTTTAATCAAACTAAATCTCAATCATATAGTGCAAATATTCCTTTGGCCTCTTAATATAAAGATGAAGCAAAAACAAGGATTGTCCAAAAAGGAGAAAAGGGAGACCAAGTAATACCAACTTTGAAAACAAAGTATATAGGTAATCAAGCATATAACAAAATCAAACACTTAAAATGCCATATTGTAGGATCTCTTCACAGCATGGTAATAAGATCAAATTTCTAACAAACCTGTGCAAAACGCTGCTTGAAATAATCATAAAGCATGTGTGCCTTTTGAGACAATATAGCCAATGGAATGTCATCACCCATGCAAAATGTTGGCTCCTTTCCTTGTGCAGCCATAGTCTCAATAATCATTTGAACATCCTCACTTGAATAACCAAAAGCCCTAATACATCACATTACAAAATGAAAAATAGAACAATTCAAATCGTTAGAATTTGCATTTCTGATCATAGACTAATTTATGGTCGCTAGAAACCAAGATACTTCAATCACTAAATCAAACTCAATAACAAATATACGAAGAACGAATAAACAATGTTAACAAAAGTGCCAAGTGCACCGAAGGGCTAAGACCACTAAATATCCTGAGGCGCAAGGCGTAAACAAATCGCTCCCTCGAGTAAAATAAGGCACATACATATAAATATATATGTAAAAATGTATATAAAAAACTTATGTAATATGTGTAATATTTAAATAATATTAACTAGTGTGAAATTGCGTGAAGGAAGAGAAAGGAAGAAAGAGAAAGAAGAAAGAAAACAGCTGCTGTTGCAGCTCTAGTGTTGGCTGTAACAGCCGTGAAAAAGAAAGAAAATATTACTTGTCAATTTACATTAGGTTACATAGTCTATTTATAATAAAAAAAACTAGATACACAAACAAGGAAACTCAAAGATATGATATGCCTAATGTTATGCTAATTAATCCTAGAATCATGATATAATTATGCAAGACATCACAGCTATCACAACAACTAGTAAGGTAAAATCTTTGCTTCAGATACAAATTAGAAAAAATAATGAAAGACCAAACATTGTTGTGGCACATTCCATGCATGAGATCATGTGGATATATGCTCTTTAAACTGAAATTGGGCTAGAAAAGTTTATTGTCATTTCATTCGTGAGAAGATTTTGGATAATTTAATTTGTACCGGCTACATGACGATAAGAGAACAAACTTGATGCAGTAAATGGAAATTGAGTTGACTACCTACGTGACAAGCTAGGCATGATTAATATCTATGCTCTGGTGTGAGTGTTAGTTGTGTCAGCTTGAGCGGGAGTGTTAGTTATGTTAACGTAATTATAGAGACTTATGAGAATCAATTAGGATTAATTGCAATTAGTCATTTCCTTGTATATAGATTTTATTTGTGTACAAATACCTATATTATTTAGAAGCAATATACACAACATTTTCCAAAACTTCTCCATTACTTGCAAAGATGTTGAAGGTATTTGAAGGTTTCTCAACAAAGAAATATAACCACTTAACAATGCAAATGCAAAAAACCAAATTAGTTTTTCTACTCTGTCTCGATATAAATATCAAAACCACTATGCTATTAAATTAATGTAATTTTCTTGAAAAGATAAGGGTGCTAAGCAAATCCGTGAGGTACCAACCTATCCACCATGGTGAAGGAGTGATCAAGAAGAACATATTACTAAATAGACACCATAGGCTTTTTCTATACAACATCAAATCCATGTCTATTTAATTAATATTGAAAGAAACATTTAAAATTTTACATCTCACTAAACAAACTCCAATCAGCAGAAAAACTATCCCTTTTAGTGTGATAATATTTCCTTACATGCGGGCTTGCTCTTAGCTAACAAGAATATAACTCATTTTAGCATGCAAAATTGTAGAAGCAGTGTTCCAAATCATAAGATAAATCACCACTGACCACCTAAGATATATCAATCAAGAATCAAACAAATCTAAATAAAGCTCCCACAAAAACATCAGCAACTATTTAAAGGGCTAAGAGCATTAAAGGAAATAAAATCAGTCTCATTTGAATTCATCAGAACACCACCATGAACAACTCTCAAAGTATCCTATGGAAGTTGAATACTTACTGTTGGCGTCTTAAGATCGTTTCACTGTCCAAAAGAGTTGTAGAGAGAAAATTTACTGGTTTCAAAGGTCTCATGTTTTCACTAACCCATTTTCCATACGCATTTATTGCAGCTACTCGCTTCTTGACCTCAGTATTCTCATATACCTATCAAAGTTTTAAGATGCAAGTAAGCTTGAAGAAAAATGGGAAAATTACCCATGTGTCATTTGGCACTGTTTTTGTATTTTATTTTCTGTTTTTGCTCAATTATTTTGAAAATGATAACAGAAAACATGTTTGGCAACCAGTTTTCCTTTCCAGGTAGAACGAAAAAAAAATACTCCCAAATTCTTAGGAGCTGGAATATCTTGCTTTCATTGTTTCCAAAGATAATGTTTTTGCTTCTAGCACTTTCACATGAATGTATTAACATATTCAAAATAAAAATTATAAATGAAATTAATTAATTTGTAAACAAAATTTATTAAATTTAATATAAATAAAATAATAATATATTTAAACTATTTAACTAAAATTAAATGCCTCAAAATTAAAAAAGTAAACTATAAGCATATTGAAAAGAAATAATCACAGGAAATAATTTAACACTGTGATATTACATTACATATAATTTTGATGATATCTCCATGTGGTATTAATGAAAAATAGTATCAAGAACTACTACTTAATATAAGATAATTTTATAATCATCAGATATAATTAAATAACTTAACATTATTAATTAAATTAATATTATATAACATTATTTAGAAACATATCAGTTTAGGTTATATTAAATATTAATAATATTAAATTAATTTTAATATCAATTAACATTATTTAATAATATTAGATATGTTACACAAATATTATACAATTTATTAAATATTAACAATTTTAAATTTTACTATGTGATCATTAATATTACTACAAAAGTATCGAATAATATGCTTAATATTAAGATAATTTACTTAATAAACAATAACATAAGTGCTATTGTCATATTTTATTTTTCATATTGAATTATTATCTTTAAAGAATATAAGTATTTGTTTCAAAGCGTTACAGAATTACAAACCAAACATGTTTTATGTTTAAAAAAATTAAGTTTTTTTTTAAAAAAAGGATGCAATTACCAAACAACCCCTTAGTATTTTGAGCATTTACAAATATTTTGGGAAGAAAACTAAAGAATATCTCGAAAAGAAATTATAGATAGAAAAACATATCAAATGGTCAGTATGCATAGGGGTTGATTTTAAAAGATATACAAGTATATCCCAAAATAAACCGACCAAAAGATTTTTTTTAAGTAATTAATAGTTAAGAAACCAATTACCAGCAATCATTATGAACACACTTTCAATGCAGAAGTTGGACATACACAATATCAAACCACAATAAATTGCTATACAAACCTGACCACTTAATAAATCAGCAGTTATCATCATGCCGGGACCTAGACGGCCCTTCATAATAACTTTTGAATCATCCACCGGTAGAACCCCAACCTAATAAAAGAATAAACATTGGCCTTTATTCTTATACAGTGATCCAAGACCACAAGCAAAATGCATGAAACACCAAGAAAACGTAGGATGTTAGTTATATACATGTCCATTTTTTATGTACATAAAAAGATACCGTCAACCAGTTCGATGTAGACAACAAGGAAAACATAATGAAAGTTGTGTTTATTGGACATCTAAAATGGCTTAAAAGTTGGATATGATAAACCTGCAAGGTTTGCTCTTAGGTATCTATAAGCAAAGTGGCTTCTTTTCAACACAACTTATCAAAGCAGGCTAATTCATGAAAAATGAGAACAAAAATAAATTAACCTCATCATAATGGACTTGTATCGTTCAATATTTACACTTCTATCACATACAGTAATATGCCTGCTTATAATGAGATAAAATGTCATCCTTTAATTCTATTTCCAGTGCAACAACCTTTTATTTGTAGACTGACCTAAGATAGATGAATTTAGTGAAGAGAGAATTCATTTTGAATCCCAATGTCATTGCAGTCATCAAAACAAAGATTAATCAGTTAGTTTCCCATTCATAAGAAAAGTCTAATCTTCTATTCAACCAAAAAACAAAAGTACACTGTAATCTTCTACATTTCAAATATTTAAAACTGCAGTTAGGCAGAGTAGGATTCTAACTATAATCAATGATAAGGAATTGCAGTCATTAAGGGATCAAAACACACCTCAGATGCAACATATACAACATTGTCAATTGTCCTCCAATACCTAGCAGGGCGAAGCCCATTCCGATCAAGACATGCCCCGACAGTTTTGCCATCACTGAACCGCACGAATTAAACTAGAAAGTATTAGAAAATGGAATAATACTGGGCGAAAATGGCGAGACAAAAGTGCAAAAAAGTAACAAAACAGTGTACAAGGATTTGTGTGCCAGAGGTTTAGCACAACAATATTTAGCTAATTGTACTGTTGAATTTAACAACCTGATGTCATCAAAAACACATTTCTTTCTTGACCATAAATTAGGAACACTAGTTCCTATTTATTTATCATATCAGTCAGTGATTCTACAGGATAGAACATAAAAAAGAGAAGTGTATTACTGAGCAACATCAACAGCAGATCCACTTAACATGCTAGACCATAATATCAGAAGTGTTAACAACCATCCATAACACATAGGTCAAATTGACTAGTCTTTAAAGCCGCAGGTATTCACTTTTCCAATTAAAATGGAAAAGGACATCTATAGCGATCACTCAATAAGCATACTCAAACTATATCATTCATTCATCAAAGGATTACACCATTCCTGATCCACTAGCTATCAAGTTTAATCAATAGAAATGCAAGCCACTGATTAGTAACAGCTGCGACAAAATACATATGCATAAATGTGAGCATACACAGACATGCATGCATGTATGTACTTATTCGTGCCTTTCCACCAAAATCATGCATTTTATAGCATATGCTACTGACACAAGACCAAACTATTTTACTTGTTTTAGTTAATTTAAAAGACTGGCAGCCACTATCATTACGAGAAGACATGGGCAATAAAACTAGAAGTCCACTAAAAGGGTAGATGAGCCCTGAAAGCATTACCTAAATAGGAGTAAGGCAGGTCCATCCCAAGCTTCCATCTGACCCTTGTAATAGTCATAAAAGTCTACAACCTAAGGAGAAACAATTAACTTAGTATCGTCCATGTGAAAGATAATTAAGTTCACAAAAAATTCACTAGTAATGAGAAATAAGATAACTAGAGACACGTACTAAAACACCAGATAAAACACTATCAAAAACACGACTGTAAAGGCATCTCAAGGAAAAAGTGAGTGAAACAGTACTGAATATGGTTGGGGCACAATTAAGAGTTGTAAAATCAAGAGGAATCATCAAATTGACCAAAACGAATTATATAGACTTGATCATCTATCTGATTTAATTAAGCTAAAAAAGTAACCAGGAACTGAAATAACCTAGTTAAAACTCAGAGAGTTCATCATACTTAACAAAAATTTGTTTAGTGAAGAATAACAACATTGCTCCCTGTAGCAGAATTTATAAGCAACTTGAAAAACAAGCATAGTCTTGAGACAATTACCTCAGGATACTTAGCTAACAATGTTGGATGATTCTTGTATGCCTCTGGGACAAGAATCATGAGAGTTTCATCAGGATTACGGCCACATCGTATCAGTAACTGGACACAATAAAGAGAATCATTTAAATTTCTCCAACAGCTCATGCATGAAAGTGAATATAAGCATTAAGTAAACATGGTTTTGTCAAGGATTTCTAATGACTCAACTGCAGAAACATACTCTTGACACGTCCTAATGAATATGTAGATATAACACCAATAGCAAACAGTTACTACACATGAAGCAATGTAAAATTAGTTCTGTTATGAACATCATCTAAACTCTCCCTATTAAAAAACTTCCAGACCACCAAACTTCCAGCATAGTAAACAGTAATTGAATGAAAAGGTTTGCGTACTGGACAACCAAGGCTGAAATGAAAGCCAACATAGAAGCTAGCTTGCAACTCTGCCAAGGCCATGGTTCTATATCACACTGAAATGGCCTTTTCCAAAATGCAAACAGCAAGACATTCTATAACATCAAACTAAAAAGTTAATTTCTCCACATTAACCACATACATTGAGAGCATAGCACTGTACGAGATCAAAACTGTCCAGAATGGTTTTAGGTCAAGTAAAGATTTGGCTTGATCAAAAGCTTACTATTGAGGGATCAGTTCTAGCCTTTTAACATTAGCACACAAGAACCTACTCCCTCCACAAAGATGCACGGAGTCTTGAATCTCCAATACAGCCCAAACACAAACAAGGAAATAATGATAATAATATTCTATCAGTACTATTTAGCTGATGGACAATTGCTATGTGCTGTTATTTCCAATCCGCAAATACCACCTTCATTAAAAGAAATTACCAGCTTGTGTCAGAAATCAAACTAAGAATCAGATTACACTACTATAACCTATTAGGTTCTAACAAAGGAAATTCTATCTATTTAGTTGGACACATGCAGGCCCTTAGCAACTTGCGTCCTCTTTGGAAATAAAAGTTATCTTTTGATTGTTGAGGAATGAAGTCCACAAACTAGAGTTTAGATTTAGCCCCAGGCATTATAAACAATAGTATTCCGCCTCAAATGTTCATCTTAATACAAATACATAGAACCAGATACATATTACACCTAGACTCTAGCGAAACACTTAATTAGCACATGAATTATAGATTGATCAAAAACCAATTACTGGAGTTCTTTTTATCTTTTATTTTGGTAAAAAGAAGGTCAAGGCCTAAGGGAATTAAGGAGGTGAATTTGCATTTGCTGGGGATCAAACTTGCCGGATCCACCTCCCTTAAGATAGGTGAGTGAACCATCAGAACTATGCTCTAGGTTCAACAATCATGATCTAGTATAATTTCAATAGTATACTACAACATTAATTAAGTTTAAAGCCCATACTTCAGCTGCACTATCAAGATTTGCCGAGTCAGATGCCTTTGGGTTACCAAAAGGGCGAATTTCATTTTCCCTACCACGCCAAACAGGGGACTTCAATGAGGTTTCACGAGACTGCATCCAATTCAAGTTCCCCTGCATAAGGTTCAGAGTAGGACAGATAGAACAAACATGGCTCATTAATCATATTTGTCATAATGGAAATAATATTATTAGACAAACTTAAAATTTACAGCAAAACTAACCTGTACGGTATTGATCTCTCCATTATGACCAAGAAACCTCATTGGTTGAGCAAGAGGCCATCTAGGACTAGTATTTGTGCTATACCTTCGGTGATAAATGGCAAATGGAGACTTATAAAGATCATTCTGAAGGTCAGAATAAAATAACCCAAGAACTTCTGAACGAAGCATGCCCTTGTAAACAATGGTTTGATTGGACAAAGAACAGAAATAAAGCTCACTTCCCCAAGTCTCTGAGGCTGCTTCTCTTTCAATCAATTTCCGGCAGATGTATAGTTCCCGTTCAATGTCATCAACGTTCTCCTCCTTGACAACTCTAACAAATATCTGCTGTATGCTGGGCATGGTTTCTTTTGCATAAAAACCAACCACTGATGTATTTACAGGAACAGACCTCCATCCAAGCACCTCAAGACCCTCTTGTCTAAAAGTATTTACAATAACTACAGAAGCAATAAGAATTAGTCAAACACCAGAACAGACATGAAAAAGACAGACTAGATCAGAATGAAACAGAAAAGAGAATATATTGTACAGAGATGAGAAAATTTATTTCCACATGATTAACACTCTTTATATGTGATGAAAGCGAAGAAAAGCCATAAAACCAGTGGTAATAATAAGAAGATGTGAGTTTCAGAAAAGCTATTAAGTGATTAAACTGCATTAGAAAATCCCTTCAAAGATGTTTAATCAATTTGGAACTGAATCCTTATATATAATTAAACTGACCTATGACTACTTTATCTGCCCAAGGCCATAACAATAGCTTATAGAATAATATGGGTCAGGAAACAAATATGCTCTTTACTTCAAATTTAAATAAGAATTGGCATATGAAGAAAGTGAAAGAAAATCAAAAGGAGTTTATATCTCCTAAACATTTGGATAACAAATATTAATAGAATTTAGTTCTGCATCCATTTCATTGGTTTCATCTTTAGTTGGGTACTAATTCTACCCAATTCCTTATCTTAGTTCCAAAGTAAATACAATGATAGAAAGCAAAAATGAATCACAACAATTACATTTCAAATTCAACTATTACTGAAATACGAGTTTCTCAAATGTTCAAATGGGCTCTCAAAGAAAGTATTGTGTTTGAATTCCACATTAACGGTGCATCAAAAGTTTGATCATATAAATCCTCTTTGAAAGTGAAGGGGAGAAGTCAAGGGCTCTTCAATAGCATGTTCTTTTGGTCCAAGAGAAAGTATCTATGGTTTTAAATTGATCATTAGTTCATTAATTTGTCCATTCAATCATGTCACTATACAGGGGTATATTCATCATTTAAAGTTATGCTGGTACAGACCTCAATCATGGTTGTCTTATATTGGTTATTAAGGTACTTAACTGGGTTTAATTCCTAAAGCTAATAAGTTTATCAATTCTTTGTCAGTCTAGTTAGGATAAATTAGTATTTTTCCGATCTCTACCTCTGCGTATTTCCAAAATGACTAGGAATATTTTAAAGTTAATGCTCACATCAAAAAAACCAGAACCCACAGCATCAAAACTAGTTTCTTCTTCCCTTCTTAAAGATCTCCTTTAATCTCTATTTGAAACCCTACACAGTCAAAACTCTAGACAAATCCACACCAGCAAAAACCTTTGAATACAGCAAGCTCTCACTCGTTTCCTTAATCCTTATTTATCAGAACCAAATCCCAATCATGATGTTCTACAACTACATGAAAGAACAAAAGCTTCACTCATACCTGAATAATATACAAAAATAAAGCATCAATACAATTCATTCATACATGTGCCCCAATTTTAGGAAGAATAGAAAATCAAACAGTTGATGTAATTAAAGTAAATAATTACCTTTTTTGGCTTCTTCTATAAGTTTATCTTCTTTGGGAAGAAAAACCATCCCAACACCGGTGTGCATCTTATCAAAGGATGCCATCCCTTGATTTGCAGCCCAGCTGTCAAACAGATCCCAAGGGATTGAAGTCATCAATCCTGAACCATCACCAGAATCATTATCTGCTCCACAACCCCCACGATGCTCCATGCAACCAAGAGCTGTAAGGGCATCCTGAACAATTCCATGAGATGCTTTATTTTCCAAATTGGCAATGAATCCAACTCCACAGGCTCCTCTTTCTGATATTATATCCTCTAAATTTGCAACCTATATAAAATTCAGGTCATAAGAAGAGAAAAGTGAACACATGAAACAACTCATCAATGGTCACAAAGATGAAGTATAAAGAAATGCAAATTATGGTAACAATTTTAAAAGAAAGATAACATATAGGTGTTCTAGAAGTCAAGTGCATTCCTACTTCAATTATCCCCACTGGATCCTAGAAAACAAAAATGTTTTCCATACTATCTTGAAGTAAAACCAGGAGAAAAGATACAGAAACCAGCACCAAGTAAAAGGAGTTCTGAAAAAATAAATTTTCAAATCCCAGGGATCATGTATTTCTTCAAGCAGTAATAAGGAGAGAAGATAACAACTCTGTGATAGCAACATCACTCTTTGACCTTCATACCTTGATTATACATATCATAAGGTAACCTCACTTAACATGCTCCCTAGGTAGTCAAAAAGATGAGTCACTTCACCTATGACACAGAAAAGTATAGGCTACAACAACATAAGCTGTTAATAGTCAGATACTCCTCTTATAGTACAGCAAGCTTTTTCAATGTTCAGCCAATGAACATTCGGGAATCATATTGAACAATGAAAGATGAAGAAAATCTTCGATAGAACACATTAAAGGTTACCGATTTATCATATATTCGTCTAAGGCACAGTAGAATGCTACAAGAAATAAACCTTGAGAAAGTCAGAGAAGATTTTCTAAATAGAAAATAAGTAAAACCAAATTTGTATCAGTAGAGACAAAGAACTTACTGCATCCTAATACTAACTGGGCTCAATGCTCTGCAAACCTTGCACTCCTAATTCTGTCACCAAGTTGCTATCAGCAGTAACTCTAAACTTAGCAAAACCTAGTAAATTCTTGACAAAAAGAAAAGAAGAAAGCAATAAAGACAAGCCTAGAACCATGACCTTCTAGATAAAGGGCAAAATAGCATATGTCTGCCACTACAAGAAGACCAACTGATCATGAAAAATGCACTCTCTACTAAATTCTGCAAAGCAAGAATGTGACATAGAACTAAGTTTCTCAAATAAACAAGAGGGTTGGAATCCTTGCTCACCATGCACCTCAAATTCTGACGAATTACAGACTATGCTACTGCCATGCTTACGACTAGCACAGGAAGTTGAGATAACAAGGTATTACACATGTACACTTTTAATTACTTTTGGTCCATGAATTCGTAATTGCAGTCATCATTCAAGTACAATATTTATCCTGAATTCTTAATTGCAGCAGGCACTCCCTGTAAGCTTTTCTTTTTTGCTTTTCCGGTGTATATTGCTGATGAGTACAGATTTGTGATTTATGAAGCCATATATGATTCTAGTTTGCTAACCATTTCTTTTCCATAATTCAATGTTTAAAGGTAAGACCTCTCAAAGAAGTATCCAAATAGTTACTTTCTTACAAGGCAAGCCATTAATCTAACATCAAAAGCAAGAAGGGACACACTGGCAATCATTGGATATCTTGTCCCAGACAACTTCATAACTCTGTATAAAATCATCTGAAGAACAAGGGGAAGCAAGAACTAGCCCCAGTAGCAAGAGCAACAAGAAAAAGGCATGCAAATGCAATCATTCATAGCAGACCTTCCGTCAGTAACTTCAAATAAATTTCCAAAAACTTCTTTCACTAGCATATCATATAAAATATTCACGACCATTTATCATCTTAATACAGCATATGCCTCCAAATTTAGTGTCCGAGGAATCAAGGCAGCAAGGTGGCGTATTTCAAAACCAATC
Source organism: Gossypioides kirkii (assembly GCA_005610355.1). NCBI lineage: Eukaryota > Viridiplantae > Streptophyta > Magnoliopsida > Malvales > Malvaceae > Gossypioides > Gossypioides kirkii. The sequence continues at coordinate 34,700,638 of CP032244.1, read as the reverse complement.
TTATCATTCCTCAATTAATACAAAAAAAAAAGAAAAAAGAAAAACTAGCACTCAAGTTTCAATTCAAATAAGCTTTGGCCATTGTAACTACTGAAACTTGAGCTTTAAGAAAGGGCTCCAATTTTAAACATTTAGTAAGCATCATATGTTTATTACACCAAAACTTGTGTTGCTTAATCTGTGAAATTACGTGGACTTCAGACAACAAATATACATGGTATTATATGAAAAACTAAAAACTTGATATGTTTAAAACAAAATTTCTGGCTTCCAGAACCCAATTTTGATTTACTTTGATTAACTTCTCATTAGCAATGAGCGGTTTTAATTGTTTCTTTACTACTAACTTCACCTTCCAGAAAAAAATAATCAGCTACCTACTCGTATGAGAATACAGTAATCTTTTTTAAGAAAAGGTAAAAAAAAATGCTTTAAATTTGAATTAATGAAGGGGGCTTCTGGTTTACGGCAGTAGTCGCTTTCTGTTTTCTACGTAAATAAACAAATAAGCCATTGTATTGAAAAAAAAAAAGTCAAAACCAAAGGTTTAAGTTTAAACGTTAAATAGTAGAAAATACTATTGATTGAGAGTGGAAAACTCCACCTTAGGTTGAGGAGGGGATGATCGATGATCAGACGAAGAAGAAACGGAAGTAGTAGTAGTAGTTGGAAGATGATCAAGAACGGCCCTAACAGAATTATTGGCGGCGGAGGTGGAAAAGCGGCGCATAGTCCGAGTATTGAGGGAGATGGGAAGCCTCCGCCTGGTAGTAGGTTTGGATTTACAGTACAAACCGACGAAGTCGACGAGCAGCAATCCATTGTCAGAGGAGAAGCGGTAAGTAGGGTGAAGAACGGGAGATAGAGAATGAAGGTTAGCCATGATTGTGGGGGAAAGGAGAGAGATGGAGATGGAGAAAGAGATAGAGATAGGGAAGTATAAATTTTTGTGGATTTGGAGGAAGATAAAAGAAGTGTGGATTTTGAAGTTAAGATAAACAAAACAAAAAATGGGTGGAGCAGCCAAGCCACCCGCTTCTCCACTCCTCTCCCCTGCTGTCTACTTCCTCGCTTTCGCTCCCCTTTTTTTATTTTTATTTTTTTTTATTTTTTTGATTTATGCTTACGTAATTCTATTCTGACCTTGGGTGGTAATCCTCTGTTGTCAGGTATAGTGTTAGTCAGGGACCACTGCTACCATTTTCGTGATCGAATAAAAAAAGAGGGAAAGTTCCTTGAAAGGAAAAAAGACCCAAATCAACATGTAAGAGAGAAAAGGACAGTATAACCCCTTTTTTCATTTACATAACTCTTTTTTCCTTTAATTATGATATGTACGTAAATTATTTTATAGAAGAAATTGGAAAAGAGTCTGTTCGTGAGGAACTTATTATGCCAACATCAGGTGCCACAAATACATTGGCATGAGTAAAATATGCTTAGACTTGTTGATATTTTTGGCCTTAAATAAAATAATAAATTGGGATCCAATTTAAAATAATTATAAAATTTAGTTTTAAAATAATTCAATTTAGATTTTTTTTTTTTCCCTACAATAAAAGATAGATCAAAAACTTGAAAAACTAAAGAATTATTTTTCAGAATTTTTTTTTGGCCCCTTTCAATTTTGGACGGCCACATTCTTAAGTTACTCCCAAGGCCAAGCCTAAATAGGTTAGAAATTTGATAAATCTTTGAGCTGAATTGGATTTCCTTTAAATCTCTTCTACTCAGTATCTATAACAATTGATATGCTACAATATATTCATAACTTTATTTTGTAGTTAGTTGTTTATTTAAAGTTTATGATGAAGATTTGCAAATTTTCTTACTTATTTCAATCTCTCATTATCTTTCGGTTGAAATATTTTATTAATTGTCAAAATTGTCACAAATATATGTTGTGCAAATGTTAAGGGCATAATATTGGTTCTTAATTGGTAGTTTTGGATGCAGTGTTTGTAGTTTTTCTATCTTATAAATGGTAGAAAAAATTATGCATTTAGATTTAAGTAGAGGTATGTGTATGAAAATTCTTCATGAGCTTCAACAATAAATGATGCAAGAGAGTTTATTTCCTTCAAAGATTGTGAATATTAAATAGAGAAAAATCTTGTGACTTTTAATGATTTCATTGCTATCTTGAAATGAAGATTAGGTAAGATAAAGCAATAGTGTTGAATGAAGGATAGATCTTGCATTCAAATTGGAGATAAGGGGTAACATTGACCATCCAGACCTCTTATTAAAACATAGAATCGATTGAATTTTGTATAAATTTGAAAGAGAGGATATTTTGAGTTGAAATTTGTTCATTTGAGAATTGTTTAGTTGAGAGAGTGTCATCTTTGAATGATATGATTAAAACACCTCCTAAGTTATAAAAATAATAAGGTGTGAGAGTCAAACTAAAATGTACAAAGGTGAGGCTACAACTTGAGAGGGAATGGGTTGGGATTAAATTATAATTTCGTATTACTAAGTGAATTTTAGTCAATTGATTCTCTGAATAAGGCTCTGCAGGCATAAATTAAGTCCAAACTACAAATAACTCTTTTATGCCAACCTTCACTATTTGTTGCTTTTGAATTACATAACATGATTTTGATAACAAAAGCTATTACAACAATTGTTTGTGAGAAATGGGACATACCTTAAAACATATATCTAACTCAACCTAGTGACTCATGGAAGACAATATCATGCCTTCTATTCATAGTAGAAACTTGCTAAGTGTCTTCAGCAAAAACTTTAAATATAAAGTCACGAAATCGTTTAGAGTACTGCTTTGGATCCACAGCTGATATTGAAATAGGGTCATAATGAAAGGATTTGTATGCATGTTCAAGCTTTTTGGTAATGTCATAATCTTGAAGTATGTCAATGATGCCAAAGAACATTATAACTTCATAACACTCCCCTGTTTGTTCTCCCACAAGTTGTAACTCAAGCTCAGGTTTCCTTATAGTTCTTTCTACCCTTGCTGGCATGTTACTACCTAGCTTGACGCTAGCCCACCTGCAATGTTCAATTAATTTAACCTTTTTCAATTAAATAATTAGAAATACAAGTCAAAAATTAAACATGAAGATATTTCACCTTTTAGGGTCTAGAAGAAGATGGTCTGCATTTGTTCTAGAAAGATTATCAGTAGATTCATTCTCGGAATTTCCTAAAAGAGAGAAAGTAACACTTGTTAAAGAATATGGAACAAAGTGTAGATGAATGGAGAAGAATGCACTTAATCAGTCTTATGAAAGGTTATTTGACTACGTAAAATCTTATAAAAAGATGAAAGTTAAGCGGAGGAAGTACGTCTTTGACAAGGAATTAGCTCCCCATTGGTTGATATTTCTCTAAAATGAAGACCCACTAAAAGACTATAGTCCATGGTTCTTTCTTGTTCAAGAAACTCACAATCTTTGTCTATTTGCCTGTGAAGATAAATAATCAATTTATCTTAAAAATTAAGGGAAAACAAGTTATAAAGCATGTTTAGAGTTTATAATCCATTGTTGAGAGGATTTCAAAGCAAAATAAGAAAATAAAAAAATTTATTAGAAATTTAGAACCAAAACTAGTGCAATATATGTATACGAACATGCTTATTTGAAGGATATCCTAAATTTAGTTTACACTTATGCAGGAAATGAATGAAGGTAGTTCAACCTCTCGTCCACCCTTGTTGATTGGTTCATCAAATTATACCTATTGGAATGTCAGAATAAGACCTTTACAAAGTCCCTTGATGAGAAGGCTCGGAGGACTACTGAAATGGGATGGGCACATCATGTTGCAACTAATACTAATGGAACAAATTCTCCAAAGCCTGTAGAAAATTACATAGCTGATGAAGAAAGGGATGCCAATAGCAACTCTAAAGCACTAAGTGCCATCTTTAGTGGTGTAGACATGGAGCAGTTCAAGATCATTTAATGTGCAAAAGTGTAAGGATGCTTGGACTATTCTACAAAAACAACATGAAGGGAACACGTCTATTTGTTTGTCAGAACTTTAAATTCTTACAACTAGTATCTCTGAATTTTATACTCGTCATAGTGAAATTTCTAAGAAAGTTTTTTTTGCATTGGTGAAAGATTTTCTAATGTCAAACTTGTATGGAAATTTTTTCATTCCTAGCCTGAAAGGTTTGTTATCAAGGTTACATCAAATTGAGGAAGCTAAAAATATAGCTACCCTCAAACTTAATGAGCTCATTAGTTCACTGAGATTCTTTGAAATGAATCTGGAAAAATAGAAGAGGGATAAGGTGAAGGCTGAAAAGAACATAACATTCAATGCTCAATCAACTGTTACAAGACTAGATCCAACAATTACTTCTGTTGAGGAACTTGGAGAGAAACTTGCTTTGGTAACAAAAAATTTCGACAGAGCCTTTAGAAAGTTCTCAAGAATGGGAAGTAACTAAGACATTGAGAAGAGTCGAAACTGCAACAAAGGAAAACAAATTTTGAAAGATGAAAATTTTCAACCTAAGAGAAGGGATATTTAGTGTCATGAATGCAAAAGGTTTGGTCATATTCAATCAAAACGTGCTAACAATCTTAAGAAGAAACAAAGATCTCTTACTATAACATGGAGTGATGAAGAATCAGGGAGTGATTAATGTAATCCAGATGAAGATCAAATGAGCAACTATGTATCATTCACATATGTTGTATCTCATGTTGCAACAAGCTCTCAAACTGTTGTAAAAGAATATTAAAATATTTATGAGGATGGGGAAATGAGAAATGGTGTACTAGATTAATGAGTCCTTGAGAAAGGAAGTTTCTAGTCTTAAAGAAGAAACCATGGAGTTCATCTTTAAACAAGAGAAGGATGAGATCATAGCTCAAAAAGATGTTATGCTAAAAGGCAACAGAGCAATAATTAAAAGTTTCCAAAGCTTTCTAAAAGAAATTGGCAATCAAAGCATGAAAATTGATGAGATTTTGGTAGCTAGGAGGAGGTTTGAACCATGTCATAGAGGACTTGGACATACAGTAAGAAACTTTTATCACCTATAGTTTTTTTAAGATTAAAGAAGAGAATTTTTTTCTTCTCATTATGAGACAAAAAAAAAAGGCATCCAAAAGAATCATTTGCCATTATTGTGGGGGTAGCAAGAAACATTAGTCCATACTACTACAAAAAGATGAATGACTGTGGATGGAGAAAGTTTAGATCTATTAAATTTAGTGTTATAACATCACATGAAACATGTAGAGTGCAACAAAACAGGTTTTGATGAAACAAAATGAGCAATGTATGCTAGTGACACATACTTCTTTGAAGGCTACTATTGAGGAGATTTGGTGCTTTGGAAGTGGTTGCTCTCGTCACATTGCAGGTGAGGGACGATATTTGAAAGACTTACAAATTTGTGATACAAGAAAGGTTACTTTTGGTGATGGCAAAAAGAGCAAAATTGTTGGAGAGGAACCTTTAATATCGAAAGGATTCTTGAACTTAAAAATGTTCACTTGGTGGAAGGACCCAGGGCCAATCTAAATAGCATTAGCTGATGTATGTCTTGTTAACTACACCAAATATGGGTATAAGGTTCTAAATTCAGAAAATCAACACTTGATGAAAGAGGAAAGATCTTTCAGTAACTGCTATAGAGTGATAACCAAAGTACGTGCAATAAAACTTTAATGAGTGACTTGGAGTTGTGGCATTAAAGACTTAGGCATGCCAATTATAGAAACTTGCAAATAATTGTCAGACACAAAGCTATTAAGGCTTGCCAAAGCTTAGCCATTACCAATCCTTATGGTGAGTACATCAAAGGCAAGCAACATAGAATGTCATATCTAATGTTACAACAGATTATTACAACAAGACCACTGAAGTTGTGTTACATGGATCTCATAAGGCCTATGCAAATTGAAAGCTTTAGGGGAAAGAGGTATGCATTTGTTCGTGAAAATGATTTCTCACATTTTACTTGGGTGAAGTTTTCAAAGAGAAATAAAAAGCTTTTAAGACATTTAAAAGCTAGTACATAAGGCTTATGCATGTAAATTAGTTGTTAGCTATTCAAATTTCTACTATCCACAAGAAACTTGGTTGAGTGTTGTTTAAAGTAAGACCTATGGTGCCATTTTATCTTAGATAATAGATCTTCAAAAAGATAGTGAAGAATGGTGAGCCTAAGATACATCATGAATTTCTACCATTTCATTCTCTAATCTATCAAATTCTCAAAAAGAAAAAGAAAGTGAAGGAGGAGGAGTAGGAAGAGACTTTTACTAGCAAACCTAAGCTAATCAGAATTGACAATAAGTTGCTTTATATAAGGCATGTTAATGATATTTTTCCTACTGAGAGTTCAAAAATTTCTGACACATCTAATGTTACAAAAGCAGATATAACACCTTCTTTTCAACCCATTGGCAGCTTTTTAGAAGGATAAAGTAATCGATCTCCTTAAGGCTGAAATTGTTTCTATCAGGCAAGACCTTCAAAGGTTACTTTAGAAGAAGTTAAGGATGGCTAGCCTTTTATAAGATCTTCAAAGGTTACTTTAGAAAAATGCAACACCTACATTATTATTAAGCTACTCTAATAAAGTATCTAGAAAGAAAAAATATAAGAGAAATTGTATTTACCAACAAAACTCTTGATACCAAGCTTTTTGTAGTTTGAATATGAAATTCAGATCAAGATCCTTAAGTATAGTAGTATTATCGATCTCAAATTCATTCTTCTCTGTTATGCGTCCTAGAGAAGATCCTTTCAAGTCAAATCGTCTATGAATTGTATAGTCTGACCGTAAGAGATTCCCCATGATAATGAACCGTACCTGGATAGTTCAACCTATCATTTATGTACTTTTAGAACAATTATAATTATTTGAAATTGATTTTATTACAACCTATAAAAGATCTTTCAATGCAAATTTTTTTTACTAAATTATTATTACAGAATTTTTATAAAAAAAAAATAGTTACTAACCTTTTTTTGAGTTGTTCCAGTCAATTTTACACAATGCAAGCCATAATATTTTATCACTAAAGTGTTCTCAAAGGATCGAACATGGTTATAATAGGCTGAAAGCATCCTTAAAAACATCTGTAGAACAAATCAATAAAGTTTTTCAAGTGGATGTGAAATAATTTACATAGGTTAGATATGAAGAAATAAAACTTACTTTCACTTCTGATTTCTTCATTGTTTTTATCATGTATCGATCATCGTCTGTTAAATAAAAGAAGCTACCACTTTTACCAGGGGAAGATAGTTCCCTGAGTGCATTGTCCCCACAAATAGAAATCATGTAATCTGCAGGGTCTACCTTGAATAATTTTCTCAGTGTCCTTTAGCCAAATGATAATATGAATTTACTTAGTATGCACAATTTCAGAATCCTTAGATGAGAACTCAACACTGAAAGAATCAAGCAAGGTAATTTTCTTTTCTTTAATGTATAAAAAAAAATAACTATTTTGGTTTTCTTTTGTGGGAAGTAATTATGATTACATATTATGAAATAGTTTAAAATATGTAGGGTGTGTTTGAGGGATTTGGAAGATAAATTTCAATTCTAATTTATATGGTAACTAGTTTGTCTAACCTGAATACTACTGGACAGTAATCCTTCCATCTAAACTCATAAGATGGATGTGGTGGAGTGTGTTTACTGCCTTCTGGAGGAAATCTAGTCCAAATTTTGTCCTTGGGGTCAAATGCTGATGCCTTAAGATCAAAACTTGTGGCTGGAGCGGGTCTTCCTACAGAATGCCTGTGTACTCAAACCAAATATTTGGAGTAAGTATTAGCACAATTAATGAACATTTAAATCTTAGATGAGAAAAACAAGTTAAAGAAATAGTAGAATAGTAAATGCAACCTGATTCCCAATTGCAGATTAAGCATAAGTTCATAGTTCCTGTGACCTTTAGATATTGTTTCTCCCTGTCTTTTTTCTAGTTTGGGTGCTTTCAAGGGCAATCCAAGGTTAAACTTAGGATTTGCATCATGGTGAGGTATACCTAATAACTCACAATCCATATCTCTTCTAACTTGTTTCAAACCATTGCTATTACCATCATTCTCCCACAGGCTCATTTTATCTAATGGCCTCTCTACACCTACACTTACCCTCCCATCAACCGACATTCTTCTAGGCTTATCCCCACCCTTTGATGAATACCATGTTGCCAATCTCTTTTGGGATGGCATAATTGAAACCCTTTCTGCTACACAAATCTTGTAACCAGATAACTCGTTATACACTGTTGCAGGTTCCCATTCAAGATTTGCAGCTAAGGAAGACTCTGAAGGGTAATATGTCCCATTTTGTTCATTTGGATCTCTACTCCAATTCCCTACATAACAACTACCATCTGGCCATTGATAAGTTCCATTTCCTTTTGGCATTCCATCTTCCCAATAGCCATCATACTTATTCCCATTACTCCAAACAAAAGTCCCCTTGCCGAAAATTGCACCATTTTTCCACTCTCCAATATAATAGTTTTTATTCTGCCATTGATACTTTCCATGCCCTTCCTGTAAACCGCGACGCCATTCTCCATCATAACAATCTCCATTTGAATAATGCAAGATGCCATGACCATGCTTCATGTTCATCACCCATTTTCCCTTATAGGTATCCCCATTGGATCCAATATATGTACCAGTTCCATCCATATATCCAGTTTTAAACTCCCCTTCATAACTAGCACCAGAGGGCCAACTAAACCTTCCCCTCCCCATAGTTTTACCTTTATGCCACTCTCCTAAATACATACACCCATCAGTCCACAAGTATTTCCCTTGTCCATCAGGAAAATTATCATACCATTGCCCTGTATAATAATCCCCATTTGGAAGAATTTTCTCTGCAAAGTAGGCTTCCCCAGATACGCTAACACCTTTATCAGTATCATGTTCGAGATCATTTTTAGTTACATTTGCCATAGATGTTATCCCAAAAATGTTGTTTGCACGCTTTTTTGCTGCTTGTGTTTTGCGCATGGTGCTCTCCCATGCCCGCAGAACACCACTTTGCTCTTTGCTCATTTTGTGTAACTTCTTCTACACGTTATTATTAAAATTCTAAAATCTAATTACACTTTTATGTAAGATAACCATGACTACCTTGAAAAGAACAAATTATCTAGAAAAAAGAGAAAAAGAACTCTTTAATGAACAAATCGTATTTGCCTTACAATGTTTCTCTACCTTCCTCTCTTGTTTTAATATAACAAGGTGAAATGTGTTTGAATCAAAGAATTTCATTTTCTTCTTAACCCTTTACAGAATAAAATTCATTTTTTTCACATACAAAAATTATTGGAAATTTTTTTGGGACAAATGTTCACAAAATAAATCATAAAATCAACATGCATGAAATTCTTGAAAGAGGAAGTGATGAAGTGGCAATTGATCTTTGCATTATTATTATATTTAAGATAAGATTACGTGTTGAGGTGTCTGTATTAGTCTTTAATTGACATATTCTTTACTAGCCTGAAAAGAGAGGAACATAAATCTCTCCTATATTATTTCTCTTTGAGTAAAAGGGTGACTTATTCGTCTCCTACAACTTCTAAAGCCCTAACATTTGGAAGGTCACACGAAACTAAGATGATTGTTTAACAATTCAACCAAAAAGAAATTTAGGTAAATTAATAATACCCAAACTTCAATTTTTTATCATTTAAATATAAAAAATTACAAAATCCTCATTTAATTACTCTTGTTTGTCTTTTATGGTTCATTTATGTTAACATACAATTGATAGTTTTTTTTATTATTTATTTGGTCAGATAATGACATATGTTTATGTTTTTAATCTAAAGTTTATATAATTTGGCAATTTTCTTTGTTTTATTGAAACATATATAATACATAATTTTCGTATTTTTCTCTTATAAAATTTTAAGAGGAGTAAACTACTTATACAAATGTAAAATTAAAGTAATTTTATATATTTTCATAATTTTTCATAGGATTAATATTTTCATAATTCAGCTATTGAATTTATTGATATAATTATACTTGTCATACTTATAATTTTTTTTATGTTGGTCTAAAATACCGTCTATATTAATATATATGTCATGGTTGGTTTTTTTTATATAAAATAAATAGTTAGAAAATTTCAATTTACTTCTAACTTGGTATTCATGATCTACATGAATAGAACATGGAATATTGTAATGTTAAAATATTAATCATACAAAAAATTATGAATACATGTAAAAATAATTTAATTTTACACTAGTATAAGTTTATCTTTCCTCAAAATTTAATAAAGTTTATCTTTCAATTTAGTCCTTTGCAAATTGTTATGGGCAAAGGGTGAATATGAAAGCCACAATTTAGTCAGAGCATCAGATGCCTATCTAGTGGTGGTAAAGGCAACTTTACAGGACTATGAGTTGCTTTTAGCTTTCTAGTTCATTCCGTGTAGACATTAGCATATTAATCACTACTTATTGGCGGGAGCAAAATGAGAAAATAAAGAGTATTAGTTGGCTGATGAATTGGAAAGAGACATGCAGTCACCACTCCATGTTCATCCCTCAAGACTCCTCCGATGCGAGCAGGTCTTGGACCTAGTCTTCCTCTAGTAGCCCCGTTGATGTTAAATTTGACAAAACCAGCTTCAGGTGGGAGCCAAAGCACCTTACATCTCATATCAGGACCACTTTACCCGAATAAGCAAATTAGTTTGATAAAGAGATGTGTCACGTCACGTCAGTTGATAAGTGCCAAAAGTAACATGTTTTATCCTCATTTTTAATGCGTTTTTGGATCATTAGTCGGTTTAAAATAATAAATTTCATGTTCATAATTCTTTAAATCCATGTTTCTATACTTAGGAAAACATTTGAGAGCGAAAGGAGCGAAAAATAAGCGAAAACTAAACAAAAAAAAATAGATTTTAAGAGTCACACGGGTGGGACACATGGTCATGGATTAAATCGAAGACAAAAAGGAAAATTTAGGGCAAAAAACGTGAATGTGAAAGAGTTAGGAAGAGATTTATTGGAAATAAGACTTTATTTAAATTTAAACCTTATTTTTTTAGGATTATTATTATATTGTTTATATTTAATTTCAATTTATCTTTTAGTTTTATAATTTAGAGTTTAATTTGGATCAAATTAAGAAATTATTGTTTAGGTTTAATTCTAATTATATTTTTAGAATTTAATTTGGATCCAACTAGATATTTCCATGTATTATAAATAGGGATGGAGTAATATGAATTAGACACTTTCAATTTTCTGTAGCATCCCCCATTCCCCAAATCCAAGCCTTCAGAGATTATTAAAGGAAAGAACTGAAGAAACACCATAGAAGCCGTCTTTGAAGCCGATTTCCACGAAGATTGAAGACCTCTTTCTAAATTCTTTTGATTTTACTATGAGTTTCTCTTCATTTTGTGGTTATATTGTCTTTGAGATGTTTCTATTTATTAGCACGAACTAAATCCCTAAATACTTAGGGGAGATGAACAATGAATTTTGTCATTTGATTTTTGATTTTACGCAATAAATATTTAGATTTTGTTCTCAATTGTGTGTACTTAATTCTTGGTTGATGTGCTTAAATCAGATGAGGAATAGACCCTGTTTAAGAGTAGATCTAGCATAATTAAGTGGAGTTGCATGCAATCCTAGAAATAGGGCGACATAAATCTATCAGATTAGAGTCAAATCTAATACGAGAATTCACAAATCGAATTAATGCAATAATAGAGGTTTTAATGAGAAAGAAATTTCAATTAATCAATCTAGAGTCAGTTGCTTTTATGCTTGAATAGAGGTATTAGCATAATTTAGGGATTTCTAAGGAACAAAATATTAAGTGAATAAATTGCTTAATTCAAAATGATAATGGCAGATGAAATCTAGGTGGAGTCTTTCTTGTGTACTGTTTGCTTCTTGCTATAAAAACACTTATTATTTTTTGCTTTAATTTTTGTCGCACTTTTTATTAATTTAGTTAAATTTAGTTTAAAATAATCACTCTATTCGATCGGCTAGATAATAGGAAAATAGTTATTACTAGTACTTTTGGTCCTTTTGGGAACGATATCTGTGCTCACCGTAACTATACTATTAATTGATAAGTGTACTTACCTTAGTCATATTTTTAATTAAGTTTCGACTGCATCATCATCAGTTGGTATATATATTTTCTTATTGTATTAAATGAGAAATGTATGGACAGAGCTTTTTTTCCCCCCTAAAACAGGCCTTCGCCAAAGGATCCAATTTCACCGTTTCTATTTCTTGTAGTGAAGGATTCTTAGCTCTTCTAAATAAGGTGAAGGCAAATAGCAGAAGTAAGGGTAACAAGGCAAGCAGAAATGGCCCTCGTGTTACCTATCGAGTCTTCACTGGTGATAGTGGAAATTAAACAAATTATTCAGTCCTTTGCAAATTGTTATGGGCAAAGGGTTAATATGAAAGCTACAATATAGTCAGAGCATCAGATGCCTATCTAGTGGTGGTAAAGGCAATTTTACAGGACTATGAGTTGCTTTTAGCTTTCTAGTTCATTCTGTGTAGACATTAGCAGATTAATCAGTATTTACTGGCGGAAGCAAAATGAGAAAATAAAGGGTGTGAGTTGGCTGATGAACTGGAAAGAGACATGCAGTCACCACTCCATTCATCCCTCAAGACTCCTCCAATGCGAGCAGGTCCTGGACCTAGTCTTCCTCTAGTAGTCCCGTTGACGTTAAATTTGACAAAACCAGCTTCAGGTGGCAGCCAGAGCACCTTACATCTCATATCAGGACCACTTTACCCGAAAGCATTGCCTTAGGTTGTCCCACCATGAAGGCTCCATGATAGGAATCTTCTCATAAGTAGCTGTAATCCAAATCATTGATCGAAGCTTTACCAGGAAAAGAATTTTCTCGTCCCTCGTCACTTTCCTTTCAAACACCATATCATTTCTTGCTAGCCACAAAGACCATATCACTGCTGCACAACTAATGAGCCACCAACTTTTGATAATGCTTGAAAAGTTGCAAGAAAAACAGGACTCAAAGAACAACTAAAAGTTATCTAAGCAACTTCAACCACCAAAAGATTTTTTTCCCCACAAATGAGCAGTTGATGAAGAGACTTTGCACTTGATCAATATGAACACCTTTATTAATTAAGAATGACAAGAAGCTTCAAATATTCGGGGGTATCTTTAGATTCCAGATACGATCAAACTTGAATTCAGGATGCGGTACCTTTTCACTGCACGATAGAGGCGAAAGCTTTTTAACAGAAAGGCTTCTTCATTTATCATGCAAATCGTAATCTTTAGCCAATGGAGGTCATGAGAAAAAATCATCCCAATTTGCATTTGAGAACGTTAAATTTACCAGGTGTCCTTGTTGTTATCTTTTGCATGCTTATTAGTAAATTTTTTTATTGTTGAGGGAAAAAAAGTTTATTTATCCCTACTGATTTCCAAGTAGTAAGTTTGACTATACTGATGTTTGTATTTAGAAGTTTGATAATGGAGGAATGTTTAGTGTAAAGAGTGCTTACAGAGTTGCAAATAGAATCACAAATTCTCAAACTTCCTTTGAAATAAAAGGCTGAGTACGTAAATCCTTTCGAGAAAAATTACAAAATTTTCCCCCACTCCCAACAGGGTTTCTACAAATATTTTCATTTGAGTATTATGACACATACTCACAATAGCCACAGAATAAAGACACTCTCTAACTAATAATTTTGTTTTGCAATTTAATCCTTTTCATATCTAAATTTAAAATCTATCAATTTAACACCAATTTCTTCAATAAATTAATAATAATACCTTTTAAAAATTTTAACAATTTTACAAATTAATACATGGACTAGCTAAATCAAGCTCCCATAACCTTAAAAACATAAAAAAAATATAAGAAAAATAACTTAATTAAACTTACAAATTAAAGGTCGAACGTTTGAAGCTTCCTTAAGGGTTTTCTTTCTTTCTTTGTTCAGCTGAGAGGAAGATGAATAGAAAATGGACTTTTAATTCTTTAATTAGTCTTCTATAGTTGGATTAGGGATCAGTTAATTGGGTTTAATTAACTTAATTATGCTTAATTAACAAAAACTAATAATTGAACTTAGTTAATGGGGGAAATCATCACCCTCCACTATCCATAATAGAAAATCGGTTGAATCACCTTTTCAAACCTTAGGCTAATTGCAATCTAAGTCTCTTAGTCTTTGACCAATTAAAAACTTATACGGATAAGATTTTTACAATTTAGTCCTTATACTTTAATTAATAAATTAATAGGAAAAATTGAAGGACCAAACTTTAATATTCTATTATACCAACTCTGCAAAAATAAAATAAATATTAACAGACCCGGTTTATGAAAATGAGGTTCTAAAACTATCTTTTTCGGCACCACTGAAAATCAAATTGTTACAAGTGGGACGCATGAGCTTTAGGGACTTTCATTGTTTTGACTTGGCGTTATTGGAAAATAGGTTGTGAGATTGATTTCAAATCTGGACAACTTAGTTAGTCGTTTCTTTAAGGATAAATATTTTCCAAGCTGTAGTCTTTTTGAAGCTGATGAGGCTGCCAATCAATCTTTTATTTGGTAAAGTTTAATGGTTGCATGTCATGTTGTGCATGGTGAAACTCGATGGAGAGTTGGTAATGGGTGTGATATTGGAGTTTATTAGGATCCGTGGCTTATTGATGATGATAATTTTTATGTTGATTCACTTTTGTTACCTGGTATGAAGGATCTTCGAGTTTCTAATATACTTAATGTGGATGGGGGTTTTTGGAACAGGCCATTGGTTGGAGGTGTGTTTCCGTCAAGTGATTGTGAATTGATATGGCGGATCCCAGTTAGTCTCAGTCATCGCCCAAATTATATGGCACTTTGCTCTTGATGGAAGGTATAGTGTAAAGTCGGGTTATAGATTGGTGATGAACTTGTATTTGAATATGAATGTTTTAATTATGGACGGGCCATGGCAACAAATATGACATTTGTGTATCCCTCCATGCGTGAAGGAGTTTCTTTGGCGCTGTTTGCATTCCTTTCTTCCAGTTAAAAGTCGGTTTCTTGAAAAGGGTATTCTTGTTACGCAAGTGTGTAGGGAAGGTGATGGGAATGAGGACATTGAGCATGCCTTGTTGCGCTACTGTAAGGCGCAAGTTGTTTGGACTATAGCAATGGTACCTACATATTAGGCTACTTGGTTGGATTTCTAGTCGGGATTGTTGGCTATGTCGAACAGTGAGGTTTAGAGACGGAGGCTTGTGTTGTTGTGGCAAATCTGGTCAACCAAGAACTTATCTTTATGGCAACATCGTGAGCTTCCACCACATTAGGTTCTTTATAATGTGTATTGTTTCGTTCAAGAGTGGATGGTTGCAAATGTTGTTTATCCGACAACTTAGTCCCAATCGACCTCGGAGATGGACGGTAGCAACGTCGGGATGAGAGGGGGATTGTCGGAGGCTCCAAGTTGTCAACCAACTCCTTCCCGGTTGTTCAAATGTAATGTCAATGCCTCTGTTTTTGTAGATGAACTGACTGTCGGGGTTGGACTTGTTCTTCAAGACAACCGTGGTGTTTTGATAAAAGGGTTGTCGATATTTGAGAGGGTAACATGTAGCCCTCGGTTAGCTGAGGCCTTCGCCATCCGAAAGGCCTTGTCATGGTTGAAATCTAATCATTACAATCACAGCATCCAGGGCCGGAGCCAAAGAGGTTAGCAGGACCCTGATCTCCTTTAAAATGGAAAATTTCACCTTTAGTCCTTTTATAATTTTAAAAATTTTAAAATAGTATATGATAAAATTACACTTTAGCCCCTTAAGAATGAAAAAAAATTGATTTAATCCTTTAAAAATTATAAAAAAATGGACTATTAAAATGATGAAATTTCACTTTTGCTATCATAAAAATATACAACTTTATTAAAAAATTTTGGCTCCGCCCTTGACACATCGTTGAGTTAGATTGTGCATCGATGGTGCATGCATTGGATCAATCTGTTGTTGCCAACTCGGAGTTTGGTTGTTTAATTTTGGATCGTTTATGTTGAGTGCTTCGTTTCAGTACTTATCCTTTAATCGGGTATGTCGGTCGGTCAAAAGGCAACTCATTCGCATTCGCAGATAACTTTATTACATGTTAATCACACTGAATAATCTACTTTACCGTCTTCAATTTTAAATGTTTTAAATGATAATAATATTCTTGTTTCGTCTAATGGGGATATTAGGTGAGAGTTGTTGAATTCTGTGTATTTGTTTTTTTGTTTAGAATATAAGTTTACTCAAAAGAAAACAATTATAAATTATGTAATAATAATATCATAACTAGTTTGTCCATAGATTTATTTTTAGATGTTCAATATATACCGTAACTAGGTTGTCGTTAAAAATCTAAGGGATTTATTTTTAGATAGATATATATATATATACACAGAGCACCTTTTCGACGTACATTGTGAGTTGCTGAAGGTTCTTCACATGCAATAATACTCCAAATTTCGCGTTTATCATTTTGCAAATAAAAAAAAAAGTATTTAGAGAAAATAAAAAATAGTGATGAGTTAGTTGGGGAGCAAAGAGGGTTGAAAACAATAAAAAAGAAATTAGTTTCGGCTGCGGAAAGCTCGCTTGAATTTAGAAATCTTGAGGACCCATGAAAAAGTTCGTTAGGAAAATGTTGTGAGGATCGATCTGGTAAACCAACAACTGTTGATAAGGGAAGTTGAAAGAGAGAGAAGAAAAGCAAACGCTAAGGAAGCGTTTGGTGTCCTTTGTCCTTTGGCTTTCTTATGTTGGGAAAACAATGAAAGCCATTTTGTTTGGCTTTTGTAATTAAGGTTCTTTTTTTTCCCCTCTTTGTGGGTGTTTGTCTCCCATTATGCATTCAACAGAATTGACAGACCGTACAAAGAGAAGCATGAGAATGAGCAGAAGCCAAATTTATGATTCTTCTTCCATTGGAATCGACCCCTCCCCTCCCAATTCCACTCCCAAAAGGACTTATCAAGTTTGGAAAGGAAATAATGTACTTCAGCTTCCCTTTCTTTCTTTCAATCGTTTTCTTCTTATTTATGCATGTTTAAAGGGGTTTTTTTTTTTTTTTTTCTTTTGATTAATGAACTTTTTTTCAAATCATATTCTTCTTATTTATGCATATTACAAGTATGTATGCATGGTGGTACCCCCTAGCATCATTTTGCAAAATCTGGTTAAATCCCTTGAGGGGCTGGTTTTAGGGTTGAAAATTTTGATGAGTATTTTGAGTATAGAAGCTTATATGATCGGCATTTTTATGTGCTAATGAAAGATTAATACATTGTTCAATTTCAGAAATTTTGTTGTGGAGGAAGAATTATACTTGGCCCCGATGCTTCATCACTTTTCTTAACGTCGTTTTTGATTGGATGCCCTGCAATTGCCTTCTGTATAAAGATGGCGTTGCATATCAAGCCCCAAGATACAATTTTTAACCATCAAATCTTGCTTGGGGGACTCATCCTCACTGTTTTGGTTGGTAAAAAGATTTTATACAAGTAGTAGTAAATAATTTAAGTTTGGGTTTAATATTATATCTTCTCCAGTCCTTGATTGTTTAGTAAATTTGGAAAGATTGTTGTTGCAGGATTTAGGTTTTTTATTTCTGACAAGCTTTGGAGATCCTGGAATAATACCCAGAAATTCAAAACCACCAGAATCATCATCAGATGATGATGATCTGTGCAAGTCAACGTCATTTGATTGGGCGAATGGTAAGACTGGAACCCTGAGACTACCGAGGATTAAGGAAGTGAAATTGGAGACGGGTGAAACGGTTCAGGTCAAGTTTTGTGAGACTTGCTTGTTATATCGATCCCCCCGTGCCTCTCACTGCTCCATCTGCAACAATTGCGTCCAGAGGTTTGACCACCATTGTCCATGGGTCGGTCAATGCATCGGAGCTGTAAGTTCCTTTGTAATCATTCCTTCTTCAACTACCCTTTCTTCATTTGCTTAAAACCAAATTAATGAATGATTTGCAGCGCAACTACTCATTCTTCATTTGTTTCATATCATCATCCACTGCCTTGTGCATATACGTCTTCACGTGCTCTTGGGTGAATATTCTTCGACAACGCACGAGCTTCTGGACTGCCATATCTCGTGATGTACTATCAGTTATTCTTATACTCTATTGCTTCATTGTCGTCTGGTTTGTTGGTGGCCTTACAGTTTTCCATTTCTACCTCATTTCCACTAACCAGGTCTTCTTCTTCTTCTTCTTCTTTTCCCTTAATTCCCTTACCCCCTCTCTCTCTATATATACATAGACAAGAGATACATGTGACATGTTACTTACTTATCATTGTTTGATTATTCCGTCATCAATAATAGTTTTTAATGGTACAAATAGATGAATTTTTTAATAAAAATGATTAATTTATTCTTTCATTTAATGTGATCAATTTACCCATTTTTAAAGTAGATGAAATAAACTAATACAGAAACTTTCATGATGCTTTTACCGGGAAAAAGCTAAATAAATAAATAATTGGTTGATTCCAGACAACGTATGAGAGCTTCCGGTATCGGTATGATCGGAAGGAAAACCCATTCAACAAAGGCATATTGAGCAACTTCAGACAAGTACTGTTCTCAAAAATCCCACCTTCGTTGATCAATCTCAGAGCATGGACAACGGAAGATGACACCGGGCTTTCAGTTATAGATGACAATGGAAACAGCGTGACTGGTTCCAAAAATTTTGACGTAGAAATGGGAGTTCCCAAGCTTTTGCAGAAGATCGACTTTGATGGTTTCGATTCTAAGCCTTCGAATTCCAAGAACCAAAATTTTCATGATCAAACTAAACTTGGTATAGCTTAATTATTAAAATCACCAAATCAATTAGGCTGTAAATGAACCAAGTTTCAATGAACCGAATTCTGTTTGTGCTTGTTCATTTATTTATTTTTGAGTTTGTTTACGTTCGGTTTGTATTTTTTAATAATTTGAAATTGAGTTCAAAGCTCAATTTATTTAAAATTGTATATATATATTCACTTTAAATTAAAAGAATTTGTTCACGAATATTATAAAAACATGTTCATCAATGTATAATTCAATATGCTAATGAATAATTAAAAATATTTATGAACACTTTTAGATATAACATTATTGAAAAAAAAACAGTTACGAACTTCAAACATAATAAAGGAAACAAAAAGTATTCATCAATAAAAAATCTAAAACATTTTACTATTTTTTTATGAATATATTGATGTCATTATATGGTAGTATCTGTTTATACTTTCTAAATTTTTTAACAAGACACACACTTTGCACACACAAATACTCAAACCCAAATCTTATCACTGGAACTACTCATTGAGTTCTACTATTATTTTTTAAACACATCACAAATGAAAACCCAACTATTATTTTTTAAACACATAACAAATGAACATGTTTCTTAGTTTTAGATATAAAATGATAAAACATAAAACTAAATGTTTGCATAATTTTTGAACTTTCATCAAAATGAACTTATGAGGTTCATCCTTATAAACGTCATTAAATCATAATGGTTTAAGTGCTCATTTGGTCCTGAATTTGACTCCTCTTTTCAACTTAGTACATTTAGTTTTTTCCAATTTCGTACTCAAGACTTTTTTCTCATCCACTATTGTGATACTTGTTTGTAGGTTTTCATTTGAATATAGTGGTGAAAAATAATTACTAAATAAGTACGTTAAAAATTATTTCTTAAAATATGTTGTTTTAGGTATGAGTTTTTAGGAATAATTTAATACATATGAGTGTTGAGTCATCGAGTAAGTTGATAAATGCCAGTTTACTTTATTTTAAATATGTTTTATTTGAATTTCATGTAATGATCTAATAATTAAAGTATTTATTGTTTCAAGTGTAATTTTAATTTAAATTAAATTAGTCACATTTGATTATTCAGATTTTACGTTATTATTATAATTTGACAAAAAAAATATGTATATCGATATTATTATTATTATTAATATAAAAGAATGTAAATTCAACATGTATTATCTACTATTTAAAAGTTGGAAAGTACAATAAATAATTTTAAGTATAATATAAAAAAACAAATATAATAAAAAAATGGCAAAAACTTGAAGAGAAAAGAGATGGTAAGAGTAAGGACAATTGGTGTAATAAAAGTTTGGCTTAACGCTCAATTTGACCTTCCAGCTATGCATGTTTTTTCATTTTGGTACATAATTTTTTTTCTTCCAGATTGGTACTTGAAAATTATCAATTTGAAAATTTTGAACTTTGAAGTAGTATGACTCATTCATCAACTGGTAAAAGAAATTAGTCATTATAATATCATTCATGAACCACAAGAAGATGATGGAGTAAAAAAATGGGGGAAAAAGAAACTATATTAACAGCTCCACCCATATTCTGCTCAGAAAATGATAAGGTGCTAGGAAAAAAGCAGGGTACAACTGATAATTTAAATAAATAGCAAAAATGAAAAACTAGGCTTTCCAGGATTCTAGAGTGGGAAAGCAGGGAAAACTGTCGGGATCTAAGGTAGCTTCAGCAGAAGCTATACCGTCTGAAGACCGTAATGGAACTAAGGTGGACCCAGAAACAGCTCCTGAAGAAGGCTGATGCTGATCGAACAAAAAGGCTGAGGTGTCGAGCGTAGGCAGGCATCCGGGTCTTTGAGGCTCGGGCTTCAGGATCGGACTCAAAGACATCTGCGCGTTACAAAAGCGGACTCCAGTCACCTGTTGCACCATCTGCCTGAAATTGGCCGGATCCGCCTTTATGAAAGTGGTTTGAGAGAACTTGGAGGCACGGGACTTGCGTTTGGACTTGGAGACTTTCCCAGTGGGAACGGGCTTGAGTAGTGTCCGCTGACGTTTAGCACTGGTTTCAGGGTCAGAGCCTGAAACGTTTGACCCGCTGGGGGTAGGAGTAGGCGTCGGTAAGGGGTTAGAGTTGACAAGGTTGAAGAGCGGGGAAAGAGAATGCGAATCAGAGTTAGAGAAGGAAGTAGAGATGGAGTCTTGGAGTGCCCTGGTAAGAACTTCGGCTTCGGAGAGCCAGGTATCAGCAAAGCTGGGACGAAACGCCCACGATTCAAAGTTGGCCAAGTTTTCCGATGATGGTGATGCCATCTGCTGCAAGTTGAGTGATACTATAGATCTTGATATGTCCAGATGGAAAACCGTAAAAGAAAGAAAGAAAGAAAGAGAGAAAATCAAAAGAAAGGAATCATCCAGTAGTTGGGATTGGTCATGTTATGGAATTATATTTTAATTTAAGTGAGACCCAAAAAGAGAGAAAGCGATGGGGAAGAAGAAAGGAGAGGAAGCGAGGGGGAAATGGGGGAGAAAGAGGAGACTTTTTAAGGGAGCATTAAATAGGGCGGTGCGGGGTAGGGCGGAAGAAACCGCGTCGTAATGACAGAGGGACAGGCGTCATCTTCTCTCGTACGGGAATCGACCGAACGTACTACTTAGCTAATCTAAGCTAACCATGGTTTATTATTATTACATTTTTTAGTTTGACTCAACGACTGCAATGCCTTTCATCTCCTTATTCCGCAGCTTTGACTGTCAAGGCTGCGTCTTTCGGCGTCCACTCTTACGCGTAAACTCCACTCTCTTTTTTTTTTTTTTTATGACAGATTTGTCTTAAGTTTATTTATTTATTTATTTATTTTGTTTGGTTCGAAGGGTCATTCTGTAATCAAAAGCGATAGAAAAAAAATATTAGGTCAAAAAAATTATTTTAAAAAAATAGACTTTTTATTTAAATAAAATAAAATAAATATATTTTTACTCTTTATAATATATTTTTATCAAAATAATATGAATGCTATAATGTTTATTTTTTTAACACTAAATCGTCAAATGAAATGACAATTTTTGTGATGAAATCATGTCTATGTAGGGGAAGAGGGGATAAGATGGGAGGTGTTGGAAGGAAAATGGATAAAGGTGAATACTGATGCAACTGTGGGAGTTGGCTCGTTTGTTGTTGTGGTGGGGGGAGTGGCCAGGGACAATGGAGGACGTTGGCTTTGGGGGTTCTCCAGTAAATTAGGGATTTGTTCGATACTTAAAGTTGAGTTATGGGGGGCTTTTGAGGGAGTTGAACTAGCATTGGAGAAGGGAGTTAAGAAGGTTATCTTAGAGACGGACTATATAGAGTCAATTAACTTGCTGAGTGGTCAGATTCAAGATCAAAACTTATTAGAGGGAAGAGCGAGAGATTTATTGGAGAGGAGTTTCGCCTTGCATGTATCAAGATAGAAGAACAAAGTAGTGGACGGTATAAGCAAACTTGCCATAAGAATGAATGTGAAGTGAAAAGTTTTTAACGAACATTTTTAGACGTTGCATGACATTATGGAAGTTGAAAGATGTTAAATTTAATTAGATGATATAGTCTACAAACAGATGTTGAAAGTAACTGTTATATTAATTGGATTGTGCAATATTGTTAAGATTTAATTTTTTTTAAACATTGAAAGTAGCACAATATATTGTTAGAAATTGAAAATAATATAACCTTATGCAATAGTTGAAAATGTGTGCAATACTTTAATTGAAATTGATCTATGACTATACCATTGGAGTAATTTAATTGTGCAGTTTCAATAAAGACGATGAGTAATTAGTTTACTGCATGATCACCAAATTCGTTAGTTCAATGTTGGTTATGTTTTTGAATTGAGCCATCAGGTTAGTGTTAGGTTTAGTAGGAGTGCTAAAATTGATGAAATAAAAAGAAAGATTGGGTCCAAAATAGCTCAACATTCTGGGAGGATGTTATCAAAACTATTTTAAAAATTTCCAATGACATTCAATCCTCATATATATAACTTCATGTCGAAGAGTTATATGGTCACCCTAGAATACGGGATGCTATATTATTTATTGTAACACCCACACTCGATCTGATCGTCAAGTTCGAGCTATGGGATGTTACATTAGTTGTCGAAGCAACTACAATCAAATACAATTCATTTTAATAGTTAAGACATATTATTAAGTTCAAAACATGATTACAACATGTTATACAAATATTTTCGAGTCTTATACGAGCTTACGATAACTCTTAAATATACTCAGGATCGAATAGGGACCAAATTATAAAATTTACAAACAATCATATTGGTGTCGCGACTTCAAGGGTTCCTCATTGTGACGCAACTCGCAACTCATTCACTTCCCTGCGACATTAAAAGCCCGACGCCACAATGTGACAGCCTGTTTTCAAAAGGTCTAATTGGTACCAATTCATATCACCTAATCAATCAAACTTATAACCCAATTTAACTATTTCAGCATTTTTAACAATTCTCATATGCCTAATTTTTATCATTAACACCATGTATACATATACATTAGACAAATCATCATATCAAATCCAAAACATATAATCATTTCTACAATTTCAACCATTTAACTATTTCAACCATTTAACTATTTCAACCTACTCATGTCATGTTCATATTTGTATATTAAACAAATTGTAAACTTGATGCAAGCCATAATCCCAATTCAAATTCATAATGAACATTTCAATACAAAACCGACTTCAAATCTTAAGTACTTGCTATATATCAAAATGAAAAGGGACTATAAATTTTGCTGAGTCGAGAGCTGCCATTTGGATGCTGAGCAATCTTTAAAACTTTGAAATTCCCTAATATCTGCGCACGAAATAAACAAATCGTACATTGATCGATAATGCTAAGTGATACTTTCATTATCCAAATCATAAAACGAGTATAATCGCAATAAGAAATCGATCAATGCATGCTTAAATTTCAATCATTCCAATTCACATATTTACTACTCATATACCAATTTCATGAATTATCTCAATTGGTAAGCAATATGAATAACTCATGCCATCTATTCTAATAGCAATAACATACAAACATTTCCATTTTTTATATCATGTGTACACATATATGCCAATAAGGTAATCAAACTAAATTTCATTACAATTCATGACAATTCAACACTTCATTCATGTATATATGTATATGCCAGCATGAGATCAAAGTCATAATATGATTATGATCACAAGTAGATTTCAATCTCATTTTACTATCTCATTCCTTCTTGAGTCTATTGACTCGTTCATGTCTAAATCGACCCATCCAAGTCATAATATGAGTATGGTCATAAGTGGATTTCAATCAATATATGCTATGATACAATCATTTCAAGTTACATGCTCATCACACAAATATCAATTTCAAACACAAGCTCATTTCTTAATCAATTGAACATTCTTTACCACACTTTCTATACTCGAGTAAACAATTCAATTTCATCCCAATTTCACACATATATCTATACATATAACACCATGTTACTAAATTTTCATTTTTTTTAACCAATGACATCTAATCTTTCATTTTTCGATTCAATTTTCTCTCTTTCGAGCCTATTGACTTGTTCATAATCAATTCGACCTCAAGCTTGTTTAAATAAGTTTGCATGATCTTTCACATGCTATTATTAATCACATTTCACATATGTACACTTTTAATATCAAAGCATATCATCATTTAATTCAAATCTTATTTATCAAATTCATCTTTCATTATCTAATTTTAAATTTTAAATTTAACATTTCGCCCAATGCAATCTTAGTAAAAGCGAACTCAAGCACGCGGGTGAATTACACCACACCAATATAGCTCATCTGAGCATAAACTACACCACATCAAGGCACCGAAGTGCAAAGCCCGTAGGCATAAAATGTATATACGCATTCAAATGCATTCCTCCACCAGACCAAGAACACCGTAGAGACAATAAATACTCGATGGTCAACAATAGATGTTGGATCCCAAAATAACCAGCCATAATCTCCATATCATCAACTATCCCATACACAAGCGCGCATATGACCCTATTGGCATGCCAATTGTATCCTAAATTTTTACTAAGTTCACATGGACATCAACCATTCATTTATCATAATGTCATTTCATTACATAATCAATTCATATATATATATATATAATTCATATCACATATTATAACTTATACTATATTCAATTTAGCCCAAATTCCCAATATTCAATATTGTCAACAGAATTCAATACATATAACTTATTATTATCAAATTCATATCAGCACATATTCAACACCATTGTTCCATACCATTTCTATCATCAATCCATAATATAAGACATTTATCAATTTATATCTTACTTATTTTTATAGTGCCAGTAATATTTGTTTTTTCTTTCTAAATTCTACCTATAATATTTTAAGTGATATTAATAAGGGATAATCCTATTACTAGAAATAATCACAAATTCAACATTTATTAGACGAATCCAAAATATTTTAGTCCAGAAAATTCAATGGTATCTATGTTACATCCCGCAAGAACAAAATTAAATTAAAAATTTTATGGCAAAACAATCTTTAACCGAAAGTGACGAATTGCAGGTGTTTGAAACTCCACCTACGACAGTTCATAATTTGTTGGAGATAAATAAACTTAAGGAGGTTTTTCGTTATCAAGATATTACTATGTAATTTAATTTGATATTTATTCTATTCACCAGAAAAAATGTCTAAAGGTTTGAACATAATATTTATATTTATATTTATATGTAGTGTTACAATGATTCAATTTTTAAATCAATGATCTATAGATAAAATTGAATTATTATAATAATTTATGCAAAACATGAAAGAAAATGAAACATAACCTAAGAAAAATGATTAAAATATTACATACATAAATATATGAATATGTAAAATATAGGTAATGGTCTTATAATGCCTTGAAAATGATCATTACACAAAAAAAACATAAAAAAAAATGCAAGACTTTTTTTCTTTCTTCTTCCCTAAAAAAAGTTTCAACTATAACTTTTCATTTTTTTATTTCTCAACAAAAACTTTTCAATAAAATGTCAACTATAGTTAGGAATCTTAAGCAGTATTTTTTTTTATATAGTTTTAGGCTGTTGCCATGTCCATGACTTAGTGGGCAGTAGGCCGGTCAGATGCATAGGCCCATCGAAGCTTTATTTATTTATTTGCTTTTTAATTTTATCTATTGTTTCGATGGTATGAAGACGGGGTAAAAGAAAAGGAGCATTTATCTAGCTTATCCAAATCGAAAGTACAAAGAAATGGCTCTCCTCACCTTTAATCCACTTACCTGTCTCTCTTCTTCTCCGGTTCGTTCTTGCTCAACGTCGTTGCCCATCGTTGTTTTACCAAGTAAGTTCGCTTTTCATTTAACGCCATCTTCTGTGTGGTTTTTCATCGAACACTTTGTTGCCATTGATGTAAACATTCTTTATCTTGTTTGAAATCTTTTGTATTCATCGTCAGTTTCCAGGTTGCGGGTGAAAGGAATCGTTTACCATTGTTCAAAAAGTTCAATTGGTACACAGTTTGTCCCCAGCAAGAAAAGATCGGTGCTGACTGTGAAAGCCTCTTCTGCAAGTACTGATGGCGAGGAACAGGTTCCGGCGGAAAGCAAGAAGGAAGATTTACCAGTAGGACAACTTCCTTTAGAATCGAAGATGCAGCAGATGGCGGAGCAGAAGATGAGGATGAAGATGGCGAAGAAGATAAGGCTTCGTAGAAAGCGACTTGTCCGCAAGAGAAAGATGAGGAAGAAGGGACGATGGCCGCCTTCTAAGATGAAAAAATTGAAGAATGTATGACCTTTTGCTTATTCGTTTCAACTTTCTTCTTCCTACTTTGCAGATCTTATATACTGTTACGCAGTGATGACCTCAATGAACTGAATCTGCTGTTATTCAATTTCATTATGAAAACTGAAAGATAAATGCCTGAAGTGCTTGCCTGATTTTGGCATCTCTTATGCGAAATTATGCTAGCTATACGTTCCTTTGATTCTTGAATGCATCTGATTCCGAAGCATCTATATTTGATAATCCTGTCATTCCATTTCACTACCCTGGCCTGTAACTATTTTATGAGACAAAAGAAAATGAGGGAAGTTGATTCATTCTCTGTTATTAGGATTTGGGTGAAGAATGTGGTAAGCTATGTTCTAATGTACTTATCTTACAATCAAGTATGCCCGAGAGACAAAAGATGTTTGTAATAATATATTTATTTACCTTGTTCTTTATATTAATAATAAATTTTTTAAAATAATATAATTATTCTTAAATTATCTTTATCGAATATTATTGTGGATTAAAACAATAATAATTCATGATTGATTGATGTAAAGATACGAGTATTGAAAGGAAAACAATGTGATGGACTAATCCACTATAAGAATGTTTTTTGAATTATTATCTATTAATCACAATAATTCTTATAGTGATAATAGTGCACATTATTTTTGAACTCGAGATCAATATAGTTCCAAACATCAAGAGTAGTATACTTCAACATAATGAAAGGACTTCCGTAACTAAATGTACTATAAAAATTGTTGTCAGATATATCATAAATT
The DNA here is from genome assembly GCA_005610355.1 of Gossypioides kirkii. Lineage (NCBI taxonomy): Eukaryota > Viridiplantae > Streptophyta > Magnoliopsida > Malvales > Malvaceae > Gossypioides > Gossypioides kirkii. The sequence goes on along the minus strand of CP032244.1, from coordinate 34,673,176 downwards.
ATGTAATGAGACCCGAGTGACAGTGACAAGATTTGTTCCTCTTATGTAATAGGAGTGATGTATTGCACCCTCCTATAGAATTAGACTAAAAATGCATACTCATACTCAAATTTAATCGATATAAGATATAAACTCATTTTAACATCTTAACCTAATCAAAATTTAGTATACAAAATATTGATCTATTCAAATGTGATTCTTCCATGACCTAGATATAATGGACGAGCAAATATTTATCACGGAATGCTCTTAAATGCACTTATAATTAAAATTTTAAATAAATAATGTGATAGTCTTTCTTTTTTTTTTATGGAAAATCGAAAACGTGAAAATATCTTAAATGCACTTAAATTTTTCTTTTAAAAAAACCTCCATTATTTTCAACTTTGTTTTTAATAACTCTACTTGAATAGATTCCAGATATGTTTTTGAGAGAGCCAAAATAAGAATAATAGAGGATAATAAGCTACTAGAAACCATTGAAGTGATACAATATACCAATGATTCATTTCCTCCCATTTGTGAAAATTAAGGGCTAAAATAAAAGGGGGAAAGTTATTTTATGGTTCAGGGACATCATCAAGAACAAAAGAACCAAGTTTACCTGCCCTAAATAAAGTAAGAAACTTCTTTGATACCATCAAACGAGCTTCGGATGACTTATGAGGTATCCTCAATGCTTTCTGCAGCACTTCAAATTGATGTTCAACAAGGCACTCCATGTCATTCTCATCTTCGATATTACCACCAAATTCAGACAGAGTTACATAGAGTGCATGTCGAACTTCTGCTGCAAGATCCTGAAATTGAGAAACAACAAAGAGTGAGAACATTGAAATAATGATAAATGAATAAGGTTTTGTAGTTCATCCTTGTCTCTGAAATCTGCAAGTCCTAGAACTTATAATATCAAATAGGACTTGAGTAAAATGAATTAGGATTCAATTATGGAAAGCAGACAGAATTAAACCCAAGCTGCCGACATGTAGTTATAAATCATACATAATGTTCAAATATTTTCTCAAGAACGTTCTTTAACCCTTGTAAATTTATGAAAAACCTATCCGGACTCTCAACTTTTTTGCCCTATGCGTCATGCGTGTATATTTAGAAGCAATTGGACTGCACGAGATGAAAGTTCCATGACATTTTCTCTAAACTTCACACAATCTTCATAAACATAGCCAGAACAACTCTGTAAATCTTTTGCTACGCAAATAAGAGACTAAGCAACTCAACCTAAGAAAATAATTCGAACTTTACATGGCACAGAAGAGACAAACAACTCACAGAATATTCGAGTTCAAACTTTGCAATTCTTTTTCTCTGCATACTGGAGACTAAGAAACTCGACCTAAAAATATGGTCCAGACTTTGCTTCACATGCAAGATACCAGCAACTCCTAAAAGAAATTAGTTCAAACTTTCCCCATGTTTTAAATACAGACAGAAAAGGACAGCAGCAGTTTCCATTAAAGACCAACTACCTCTTACAGCCTCCGTCTATTGCATTATACCAAGACTGATACTTATGCAATCAATATATTACATATATAAATCACACCATTTTCCTGGTCAATGTATAAATCACATTCTTTTAGGACATTGTCTAACCCATTGTGGAGTCCAATAGAGTTAAAGCCTTATAATTACCCTTTCATTTAAAAGTAATTTTTAAAGGATAACTTCAGCTACACTACTCTAGACTTTGTTAGATGCTATAACGAGTGCATCCAGAATATCCTAGTTAAATCAAAGTGTTTCTTTTCTTTTCAATTATTTTTTCAAATGCTATTACTATAACTTGAGACGTCAAGTGTACAACTGAATTCCAACGTATTTTTATTTGAGTTATACACCAGATGATCTCTTACAGAGTCAACACTTATTGCTATCTACTGTCACGGGTTACTGCCTGCGACTATAAGCCTAGAGTATAATCCTTTCTCTGAGACACATTCTACTGTGTACAAGTGTTGATGCCTTGTGTTATGAGATTTTTGTGTGAAGGATTCAAGCATAGTGGCTATTGAGCCCAGAACAATCACAGATTTGAACATCCAGATTCATAAGAGTAACTATGCAATTCCACTTAGCCTTATTATAAGATTTCAACCTATCTATAATTTTGTCTTAAGATTGGTCAAACTAGTAATGCTCACATAAGGAATTGCTAAATTTGAAAGATCTTAATGAAACCTAATGCTGACCAAACATAAAAACTCAAAACAGTGAGATATCTAACAAAAACAAAGAACAGTATCATATCTAAGCACTGTGGACTACAATTAGACTTGACCACAAAACTGTAAAAAGCTTCTCACAGACTTAAACATCCTTAATAAGAGAGGAGAGAGTGTTGACCCTTACTACCTTGACATACAGCAGATCAGACGCATCGGGCAGCTTCTTCATTTTGGGCCGTAGATCTTTTGGATTGTAATCTGGTTTGTACTCAGAAATTTGGGTGGTCTCTTCAATTTGGTTAGCTAAATGCTTCCAGTGAAGTGGGGTGCCTCGACTATTCAGCACAGTCAATAGATATTGTACGATGCGATCTTCACCAACTACTGAATCCTTTACAGACCCTGCAAGTGCATTGAGGTAGTTGAAGTTCTTTCAATAACTAGGGTGAAATGCAGAGAACTGAACTTACAACTTTTATATTAGCCAAAAGGATTTAGACACATCCTATCCAGTAATGTCCAGGCGAGCGCCTAGGCGCTAAGGAGCAGCAAAAATGGCCATTACCGCCTCAGCCACCGAAGGCAAGGAGACTTCAATCAGGCGAGCACTTAGTGCGCTTTTCGGGTGCCTTTGTTGCAAAGCCAGGCGCAAAAAAAGCATGCCTCACTAAATAGCCATTCTATTCTCCTATTTATTTATTTTATTTTGAATTTTAAAAGAAAAATATAATAAAATATAATAAATGTTTTTTAATTAATTATTGACCTAATTTTATATATAAAAACCTAGTTAACTCTTAACAGTTAAAACTTTTTAAGAGAAGATGAAGGAAATTTAGAGCTAGTTTCTGACGACAATATTTAATTTTGTTCTTAAGGTGTTTTATTTTACAATATATTTAACTTAACTATATTAAAATTTATCTTTCTTTTACTAATTAATTAATACTTATTAATTATAAGTATTAGTTACATATGTTTTCATATACATTTTACATATGTATTTATATTTATATGCTTGCGCCTCGGTTTTCTCGGGCGAGCGCCATTTTTGCACCTTGCGCATCAGGCTATATAGAAGTCCTAGTGCCATGAGTGCACCTGGCACCATTGACAAAATTGATCCTATCTCTTAAGAAAATTTTGAATCAACAATATTCAGAAAAAAAATGGTGCAGAAAACAATGTCATAACAACTTTCCACTTGAATAAATGCAGCAACTGTCCAAATTCCCTTTGCAAAATGAAGTCTAAAACAAGATAAACATTCAAGAAACAGCAGAAACACTCCATATTTTGAATCCATATATCAGAAGCCCCATTTGAGTATAGATCTATTACAAAGGAGCATATACTTATATGATCCATACGGTGCGATAAAGGAGAGTACAAAAAATGTACCTGCCAGAGCTAGCTTTAACCCTATCTCTATGTTTGGGATGTTTGGGACTAGTACCCCTGGTGTATCAAGCACATAAATGCTCGGTTGATGAGCAATCTGTAAGTTTGTGAGGACAAGGTATATTAAAACATAAGTCCTTAATATTATGTTGAAGTTACTATTCATGAATAAGAATGGAAGACAAAATAATTTAATTGCAAATGACTGAAAAGAGAGAAAATGGAGGGGGAAAAAAGATGGAAATGATTGTAACAGAAGTAATAGAGAAACACGGGAAAATATAGATAGTTCTTTAGAGAAATCATCATGATTAGCTGTAAATATATCAAAAATAAAAAACAAGAAATTTTCAAAATGACCAAAAAAATTATGTTTGTCCAACTTTAATGCTCAAGACATCACCAAATCAAACCAATAGCTAGAGAACGGTGAAAATTTCTGTTGGAAGGACATGATTGTGTCACGCCAGTAGCCAAAAATGAAATTAAATTGAGAAAAGAAGGATTTAGTCATTAATCATATTAATCCTCTACATAAAAAACAACTCATATTACAAAGGTTAACGTGGTTGATATATCCATTTAAACGAGTCATAATAAGTTGATACGCATATAATTTAAGATTAAAATGCTCAATCAAACAATGCCATTGTAATAGGAAATCTATTTTATTCAACATAACAATTTTTATTGTGACAACAATTGTTATAACTTCATAATATAATTAAAAATATCCAATATTTCACAATTGACTTTGTATCAATATATTTTAAAAATGAAAGATAAAGATTGAAGATTTAGTAAAACTTCATAATATAATTAAAAATATCTTATATTTCTGCTTTACTTGGTAGTTAAGTGGATCATAAATAGATATGTATCTAAACAAGTGAACCAGCCATTATTCTTCATTAGTTTCAACATGGAGTCAATTTCACATTAACTGGGTCAACCCAATATGACAAGTTCATTAATTGTCTTGAACAGTCTGACCTAATTTTATTAAATGCGCCAAAACCCACAAGGTATCTTAACTGGGAGTCGTGTTTGCAGGCCATGTTGGGCACTACGGTTCAAAGGCTAGACTTACTAGTTACAACCAGATTAAAAAGAACACGACAGAATGAAGTTCACTGAGATGACAAACCGAATCCATGCCTTTGATTTGCCATAAAATAGCTAAGCCCAGCTTGTATCTGGATTTGTCAGGCACATATATGTACAAAAGAGAGAGGAAAGTAGAACACTTGACCTTGTAACCAGCAATATCTTGAGTAACACCTGGCAATGGACCCACAATGGCTCGTTTCATCTTCTCCTGCACTATGCATAAAACTCTATACTATTATTAATCAAGTCAATGTATCTGGATTAATCAATTTCCATGCTCAAAGATATTCTGTCTTAATATCAGATCTAAAAAATAACTTCTTACGAGGAAAGCGAGTTGATGCAATTTGATGGATTGAATTTATCAAAGCTGATTTCCCCACATTAGGAACGCCAACTACCATAACAAGAAGGGTAGGCTCTCTCGAAATCACTTCCTTCAATTTGAACTCCACAAGATCAAGAAGCTAGTGCACATGAACCATCAAAGGGAAAAAAAAGGAAAATGATAACGTAAGTAATGGATGAAGCTGAAGAGCAATGTGAAGAAATAATATTTCAAGATCATGCAAAAACTGTATGAATAAGTACATAAACAACCAATCATAAGGAGATACAATATAGCAAGGTTTATTGACTGACAAGCATAGTCAAATATATTTAGCTCATGATTCAGATCATTCTAAATCAACATTAATAGAAAGTCTAGAAAAATAAAGTACTCGTATCTATTTAATAAACCTATGGGAAAAGAAAAACAACATATTGAACAATCAATATCATAGGATGGAATAGTAGAAGTGAGAATGTAAAACCACAGCTTTTATCTTGTCTAATCTATCAGATACAGTTCTTGGATAATAGCATACTACATTTACCCTAAACCCTACCAATGTGCATAGAACCTGATCTTTCCAGTATAGACTTGAACCAGACATCAGCTTAAGTTATGACTACCACAGAAATTAGGTTTACCTTTTAGTTCTCTTTTAATTCTAACAAATAAGAAGACATATTTGTAACTTAAAATCAAGTTACAGTCATTTCATAGTTTATTTTATAATACTTCTTCCCTTGGCAATCTCTTCGTCCTAATGTCTCCTTCCCCAGCTCCCACAAATTGAGGGGAAATTTTCTATGCATGCAGAGATAGGCCCCATTATCCAATGTAGAATTAAAAGGATAATCCCTGCACTTTAGGGCATAGTTTCTCTAGTTTCCTAGTTTGAATAAAGAGATCAAGAAGGCTTTTCCTAGAATATATCTTGTTTTAATTTGATTGTCTGAAGCGATTTTTTGTTTTGTCGCTGCGCCTAGGCATGCATCTTGACATCATTATCTACATCTTTTCTCCATTATTATATAAATTTCAAGCCTAAAAGATCCAACAGAAAAAATCATTTTATAAATTATAATCATGTCGGAAAAGAAACAACCTTCAGAAAAGCCATGGAAGCTAATGATCATTTAATTATACGAACCTATCCAAAGACTAATTTCAAAGTGAAGATTTCAAGAAAAGAAATTGAATTGATTCTCTTCTATATCAATTTGATCAATTTACATGGGTCTTTGATACAAAATCCAAGGGCAAGGATGTGCATCAAGAATTAACTTTTCCGAATGGTTCGATTACAAGGTCTAAAGCAAAGCAATTGAAGATGAAGTTACAAACTTTCGTGCAAGAATTTCTCTTTAAACAACTTGAAGAAGCTTGTGAAACTTCAAGAGACATCAAAGACGAGCATTGGATCACTTATCAAAATTTGGAGAAGAGACCCAACTCTAGTAGGATTTCTGAAGGTCCCAGTTGGAGTGGGAGAGATTCAGTTGCAGTAGGCCTCTTCATTTTTAGAGTTTTAGTAGTTTTAGAAGTTTTTTTAATTTAGGAAGTATGTAAAATTCGGTTGACATGAATAAAATATATTCTTAAACCGAGTTTAGAGGAGTGTTAGTTTGAGTAGAACTCTAGGACTTCTAGTTAAAGGAGGATTCTATTATTTGAAAGAGTTAATATTTTATTAAAGTTTTGATGTAATTAGTACTCCTCCATGTCATGGCTGGTTAGACAGGGTAGTTTCTAGAACAGTCCAAGTCATACTAGGATTCTTGTAACGGGTGACCAAAGTTCTTTAATAATCTTATTCACACACAGCCGGCCCTTAGTTATGGTTTCTGGATGTTTCTTTAGGATAATTGATGAGGTTCTCAGCACATGTTTAGTACATAAAGGAAGGTTGTAAATGAGATGTTTAGTGCGCTCCACGATTGCCTATAAGGATGGAGAGCCACCATAGTTCATAGTGGAGCTGATTAGCTAATTTAAAAGGCTAAGAGAAGCTTACATGATGCGATTATGATTGTAAAAAGAGCTTTAGAAAAGTCTACTGGTGTTACTAGAAGTGGTGAGATAATAATACTAGAGGCAGCATGAATGTGCAATAGATGGGAAGTCTAAACTTTTTATTAGTTTTTATGGCAAAGCTATTGAGGTTTTCACACAACAGATGACTAACAATGCTGGGTTTCATTCAACTGATGTGCTAAACATATTGAAACAGAAGCATACGCACCCATTCTTCTTCACTTCAAGTTTGTAGCTCATTTAAGATGTTTGTAGGTGTTAATGCCTCTCAAGTGATGATCTTTTCAAGAAGGCAGAGGAGTAATCTCTTCAGTTCCATCCTTGAGGACAAGGATGTTGTTAAGGGGAGGCTACTGCTACGTGCCTAATGTTCTATCGTGCTGTTTTTAGGTTATGGTCATCGTTTTAGTCTAACACTGCATTCGTTTCTTTTAATTAGTTGTTAGCTTGTAATTAGTTACAGCTTAGCAATTGCAAAATGCCATTCAAGGCATGTAAGTTTGGAAGGGCGGTACACAAAATAAATATTCCTCTTTCCTGAAAACTCCCTAACAAATTATTCTCTTCTCTCCTTCTTCCCTTCTTTCTCTTTCTTTTCTTCTCTGTTGGTCAGCCTAATCTCAGATGGCCCATATCATCCACAAGGGAAAGCAATCAAATCAACTAACCTTTCTGACCGAACTTCTGCTATGTGCATTTATAGGAAGGCAATCTTGCTTACACGAATCAAAATAACGGACCCATTTCTGCAGAAAACAATAATATCTCAATAAGCATCATATTTCAAAGACATAAGCTAACTGAGTTCATTGACACAAAACACCACATAATCTCAATACTGAAGTTTTCATTCGAAATAGAACTACAGAAAATTAGTAAAGACTATGTTTGGTCATTACTCCTGCTACAACTTTCTCACTGGTAGCTAAATAGCAAAACAAAATTCGAGTGAGTAAATGAATGCTTCTGTATCTTAAGGGGTTTTTTTTCTTTCTTGTAAAAACAAAAGGCAAATCAGCAAAAGTAACAATCAGACACAGCAAAAGACTAAACAAAAAAGCGAAAAGAAACAAAGGAAAGAATTGGATGCAAATATGTACGAACATTGAGGACATTGGAGTTGGCTAAATCTTTCTTGTTGAGAGAAATGACACGTCTTTTAGCTGAGAGCTGAGGCTGCAAGTCTTGATTAGCAGACGAAAATGGAATCTGCAAATAACTATTTCTTTTTAACTAAAAAACAGTAGAAAGAATTTCTGACAACTTGAGAAGAAGAAATTGAAGCAGAATGAATAAAGAGAAAGGACTAACACGGGCATCACGAACTTCGATGACGAGGTCGGAGAGCTTGAGGCGGCTACGGATGGCGCGAGTGGCGGCGGCCATGTGGCCTGGGAACCAGTTAATGGCTCCACCATCTTTGCTGAATCCCATTTCTCCCACCTCCATTGCTTTCTTTATTATTCCTTTTTTTCCCATTTATTTCCTGAAATCTGTCCCTTTCTTCTCCTCTGCTCTTTCCGAATTTCGACAGAGCGAACTGCAAGTGAAATGAGAAAAACGAAACACTACTCTTTTTCTTTAACAATGGTTTTAATTTATTCTATTTTAGAAGTTGAGCCCAAGTTTGACCCTAAATGAATTGGGTCTAAGCCCATTTTTAGGCAGCTGCTGCGTTTGTTATTAATAAATCAAAATTAGGTATAATTTCAACGGAAATATTAAGGTTTTTTACAAAAATTAATAAAAAAATAATTAAAAATCAAAATAATACACCCCATTATTTATCAAAATGGTATCCATGGGAAGTGATACCTCCTAGATAGGCAGCACCAGTTTAAAAATCTGATATAATTTTTTTATTTTTTTATTTTTTATACTAAAAAACAAAAAAATATATAAAATATTAAGTGATATCTCTTAAATAGACAGCACTCAATTTTTCAGATATAGTATAAACCCGTATTTTAAATACAGGTATGATATAAAAAAATAAATTAATTAGTGGTGTCTACCTAACAGGTGGCACCGACTGTCTCATTTGTCTACTCTAAGACCGTTTTATTATTTATAAATAATAAAATTGTAATAAAATAAAATAAATATTTTTATGATTACATTTTAATAAAAATAAATTTTATTATTTTTAAATAATGAAATGGGCCTTTTAGGTGAGTTGATTCAGTTTGAAATTTTTTGAAATCGAGACTTGATCCAATCTATAAACACCCCTAAGTGAAGGGATATTTATTAAATTAATATAGATATAACACAACATAATTTTATTTTTTTATGGTTAATTCCAACAAATCTTCTTAATTGATATAATACTGATACTTTGAGAACTTAATTCAAATATTTTAAAATTTAAAGACTAAGCATAATTTAAGTACGAATTGGTGTAACCTACCCCATAGGCACCATTGGTGTCGCCTACCCCATAAGCACCACTCGAAATTTTTAAATTTTTTCGTTTTTGACCTGTATGACCCATATTTTTCCTGTACAAACGGCACCACTTAATATTTTATATTTTTTTAATTTTTAATATAAGATAATAAAAAACATGTGTCAAATTTTTAAAGTTGTGTTGCCTATTTAGGAGGCACCATTCCTCCATGTATACTATTTTGGTAAATAATGAGGGAAATATATTATTTTGGTGTTTAAATAATTTTTTTGTACTAATTTTGTAAAAAAACCCGAAATATTAAGGCCAGTGATTTTTTTAATTGTTTTTTGGTGAATTATAATATAATGACAAAGTCTAATAGCAACGCGATTAATGCGATTTGAACCCAGATTAAACCTGAAGTGATGAACACCTTGACCATCATGACAACACACAGGATTCTAATTGCTTATTTTTCAAATTAATTAAGATTAAATAGTTCTAATTTTTTTCATTTAAAAAAATGGCAGAATTGATACAACAAAAATAATCTTAACATGAATAATTTACTCAAACTAATTTCACTGTCTACGGACAATTTAAATTACCTATTAATATAAATTCTTATTGCATTATAACTTGATCATATAACACAACTTAATATGAGTTAAACTATATGTCACTAGATCAATGTTTACTTATTCATTTTGATTTACATGAAAAAAAAAATTGAGGACAGTCATAGAAAGAATATTAAATAATCATGGTGATTTTATAATTTATTCAATCAATTTAGACAATTACATGTAGGCTATGACAAAAGCATTGCACTAAGGGCTCAAGTCCAAACAATCTCCCACTTGCTTGATTGAAGTAATTGAGTTATATTTTACATTCTTACACCTTCATGTTTCATAAAACTACTAGTTACAAGATTCATGGTAAACACATATGCATGATTGTTTTCAAATGTGATTTTGATTACATTTTACAATTCCATCACCGCCTTCAGCATTATATGATATTTACGATCAATGTGTTTTATCTTTTTATGATTTTTGGTTTCCTTAATATTAGTTATGGTCGCATTGTTATTGGAATACAATCCCTACACTTCTAGAAAGAATCTTATAAGCATATGTTCTTAGTGGAGCAATTAGCTTCAAAAGTCATTCAAATTTGTTGGGAATTAATTCGATTAAGCAACGAATAAGTAAAAAATAGTGGAAGAAATTGAGAAATTGAACACACAAATTTAACGTAAAAAAACCCCTCTAAAGAAGATAAAAAAGCACGGGTAAAGATAAAGTCACTATAATGACAAAAGAATGAAGAGTACAAAAGATAGAGATAAAAAATTAAACCTCAAAACGTAAACACAAAATTCTCCAAAAGTGTTAGGAGTTCTAATCTCTAATGGTTATTTTTTTTAAAGTTGTAAAAGAGCCTATTTATAGACTAAATTCTTAGGTCAAATGATAATAAAATAACCTAAACTAATAAGAGTTTGACTGAAACAAATAAACAAAATTTAATTGAAATGATCTTGAGTTCATAGGATCCACATCAAGGGACTACAACATTGGACTTTGAAAACAAGATTTCATCTTCCTTTTTGAAGAATTAAGATCAAGAAGTAATTTTTGATAATTTCTTGATAACCAAACATAGAGTTCTTCTAAATCGTTCAAATTTAACAAATAATTTTTGAATTTTGCTCCTCTAAACTTCTAAAATTATTTATCACTTAATTTAATTTAATTAATATAGTTCCCGAGCTTCACTTAGGAAACCTTTTTATAATTTTTTTTAAAAAAAATTTAAAGTTAAAATATGTCACCAGTTTCTGTATTCTTTGTAAATTTAAAATTTAGTTCTTGTATTTTTATTTTTAAAAATTTAATTCCTAAACTTTTCAAATTTCAAAATTTAAGTCAGAGTCTTAACACTATTAAACTTATTTTATTAAATTCAAATTCACTACAAAGCCATGTCTTTTAGTTATATTACTACTAAGTGAGTATTTTTTTTATTTTAAAATTTAAGAGCAATAAATTTAACAATTTTTTTTTTTGATAATGTTAGCAATAGCGTCTGAATTTTGAACTTTGAATATAGAAATATTAAATTCTTAAAAATAAAAATAAATGGACCAAATTTCAAATTTGTAAAGAATATAACAACCCATGATATGTTTTAATCAAAATTTTATAAATGATAAATGATGTGAACGAATGTAATTAATGCCTATAATGTAATATGAATAATTTTCATTCAAGCATACTTTTTTATTACTTGTAAGGCATATATATATCTACTATATTTAGTAAATATTAGTTTGCTATCTCCCATTTATTTCAGATAAATATATAATTATTTATATCAATTAAATTAAAATATTTATTTTTAAATATAAATGGATATGTGATAAAATTTCAATTTTGCTTAAATTTTTTCGCCGTCTATGTGTCAAATAATTACCCTTTTATCAATTAAAAAATAATAATGATTATGTTAGGCATGGATTGTTTTAAATCAAATTATGGTTACGATCTCTCTACTGTATTTAAATTTAGAATTTAGTATCTATTCTTTAATTTTATATAATTTGGTTCCTCTACATAATATCATTAGTTAATTAAAATAGTTGATACCCAAAATTATTTAGGTTAAAATGTTAGAGGTCAAATTTTTTTTTTTAAAACCCATTCCAACTTCATGTAGAAATATATATTGTGTTAAAAAATATATTTTTAAGAGAAATTCACGTAATCATTTTAATCGATTTAGTTAAGAATGTTAAAGTTTGGACTAACTAATGTCATCATAAAAATAGAGGATCAAATTATGTCAAATTAAAATATAAAGATTAAATCTCAAATGCGAGCATAACAGAGAGATCAAAATTGAAAATTTATCATTATCTTACAATGATTAAAAAAATAGAGTCATGTCATTAGTTAATCCAAATAATTAGCACCCTTAATATTTTTAGTAGTTGATATGAAGTTTTTTAATAACACTTATTCTAATTCATCGTATGAATTTTTTTTATTGAATAGTCTTTTTTTAAATGTATTAAAAATTTTAACCAAAATAACTAAATATGTTAATTATTTGGATTATCCGATATCATTGTAAATGTAGAGAACCGAATTATGTCAAATAAAAATATAAAGATTAAATCTTAAATTTGAGTTCAATAGAGGGATCAAAACTAAAATTTTACCATTATCATTGAAATGGAAAACAAAAGTGCACATAAAAATATAAAGATTAAATCTTAAATTTGAGTTTAAAAAAATAAAAAAATAAAATTTTACCATCATAATTGAAATGAAAAAAATGAATGTAAAAATATAAAGATTAAATATTAAATTTAAGTTTATTAGAGAAACCAAAACTGAAATTTTACCATTGTCATTGAAATGAAAAAAAATGAACTCCTGTCACGAGGAAAGTACTTATTTTTATATATAGTGTATAGATTACTAATAATATAATCTTATTATTATTTATCTATTGATTAATTTAAATTATTTAGAGAAAAATAATAACAATGTGGTATGCAATGTCATATTTTTTTTATACATAATAAGTTGTGCTTGACACATGATGCTTTATAATTAATTTGAAAAAATTGTCACTACAATCTCACGCTAAAAAAAAAAAATCGATGCCTAAGAGGGTTATCACATGATGAAACATAAGACATTTTAATAAAAATAATCATATGTTTTCTTTGGGTAAAAAATGGAAAATTATATAGAAATTTATCAAAAAAATTTAAACTTCACAAGTAAAATTTTAAAAGTGACACATGTCTCATTTAAAGTGTGATAAAAAAATTCAAAAATTAAAAAGGAGCACATTAGACCATATTTAAACTCTACTTATGAAATTAAAATATTCCACTAATATTTCCACAAAAAAAAATATTTCACTAACAATGAGCGATTTTTAAAAAAGAAATCAAGTATTACTGTTTTGGATATAGAATTTATTTTTAAACCATTTGATAATGCAAACACAAGTACTCGAACCCGAGTTTTTTAAGATGAATAACATCCTCTTTATCACTGGAGTCACTTGTTGAGTTCAGTTACAAACTCTTAAAACGAAAGAAAATTTGTGTTTATACATAATCAAAACACACATCATTCCCATGGTTGCGATAACAATAATACCAATTGAGTTAAACCTCAATCTACAAATAATATTCTTTATATCTCAAAGTTTTAATGTTATAAATTTATGTCTTTTTTTAACATTTTGTTTTTTATATTTTAAAATTAATAAAAATATTAAGATTATTTATATTTATTTCAAGTGTTTTATTGAGTTGTCAATTGAACATGTATTTAGTTAAAAAATTACTAATTTTTTTTTTCCATATACAAACTAAGTTATACTTTTTATAAAAATATTTTTATTTTTTATAATAAATCAATAAAAAATTTATCATAAACATAATAAAAATTGAACCTACAACACAATGCATAATAAACAATTAATTTTACCCTTATAATTAAAGCATAAATTAATTTTTATGTGAATTTTTTATATATTTGTTAAATAATTTTTAATAAGTATTTTTTAAATTCCGTGAAAATTAGTGCAACACCCATGATTGTACTGGAGTGAGTAAAATCCTAATTTTTTTACTTATCTTTGTAAGAATGCACATACCACAAATCGCACGCGCCTTTGTTGTACGTGCGATGGACGTACATTAATTCTCGAGGATGTGCCCACCACGCCCTATTCAAATCATCGCCAAAACGTTTCTTCAACGATAAATCTCATCCATAGGTTCAGGTATTCCACGTGGCATAAACAACGGATAGGATTATCCCCCGCGTGGACCTACGTATTTGAATTCAAATTTCTGCTCAAAAAAGTTAACGTTACGATTTTGAAGGCCTTACCTTCGGATCCAAGCCAAACACCGAAGCCAAGGCCATTGGAAGAAACAAAATTACGAGATTGCGAAATATCAAAGCAGACACAAAGAAGAGAGGGATCCCACAAAAAAGAATTAAACATCCTTTTATCCTCATTTGACTGCGACTACACCATTTTTGCTCCTTAAGTTCCTTTTCTTTTTTTCTGGGTTAACTTTAGTTTTTTGTTTTGGTTGAAAAAGGATACCCAGAAAAGATTATCGAAGTATGTTCCTTTCTCTCAATTTTTTGGTCCAAGTTATAGTTTTTAATATATAGGGAGATAAATGGATTAATGGGTATTTATTGGTTTTTATCTGATATGATTTGAAGTTTGGGGTATATTCTTTTCTTTATTTTCAACTTGTTCTGACGAGTTTGATTTTATATTTGAAAGGAAGAATAGAAGAAAGGGATTTTAAATGGAGTATGTTACAAGAACTGGGTTCCATGACCTCAATTTGGCTTCAAGAAAAGCTGAAGAAGCTGGTTGGTTTCCTTTACTCATTTCTTTCTACGTTAGCAAAGAGATTGAAAAGAAACAAGAAAGTGAAGTTTTCATATGCATTTTTTCATTGCAAATAAAGTTCCCCTTTTGTTGAGAAAAAAGTTTACTATTCAACCCTTTAGTTCTTTTATTATTTTAATCAAAGAAGTTGATAAACATTACCATTTTGTTCACTGGTTTTCGTAGCTTTGAGAAGATATGTGGCTGTTGCTTGGTTAGAAACCTTAGTTGGTCCACTGGGGATATCAAGCCAGCCATCAGAAAAAGAGTTCATTTCTTGCTTGAGAAATGGTTTGATTCTTTGCAATGTAATTAACAAGATCCATCCTGGTGCAGTACCCAAGGTATCATTAGATTTACTATCTTTTGTTTAACATATAGTTAAGTTAAGCCTCATCCTTATCTTTTAAAATTGCACTCTTCCCATGAATTTCAAGGTCGTGGAGAGTAATTCACATGCACAATCACTCAACCGGGAATTTCAGCCTTCAGCAGCCTATCAATACTTTGAAAATGTTAGGAATTTTCTTGTTGCCATTGAAGACCTTAAATTGCCAGCCTTTGAAGCTTGTGATCTCGAAAGGGTAACTTCGGTTTCCACATTGAAAAACTGTTGTAGTTTCTGGTTGCAAATTTATGTTGAAACTTTGGAACAGGATAACTTGGACGCAGGGTCTTCAGCCAAGGTTGTAGACTGCATATTAGCCCTCAAGTCATATCATGAATGTAAGCAGATTAATTGCGGAACTGCAAATGGATATTATAAGCTTACAAGGTCCCCAATGGTTATGCATTCTTCCACTAAGATCAACTCGCGAGCCTCATCAGAATCTTGTAGGCGCTTGGACATGTCTGCTGCTTGTGATAAACGACCACCTGCCAATGGCGAAGTCTGTAAACTTGAAGGTTCTGATTCATTTTGTTTGAGTTGCCCTTAGAAACTTCTAAACCTTCTACAGCAACATTATTTGTTCAAGCTGTTGGAAAATAGTGCATTTGACATTGTCAATATAGGAATCCTCTTAATAAAAGTTATTGGTCTTGTCGTCTAAACGCTAAATAAAAGGGAGGCATGTTTATTTCTAGCTACTTGTTTTTTTTTTTTTTTGTTGTTGTCTTTTTACCTTAACATATGTACTATCCAAAGCAAACATTGTTGTTTTAGAAAGAATGTTAATCGAGTTCCTCATTAATTGACGTTTATGTGATGCATGTGCTTGTAGATACAATTGTAAAGTTACTAGCCGACTACATGGTTGACACAAAAGAAAACTTTGATGACAACTTTTTGGGTTCTTTCCATAGTAGAAATCCGGTAATATACAGATATATATGTTTTGTATATTGACCTTGTTCCTATTCAACAAATTGAATGTATAGACTTCAGTTTCTATATTTAATTCTCTTCTGATACAGGATTCAGTCAAACTATTGAGCAAGATGATTTCAAGTTGCCTGGAGGAGCAACTTGTAAATAAGATACAAGAGGTGAGCTCAGAGCAGCCAAGAAAGAATTCTTATCTTCTCCAAGTGAAAATTCAATATAATCTATATTTCTGAAAAAACACCTATAAGAGTGTTTTATGTGGACTAAATTCTAAAATTATGGATTTGAAACTTATTATAGAGTACCAGCTGGTTCCCTTCTGTCCCCCCCCCCCCCCCTCTTTCTTTAGTAGTGAAGTGTTTAAGTGAGTATAGTCATGCCCTTTATGTTCCAAAACATCTGAAATCCATGTTTAAAAAATTGGTGAGGCCTGTATATGATTTATAAAGAATTGATGAGGCCTAGAAATTTAAATGCCAGTCTGCCAAAAAATTAACATTTTGACCTATGTTAGGATATAGGTACGTGCCTCAAATGCGTACACTCAACATTTCCAGGGTTTTTCAGTGTATTTGGAGGATCGTTCCGATATCCATATCTGAATATGTGTTAGACATAGATGTTGGAGACAGTGTTTTAAGAAAATTGATGAATAGGATGACAGAGATTTTGTCTTTGCATAAGTTAGTAATTACCTCAATTTAGCTATCAAATTGAGCAATAAAATACAAATTTCTAGGGACAAATAGTAATTTTTAAAACCCATCATTCAAGTGTCTGACAAATACTGCAGCTTCTAAGTTAAACATTGTTTGTAAAATAATGAACACTTGAGAATCTGAAATTATTCATTAAAAGATTGCTGGTAGTTGTGCTTCAGTATCATAATATGGAGATATTTAGGTCTCCATATCATTTGTGTCAGTCTGTATAACAACTTTTTCTGTCACTTTGGCATTGATTACCATGTCTGCTGTAGCAAAATCTGATGAGACCTTCATCGTTTTTACAGGGATCAAGGGCTTGCACAAAGAAGGCTAATCAAAACCACATAAATTTATTGAAAATGCAGGAAAAAGAACTTTCAGTATGTATCTCGTTTTCTTCACCTATCCTGTATTAGTTGCAAAAACATTATGGAAAACTATGTTACCTGCTGGCCGAGTCTAATACATGCATGTGTCAAATACGGGTATGCTCAGCTTTTTGAAATATCTTTTATTTGGAGGATCATATCCATATTTATGTCCAAACAAGTCTTGTGGACACAATTTTTGGTTATGGGTTCGCTAGGAAAAATGGAGAGTCCGTCTATGTTGCATTCTACCACTTGGATATTCCAGACAGCAAAAAGTGCAAGGATTCCTTCTCATTTTTAGACTATTCTAACATATGAGGTGTCTAACAGTGATGGAGTAATCCAAATATATTGAATCATTTCTCTGTTTTAGCTGAAAGATCAGGTCTGGAATCTTTAACCAACCTGATAACAAGAAATGCTCATATCGTTGTTAATCATAATTTTTTTCTAATTTTATTGCCAGGACCTCAAGGATTTGTTGTTAACTGCAAAAAGAGAGTTTGAAGACTTACAATCACAACTGCAAATAGATTTGAAAAATATAGGTATATTACGTTAGCAATCATCCTGTAGCTAAGTTGAGTAACCCTTGTTGAGATTATTTGCTCCATTTCCTACATGCTTTGTCATTTAGATTTTTCTTCCTAGACTTTTTAACTTCAAATGCATATGCTTTAGTTTGTTCTTAGACTTTATGGCTTCTCCATAGTCATCTTTTTCTCATTAGGAATTCAGTTAAACTGTATAAATGCAAAAAATAGTTGCATCATAAATTGTACTTCCCAATTTTACACATGGAGCTTACCAGGATAAATGCATGAATTCTACTTCTGAGAATTTTTTCCCATCATTACTTGCACGGTCTCAGGAAGTCAAGTAGAAGAGATGTCCACTGCTGCAGTTCAGTATCACAAGGTGGTGGAAGAGAACAGAAAGTTATACAATATGGTACAAGATTTGAAAGGTACAAGTTCAATGTACATCATAGTTTGTTTTAATTTGGAACTGCACAATCATCATGTCCTGATAAGAAGTTTTACCTTCTAGGAAATATCCGGGTTTTCTGCAGAATTAGACCTGCTTTCTGTGCTGGAACTAGAAATGTAATAGATTTTATTGGAGAGGATGGTTCACTTGTGATTTCAGACCCACTGAAACACAAAAAGGATGGAAGAAAAGTCTTTCAGTTTAATCATGTTTTTGGTCCAAGAGCAACACAAGGTAAATTGTCATAAAATTCAGTCTAGTGTGTGTTGGTTATGATGTCTTGTCTTGTACATGGATTTGATTTCTTTACACAATCTTTGTTCAGATGATGTGTTTAATGACACTCAACCTTTGATTCGATCTGTCATGGATGGTTATAATGTTTGTATCTTTGCATATGGCCAAACTGGATCAGGCAAAACTTATACTATGGTAAGACCTTCGATTTGCTTCGTATCATCTTGGTATATTTATCTGAGTTAGACTTAGTTTGGTTCATATTCATATGGTGACAGAGTGGTCCATCAGGTGGATCAACCAAGGATTTGGGGATTAATTATCTAGCTCTCAATGATCTCTTTGAAATTTCTAATCGAAGGAAAGATATCATAAGTTACGAGATTCAAGTTCAAATGGTGGAGATATATAATGAACAAATCAGAGACCTTCTTTCAGAAGATTCATCATCCACCAAATATCCTTTCTTACTGAATTCTGTCTTGGAAAATGATAATTTGCTTTTTCTTGCAATTTCTAAAGCATTAATGTAAATGCTTATATCCTTAATGTGCACAAGTTAGAGATTCGTAGCTGCAGTAATGATAATGGCTTAAGCCTTCCAGATGCTACATTGCATACAGTGAAGTCCACAAGTGATGTGCTAAATCTAATGAAATATGGAGAGGTGAATCGTGTTGTCTGTTCCACTGCAATCAATAACAGAAGTAGCCGCTCCCACAGGTCAGTTTCAAAGGTTCAAATTCTTTATATAAAAATTTACCTTATCTTTTCTATGTTATAGCAATGTTACCTGGGCTTGAGAGTGATTGTCAGATATTAAGCATGTGTCCAAGACAGATATCACAAGGATTGTGTGTTTCATTTTGCAGTATCTTAACAGTACACGTGCATGGGAAATATACATCTGGAAACATGCTTCGTAGTTGCTTGCATTTGGTTGACCTTGCGGGAAGTGAAAGGGTGGACAAATCGGAAGTTACTGGAGATAGGCTAAAGGAGGCTCAACATATTAATAAGTCTCTTTCTTGTCTTGGAGATGTGGTCACCGCTTTGGCTCAGAAGAACGCTCACATACCCTACAGAAACAGCAAACTCACGCTTCTCTTGCAAGACTCATTAGGTTGTTACCGAAACCTCCAGTTTATTAGTTTCAGAATGGCACACATGTTCTTCATTTAGATTTTGTTTTTTGTTTTTCTTTTCTACTGATAATTTTTATATGGAAAATGTCTAGGTGGACATGCCAAGACACTGATGTTTGCTCATGTGAGTCCAGAAGAAGACTCTTTTGGAGAAACATTAAGTACCTTGAAGTTTGCTAGGAGAGTTTCAACAGTGGAACTTGGTGCTGCTCGTTTAAATAAAGAGAACAGTGAGGTTATGCAGCTCAAAGAGCAGGTAAGCATATAATTAATTGTATCATTTACTTGAGCAATTCAACATTGGACGTTTTGGTTTGAGTTACTCAAATCTACTACTCTGCCTGCATGTAAATCATGTTCAATTGAGCCTGCTTTTGTAACTATTGAATAAATTCTTGTAGATTGAGAACCTCAAGAAGGCATTGGCAAATAAGGAAGCACCGAGCACACCTTCATACAAAATGAAAGAACCTAAATCTCCATTTGAGAAACAAATGGCAGCGACTGAGAAAACTCCCCCACGTACTCGAAGGTTGAGCATTGAGAATGGTAGCACCATGAAGTCTGAGAAGGCAATGAATGCAGAAGACAGGAGAGGACCAAAAATTCCATCTTCTATAACTCGGGCAAGGAGGTTGAGCTCCGAAGGCTCAAGAAATGAGGACAATAGTCAGATAAAAGTATCAGCAGATGTTAGGTCTTTACATGCTACCACAGTATCCGTACAGAAATACAGTCAGCTTCAAGATGAAGAAGCAGTTACAAAACAGTTTGGGAATCTCAGCAACGGCAGCTCAATGATGGAGGCTTATCATTCTAAGGCTCCTCGAAGCCCTACTAGTTCATCCTTCCAAAAGCAAGCACTAAAGACTGATTGTCGGACGCAAATTCCTAGACTTGAGCTACCAAGTACACCTGAACCTAAAGTATACACTAGAAATGACATACAGAATCTCATGCAAACAGTACTTCCTACAGAGTCCAGAACGGCAAATGGTAAAGGATCTCAAGTAAGAAAATCGCTGCGAACAACCATCGGGAAACTGATTAGTGGCTCCGAGAAAAGGTAGGCAAAACTTGGTTCTTATTAACTTTTTATATAACTTGGACTATAGTTGCTGGCCCATGCAACAAGTATCATAATGAAGAATACTGACATATACATTCTTTTATAAACGTCTAATATTGTATGCAGTTGTGTCAAGGTGTGAAAAACCTTAATAGCGTAAGCCTTCTTGACATAGGGTAATTCAATATGAACATTTCTGCATAAAAATTACAGGAACCTACAGAAGACATTAGAACTAAAGTCACCTGTCAGGGGGGTGGGCAATGTGAATGATCTAAAGTCACCACCAGTCACGGCTCATGCAAAAGCAGCACGTAGGGAATCACTTACCGGTGTCCAAACATCAGGGTCAAACAGGTCCCGCAGGTCTTCCCTTGGAGGGAAGCCAATCGAGTTGAGTAAGTACAAGTGTTGGCATCATTCTGGTCTGCTTTTGTTTCCCAACACATTTTTTGTGTGATGATGATGGAAATTTGTTTTGGTGTTTTCTTATGTAGGTACACCTATGAGCAATAACAGGAATGCCAAGACACCGCCTCCTGTCCACCCATCATCAGCAAAGGCAACAAAGCGGTGGTTGTAATCTTTGTAATGGTTGAATGCTAGGCTCCATTGATGCCTTGACTTGAAGCAATATTGAGTTGCTGACATTTATAAAAACGGCTAGAAGTAGTTGACTACTAGAATGAGTTGATGTGTACATAGGAAATAATAGAATGTCAGTTGAAGCAGTTTGATATAGATCAGCCGATCTCTCTACTTCATATATCCACTTCGCTATTCTTCTATTTCTAACAAATTTTCCACGGCCAAGTTGGCTTGTACTTTAATTTAATCCCTGTCAAGATCTGGTCTCCTCAACTTGTTAAAATCTTTCATATTTCTGATTAATAAGCAGCAGTTTAGTGACCCTTTTGACCTGAAAGCTGATATACTTTGGGAAGCGGGGCAACTCCCATGCTTGTCTTTCCATGTCCTGTGGAGGAGAGTAAAGAATATTCAGCCAGTGCAGTGTGCCAGATTGAAGCCTTGCCATGAAGTCTGCTGCCGAGTTGCTTCTTGAAACACATGCTTAAAACTAAATAGACCTGATTTCTTACATAACTGTTGGTGTTCAAACTTGCCACCAAAGAAATGGCCTCAACACTATAACATTCAACCTCAAGTCTTTCAATTCCACCCCTATACTCCACGCCACAGTTACGCCATCTAAAAAGAAAGATGTCAGCCAAATGCTATCTGGTTCTGGTATGGTCGAGTAGGGGTCCCTTAGTGCTTTGCTTTACATGATTGCCAGGAGCTACGTGGAGAACCTCACCACCACAAAATCATATATATATATATGGTCGTTTAGGGTATAAAAGAGTCTTGTCATGAAATAGAATAGCCACTAATGGAATCAATGATGTGCTAGTGTCATGGATTTTGATTTTTCGACACACAGTCCGTGCGGCCTTAAGAATATAGAAAGAGCATTTACTTAAACAATTTTCGTGCTTTGTTTTATGTGGCTTTTTATTCTTTTATGCTTTCATTGGAGGAATTCTTTTTGAATTTTCAATTGTTTGATGGTTAGATTGACATAAATGTGAATGTGTTTGTAGCAAAAAAAAATTGTTTAAAGTTGCACAAAATATGATACTAAAATTCTAGTCCCGTAACACTAACACTGAAGGGAAACCATGTCCAAAAATTCAGATGAACTTGGACGATGTTCATATGTCGAGGTTCACCCTGAACTTGTAATCTTTTATGTTTTAAATATACATAACCTGGTACTCTACATATATCATCAGCGTTTCATTGCTTCCGTCTGCCATGCTAGCTATGGAATTTATCACACAATTGATATTCTTTTTGAATTTTTTACTGAGTATTTATTTTTATTCTTAGGCCTAAATTTATGGTTAAATTAATTAAACTCAACAACCCAAACTTCTAACACCATACACGTGTACCATCGTTGTAAATATTATAGGTAGTATTAACAGTAAATCCAT
Organism: Gossypioides kirkii; assembly: GCA_005610355.1. Lineage (NCBI taxonomy): Eukaryota > Viridiplantae > Streptophyta > Magnoliopsida > Malvales > Malvaceae > Gossypioides > Gossypioides kirkii. The sequence continues at coordinate 34,650,425 of CP032244.1, read as the reverse complement.
CCTTAAATTATATCTCAAATTCTTAATTTGATATTTATGGTTGTTTTTGTCAAAAATATATTTAAACTATCATTTTATCTTTTTTACCTCAAAAATATATGATGTCCAATAAAATGTGTTATGTGTTATGTCTAGACTTGATCATGGATCTGCTCACTCGGCTCGACCAGAATGTTTGCTTAAAAAATGAGAGGATTTGAATAAAAATATAAATCCGAAAAATGAGATTGGGCAAAAAAAAATAAGACCTGTTTTTTAAATGAGACAAGCCTAATGTAATCTTTTTATGGCTCTGGCTTGAATTTGTAAAAAAAAAAATTGTTGTTATTTTCACTGTTTTACCATTGTTTTGGTGTTATTTCGCTATAATATTGTTATTATTTTATTATTATTATTTGAATATTATATAATTTTTATTTTATTATTAATTTTACTACTATTTATAGATATTTACTTGTTAAATTGTAATTATATTACTGTTATTTAAACATAAATATTAAATATTTTTTTTAATTTGTTGAGGAACATTTATTTTGATTTTTTATTGTATTTGAGATATTATATTTTTTAAATTTATTTTTATATAGAAATAATAATATAAAAAAATTAATATAGACGGATCGAATTTGGATCGGATTTTAGTATTTTTATTTGGGTCGAGTTTGAGGTAAAATTTTAAGCTCATTTTTTTAATTGACTTGAGCTCGAACTTAAAATTATGTTAAACTTTAGCTAAAATCTGACACGACCCATAATCAACTCTAATCATATCTTTGGATAAACAATGGAATACACTGCGATGCATTCAAGTTACTCTTGTCTCACATTTAAATATATAATCTCACTCCCCAACCAAACAATATAGTTTTAGGGGTCCATTTGCTAATAAAGCTTATTAATATATATACGGGAAACATAGCAACGCTAACTGATAATTTCGGCCTTGGGTTTTTAGGGTTTAAGGCTGACAAGTCCTGGCTGCTGAGGGTTTTGGGGGTTTCTAAGACTGAAGAGTGTTTGGTTTTCTACATTTTCTGCTTGTATCTTCATCATGTGGGCACTACGCCGAGTTCCTAAGCCGCTCAGGTACCCATTTCTCTCTCTCCCTTTATACTCTGCATTTTACTTGCATTTCTCTTTTTCGTCTCTGTTTGTTTACCGAGAAAACCCGCAAGGAGAAAAAGAAGGAAAGGCAAAATGTTGTTGGGTCCTTATATATGTATATGTTTTATTTGGTTGAGATTTGTTGATGGTTCTCTACTCTTCCTCTCATGGGATTATTCTTCCTATTTATAAGACATGGTTCTTTGATGGAACGTGTTAAGCGGTGGTGCCATGAGGACACGGTATCCCTACTAGACCTGACACCTATCCTATGAGGGGTTTCTCGAAGAGGTATCCTTGCGGGTGTACGAATAAGGAGATGGCGAGCTGTGGACATCAAGCGGACAGGGGATGACGAGTTGTGGACGCGGATGAGCTGTGGACATCAGGTGGACAGGGGGATGACGAGCTGTGGACATCAGGCGGACAGGGGATGGCGAGCTGTGGACGCGTGAGAGCTGCTGACATCAGCTGGACAGGAGGATGCGAGCTGTGGACATTGGACAGGCGAGCTGTGTGGCTTTCCTCAGTTGGGTCGCCACCCCCCTGTCCACCTGATGTCAACAGGTGGCTCGCGTCCACAGCTCGCCAGCCCCCTGTCCGCCTGATGTCGACAGCTCACCATCTCCTTATTCATACACTTGCAAGGAAACCTCTTCGAGGAATCCTTCAGAGGATACCTATTATATCTAGGAGTGATAACCTGTCCTCATGCATGACACTTAGTTATTCCCTAGCACGTCCTATAAAAAACCACCCCTTATAAATACGGGGAGTGATCCCATGAGAGGAAGAGGAGAAGAGAACCGTCAACAAGATTAATTAACTTAAGCTGAATTCAACGAGCCCTGCCCTTACTTTTCTGACTATTTCTTCCATAATTAAACAGCCTGTGCTACAGTTCGACATTAAAAAAATGTTTACTTGCAAGTATTACAAATCCGCTGAAAATTTCTTGATATCATTTAGTGGAGTAGATCCTAAGTTGTTCAATTTCCTTATTACCAGTTGAAGACTCTCTGCATTTGTTTTCACACATAACTATCAAACAATTTTAACGATCCCTTTTTAATATTGAATTCTAAAATACTCTGGAAGCCAAATAGGTGTCTTTGATATTTTTGGTTGTGTTCTCGATTTTATTTGACTGTACATTTACAAAATATCAATAAAAAGTTCATCAATGGTCATTTCTCTTTGTTAGTTTTACATTTAGCTTTTTGAAATTAGAAAATTCATTTTCTTGTTCATGTTTTTTGGTTTGAGATACTGATCCATTAATGTTTTTTGCCTGGTTTCCAGAGATACAAGTATCAGAACTGTAGCTTCTTTTGCTGCTTCTGCTAGATTACAAACTTCAAGTACCTTCATTGAACAAAATGCTATCTTTTCTGGTTCTTCTCAACTGGTTTCTGATACATGTCCATCTTTATTGAGATTTTACCGCTCAACACATGCTTCCTCTAAATTCTCTAATCGGAGATGTGGCCTTTCTTCCCAAGCTGGTGCTGAAAGCAGTGACTTGGAAGATGGTTTTTCTGAACTTGAAACAGCTGGTAATTCTGAGAACAAAAGAGATCATACTGCTAAGGATGAAACTGAAGATGGACTGGATTCTGATCAAGAATTTTCTGTTGATGTCGAAGAAACTGCCTCAAATGAACTAGAATTGTTTGAGGCTGAGATTGATGTCAGTGATAAAAAGTCATCTGGAAGGAGGACTACCTCAAAACTATTCAAAGCTATTATCTCTGCTCCAGGTATTCATAAGGTTCTTGATAAGTGGCTTGAGGAAGGAAAAGATCTAAACAGAGCTGAGATTTCATCAGCAGTGCTCAATCTTCGCAAGCGCCGAATGTATTGGAGGGCATTGCAGGTGATTTGAATTATCATTGTATCTATTTTGAGAATTTATATTGATTAAACTAAGGTCACCTTATTGGGTATGAAATTACCTTCTCTGCATATGGGTGTATATCCAATGCGATTTCATGATTCAAGTAATTTTATCCATTAAAAAATTATTTAAATAATTTCTTATAAAAATATTAAATAAATTGTAAGCACTATTCTTGTATTGTTTGTAAGTGCTTGAGGATAAAATTACATATGATTTAGGCAAATCTGTTTCTCTTTTTCCCTCTAATATTTTGTTTTAAAATTCTGTTTTAGGAAGGGCTTTTGATTTTTTGGTAAGTAGTATTAGTAACTGCAGATTGGAACTTCCAATATCATTCCATCATAGGTAACTGGGAAATATAAGATTTTCTGGTTTTTTCTGTTTTCCTTTTCCTTCAATATAGCAAGGAAGAGAACTTTTCTTATTTTCTTCTAATTGTGTATCTTATTTATCACTGTAAAACCAAACAGTACTTGATTCTTTAAAGTTCCTTGGTATTAAGTTAAATAGTAAAGCATACAAATTGAATTTTCTGTCAAAATAATGAGCTAAACAAGAAATCAACTTTTTGCTGATAGTATGTCATAAATGTGCAAGCAGTCAATCACTGGATTTTGTAAGCATATGTGTAAAACTTCTTGTTTGAATGTTTTAGCTCGATTACGAACCATTTCAAATAAAAGATTTGATAAGTACCCACCTCACTTTTTTTGATGCATGTCGCAGGAGTATATCGAAAATTTAGTTACTTTCTATCGTTTATTTTACCTGATGTATTAGTATATTTCTTTGTCAAAGGAGTAGTCATTGTGCTTTCATCAATAATGCCTGCAGGATGCATTGTTTGTTTGTGCATTCATCAATCTTTTGCTCTCAATTAAAAAATATAACTGATCCTTAGAATCTTTAGATGCTCAACTAGTTGTCTAGTTGCAGATGTCCTTGCAACAATCTGACATCCTATGATAATCTGGTAGTTGTTGTACTTAGAAATTTGGTCGCACAAATTTGGCACAAAAAAAGTTCTAAAAATTTCTTCCTTTTGTTTAATGTTATTTCTCCTTGGAATTGGCTCACCTTTCTTTTTCCTTTAGTTGGGAAACAGTTGGATACCCTCTTGCGAAAAAAGTCATTTTTTCCTTTTTGTGCTGTGCTTGCTATTACCTGAAGGCTCAAAGATTTGATTGCAGCTTCCTTTAGCTTTCTTTGGCTTCTAGTTTTTACACTGTATGTTTGGTATTTTCACAATGTCAACTTCAGAAATGGTATGGATTTTCTAGGCTGGTTGATGAAATTATTTCTAATCTTAGAATATTACCAATACCATGTTAGGCACTTTTTTCCTTAATCCATTTTGCTAAACTACTTGATAGATATATACATCTATAAATGCCTAAATTGAAATGATATTCTATTGTGTATGATTTTTGTCATGGAAGTTGTAGGTTCTTTCCTTTCTGTTTGCTTATGGATTTGATTGTTTGCAGCTCTTTGAGTGGCTGGAGATGAAGCAGCAGCTTGAATTTAATGAGAGAGATTATGCTTCTCGTCTTGATTTGATTGCCAAAACACAAGGTCTCCAGAAGGCAGAAGGCTACATTCAGACTATCCCAAAATCTTTCAGAGTAGAGTTAATCTACAGAACCCTGCTGGCTAACTGTGTTGTATCTAACAATCTGAAGAAAGCAGAAGAGGTCTTTAACAAAATGAAGGACCTAGAATTCCCAATTACTGCTTTTTCTTGCAACCAGTTGTTGCTTCTCTATAAGAGGCTTGACAAGAAAAAAATAGCTGATGTGCTGTTGTTAATGGAGAAAGAAAATGTCAAACCTTCGATCTTTACTTATAGAATCTTAATTGACACAAAAGGTTTATGTAATGACATATCTGGGATGGATCAAATTGTTGAGACAATGAAGGCTGAAGGTATTGAACCAGACATCCAGATACAATCTGTCCTGGCTAAGCACTATGCCTCAGCGGGCCTAATGGAAAAAGCTGAGGAAGTTCTGAAGGAAATTGAAGGGGACAACATAAAAGAGAATCGTTGGGTTTACAGGTTTTTGCTTCCTCTGTATGCTGGTCTTGGAAAGGCTGATGAAGTAGAAAGAATTTGGAAGGTCTGTGATTCAAATCCCCGCTTTCAAGAGTATCTGGCTGGTATTGAAGCTTGGGGAAAGTTAGGTAAAATTGAAAAATCAGAGGAAATTTTCGAAAGGCTGTTAAAAACATCAAATAAGCTTCCTGGAAAGTATTATACCCATCTCTTGAAGGTATACACAAACCATAAGATGCTCGAAAAAGGGAAGGATCTTGTTAAGCGAATGGCTGATAATGGGTGCCAGATTGGCCCATTCACTTGGGATGCTCTTGTGAAGCTTCATGTGGAAGCAGGGGATGTGGAAAAGGCTGACTCAATCTTGCAGAAGGCATGCCAGCAAAATGAAATTAAGCCCATGTTTACTACTTTCATGGTTGTGATGGAGCAGTATGCTAGGAGGGGTGATATCCATAACACAGAAAAAATGTTACATAGAATGAGACAGGTCGGATATGTAGCTCGAATTAGTCAGTTCCAAACACTAGTCAGAGCATATATAAATGCCAAAGCTCCAGCTTATGGGATCAGGGAGAGAATGAAAGCAGACAACATATTCCCTAATAAGTCCTTAGCTGCTCTGTTGGTTCAAGTTGATGCATTCAGGAGGAATTCGGTGTCTGATTTGCTCGATTAAGGATTTCAATGGTTACTTCAGGTATCCATTTTAATGGCAACCTCTAATTCTATGCACAGTTATTATCTGTTTCATGTGATCAAATATTGGTTGTCAACTTATAGACATTCTATTCTGTTCCAACTTCAAACTGTGCTAAGCTTTTGAGAAATATGTTTTTATATTTTCTTTTATTTGTGCTCAGTAAAGTCGATATATGATTGTAGCAGTTGTTAGTTCTCAAAAGCTTGTTATGCCTTTCCAGCAGTAAAGTGTACTTCTGGTTCATGGGTAACTGATCTCAATGCACATTTGATTTTGAAAATATGAGAATACAAGTTCTCTAGCGAATTATATGTTAGGATCGGTAATCTCAAATATCTATATAAACTATTTTGTCTCTTGAGAAGTGAGAATTTGAGTTTTCATGTTCTTGGTGAAAATAGGATTTTGACAGATTTGTGTTAAGAAAAACTACTTTCTTCAAAAAAGAAAAAATGTTCACTAGAAAAAATTACAGAAAAGTATTCATATGTAAAGTTTTAACAGTAACGCGATTTGAATTCAGGTCATATTTAAGACGATAAATATCTTGATTATCAGATTAATGCATGGGATTCATTTGTGATAGATTTAAGCGAATAGAAAATGTTAGCAGATTCAGATATTACTTGACTTGGATAATAGTATCCAGAGTTAAAGCTGGATTCCAAAACGAATATATACTAATTCTAAATAAAGTTCTTTAAATTTACTAAAATCAGTCTTTACAGTTAAGTAAATCCGTACAACATATTTTACATGATTTAGAGCTCATTTAATGTGTCGAATAAACATTAATGTTGATGTGGAATACATATTAAAATATATTATATCAACATTTTATATTATTAATATATGCAACAAGTCCAAAATATGGTTTACTTGTGATATTAATTATTTTTTGAATTTTAATTGATTTGATAATAGAGTGGATATTGTAAAATCATGTAATTTTGGTAGTTATATTAAAACTCTACAAATATTATAAATAGTAAATGACATTCAACAATACATCATTGCTATTTAAATTTTTGGAGAGTGGTAGATTAACAAATATTTTTATTATAAATAGCGAGTGACATCTAACAATATTTCATTACTACCCAGGTCGCAGGAAATCCGAGATCCATCAAACCTTTTTTATAATAATGTTGTGCAATATATCTCTTTTAACCATCTTGACTGGTTTACCATATGAGTATGAACCCAGAGTTGTAGTTATCACATCAAGTAGACAGCCCCATGATTTGCAGGGTGTATGTGGGGTGTTACTTTATGCCGAGGCACATAAAAAAGATCTTATTTCACTTCCAATGGCTGCAAATGTAGCAACAAGTTCAGGTCACAACCAGTTCGATCAGCAAGTGTGGAATCAAAGTAGTTACAAGGGAGGTGACACAGTTGGTCAAGGAGGTCGACCTGCCAACTGTTGAGTCACCTTCAACTGCACAAGGCCATACTAAGAAATCACCATTAGTAAACATTGCCGCTGACGCATCTTGGTGCCCAGATTCCTATGCTACACATTACTTGACCAACAATGCCCCGGCTGTTTCAGCTTTTCCTCTTCATACACTGGGTCAGGTAAAATTCTTGATGGTAATGGTTGTGGTTTATCCATTTCTCGTGTTTGTCTGTCTACATTGCTCAGTTGCTCTTAAGGTTTTGATGCTTAGCAATTTAGTACTTGGAAATATGAGATTACAAGGTGATAAAATGTTAAAACCCAAACACATAATTTAATTTTATTCAGGAATGTGAGATTACGGGATGTAATGTTATATTCGAAGAACCCTAAAATGAAAACCAAATGGTAGAGGAGACTTTATATATACATAGCTGATTGAATGGAAAGACTTGATATCAACCAGACCGATGGTGAACTATCATTATTTTGATATATATAGACACACGCATCTTTTACATTTTGCATATTACTACTTCCCTTAGTTCATTTCAGATGGAAGATACGAGAGAAGAATCATCTTCTGTAATTCTAAGACTCGCAGACTCTTTTAACAAATCAAATGAAGTGAAAGAATGTGGTAGCAGTAGCACACTCATCTCCTCGTGCGCATCTTCCAGCAGTGTTTGAATAGGTGCGACCTGCATGTATCAACCATGAAAATTTAGTCGTAATGTTTTTATGATCTAAATTTTAAGTATCAACAAAGTTGAGAATGTGGACCAGAACATATGCAAACCAAGCAGTCAGGTTGCATTAACCCGAACATATGCAGAGACTTTAAGGACTTTTTTGCAAAAACAGAAGATGAAAAGTAGAGAATAAAATGGCTGTTTAACCTTCTTTGGCTCCTTGAAGGAATTCTCATCCATCAGATTAGCAGATGTGAGAGTGGTCTTTGTTGATCCGGACAGCTTTACAGAATTTGGATCCAATCCATCAACAGAAATTTGGAGGTTGACTGAATCGCTCCCAAAGTTTACAACCTGGATTCATTATATATATATATTTGAATGTAAGAGGAATATAAGCCAAAAAAACAAAGGCAATCAATATCTTTTCAATCAATAAGATGATGGTAGAATTAAGCAAGTGGCAGAGACATTTTAGATTCAAGGATTTTAATTTATGTTAGGTTTGATCCAAGAATGCCTAACTTGCATTCTTTTTTAACTTGAGAAGTAGCTTTTTGTGTTCTCTAAGGATATTTTGATGTAGCTAAGTTCAACAATTAAGCTGCAAACTTAAGAATACTTCAATCTTTTGATCATCAGAAACTGTCAGTTAAATCATTATTTTCGATTCCATCTGAGAGCCAAATAGCCAGAAGAAACATAAGGTCAATATATATGCAAACACATGTATGTGAAAATACATGCAAACAATGCAGTCATTTAATGCATGCCTATTTACCAAGAGGCCATATATATATATATAACCAACAAGGTTCTTCTAGGTCCTGCACATTCAGGGAAATCAAGCAATAATCCTTTTTTAAATATGTCTAAATATATCTATATTGATACCTATGCTGTGGGTTGATTGATAAGCATCACAGGCCCTAGATAACAAATGAGATCTTGAAGCACATGGACTTCTAGTTAGGCAAAAGGAAAAATGAACAAAAAGTAGCCATGGGAAAACAGTTAGAGAAAAAGGTCATGATCTCCATGTTACAGACCTTTATCCTTATGTAGGTTTGACCATCCTCTGAATTTTTCCAAGTAATTGCAGATGCAACAAGGGAATTAGAGGAATCTTTTTGCAGTGTCGCATTAAGAAGAGTTGCTCCACTTGATTCTGTGAAAAAACGTTGCACCCAGTAGCTAGGAGTTCCATATGCCTGAAAGGAGTTGAAGGCGATTGCATCTGGGTTCCACCTTAATAACAAAGTTTTATCAAAATCAGATTTACAACATATTTAAGAGAGATTACATTTTAAAAAATAACAGTGAGAAAAATACCGTCTGTCATTGGAATTCACAAAAAGTGGTGCATAGCTAGCCATTTGCACAACATCACTGCAGTATAACAAACATAGATTCAGTAGCTTACACTGAGGAAGATTATATAATGACATTTAAGCATAGTTTAGGTATATAAACAATTGTGAGTCAGAATCACTTCTAATAGTTATAAAAAAACCATCAAAATCACTGCACAGCAATTTTTTGCCAATTTTCCATTTCAATGAACAAATTTAAAGAGTCCTCGGTGAAGAATCAAATGTTTAAAAACTTCAAAGTTAATGAAAAGGATCCAAGATTAGTAAAACAAACACTTAAAACAATTAATAATGAGCCAGCCAGTAGGGTTTTTCATGAAGATACTAGGGTAAGCCTATTCTGAAGAATTAAATGAAAGAGACCAAATAGAATATGTTGAAGAGGAAGATTAACAAAAAAACCTGTTCTTTTCCAGACCAATAAGGAATGCAGCCTCAGCAAGTGCTGCTAAAAGACTTCCAGTGCCAGCATCTTTCCCAGTCACAGCATATTCACTAACAAAGGCCTGGAATGTGTTGAAGAAAGAAAAAATAAGAAAACAAACAAATCCAAATATCACTCATAACCACCTTCACATACCTTTGGACCCTGTCGTGTTGCACGGTCAAATTGATGGGACATGGAAAACAAGTTGTTGGCAGATGTATAAACCTATTAAGAGATCAAGGAAAAAAATTAATCCTGCCATCCATATTCTTAACAGAAATTGAAAATGAGAAAACAAAAGAAACAAGGAGATAAACTAAAAAGCCATTCTAGTGTCATTATATGCTAGCTGTCAAGAACTTTACATGAAAATCATAAAGATCAGTTGGGTGGTCAAGCGGGCGAGAAGATCCATCACAGTTTGTAATGATTTTGATATCTGGGTAGGCCCGCTTTATGGCATCATAGAACTTGAGGTAATTTCCTGTTCAATCAAAATAGGACAATAAAATTAATAAAAAAAGTGTTTCCATACTATGATATTTCTAAATGAAATAACAATTCACTAATTATGAACTCCGGTAACTTATCAAATAAAAACAGTGGTAGAGTGATATGACCAGCATTCCTTGAGCTAAGGATAAAACTTTTCCACGTCTCCCAAAAAAGCTCTTTTTTTCCAAAATTTTGCAACAAAAAAACTCAAGGGCTGGACTCTACATCCACCTTCTTATGGACAATACAAAGAGAATTTGCCTTCAATAACTAAATAACTTTTGACAAAAAAGGATATTAATGAAATGCATTAAAATGTTACAGAAGCTATAAAAGATTCCCATTTATAACTGCCATGTCACTACCAAATTCACATGAATATGCATGTGCAAGCATGATTTTGCTGACCTCGATAATTCTTCTTCCCACAATCCTCATTCCCAATAGCAACATATCTCAAATCGAAAGGTTCAGGATGTCCCATTGCAGCTCGAACAGCACCCCATGTAGAACTAGCATCACCTCTAGCAAACTCAATGCCATCAAGGGCCTCCTGCAATCAGCACATTATAAAGAATATCATAAAAAACAAAAAATAAAGAATGACTCAGTAAAAAACCAAAGCATAAAATAAGATCATAATTTATTTTTTTCTTATAATGTAATTAAAGCTCTCATTGGAAAGTTCTCAAAATACATAATTTAATTTTTTTTAAAATGTATATGAAGCACATAAAATTTAGTTTCTAGGAAAAGAAGAGAAAAAAAGAAAAAGAAATTTTTTGAGCTATTTGAAAACTCTAAAATCCCAACCCAGCTACCTCATCCCACCAATTAGATTTAGAGACCTTAAATTTCCAGCAAATCAAGTACAGATCCTCACCCTTTTCCAGTTAAGCTTTAGCTAAGGTATCTCTAGATATCAAGTTTTAGAAGCAAAATGGATTCTGGTTATCTTATACAAACACTAAACCCATGTGGAATTAAACCAACTTCAGTCATATTATCAGACAACACTTATTAACCAATATCATTGGCAAAAGGAAGAATTGCATAGACATACTTGCACAAAAGGCAGAACACTGGATGTATCAACTTGATCATTGTGACTAATTCCTGTAAATTTTGATAAAGCCCAAGGCAAAAGGTAAAGTGACCGGAGGCATTAGCCACTAGTATATTAGTTATAACTTAAAAAAATAAAAATTAAATAATGAACAGGATGGTGTACTGCACAGTACCATTGTTGAACACCCATATTGGCAATGCACCAAGATCCTCTGCTAACTGCATGAAGATAGTACTAATTTAGAATTGTAAGAGTTAAACAGCATAAATTGAAGTACTCCATGTTCAGGAGAAATCTATAAAACCCTACAAATGAATAAGATACCCACTTGAAGAAACTCAAAGTAACCAAGTCCATCATCAGTCCAGTACATCCAAACGTCACCAAAGTGCCCTGGTCTTTCTTCCCAAGGTCCAACACTTGCTTTCCAGCGAAAAGCATTTCTTAACCATTCACCTTCCACAAAACAGCCACCTAATACAGTACAATTAAGAAAATCCATCATTTTTATGTTTATAACTTATGATATAAATGTATATATATGTGTGTGTGATGCTAGTTCTTAAAAACATAACAAGGACAGCTAGTGTCAAATAAAACTTACAAGACAAACGATCAGCAGAGTATAATTCAATGATCTACTAACATACAAAAACAAATTTTGTAAGGTAACCTGGTACAAGAGATACTGCATATAAAATGTTATTGAGAGAGTTCCACACTGAAATAGATCAGAGGTTGAATCTCAGCAAAGGTTTCTGATATTTTAAACAGGCAATCTGAGATTCTAAACAGCCATCTAATAAAATTTTACATCAAGACCATGTGAAACATTTAAGCAAACAGTGCAGAAAAAGTCATAAAATAGCAAGTATAAATAAAAGTAACAAGACAGATAATGCATTAGGGAATAAGGCCAGTGGTTGAACTCAATCATTCTAAAATTTCCATGATTCTAAGCATCCACAAATATGGTTCATTATATACTGTTACATCCGTGAGTTTGGGATTGAGTTCCGAGCAATGGACAGAAATTCACTCAAGTTAGGGAGCCTGAAACCTTTAGGACTCCTTAGAGACAAACCTAGATATCCTTTTAGGGTTTTGATAAAATTTGCCTTGCCTTTGTTTTATTCATTGTCCCTTTAGATAGAGATTACAATAATTAAAGGAAGTATATCAAACTAAATAAACTCCTACCAAACACATTCTATTTTAAGAGTCCTAAAACAACTTCAACTGAGCGTCCACAACAATACTCTCCTCTTGGAAAAAGAGATTGTCATCAGCTCTGAGTTAGAATAAACTTGGCAAAAGGTACCTTCCTCAATAGTAATCAACATTTGCCCGACACTCATACATCCATCGATCATAAATGCAGTCAAAGGAAATTTTTTTTAAATAAATCGAACACTACCACACCATTATTCCTTCTCTTTACTAATAACCAAAACCGATAGGTGTCGCAGACCTCACAAACCGATAGGTGTTTTCCCTAAAAAGGTACTAGAATGTGCATTTGTTACCTTCACCAGAGCAGAAAAACCAAAATCCCTGAATAAATATGAAAAAACTATTACTTGCTAAATTGGCTCAAATAAATAGTGCACTCTATGTTACATGTATTATCACTTTACCCTGGTAGAGCTGTCTGACACTTAATAGACAGTAAACTACTCTATGGATATTGCACTTAAACCATCAAGCTCAGTGCATAAATTGCTAAGAACATGCTCTGCGATCTCAAAGACATACCCTTCTCAACCCATCCAAAGTCCTTGTAGATAGAAGGCTTAGAGGGGAAAAATAATGAGATGGGTATAGAGCTAGCAAAGCTAAATGAACTCGAAAAGAAACACCCAAACCTTACCTTGAGCCAACCTGCTATAAAAAAGAAATCAACTTGAATCCACCTAGCCCCAACCTTATCCAAACTTACATTAACTACAATGCTAATTCCCTTTCAAACATTAATTTGGTTACAACTGATAAATTTAACAAACTTTTAGTAAGATTAGTAAACAAATCATATAAACCAATCCATCAAAGATGAATGTTAAAAATCAATAAATAATTAATGATTTTTAGGGGAAATCTGTTAATATCCAACGTAATATAACTCTAAATTAGTAAATGGCTTTCAAGTTACTGCATTTTGTTCTTTGATATGATCTAATGATATTTTAAAAGAACTTATTTTCTGATATTAAAAAAGGCAAAAAAAGTGTTGAAGGACTGCTACCAATTAAAAACAAAAATGCCTGCTTAATTAAGGTTGATAAATTCTAACTCAACTTCAATGACTTGCCTAATCCAACTGAATTTGCCTTTTAAAATTCAATAACTTTGACCAAAAATGGTTAGAAAAATTACTCAAACCCTAAATGTAACTAACATGAACCCACCCACCCAATTGCCACCTCTAGGAGGTAGAGGCTATTAAGGAAGGTCTCACTAAAAGAAAATTATCACAGATGGAGCAGTCTTAGTACAATGAAATTAGATAACCAAGACACTGAAGTTTAGAAATCATCACCAGATTGAAAAATAAACCCCCCCCCCCCCAAAAAAAAAAAAAAACCTTTGCATGGTGACTATATACAAAACAATTTGATCTAAGTTGTCAAGGTAAATAACATAGCACACACCTGGAAATCTAATAAAGCGAGGTTTGATATCTGCAAGCATTTCAGCAAGCTCATTTCGGAAACCATGCCCCTGTTGCAAAATCATTACAACACAAAAAATTAGATTATATAATATATGACAGTTTGAAATTGTGAACAAGCTTATGCAATAGCAAACCCGCAAAAATATAAACTAAACTTTTTTGCAAATCACTCGCTGTAACCAAATAAAATAGAGAAGCTAGAATTCCATCAAGTTAGAGTAGTTTCCCACTTCTGTTTCTATTTTTGAAACTAAAAAATAGTTCGGTAATGACTATATTTTTCTGAAAAAGATCCGAAAGGTGCTTTCGGTAGTGTTAACATGCAGATGAACAGTGCCTACACATGAGAAGTGCCACTCATTTACTCAAATGTATGACAAATTGAGAAATGACATCTAAAACTTTGAAGAACTATTCTGATCATATTAGGCTTTGATTGGTTTGTACAAGTTGCTTGCTCATCAAAATTTTTTTAGACATGGATTTTCATTAAATGTACATGCTTCTTCAATATATATTTATAGAGTTTTGAAGCCATCAACTACATATTTTTAATTTAAAAATCCTCATCATCATTTTAGAAGACATATACAAACATATGCCTGACAGGACAGCCAATTTAAACATGCGAAGCAATTGTCATACTATAAATCTCAAAATAACCAGTTTCTATATAATCAAGGAATGTTGGCAGTTTAACTAATCAAAAACATAAATTAGTCACTTTTCAGTATGCCATGATTAAGAAAGAAACACAAACCTTGTAGGTGTCCAAAGGCATAGCTGAAACTTGATCAAACCATACCACACCACTTTTTGATGTTGTTAGTTGCAGCCTTGAATTGTGATTTGTTTCCTTGGCTTCCAACAGAACCTCCATCTTTGTCCAGTTTGAGACATCAGAAGCAGAAGCTCTGCAAGGACAAGAAGATTAACACTACAGCATCTCAAACAATAATTCTTGTAGGAAGGAACCATTAAGTGGACAATATCTTTCAGAGCATGAGAATATTAACTAGGTTCTTACTTTATGTTGGTGGAGGACAGTGTCTGCAAGCCATCTGAGCTCGTAAAAGATACAGAAATGTCAATTGCTCCTGTTGAGCGAACATAAAATACGATCTTGTAGCTCTTCCCTTGCTCAATATTCTGCACGAGAAACAAGGTAGAAACTATAAAAATTGTACAACAGCAGACAATGTAAAAGACTAAAATTTGCAGATAAGCTGCTTGAGATTTTGCAATCTCGTTGTATAAACAACTAGGGAAAAATAGAGTATGGACTAAGAAAGCATTTGGCAGAGAAAAGTTTCTTCAGCAAGAGGGAGAGAGAGAGGGGGAAACACACACACTACATAATGTATTTGATATAATGTCAGTGTATCCTCACCATGCCCCAGAACCCTGGGTTATAAATACCAACTCCTCCAGATGGGCAGATATGAGTGCCCTCACTATTACAGAGCACCTCCATTTTGAGAGCCACCTTGTTACGTTCAAAACATGACGACCGGTCTGTTGACACAATTATAGATGACTCATTCCCAATTATGGACCATGGGTCAATGTTTGAAGGAATATTAGCACCCCCAGCTTCAAATCCTGGAGGAAGAAAAAAAAAGGAGAAAGATATCATTACAATAATTTTAAGCCTTAGCAACTGCAGATGGTTTACTCTGAATTTATATTTTTAGAGTGGAACTATAAGGGCCAATCCCAGAAGTTCTTTTCTGTGACTTGATCATTTGTAGTCAACCAAATCTGTTGAAGCGAGCTGGCTCATGGCCACCAAGCAATCAAACTTGAGGAAGAAAAAAAAACAACTTGAGCAGAATACCAAAAAACCAAGAACTTGGGCAAGAACATAAACAAAAAGACAAACGTGCATATCATATTGAAACTTCAGCCTGATAGGAATTGCACTAGGCATCTAGTTATGAATTGAGTTCTCCCAAATGACTGAACAGATCAGGCACCTTAAAAGCCAATCAAACCAACAAGTTGAGAGAAGTCACATCGATAACAAGAGGGGAGAACTTCATTGTGTAAGAGAGATTAAAGAGAACGCAATAGCAAAATCAAACAGCCTAAATGGGGAAAAGTAAATAATTTCTAGACAAAATCCACCCAAAAGGTAAATATATCTTCCATAAAATGGAGTATGATCCATCAAGTGATTAAAATTTTTTATTTGCTCACTATCTCCTACACACCCTCCAATGTCTAATCCCCTCCCAAAGAGCGCACATTTAGACCCTAAATTTATTAGTCAGAACAAGTACTTTAGACAAGACAAACAACCAAATATATCCTTGAAAATTTTGCAATCTAAAGATTCTGAATCTCATACTTTTCTTCAATAGTAGGGTTTCCACCAATTATGTAATTTAAACACAGAAAGAAAGAATATCCTCTTATATTATTTCTCTCTACTTCTAGTTATTATAAGGTTCTCAAACAAACCTCTGTTGCTTACAAGCTCTGCCCACAGCCCACCAGCACCAGCATGGTTGATCTCCTGTAGAGCAAGGAATTCAAAAGGATCATTTGCTCAGCAATAAATAAAAATGTTACAACATCGCTAAATGAGGTAGTAATCAAGCACTGCAGAAATGCAGAAAGCTGTAAACTGAAAGTAATTCAAATAGTTAGTTTTCTCATTAATGGCATCTTTTTGGTAAGTAAAACTATGTATCATTAGATGACATCTTAGTTTCTCATGGATGGATATGTTCAAGGCTTTTTCCTTTTAAGAAAAAACATTCTAGAGCAATCAAGTGATTTAGGTAACGTCCGTAATATTAGTCAAATATTAATTGAACTAACCTCAAAGAATATTCCAAACAGTGTTTGAGGTATTGGAAGGCTTGACCGTTCGGAAGCATCTATAAACAGCTGAACTGTCAGGTTTTTGTCAACCTCAGCAGCCAATGATTGATAGGGAAGGCAAAAACTGATGAAGAGGCATAGTAAAAACACACTAGAAGGAACCTTGCAATAACCCATTGCCTACACCACATCCAGCATGAGGAAACAGCATTCAGAGCACTTATATATAAATACAATGTGTGACTCAAACACTTGTTTGTATAGAGGATTTTGGTGTAAATAGAAAAAGAACATAAATCGGTATAAAGGGGAATATTAAATCATATGACGATAATTGGAAGTTAAACGAAAACAAGTAAAATACAAATATCAGCTCAGCAATCATGAAAAAAGTAGCTAATTCCCATGATTGATTGACAGCTATTCGATTAAAATCCGAGGTAAAGATTCACTAATCTCAGACATTATATTTGCTTGCAGGTAACACGATTGACCATCGAAAAGAGATATGGTCAAAGCAAAACGAAAACTGCACTTGATTCAATTAAACTCTTAGGTCAAAGCAATGAACAGGGCAACAAAAACAAAAAGAAAGGAAAAAAACAGTCTGCTATTATGCCTAATATCCAAAACCCACCATTGGGCAAACCTTAGAAACTGCAAAGACAGATTGAGAATGAAAATGAAAAAGAAGTGAAACCCAGATAAGATGAAAGTATTGGGAGTGGTGGGATGAATCAATCAGGGTTTTATAGTGAAGAAATCAAAACAAATGATCCAATACGAATTCAGAACCAGTGATAGAGTAAATAGTAAGAGTGTTGAGGAAAAAAAGGATTTACCTCCAACGGAGCTGACGCGAGGAAGTAAGTATTAGCGGAAAAGACAGGACAAGTGTTTTGCTTCCACGGTTCAGTATGCGGGTTGCCTTGCTTTCACGACAGCAAAACAATGTACCTTACACTTTGTAACTTCCAGCCTTCGTCATGTCCGCCTGTTCCAGCAATCCTACAATAGTAAAAGATGACGATAGACGATTTTTGCGACTTAGAAGCAACTCACTCAATAAAGGAAGAAGTCCACTCCGAGTTTTCGCTCTATCTACCCCTTCGCTTACTTTAACAATTTCTTGTGGTCCCTCTCCCTCTCCTCGAGCTTATCCATTTCACTGACCGGCAATTAATTAATATTATTATGCCTAACACAATAATTAGGGTCGGTAAACTATATCATATTTAGTAATTTCCTTTTTCCTTAAAGTGTCCAGGCCTGAATTGTAACAAAAACAGTAAAGAACCCAAGAAAATCATAACCGCATTTGGATTTGATACGATGTTGATCCACTTTAGTGAGGCATCCCTGGAAATATTGCTTCTTACCTACGGATTCCTAAGCCTAATCAAAACCAATTCGAGAAAGAGAAATCAACAGTACAATTTTGATGCTCCTTTTACTGTTCTCCTGAATATGAACTGGTTCTCCTTAGTATCTTATGCAATAGCTACAACACCATGCATCTTTGTATTTCAATCGGTGGTAAATTCAAAGGTTAAAGTCTAAACATAAATGCAATCATGATGAGCTTGGATCTTCAAAATTTCTTCTTAATGGGTAGATTTTCCCTCGGTGCCTCTAAAGTGAGTTCGAAAAGCATTCCTTATCTTTGCCACTATTGTACGAATCCAGGCAAGAGCTTGTAACAATGTCATAGGTCACGGATCTAAGCTCGTGATGAATGCACACATACTATCCCATAAAGATCAATTGATCAAATAGGATCCATTTAATCTATTTGTATTGATCTGATTTGAATAAATGAAAAGAATGTATAGAGTTTAAATCTGCCATGCTTTTGCTTTTTTTTTTTTGGCTTTGTCTATTCTTTCATTGCTCTTTTGTCCTTGAGTCACTTCCTTTTTATTTTCGATGTCTTAAAGAATTTTTATTGAGAATTCTCACTTTACGAGAGATAAGCTAATTTAGGCGAATTTGAATCCAAAAAATTACTTATGATAGCACGGATTATGAGATTAAAGTTCTAACATAATGATAGTTGGTATTCGAGCTAGTGTTCGAAGGCGTCGGTTGAGATGACTGTTGAAGCCCAATTTATTCGGGCCCAATAAGATATAAATTTAGTTTTAAGTTAGATTTATTTTAAATTTAAATTTGCATAAAATTTAAATTTATTATAAATTTAAATTTAAAATTAAATTAGATAAACTAAATGTCCATTTACAAGCCCGATTGGGCCAAATATTAGCCCAAATACACCCTAAATCCTAAACCAATTACAAAGTGCCCCAAATTACAGTAGCCCAAACAGAAACCCAACCACTTGCACTGACAACCTCCCCTTTAGCCAATCGTGCACTGCCACGTCAGCCCAGACTGCATCTTCTTCAACCAGCAACTTGCACTGCCACCAGCTGCTCCAACTGCTGCTGTCATCGCCACTACTACATCCACTGCAATAGCCGGACCTGCAAAAAGAAGAAAAGATGTACATTTAGTTGCATAAGACAAAAGGAAATCATTGTAAAACAAGGATATAAAAGTCGAATTCAATTAGGTGTAAGGGGTTACGAACCCTTTTGTGAAAAATCAATATACGAACCAGGTTTTCAAAACTCCCAAAAGGCTCGATACAAACAAACAGGAATTCTCAGCAATCCACAATTAGTATTTGGATTCCAAACAGAGAGGCAAACAATCATTATCGACAACCAAAAGACAGTATTATCATCTAAGAGGTACCAATAAATACATTTGTTATATATTTATTGTTCTGAGGTATTGTGTTTCTAATATGTGCATGTATGTATATTTATTATCTAACACCCGTATTAATCGCTCATTCAAAAGATTTTTTTGAAACTATAAATACGTTTCATGCATAGCATTAATGATTAATAACAATTCAGTTTCTAAAATAACAATAAATATTTTGGTAATAAATATAAATGGCATTAAAAACGGTAATAATAATAAATATTAATAAATAACATTAATTTTTAATAAAAAAGAAAAAGAAGAGAAAGTGAAAGGGCACATCCTTTGATTGCTGCTGCCATCGTCGAAGCCACCACCACCGTCGTTGTTTGAACACCTGCACAAACAACACTAAAACGGATTTAAACAAACAGAGATGAAAATCAAGAGGTTTTAATAATAAAAAAAACAAAGGAAATCTTAAAAAATGGATTTGAAAACAAAAAAGAAAAGGGTTTCTTAAGTTTTAGATCTGGTTTAAAAACCAGATCTGATTTACACGGGACTAAAAAGAAAATCAAAACTGATTTTTTTTTTTTAAAAAAAACAAAACAAAAAAGAAGAACAAAAGAGGAAATAGGAAGCCTTACCCTTGCACCTTAGCGGGCGCGTGATCGGAGGAGACAACCGGAGGTTTGATCGGCGACCGCAGGCGATGGCGCGTGACCATCGACGCGCCTTAGATGGTGGGGGCTGGGATCGGCCGGTTGTGGTCGGCCATGAGAGAAAAGGAGAGAGTGAGAGAGGGTTTTGAATGATTTTTTTTAAGAAAAATGAAAGAAAATAATAAAAAACCCTAAAATAGTATTTATAGGACCCGTTGGACTAACTCGACCCGACCCGAACCAGCCTAAGATCTGCGTGTTTCGCTTATTGGGTTATTTGCGCGTTTAGTCCTTCCGCATTTTTAATTGTTTTAATTTTTTCCTTTTCATACTTTTAATTTCTTTTAATTTGACCTAATAATTTTAATTACTTTTCAATTTAATCCTTTGACATTTTGAATGCACCAAAGACTGCCACGTGTCACTGCTTCGGCTTATTTGTGAAATTATTCCCTTTTATTTTAAATTTGTTTTAATTTAATCCCTAAATCAATTCCTATTTAATTACACAATTGGCCCAGGAATTTTTCAAGCTTTACAAATTTGTCCTTGAACTTCTGGATGCCTGTGAGGCTGCCACGTGTCACCCATTCTTTGGTTTTATTGCTCTCTAGTCCCCGAACTTACCAAAATTCCATTTTTGACCCCGAAGCTTCCAAAAATTATCATTTTACCCCCAAACTTCCCAAAATTCCATTTTAACCCCGAAGCTTCCAAAAATTACCATTTTACCCCCAAACTTCCAAAAATTCCATTTTGACCCCGAAGCTTCCAAAAATTACCATTTTATCCCCAAACTTCCCAAACTTCCATTTTTAATCCTGAAACTTCTAGAATTACCATTTTACCCCCAAACTTTCCAAAATTCCATTTTTAACCCCGGTTTCACCAAAAATTACCATTTTACCTCCAAACTTTCCAAAATTCCATTTTTGACCTCGAAACTTCCAAAATTATCATTTTACCCCCAAACTTTCCAAAATTCCATTTTTAACCTCGATTTCACCAAAAATTACCATTTTACCCCTAAACTTTCCAAAATTCCATTTTAACCTTAATTTCACCAAAAATTACCATTTTGCCCCTGAACTTTCCAAAATCCCATTTTAACCTCGATTTCACCAAAAATTACCATTTTACCCTGAAAGTCAAAAATTACCATTTCACCCCCGGACATCCAAAGGTCCTGTTTTCGATCCCGATTGCATCATTTTCTTTCTTCATTAAATACTTGCATTTATTTTAGTCATTATGCGCTTGCATTTTACATTTTTGCATTCTATTTATCTGCTTATTATCTTGCTTCGTATCTAATTTCTCTTATTAATTGCTATTCAATATTTTAAACTTACACACTCATTTTTAAAGTATCTTAAAAGACGAGGCAATGTTCTTCTCGTGTGAAAGCTTCGAGAAATCATGCCCTAACGTGTCGGGTGTGATTTTTCGTATAACTCACACGCGTCGTACATCCTTTTTAAAATTTTTACACCTGTTAACCCCGAGATTCCGAGAATATCGTGTCCCAACGTGTTGATCGCGATTTTAATTCTCCGCGAAAATCGAAGTAAACGGGTATTTCATATTTGAATCTTTTAAACTATGTGTTCGAGGATTACATTTTAAATTCAATACAAAATTTTCAAATTCTCAAAAAAAAATATATCTATATCACAAATAATTTTAAAAACGAGGCAATGTCCTTTCGTGTGAGAACTTCGAAGAATCGCACTTTAACGTGTTAAGTGTGATTTTAGTAATCCATGCGAATCGGATATCCTTTTCAAAAGTTGTCAAAATACTCTTCAATCTAATAATTATATACAAAGTGGTTTTATAACCAAAAGAAGAAACAATGTTCTTTCGTGTGAAGATCTCGAAACATCGTGCCCTAACGTGTTGGGTGTGATTTTCGTATGGTTCATATGATAGAACACTCTCTTTAAAATGTCCCGAAACGTCCCGCAGTTTTGAAACTCAGAGAATTTAGTGCCCTAATGTGTTGGACACGACTTCTAATTCTCATAAAGGATCGAAACACGAAGACGAATTTTCCTTAAGAGTTTTTCCTTTGAAACTATACAAAGTCGTCTAAAATAAATATCGTATTTTAAACTTTACTCGAGTTTTCATTGTTTTCATAAAATAAGACCCGAAAATAATCATGTGGTACAAATTTTTGGGCGTATAAGGGTGCTAATCCTTCCTCATGCGTAACCGACTCCCGAACCTGTTTCTCTGGATTTCGAAGATCCCCCTTTTAAAATGTTTTAAACGTTTTACGGTGATCTAATCACACCTAATAAAAGATTGGTGGCGACTCCCATTTCCTTTTTGTTTCAAAATTAATGATTGACTTCTTTTTCAAAGCCTCGTTCTCGAGGTGGTTTCGACAATGATGAAAGGAGGAAACGAGCAAAATGTCTCGATAGAGACTTGTGGGAAAACCAAGAAAAATAGCAAATCGATGGATATGTTATCGGCTTTAAAAGGTCAGGTGACTAATCTTGAGGAATTCATGGGTGGTGTGAAAGAAACACTTGAGGTTGTTGAGGGGTGCATTGATGAGTTGGACTCGATGAGAGAGCAGCTCAAAGACTATGTGATAAAAACTCTCATTTCCAATTGGGTTGTAATGAGAGAGACTCTCAATGTCGCCATGGATGTTTAGATCGAGAAGCTGAATAAGACAAATGAAGCTCTCAAAGCTATGGTCGTGAGTTTGAAGGAGGAAACTGAGGCCATGATGTCAAAAATTGAGAAGCTCGAGGGAGAGCTCGCGGTGTTTAGAGCTGTTGTGGAAAAAGGGAGAGCTATAGTGCAGAGCAAATTCACGCTACCTCGACCTTTTCAATGAGGTCTATCAGCCCTATTCTATCGAGCACTAGCTAGATTTACTCCAAGTGCCTTGATCTCAATTGTATTCTCACCCTTAACTGAGTGATTGTTGTTGGAATTATCATCATCAACAACGTTTATCGATACCCTAGACATCTTTAGCTATAAGATAGAGGAATTTATAATAAACATCCAAATATCGACTCAAACCAGACTCAACTTTGGCATGTACCTCTAGACTTAATTTCGAGCCTAATTTAATCTGACAATCGGTTAAACATATAGCTTTGATACCACTAAATGTAACAACCCATACCTAATCTTATTGTTGGGTTTGAACAACAAGATGTCACATTCATTGTCGAGGTAACTACGATCAAGTATACACAAATTGGATCTTTATACAATTAGATATGAATACTACACGTGTTTAATGCGATATATAATCATTTCTAGGTCATATACAAGCTTACAAAAGCTCAATACTATCTCGAGATTGAACAAGGACTAAAGTGCAAAGTTTTCAGAATATCTTAAGTGTGTGTCGCGACTTTCATGGCTCAATGTTGTGACCTTAAAGACAGTGAGCAAGCTTCCCAACCTAAAGACCAAATTGTAAAATTTTCAAAACATTACATAATCGACGTCGCAACATCAAACAGGAGGCGTCACAATAGTAATTTCACTCTTTACAATTTTACACATTTTGTAATTTAATCCTCTCTATAGTAATTTCACAATTCTACATCTATTCACTTATCAATCAATGACAAATAAATAACTTTTCACTCTTAGAATTTAATCTTTAGTTTCACAAAAATTCACTGGTCATTAAATTATCACTTTATCATTGCTTGCATTATTAAAATACCTTTACTTAGAAACTCACTACTAAATTCAATATACATATTCAATAATCTTAATTTTTCTTCACTTGAATTCAATTAAGTACTTACCTATTTCTTCACTTGAAATTAATTTTTCTCTTCACTTCGCAAGCTTTCCCTTTACTCTCTTCTTCATCTAAGTTGTTTTCATGACTGAAAATATTTCTTAACACTCTAGGATATGGAAGTTAACCTACTGTTTTAAGGAAAAACTCAAGAAAAATGCATGAGGGATTTTCTTTTCTTTCTTTTCTCCCTCTCTTTCTTTCCCTTTTATTTTTACTGCCCCAAGCTGCTGCTTTCAGCCTTCCAATTGTACATTTTTTTTTTCAATCTAGTCCATTTGTTACATTATCCAATCAAATTTCAACAGTTTTCAACCTTAATTTCCATAAATTCTCTCTCCTTTACACCTTATTGCATAGAAATTTTAATCCCATCATTATGTATCTAAATATCAATTAAAATGAAAAAATGCATTTAGGTCCCTTCATAAAATGAAAAATTATAATTTAGTCCCTATACTTTTTTACTTTATTCAATTTAGTCATCATCTCGATTTTCTAACTTCACATATCAATATACCTCCATGTCGCATTCATAAAAAATATTTCTTAAATTTTCGCCAATTTTTCAAAATGGTAAATTTACACTTTTAGTCCTTCAACTTTTAAAAACTTGCAATTTACTCCTTACTAAATTTCATTATTCATGCTTTCTCTCTAACTACTTCATTCACCTTTAAAATAATTTACCTTTCTTAAAAACCAAAATTTTGAGGTATTACAAATAGTCTCATGATTGGTACTCCAATAAAAAATCTATTTTGATCTTTTTAAAATTTTCCTTTTTAATTTAGTCAGTCTAGTTAAAATAATTGTGCGAATTAGTCACAGGTTGCTGACGTGATACATTAGCTCAATAGATTGACATGTGACGTGACATTTTTAACAGCAACAACCTTGATTAATTCACACAATTATTTTAATTAAAATAACTAAATTAAGAAGTAAAATGTTTTGATTAATTATGAGAAATACCTAAGCTTTAGTTAAAAAAAAAATTGTCATCTCTCAGTCACTAATGTGCCATGTTAGCAATATGTTAGTGGGAAATAAAATTTTTAACGGCAGTGACTAATTCACATAATTATTTTAATTAAAATAACTAAATTGAGAAAAAAAATTAGAATGAACAAAATAAAACAAACCGTATTTTAGAATCACATTGTACCCTTATTTTATTTTATAAAACTACTCTTCATTTAATATTTACCCCCTCAAGCTTAAATTAAAGCCAATGATACAGGTTTTTGCAATCAATTTAATTTGGTATAAGTATCAAAAGTATATATGAGCTTTGATTTAATGTAAAATATCATATAAAAATTTTGATTTTGTGCAATTTAATATATGAAAATTTGATTTGATTTAATTTTCACAAATTACTGATAACATTATTGAATTAGTACCATTTTACATTAATATATTACATACACAAACAACTATATTAATCCAATATGAAAATAAATATATGTATTCTTTGTTTTAAACAAAAAATATATGTATTCATTTATTTAAATATGTACAATTGAACCATAATCAAAATTTCATGCATACATGTAAATTGCAATTCAAGTTATATATATATAATTGTATCAAATCAAAATTTATGTATCAAATTGCATATTGAATTAAAGTTCATATATAAATTTGATATTTATCTTATTTAATTTAAATTAAATATTTAGTTATCTATTTGTTCGAGTAATTAGATATATTTATTTATTTGAGTAATTAAGCTTGCTTTGAAGTAACGTTTGACTTTGTACGAGTATTGTTGGGTGTTAAGATATTGAGTATTAAATATTTTTTTTATGAACCCAACAAGTGGTTTTAGTGGAACAGAGGATGTTGTTCATTCTAAAGATCTCGGGTTTGAGCATCTGTATATGTAAGGTGTGTGTGCCTTGTCAAAGGGTTAAGAAAGTATGAATAAATATTATCATGTAATCACACTAGTATATTAAAAAATATATTTATTTTATTTTGGGCTTTGTTATGGATAGAGATTTTGGATTTAATAATTAAAATTTTATTTAATTTATTCGATTTTTATTGATGGAATAAATTAATTAAGATTAAATTGATTTGGATTTAATGGGTTTATGAAATTTTACTCACTCCTCTTCTATGTTTGTGGGTCGGACTATCTGTTCATGTCTAAAAGTTTGTTTGAAATTTAGAAGAATTTGGATAAAAATATTAGACTCAAAAATGGATCGGGACAAAAAATTAGACTCGTTTAAAATATAGATCAAGTTCGAGCTTGAACATTTAAGCCTAAGCCCGACTCGGTCTGGCTCGACCCAGCTCGACATGACTTATTTTTAAGTTTAGAATACTTTATATAATATTATTTTTAGGACATATTAAATAAATAAATTTATACTAAATATATAATATTACTTTAATGTAAACATAAAAATAATATTTAGATAATAATATAAAAGTTTCAATAAATAAAAAATGTATAAAATTATTAAATATTAAAATAAAATAAAATAAAATAAATATTTTAAAAAAAAATTATGGACGAATTTAAAATGAATTTAAATTAATCTTCTATAAATATAAATGGATTTGAATAAAATTTTAAACCCATATTATAAATCTGATCAAATTTAAATAAATATAAAACATATTAAAATCATACTTAAATCCGATCTGATCCATAAATGCTACCTCCAAATCCAATTATCGGGAGAGTGGTGGGGAACGAGAAGAAGAGGAAGGGTGGGGAGAGATATTTGGGCTGTGAACTAAAATCAAGGGGCGTGAAAGGTACACCACCAATCCTTAGCCATACAGCCCATAATCAGAAACAAACAGAGTAATCAAGAACAGCTATGGGATATCACACGTGTCAGGTTTCGATTCACAGACACAGATTTCGTTGGATGAGATTCAATCAACTGTTAGTCCACTATAAAACAAAACAGCTTAACCCACTGTCCTCTGCTCTGTTTCTTCTGTCTCTACCACTGAAAGCAAAAAGAAGAAAAAATGGCAACGGAGATGGCCCTTGTAAAGCCTATCTCCAAATTCAGTACAAGCAGTCCAATTTTTAGCAGCTCCCGATATGGGAAGTTCACCACTGTCAGAATGTCATCTACTTCCCAGTCAACAACAACGGCCGCCGCGAAGGGTGGCAAGAAAGCTGCCAAAACCGCCATCAAAGAGACCCTTTTGACACCAAGGTTTTACACCACCGACTTTGATGAAATGGAGGCGCTTTTCAACACTGAGATTAACAAGAACCTTAACCAGTCCGAATTTGAGGCACTGCTGCAAGAGTTCAAGACTGATTACAATCAGACTCACTTTGTAAGGAACAAGGAGTTCAAAGAAGCTGCTGATAAGATTGATGGTCCTTTGAGACAAATCTTCGTTGAATTCTTGGAGAGGTCTTGTACTGCTGAGTTCTCTGGTTTTCTCCTCTACAAAGAACTTGGAAGGAGGCTCAAGGTAATATTCATTTTAGTCTTTCACAACCCTCTTTTTCTCCCCTCATATTCATTTGTTTCCCTAATATTTGGCACTACAGAAAACCAACCCAGTTGTGGCTGAGATTTTCTCTCTTATGTCAAGGGATGAAGCCAGGCATGCCGGGTAAGCACAGTCATACTTTTCCCTTTATTTATAGCCAATCCATTAACAAAAAACCCAAATAAGTATACCATTTGGTTGATTACAGGTTTCTGAACAAGGGTTTATCCGATTTCAATTTGGCATTAGACCTTGGCTTCTTGACAAAAGCTAGGAAGTACACTTTTTTCAAGCCAAAGTTCATTTTCTATGCCACTTATTTATCTGAGAAAATTGGGTACTGGAGATACATTACAATCTACAGGCATCTCAAAGAAAACCCAGAGTACCAATGTTATCCTATTTTCAAGTATTTTGAGAACTGGTGCCAGGATGAAAACCGTCACGGTGACTTCTTCTCTGCATTGCTCAAGGCACAGCCTCAATTCCTTAATGATTGGAAGGCTAAGCTATGGTCTAGATTTTTCTGCCTCTCGGTAATCCATTTGTTTCCTCATCTTTGATCGCATACAGCTTTTTTGTTATTCCTATCAATACTACATAGCCTTCCAATTTAACAAATTTGTCCTGCAGGTGTATGTTACTATGTACCTCAACGACTGTCAGCGCACTGCTTTCTATGAGGGCATTGGACTCGACACCAAAGAATTTGACATGCATGTCATCATTGAGGTTAGATTCTAGTTCCACTGTCATTCTATAAGACCTTGGCATATAACATATGATGAACTCTAGCCCGTTATAATAATGAAATTTCTTGCATACAGACAAACCGCACAACAGCCAGGATTTTCCCTGCCGTGCTCGATGTGGAGAATCCAGAGTTCAAGAGGAGGTTGGACAAAATGGTTGAGATCAATGAACAGTTGCTTGCTGTTGGGGAGACCTCTGATATTCCATTGGTGAAGAACTTGAAGAGGATTCCATTAATTGCAGCATTGGCCTCAGAGCTCCTAGCTACGTATCTGATGCCGCCGATCGAATCCGGATCTGTTGATTTTGCTGAATTTGAACCACAACTTGTGTACTAGAATGTTTTTCTTTTTGTAGGATTTCCATTTTTGGGTGTGGTACATTTTCAGCTTTAGTCATGCTGCCTGTCAAGTTATATGATCTCAAGTTTTAGCGAAACTGAAACAATTTTAATGCCCAATGACACCCTTATATTTGTTTTGTAAATGTCAAAGTTCATGCCATTTTGCATTAGCTCTTCTCCTTTGTTTTTTTTCTCACTTGCATACTTTTTTCCCTTGCTTAATCTTGGTTAATTTCGAATTTATTGTTTATAAATTACTATACATGATAATCTTTTTTGTTTTGACATAAACATAAATATGAAGTGCTTTTATAGTGAAATGATTAATCCTAGATAATGCTTGCTTTTATGGATAATTATGCAAATGTGTATTTTATATATATATATATATAAATTTTTGAAATTGTTGGATCTTACACTTGGTTTTAGAAATCGTGTATATAAGCAGATTGAGTTTTAGTTTGATTGACATGGGTATTGTTGTTAATACAAGAGAACATGGGTTCGAGTGCACTGGAGCGCATTATCTTTCTTTATGGGTTGGAAAGGGATTATGAGTAGTTTTAAGTATTTTATCAAAAAGAATAGATGACCAGGACCTATATTGAAATTGTTAACTACTAACTTTAGTGGATATTAGTACCTTTGTTAGAAGTACCGATACTTTGATGTAGAATAATCCAAAATTCACTTTCAACACGTCAAACATGCATTTATTCACTTAAAAAAAATAATACTCAACTATTATAAAGCTAACTGCTAACCAAAATACCATCCAACATGCCATAAAATTTACCATATACTCTTATGCCATATGAAACACATATGCATACTTAATCATAATCATAAAGGCCATAATTAAGCATAACTTCTCCCACTAATAACAAGTATAAGGTTCATTGTATACAAAACATCCCTAAAAACATACCAACTAATATCCATAACTATGAAATATTTTGATAAATCTTGAATTTCCAGTAAGGAACTGTATTATTTTATAAAAACAATCATATCTCTAGTTATAGACCTCAAAATTAGACAATTCAAAACTATTTTGAAGATAACGTGAATGTTTATGATTTGGACACTAGAATCACACCAAAAGATTGTAAAAAAGACTCAAAAAGTCCAATCAAAGTTGGCACTATGAAATCCTACTAGATTTATTCCAGATTTTCATATAACTTCAATCTTTGCTTTTAATCGTTTGGATCTTCTCCACAATTCTCAAGGATTGCACGACTAGTGGGCATCATTCCAAACACAAGTATAAGTACTTATTTGGCACTAGCTTTCTGTTGCATAAGTTGCAACAACTATGTTAGATTTTGCAAGAGAAGTTTCAACAATTAGAGAAGGTCGAACCATGCCCCTATCAACCTTATCAGTGACATCTGTGAGTATCAACTAGCTAACAACAATTGAGGCCTGATCAAATGGGCATCTATGCTCAGGGTAACCAACATATAAGAGTAAAAAATTTCGAGGATCTTTCTTTGACCCAAAAGAATCTTCACGAAAAAGTTGTCATAGTCAACATAGATGTGCCATGTGCTCTTAAGAGATAATCAATTAATTTGTAAATTAATATTTACAAAAAATTAATTAATTTGACAAGTTTAAAAGCAATCATCATAATGTAAAATGAAAAATAAATGATAATGCAATTTTAATATTTATATATATTTTTTACAACAATGATTTGAATTTAGATTATTTTACTTGACCAATAAATCACAACTAGGGGTTTTTCATAAAACTTGGTGGTCAGTATAAGGCGTCCTTGACTTTATGAAAGTTTTGCATCTGATTGAAGCTCTCCAAGCGTCCAATAGTCATATTGGCATAGATTATTTCAAGGTCATACCGAGTTGGACAAAAAAAACTCTTTTAATATCTATTTTCTCTATTTATAATATTCAAAATCAAGACTTTTTTTATAAACTATCAAACTTCTTATCATTCAATCAAATTGAATTAATTTGTATATGAAAGTTAAAAGCTAATGAGGATGTGTCTTTGATTACGTCAATGGGTACATTATGTCACAAGAGCCATGCCATGGCCATGTACAAGTGCCTTTGATCATATATGAGATTCATCAAGATCATCATTCCTTTTTTAGGATTTGGAGTAGGTTCAACAAAATGTTTTTCCATTACTTTGCCTTTCTTTGGGGGGCTTCATATCATTGTTTTGAATAGATAAGAAGATCCCCCAATTGCTTTGACTTCGTAAAAAATTAGGTATAAAGGAATTAGAGCAAGGAACATCATATGTCATTTAGACATTGAATCTAGTACAGTTCCCATGACAAAATCAGTGAACTAATAATTAATTTCAGATGTTCATGTTTCTTACACAAGTTGGTTGAAAAAGTTGGCTTAATTACATTGGTAGAAGTGTAACAACTCTATATATAACTTTAACAGATGATGAAGTTACTCATCCCAAATTAACCTAATATATTAATCAAAGTGGATAAGCATTCATCTACCACCTGTCTCAATGAAAGTGATCATACAATTCTGGAAATTTGCACTGAATTCTTTTCTTCTATGCCTGCAAAGGAGGGCTTGTCATCACAAATTTAAGGGGAAAACAGGAGTAAGCACCCTACACTCTTATCATGTATACAATTCTCCAAACACAAAATATATAAGAGGTGAAAAGTTTTACTAGGATATAAGATTAACAAAAAAAAGGAAAAGAAAAGGATTATTAGCAAATAATTAAGAAAACCCTTCACATGCTTCTAGCCAACATTTCCTGGAATCTCCTATAAGACTCTTGCTTCTCCAACCTGAACTTTTCATGGCAATTAGCTATAAACATTTCTGCTAGCTTATCAATCTCATTGATATCTGTCTCAACAGTAGAATTACCATTACCCTTCTTTTCTTCCAGCCATTGAAGGTAACCTGAAAGCTCAGACTCCACAGTGTCCTCATCACATTGCTGATCAGTTGAAATCACTGAATTCCAGGTTGAATGAGTTGCTTCTAGAACTGGAGCTGGAACTGGTGTTACATGAGAAGAGCACCAATTATAGTGTAGCCTGAATGAACCAAAGAAGAGTTTCTTGTGCTTGTACTTCTTTCTTGTGGTCTTTGAGTTGGAAATCAAATATTGAATAGGCTTGCTTTGTTTACAAATTAGAATGAAAGTAGATTTTGCTTTGGAAAATGCTCGAATTAGACGACAAAACTGAGCATAGACAAGGGTGTGAATAAGAGTTTTGATTTTCATGGAGCCTAAGGTTGAAGATGGTGATTTCAATGAAAAGGCTTGAAGGGGGTGCAAGGGTTTTAGGCAAGAAGGACCAACCACCATTTTTATTGTACAAGGGGAATCCAGAACCATGTTCTCAAATGGAGTTTATAAAGGGTGTTGATTAGTAATTTACCACTCAACTTTTGAGTTATTTAAAACATTGCCATCGACTTTGCAGATTTAGGAATACTCTTTGCCTACTTTTTCCTTTTTTCTATGGATTTTAGAATTTGATAAGAATTGTTTGGTTCCACCAACCATATGTGATTGATAAGTGATCCTACATTGCCCTTTCTTCAATACCCTTAGCCTGTATTACAGTCTACTATGAAATTATACTGTGTTTATTTGCTGCTTAACATCAATCAGCTCAGTAATTTCTTCATCAGTTTGCTTCATAAGTAAATAAGGCTTGGAATCTTAGGCCATGGCAGGGAAATTTTTGGATTTTGGCAGCAAGCAAATCTCAAGGCTTTTCTTTTCTAATCCCCCACAAGACCCGCGTGCATAGTTTGAAATTGTGTCACTTTATTTCACTGTTTAAAAAGTGTAACTGGGGCCATTCGGGCATTAACCCAAGACTAGTAAAGTAGCTTGGATGAGGCATCTATGGTAGGTTTTAGCATCTAAAAGTCTTTAAAGACAGTGTACAATCGGCTATGTTTAAGGCTTATTATCAGCCAAAATTACCACTCAAAAAGAATAATATAATCTACATATTGGGTTATTTGTTTGCACTCAAACCTTGAAAGTAGCATACTTACGCATCCACTTCACAATTTGAGATTTAGTTCACCAACTTGCAAGCACTTATTTAGCTAAATTGGACAGTCTTGCTCTTATTATTGTAGATATAGGAAGTGAATTATGTATAATATTGGGGAGTTGTTGTAGACTTTGGGGAAAAACTAGATTGACTATGTACAATTGAAGATGATAGGGGCTTTGACTTCACTAATAATTGAGAAACAAAATCCAAACTTAGCTCTTTCCTCCAAAATCTTGAAAAGGAAAAGAAGAGCAATAGTGAGAGTTTTGGTAGACTTATTGTGCTAAAAACAGCTTGATTGAGACCCATTATAGCAAATGAAGGTTAAATGTAATGATTCTAAAAACAGATGTTATGGCGGCTTGAATTCAATGGTGGTGGAATTAAATTTAATTCGTGTGAGTGTTAGTTTGTTATATATTAATTGTAATGACTGAATGACTTGAATTTCATGTCAAAATGATATTTAAAATTTGTTAAATTTGAGTTTTCCTCTTGGAAATAAATAAAGTCCTAATAAAATAATATATATTTTTTAATGGTGAATGAATCAATGGAATGAATTATTTATTTGTAAAGTAATACTTATTAATTAATAAAAAAATATAGGAAAAATTATCGGTAATTTTAAACATTATCTAAAAAAAAATCAATATGATCAGAAACTCATCTCCATTAATGTTAGTATCTACACATACATTAATGTAAATATAATAATTAAAGAAAAAAAGACATTTCAAGCAACGATCACCTGTGAAAAACTATCTTCTACGATATGAAAAGGATGTAGCTAATGCCGAATGTGCATGCAAAGATTAAGAATGAGTTCCTTTGAGGAGGGATGAAAGATGCAAGGAAAATCCTTCTTTGATCAACAATGGATGCTAGATGGGTGCTGAATTTTTTAAAGAATTTTTTTCTCGAAGTTCTTGTTTGATATTTGTTAGAGTTGTATGAATCAAATCTGTATAGAATTGTATTGGAATTGCGACTAGGGGCACGGACCATATTGTACAAGTAAAATCTGTATAGAACTACACTTTTTATATTTGATATTGATTACAATAGAGTTTTTCAACCTTTAAATAGATGTAATCGAAACTCTTGTATCATTCGATTTTCAATATTAATGAATTTTTTTCTCCTCTGCCCATGACTTTTCCCGAAAGACTTTTCCACGTAAAATTCGTGTGTTTTATTTTTCTTTTCTTATTGTTTCACGATTATTTCTATTGTCATTATCGATGTTAGTTTTAACAATTAGCGTAGTATATTTAGGAGTTTTTCTTGTTATAAATACTCTTATTTCATTGTTAAAAAAACAGAGTGAAATACATAAAACTTTAGCTAACAATCTTAATTTCTTCTCTGTAATTTTTTCTTCGTTAGCATCGAAATTACAACAGAATCTAATCCAGTGCCCATTGCCATGTGAAAGGCATCCCTCGGAACATTTCAACTAAACTATCACTTCAAACATAATCTTAGGCAAATAATCAAGATTTGTATCCCAAAAAACAACAGATTTTCAAGATAAAAACTCCAACATCCTTCCTCACAAAACATGAACAGCTAAAACGGTCATAAGTTCGTTAAACCAAGATCTGCCGGTGAATTGTAAAGTTATTACAAGATAAGATTTGTGTATTTTTTTACTCCTGACATTACCAGGGATGTTTCAAGAGAATCTATGGAACACAGTGAAAAAAAGCAAAGGGTTTGCTTGGTGACAGGTGAGGGAAAAAATGAAAACACCAAGCCAACTTTAATATGTTAGATAAAGATAAAAACAATGACATTGGAAGATTGCAAGACATCATCTTTTCTTTATTTGATTCCCTCAGAATAACTTGTGGTAACCATAAGATGTCCCTTGTAATTCAACATTTCAACTTTCAACTTTCCATCCCCTGCCCTACCTTGTCTTGCTCCTCTCCTGTTTTCAGTTTCAGTTTGGTTTTGGATCAACACTGCCTTTGAAAGAAGCATGAAAATTTGGGTAAAGAAGGTTTATATAGAATAGCACGGATTTCATTTTTGGTCCATCTTCTTTCCACCTCATGTACCTTAAAATCATTGCATTTAAGTCGACTTTATTTCATACATATAGGTTAACTACAAGGGTTCGGGTTATGTGTTGGAATTTTGATACTAAGAAGAAAGAGCTGCAGAAAGAACGAGAATTTTAGCAATAAAAATTGTCTGTTACCATATTTGAACAATGTAACAGGGGTATTTATAACAAGAAAAACTCATAAAATATGGAAAGAAATAACAAAAGTTTTATACTAATAAACATCAAATATATTATACTGATAAATGCTAAATCTTGTAAGACGTAACTTGTACTCAAACTCTTAAAACCTAGATACTCCTAATTTTGCCAAAATAATGAGTTCGCCCAAGTGATTTACAGATCTGTACGTCATTTGTCTACCTGTCATGTTCACCAATCTTGATTAGTTCGTCATTCCTGAAAAATTTGACGAACTTAAAAA
Organism: Gossypioides kirkii; assembly: GCA_005610355.1. Lineage (NCBI taxonomy): Eukaryota > Viridiplantae > Streptophyta > Magnoliopsida > Malvales > Malvaceae > Gossypioides > Gossypioides kirkii. The sequence continues at coordinate 34,615,418 of CP032244.1, read as the reverse complement.
GTACGCTAAATCTGAGAAGTTCGCTAGTCATGCATATTGCATGAATGGTCATATCGCAACATTATGTTATAATTAGTTGAGAAAATATGCCATATCCCTTACTTAAAAATGCTACTCCTGGTAAAATTAACAGTTTTTTTTTCCATTTGTTACAAAATCTAGGACCAAACTGCACTTCACACTATGGCATATATTAAAAGTAGGGAAAATTTGCTACCAACATGCCAAAATGTAGGCAGAGGCAATAGAACATCAAAGGAAAGTAAAGAAAATTGCAGAAATAGATTGAAAGAAAAAAAAAAAAACAGTAGAGCTAATCTCCAGCATTGACAGATTTTAAAACCATTCATCCTTTGTTTTCACTTTTGGTTGGTACATTTTAAAATCTGTGGGGGCTTGAAACAACAGCAAGTCTTTGCCAGTTCCCAAAGATGCACTCAACTTTCAGCTTCTGCAACCCGCAGCGATTGTCATCTCTTCCTCACTTTATCAGTCTTCTGACACTTACACTTTCACTAGTGCCATGGATTTCTGATAACTCTTTTTATCAGTTTTGGGTTTGTATGAGTGATTTTAGTGCCCTTTTCTAAGTTTCAAGAATGGTATTTTTACCGACAAGTTTTTCATACAACCCTATTACAATTTTAAGAAAAAATCAAAGTTTAAATTTTAGAGACGATGTTGTTAAAAAAAATAACTACAAATACTGAATATAAACATAGAGAAGATACTTTTTTCCTGTACTATGACCCAATGGGGCCCGGAATATCATGCCAATATCTTTTACTTTTCTAGGTTCTTTTCTTTATGCAAAGTTTTATTCTAACCTCTTAAGATTAAAAACATGAAACTTCTTTATGCAAAGTTATTATGTTTTCACTAAGCTGAATAACATACACTTTATATATATATATATATAGATATAGATACAAAACTTACTTCTACTCGTAACTCCTTTCAACTCTCCATAATTTTATATGCTTGATTCTTCAACATATATAATTACGAAATATTGTAATTTACTCGATTTCATGTAACATAATTAAATTCAAGAAGTTTATCTTTGAAATATTTTTTTTCTATGTCTGGACTGAAACATCTTTTGTAACAAATATATGTACATGCAAATGCATATATATAGGGTCCAAAAATTCTGGCCCCCAAAAAGAAAGAGTCCAAAAGTATTATACGTAATAGATTGCTTCCATGCCATTTTTATAGGTGCTGAAAAGTTAATTATTTCTTTAACCTTCATCAATATACTTGGAAATTATGTTTGAAATTTAAACGAAAGGGAAATCGATCGGATTCTTGTGGGAAAATACCCAGAAAGATGACACTTCTTTTAATAAAAATTTTAAACTAACTGTAATAATTAATGTTTTTTTTATCAATAATAATTAATGTTCATTTGTTAATACACGATATCAATAAAAGTGGAGAAAGAGAATGAGGATGTACTAGTGAAGAAACAGAGAAAAAGAAAATAATAAAATGAAGTGTTTGGAGTATTGTCCCCCTAAAGAGAAAAGGATCTTTAAAAATATGTATATGAAGAGTTTTTCAGACTGAATTCTGAGTTAGACTTGAGTCAGATTTTAATATATGTAATTGTATAACAATTCTATCTCTTCAATCAAACAACAATAACACCATTATATAAATTCACTTTACATATATATAAATTTTATATTCAAGATAATTCAGAAAGTCTTTAATTCATCATTTAATAATTCTTTTCACATCCTTATTCATCAATCACTTAATTTTAAACATGATCATTTTTTAGCTCTTTTGAACATCTTTAAACAATACTCTCTTCTTCATGTAGATATCACATCTTATCAATTTATTCCATACTAAAGTTAGGGCTTAATGCTAAGTACACGAACTTTATCAATTAAATCCCTTTAAATATTTTGCACTTTGTTAAAACTAATATCGATAATGATAATAAAACCGATCGCAAAACAATAAAATAAAACACACACATTTTATGTGAAAAAACCCTTTCGAGAAAAATCATGGATAGATGAGAAGAAAATTCACTATTGTTGAATTCGAATGATGTAAGGATTCGGGTCACACAACTCTAACACACCCAATTGAACCTTTGAACTAAAAAAATTGGTGAATAGACCATTTGACTAACTTGATCATCAGTATTTAATGGCATCAGCAAAAAATTTTAAAAAATAAAAATAAATATTTTAAAATAAGTACAAGATGAGTTTGGATAAATTTTTATCCACGTTCATTTGAATTTGGACACTAATTTATCCAAATACATTCTAAAATAATAAAAATCATTAAAATTTATAAAAATTATTATAAATTAATTAAAAAAATAATATTTTTATAAAAATAATTTCGACCGATTTATTTCTGAATTTGAGATTTTGATTGTTGTAAATAATTGGAATCTATGTTATAAATTCCAGCTGTTAGAGCGACCCATTTTGTTCCAAACAACAGAATGGCTGATATGGAGGGTGAAGTTTACGAAACAAAATTAATTAAAACCTCCGCCAAAACATTCTTTGCTTTGCTGAAGGTATGGTCCAGCATTGGCATCCAAGCAGTCCTATCAATTCTACTTCCCTTATTCCTTTTAATTATATAATTAGCCCCTGCTTTGATTTCTCCTTTTAACCACTTTCACTGGGATTATCAACACCAAAAAAAATAATAATCATTAAAATAGAAAAAGTATGATCTTCTTCCATGAAGCATGCAAATCATTTAAAATAGGGTAAAGTATAAATATATATATATATATATATATATATTAAAATAGAAAAAGTATGATCTTCTTCCATGAAGCATGCAAATCATTTAAAATAGGGTAAAGTATATATATATTTACCTTAGTCACTTATATTTAAAATGTTACGTTTTAGTCACTTACGTTATTGTGTTGTAACATTTTAGTCACTAAGTCGTTAATTATCGTTAACGGTATAACGGTAAGTTGACGTGATATATTAAATTATTATTTCAAAAAAAAGGTTAATTTATACAATCAATCTTCATATTTTTTCGTTTTGAGCAATTTATTTTTTTTCTTTTATGTTCTTTTAACTTTTTTTTTCTTTATTTTCCATTCTCTTTTGCTTCTCCCTCTATTTTCCCCCATTCTCCATTTCTTTTAACTTAATTTTTTTATGTTTTCCATCGTTAGAACTAGTCTCTATACTTTTATTTTTTTGAACAATTTAATTTTTTCAAGTTAGGCGAGCTTATGGGCTAGTTTTAACAAATGAAAAACATAAGAAAACTACTTTAAAAGAAATAAAGAACGGAGGAAATAGAGGAAAAAGCAGAAAAGAATGGAAAAAAAGTTAAAAAGAACATAAAAGAAAAAAATTAAATTACTCAAAATGAAAACAAATATAGGGACTAATAATAGAATTTAACCTAAAATTTTCGTTTGAAATGATGATTTAACGTGTCACGTCAACTTACTATTACACCATTAACGGCTCAGTGACTAAAATGTTACAACATGATTACATAAGTGACTAAAACGTAACATTTCAAACATAAGTGACTAAAATGTAACCTGAGGCAAACAAAAGTGACTAGTTTGATAGTTTACCCTTTAAAATACGGATAATGCCATTTTACACCCCTGTACTTTGACTTGTTTGAATGTGGTACCTGAAGTTTCAAAATGTCCAATGTGATACCTGAAGTTTAATTCCGTTATACAATTTGATACTTGTCGGTAATGATGTTAATTTCTGACTGATTTTGCCAAGTGGACTAATTATGTATCGACAAGTGGCAGTGGGCAGGTTAAAGGGTAGCTGTATGAGCAAGTTAGGAAAGGGCTGTTTTGCAATTTGCTCTTCCCCACTTTTTCATTATTTTTAATTGTTTTTTTTACTTATGAAGTATATTATATTTTAAAATTTTAAACACCCATTATAAAAACACTTCTTTCTCTTTTTCTCTTTTCATTAAGGCAACCTCTACTTTCCAATCATCACCATTAACTCTGCATTTCACAATCCAATAGTAGAGTAAACTGCACTTCTCTTTACTTCCTTCCTTGGCAGTTTCATGTACAGTGCAAAAAACTAATAGGACGAAAAGACTGAAACAAATTACCATTCCCATGAAAAATAATTAAGTTAGTGTTTACAAAACTTGGTATAAATTTCAAAGAACGGAGCCTTTTTCCCCTTAAACAATCAAAATCACAATCCATTGAGCAGCCTCCATCGAAACTGAGAGAGATGTATTTAAAAAGCCAAAAAAAAGTCACCTCATCCTCCTCCGGTTCGTAGCGTGCAGAGACAAAGGCACGATTTTCGAAAAGGCGTAGAAAGCGGCGAGTTCCGACAAATGGGACAAGATCCATTCAGTTTTAACCAAGCATCCACACAAGAAACATGGAAATGATGCCTACACTCAAGCATCATCCTCAACATCTCCAAATCCCTATACTCGCATAAACAAATCGAACACGTTGTGTTAGCGTCAGTAGAACCCACAACAGCTGCTTCTTTAGTGAACTGGAACTTGGGGTATGAGTTTATAACGACTTGATCGAGACCAACAACGACGTTCTCATCGTCCTCATCTTCAGCAACGAAAGCAACCCAGGGAAGGATGATTCCATCGGAGGTGGGGGTAGGGTTGGGAGAAAAAGAGGAAGGATGGCAGCAGAGGAAGAAGGATGTTACTTTACTTTACTATTAGTTTTTTACTATTAGGTTAATGAAAAGAGAAAAAGATGAAAAGATAACAGAAAAAAATAGACCTCAAGGAAAAAAATAATGAAAAAGTGGGGGAAGGGCAAATTGCAAAATAGTTATTCCTTAATCTCTCCGTGCAGCTATCCCTTCAACTTACTCACTGTCACGTGTCGACACATAATTGGTCCACATGGTAAAATCAATCAAAAATTAACACAGTTACCTTCAGGTACCAGATTGTATAATGGAATTAAGCTTCTGGTATTGCATTAAACATTTTGAAACTTTAGGTACCACATTCAAACAAATGTCAAAGTACAGGGGTGTAAAATGACATTATCCCTTTAAAATATTAATTTATTTATTATTTAAATATATTTACCAAAGTTATGTATTTTTAATGGTGAAACTAAAATTAAAATACATACATTAAAATTATGGATAGTTCCTCAAATGTGGTAAGACGCATTTCCATTCGCAAGAATGGGTGCCCTCATCCAGGATGATTAAAACAATTGAGTGATCGGATCCTATAGACATCTCCCTTATGCAAATAGTGTTCAAGTTGAGTTAAGGGAGCTTTGAGATGGGTTATAGTTAGCGGCCCTCATTAAATATCAAAGGCTTGAAGATTGAAGTCAATGCTACCACTATCTTTTATCTTATGACTAACAATATCTCTACTAATGTGATCCTCTAACCTTTGGTTGATGAGTGCAAAATGCTTCGGCAATCTTTGACTACTAAATAAATGTGTCGACACTTTAGCCCATTTAGGGGTAGCTTCCAATCTACTTCCCCGTTGCGTTGTTTAGTGCATGTAGTAATCCTCCTAGTTGTTTGGAACCTTTATTATTAGCGGACAATCATGGTTGTGTTATGTATAGAGTGAGAAGGGATTGGGTGAAACTGTGATTCCACGTCATCCCTATCCCTTTCCAATAAATGAATGACAAATCAGATTTTTACTCTTGATTTTTAGTATTTTTAGTCGAATTTAAAATTTTCAGGAGTAAAAAGCTGAGAATCAGCAGGAAAAATATAATTTGTTATTCCCTTATTGGAAAGTGATAAAAATGACGTGGAATTACAGTTTCATATAATCCTTTCTCGTATAGAGCTGGACTCTTTTGCTAATTTATGAATATAGATCCTTTTCCAACCAAAAAAAAAGAGATAACTTATTTTTATTTTTGATTTGTTACTACACTATATATATTACTTCATTTAGAAAAAGCAATAAAAATTATTACTCCTTAATATCAAGAATAATATTTGATGTACTACAATATTTCAAGTATTATGAGCAAATAATAATAAAACAAAAAAGTGAAGTACTTATAAATAAATGCTAATAAATTTATTAAAACATAATTAATTTTTTATTTTTAAAAAATTAGATGTTATATTATTATTCACAGTAAATATTATTCCAAAAAGCAATCAATATTTGATAAGAAGCAAAAAATCAACATGAACCGATTAGCCTATTAATTAGAGATGTTCATCATATTTCTAAAGTCGTTATTAATTAAAAGTGTTCATCATATTTCTAAAGTCATTGGATTGATTTGCAGGTCGTGTTTATATGATTTCTTTAATGAGAGTTTGCGTGGATATATGAGTTTGATATTTTATTTCATAAAAAAACAAAAAATCATCATGCCAATGAGGTTTTCATTTAATGCCAAGATTATTATTTTAAAAAAATAAGATTCTGAACTCAACAGGTAATTCCAGTGAAAAAGAGGATATTATTCATCCTAGGGGTCTTAGGTTTGAGTGCTTATGTGTGCAAAGTGTTTGTGCATTGTCAAAAGGTTAAGAAAGTATGAACATATACTATCATGTAATCACACCAGTATATTCAAAAATAATAATAATAATAAGATTCTATATTTAAATTTCATCTTATTTCAATTATGCATGTTTTCCTTAAAATTTTTTTTGATATAATGTCTACGTCTCTTTGTCAGGGGCTGGCAAGTAGGAGTGTACAAATTTCGGATAAACTCGAAATTAATTAGTATATGGTAAAATTACATTTTGCTCTTCAAGAATGAGAAAAAACTGATTTAATCCTTTAAAAATTATAAAGATATAAGTTATTAAGATGGTGAAATTTCACTTTTGCTATCATAAAAATATACAACTTTATTCTAACCCCTCAAAAAATTTTTCGACTCGGCTCCTACTCTCTGTAATCCTTCTTTAATCCTTAAAACATAAAAAAATATATTTAAACGCACTTGAATTTATATTCTCGTAATTGTTACAACAACAATAATACCAATTAAATAAAAGCTGAATCCGATTTTTCTAGAATTTTGAAATTTTAATATTAAAAATAAATAAATATATGAAAATGTTGTAGACACATGAATGAGTGAACAGTTTGGACAGAGAATCTTTGGCCAAAATTTTTGAAAGGGGTGAGAAAGGTGGCATCCATAACTATATGTGAATTAAGGAAATTGACAGAAGGAAAATGGAAAAGGAGCCAATGGGAGAGGGTCGCTAAATCGGTACAGCGTCCTTCCAAAGCTTTAAGGGGCAATTTTCCATGTTTAGTAGTTAATGTGCATTTAAAAATAAAATAAAATAAGCTAAAATAAAAAAAACCTCCTTTGTTTTTATCCATTACAATGTCTTTTTTTATTTTTATTTTTTTCTAATGCTAATTTTTGAGGTTTGAAATATACTTGAATCCATTAATATCTTGAAATCTTTGAGTTTTGTGATTTTGATCTTTCAAATTAACACATAAGTAATTTAAAAAAGATGTCTCTCACTTTTCTGAAAATAAGACGTTAAAAAAGTTACGTATATGTAATTTGGAAATCATAATATTAATATATAACTTTTGCACATCAACTTTAATTTCCAATCAGCTCACCATTAATTAAAAATTAGTTACGAAAGTATCTATACATATTTAACTCATACTTTATTTCTTATATATGTGATGTCCATATTTTTTTAATATTATTATGACTTCAGGTTTAAAACTGTTAATGACGGAAAAGTTTTCGGACCACAACACCAAAAGCAATGGTCCTCAAGAGCGGAGAGAAACCGATGAGTTCACGGAGTAAGGGACAAAACTTCCGAGATAATCTCAAAATAAATGATTAATGTGTAAAAGTTTTAGATTTTTTAATGTGAATAACATCATCCAATACAAGTTGATGAATTGAGTGAAGGTACTCTTCAATCCAATATAGATTAAGACATCGACAGGAATCCTAACTCAGCTAAGGCATGGACTTTTTTGCTAGCTTAGGCACCTAATAGCTCCCGGCCATTCGCTTGCGCCTTTGTTAAGCAAGTCAATATCCCCTTTCAGGTTCAAAAGTCCGTTCGAAAAGTATGAGAATTTGAATAAAAATATAAATTTGAAAAATAGATTTAGACAAAAATAAGATCATTTTTTAAATGGATTGAGCTTCAGTAGGATTTTTTGGCCCAAGCTCGAATAAGTTGTTTTGTTGTTGGTTCACTGCTATTTTACTGTCATTTCATTATTATATTGTTACTATTATTGTTGGTTATTAGATATTTTATCTTTTGATAATGCACACACACAGATGCTCGAATCCGAATCTTTTAAGATGAATATCATTATTTTTTTCATTGAAACCACTCGTTGAGTTCTTTGTATATAATTTAGCCACACGTTCTGAAAATTAATTAATTAAATAATTAAAATGATTAATGGTAATTATATGATTGTCATTGATGAATAATTCCGTATCCTAATCCAGAATAAAGCCAAATGAGTTTTCCTGAGCTTCCCATGCAGAAATTATATTATCATCGTTCATAGTGCTTTGCTGCTTTGGAGCACTCTATTGAAAATGCCACCTTAACCTGTTTCTTGTTTCACTTTTTGTTTCTTTCTAAGTCTGCCATTTTTTATTTTTAAATTTATCACAACTTTGATTAGGAATTAGTTGTGTTATTTTGTCACTTACTATTCATCCAAACTTCAAACCCTAATTAAACATCTGAAACCCAACAAAATTTCAACATCAATCATGACATGGCATTATGTGTCACGACTAAACTTTTATAACTTTAAATAACCTCTTTTTATTTTTTATGTTTTGGTACACAAACAATCTTAAGCTATATGACATGATTATATGATGTCCACCTTATTCATCTGGATAAGATTTTAGACAAAGGGTTATTTTTTTGTTAAAAATAAATTCGAATTTCGGTAAAGTTAAAATTAGTATCGGTGAAGAATTGATCAATTGAACATGTTTTTAAGGAAAAAATTTTTGAAGCTGATGACATTGTCAAGTTGGCGTTTGACAAAGGGAAAGGTTTATAGCTTGATGTAAAATGTTCTAATCTATTCACCAAAAAAAGAATAGTATTGGTGGATCGATTAAGTCTTAGCTTGATTGGTATGGACATTGTTGCTAATGTAGAAGAGTGTGAGTTCGAGTGCGTTGAAGCACATTATTCTTCTATTTATGAGTTGAGGAGAGACTATGGATAGTTCTAGAAATTGTGTTAAAAAGAACAGATATGATCAGAACTTAATTTCTTTTTTGGTCACCTTTCGTTAATTTGATGACGGAAATAATGAGGTGGCCTTTTTCTAATTGGTATAATAATACATTCAGACTCCAATATTTACATATTCTATCAATTTGATCCTAGTTCTAAATAATTCAATAAATTTTTCACATTTATAAATTTTATTAATTTGATCCTCAAATTTTTTAACCAAAATTTTCCGTTTTTAAAATAGAGGTATTCCACATATATAAATTTATTAACGAGCGGTTTTTTGATGTGAGATGTAAGCAAAAGTAGTCCTTTGAAGGGAGTAAACCGCCCAAAGTGGGATTTATTACATCGTTTTAAACATTTGGTAAGTAGATTCAATTAACTAGATTTCTTAATTTCGAGCTAATGGTGCAAGTATCCAAGAAAACATACAGAACCATAGATAAGAATTTTTTGTTTGGGGTTTTACAAATTTATAGATAACAATTATTTAGAATTGGTATCAAATTGATAGAATGTATAAGTGTTGAGGACTAAATGTATTACTATACCAATTAAAAAAAAGGTCATTTTATTATTTCTATTATCAATTTAATGGGGGTGACAAATATGAACAAATACAAATGTTAGTGTCTAAATTGAAAAGTTTTAAAATTGGATGATCAAAACAAGAACGTGAACATAATTTGGTGACCTTTTGTAGAGTTTACCCAATTATAAATTAATAACATAAATTTTAAAACAAATGAAACATTATTTTGTATTTTTTATTATTTATGGGTTACTTATTTTAATTGATTTTTTAAAGGTTATTTTATTTTAATTGATCATATTAATTATAATAACAGATTATATTTTTATTGAATTATAATGTAATAAAATTATTAATTATATAAAATTAAAATCATTTCAAAATTTTACTTAATTGATTGGGCGGAAAAAAAATCCACTAAATTATTCACTATATTTTTACAATTTTTAATTGTTTTAATGGGAGAGCAACTTATTCACTAGTACTTCAATCCCCAAATAAACACACCAAAGCAATTTATTAATTGTTACTTCATACTCTATTTTCAAAGTTTGATAGGATTTATTCATTTGGATCGAGAATCAATTGAGGTATTGATTTGAAATAAGAAGTTCAATTGATTGAATCACGTAATCAGATTGATTGAATCAATTTTTTTTATTTTAATAATTTATTCAATAAAATTTTATAAATTAATTAGACTGGTCAAATCGATTTGACCATCGACTCGATTCTAATTAATCCTTTGCATTGAAACCCAACAATGTTGAGGGTTTTTTTGCATGTCTCCTCAGATTGATTAATTCGGTGTATTTATATGATACGTTCACTGTTCATAGATGTAAAATGTTAGGCAGGTCTCCATGCATGATGACACGTATCTTACCTTAAGATTAACACGTGTATACTCGAAGTGGGTTCGCATACACAAAATTCGTCTCCATTTTGGACAGACTAACAGGTCGATGGGTAGCGAGTATAATAGCAAACAATTACAGCCAAACATTCATGGGTATGAAGTTGATTGTATGCAGAATTAGAGAAAGATTCTATGTGGATGTAATTGTATACACACGATAATATACATGGGCTAGATTCCACTGTTTTAACTTTAGAGATGAAATAAGTAAATAATGATGGATATGTTAAGAGCTTAATTAACGAACGTGGTATCATCCAAAGGAATTGGATTATCTTAAATGGAGATGGGATTTTCAACATGTTCTCGAATCTTACAGTTGAGAATCCACTCCCACTTTTAAGATATACATATTGGTATAATAGTACTCCATGAAGTTCCCTTTTTTTTTTTTTTCTGGAAATTTCAGATACCCCATTTAAAAGATGCATTTGAAATGGTGAAAGAAAAGAATAATGCTATTTTGCTCTGCTAAATTTGGAATTTATGCTGGTATCTTTTTTTTATTGAATAATGAAGGCTATAAGATGCCTAAGAGGAAACCCCCATAAGTCCGTTGGTTTTGATGATCTTTTGATTATTGAAAAGTTCGAAACGTAAATTTTATATTGTGAATCAGTTGTCTGAAACAAGGACAATACCTTTATTTTAATTTATTATTATCTGGAATATATAAATGAATTGGCTTTGGTCGTGTCAAATGGGCAATAGATGAATGTTCATTCCAATCCATTAAATGTATAATAATATATATATTTTTTTTGTTGTATTCATCATATCTTAAACTTCAAGTCATTGAGGAATATAAATCAGAATTTTTCTACCATAAATCTGAATTCTTCACACACTGCCATGGTTCTCCTTCATCTTATCTGCATCTCCTTTTCTTTGATTTTTGCGCGTATTCTGCGTGGCTTTTTCATCTTATAATTCATTCAATACCACACTCACTTGCGGGTGCCATCTTTGATTTGTAAATGAACACTCACAAGCTTGATTGCCAAGAAAATGTAGAACAGAACCTTGGGTTCAATAGGGACTGCAATTTTGAATATCTTGGTTTTCAACAGCCATGGAACATGGCTACTCCCATGGTGGATCGAACTGTTTCACATCACCCAAAATCATCATCATCATCTTCCAGTACAATTATGGGTGGTTTTCAAACACCAGGTGCTGCCTTTTATGCAACTGAAAGATGTATGGGGTTTCCACAGTACGGGTCGGCATCGTCTCAAGGAGCTGCCACTTCTTTTTGTTCTCAATACAACAAGTTGTGCAATTCTCAGCTTCCTTCATTTCATGGCTCTGGGGACAACTTTTCCATCCAATCACTAATGAAATCCCAGATTTTTTGCAATCAATACCAGAAATCTTCGGATAAGTCCTGCACAACCACACAAGATCCCTCGCATAATCTAGGTAACTTGCTCGGAACCAATGCTGCCACCCTTCCCAATCACTTTCCAGTTCCTTTCCGAGGAAATCAAGATCAAGGGGTAAATTTCTTTTTCATTTTACTATGAATTCCAGTCAATCTCATAGGTGAAATGAAACAAGTTTGTTCTTAGCTGTTTTCCTCTGCAGGCTTATTGTAATTCACATGGTTCTTCGCCTACAAAGCTAAGTTTCTTTCTACAAGAGAAGCAGTCAAGTCCTGGGAGCTTTTCGGTTTCTCCTAGCTCAACCGGCACGGTGCTCACTAGTAAAACTCGAATAAGGTGGACACAAGACCTCCATGACAAGTTCGTGGAGTGTGTTAAACACCTTGGCGGTGCTGAGAGTAAGTCAATACTGCAACACCATGATTTCCAACTCGTTTTTCTCAAATGATTTATTCCTTTGGATCTAACAGAAGCAACTCCAAAGGCAATTCTGAAACTAATGGATACTGAAGGATTGACCATCTTCCATGTGAAAAGCCATTTGCAGGTATGATGTTGTGTTCATTATATCATGTTGGTGAAGATATGAAGATCTTCTTGGTAAAATCCTAATATCAGACGTTGTTTCCTTATGGTTTTCTTACAGAAATATCGAATTGCAAAGTACATGCCAGACTCTGCTCAAGGTATAATTTGCATAAATACATACTGATTATATATGCTTCTGCACAGACCAAAAGTTCATACCCTTTTCTTGTTGCAGGAAAATCAGAGAAAAGAAACGATTTAACTCAGATTGATGTCAAAACGTAAACTTCTATTCCTAGTGTGGTGCTATTATCTTATTATATGCTGCAATTTAGTCACAATTTGTAATGTATATGGCAGTGGTTTGCACCTCACAGAGGCACTGCAGCTTCAGTTGGATGTTCAAAGACGGCTTCATGAACAATTAGAGGTACTAGCATTTGTTCTTTTTATTTTCTCTCATTTTCATACTATACCTCTTTTGGTTAAATTTCAACTTTGATCCCTCCATTATGCATAAATTTGAAACTTTTTAACGTAATTTGGTCTCTATATTTTTCATAATGTTATTAATTAGTCCAAATGATTAATATCCTTAACTTTTCGATTAAAATGTTACATGATGTTTAATACTCCAAAGGTCTTGGTGGCATAGCTTCACATCTCTTTTGGTTTTGTCTTACCTTTTTCTTTTACATTATAAGGCAATGGTCAAATTTCAATTTTGCTCTTAGTGTAAATAATTAATATTGTTAACTATTTCAATTAATATGCTAAGGTGAATTTTCTTAAGAACTTTATTCCCATCAAAAATTATTTTATCATGACGAGTTTGAATGAATATTTCTTAAGAAGTTATATCATTATTTTCAATATTATTTTTATTTTTATATGACTACCAAGTGAATATTTTCTTAATTTTAAATTTTCACACCAGTGAAATTAATAGAAGAATTTTAACGATAGTAACAATTGGACTTAAATTTTTAAATAAAAAAAATAGAGGAACTAAATTCCAAATGTATGAAGTGTGTAGAAATTTAGAGCATATTTCAACATTCAAATAAATAATCAACCTAATACGAAACATAATAGAAACCGTACTAGTATTATAAGAAAATTCTCATTTTTAGTCCTTTTAAAAAAATCCAACTCAACTATCGAAATTATAGGCACAACTCATTTTTCCTCCTTTTATTTAGTCAATATTAGTAAGATTGTAGTTCCAATCTTTTTACTATGTTTACATTTGAGATTTAATCTTTATATTTTTATTTGACATAATTTAATCATATACTTTTAAGATGGCATTAATTAATTCAAATAATTAACATCTTTAACTATTCCGATTAAATAATTATGTGAATCTCCGTAAAAGAACACTTTTATAATATAAATAATATATATATTTGCACGAAGTTGGAATGAGTAATTTTAAGAAAAAAATTTGACCTAAATCGAAATAATCAAAAGAATCAACTTAAAGTGGTGTGTACTCATATCGATTAAATAGTGAGTTATCCCATTTCCACCTTGGTTAAATTCTATATTGTTTGCAGATTTTATATTCAAGTTAGGTCTATTTTATATTAAAATAGAAAATTGCATGTCTAGCTCTAAAATTTTATAAAATTATAAGGTAGTACCTAGTGAAATTGCACTTTAGTCCTATAACCTTATAAATTAAGCTTTTGTTTCATTTTCATGGTCAGATCCAGCGAAATCTACAGCTTCGAATAGAAGAGCAAGGAAGGCAGCTGAAGATGATGATTGATCAGCAACAGAAAACAAGTGAAAGCCTCTTAAAATCCCAAGATTTCAACAGCACTCCATTTGATCCTTCATTTAGCTTCCAAGATGTTGTTGAAGCTTCTATTGCAGAAAGTTCAGGAACTGGTAACTTGTCGTCCAAGATAAGTTAGAGAGCTTAGCCAGTTACATGTCAAAAGAGTGTCCCCATTACAAGGCATGTCGACAAAGCCCAGTTCTTCCTCATAAAAACAAGACTGTCATGTCAAACCAAAATGACTCTAACTAAAAACATTCAAAATACAGAGAAATGAGAGCTTTGGACATCATGTGAATGTTTGTTAAACGCTTCGTGCACATCATCAAGCTCTTATGAACAGCAATGATTAGTTATAACTCCCATACACTAGTCAATACAATTCTCTCTTTTCATACCTAGTTTGCTTCCAATAAAAATTCATTACTTGTTTATTTCCCATCACTAGTGTTGTAATCCATTTTTGTTCCGGCTGACCTCCATTTCAGAGTTTGTATTGTGATTATTTTTACCTTTTTTTCTTTTTACATTTTTATAAATTTTTAATTATTTATTTAATTATTGTTGATCCGACGATTGAATTAGTTGAATCGAGAACTGGTGGTTTAACATGTTTAACCATCAATCCGGTTATTAAAACATTGAATATGGCACTCTGAGATTGTACAACATTATCATATAATTTTTTTTTTATTTTTCAAGTGATGATGTGACACAATCTCAGAGTGCTACATCGTCAAACTTTTAGATTTTTTAAATTCAAGGATCAAAATGGACCTAATTGTCAAGTTCAAGTGCCAAACTGAACAAAAGAAAAAAGTACAGATACCCAAGTGAAACTAGTTGTAAAGTTCAAGGGCAAATGTGAACCTATTTGTCAAGTTTAGGGGCCAAAAGTTACGTAATCCCCATTTTTTTTCACGGTCATTAATAGAACGGACTTATATAAATAACAATTTTTAAGTTCAGGGGTCAAAGTGGACAAAAAATGTTTAGGGGCCAATATTGACCTACTTGTCAAGTTTAGGGCCAAAAGTTACATTATCCCATAATGTAATAACCATTGTACCGTTGTTTAAAGTCTAATTCTAAACCTGCGTCGTCCAAAACCCCTGCCGGAATCCGAATTTGTAAAACCTCAGCGGATCACTGCAGCTGCTTCATGGCTGCCACTGTATCACTAGACGAAGATTAAACCAACATACTGCCATTGGTCCTCTCAAACTTACCAAATCCAAGGTATATTACCAAAACTTAAACCCTCTTTTTTTTTCTTCTTCTTCAAGCTTCAAAAAATCCTCCTTTTTCTGCTCTCTCTACCTATTTATTTTTAGCAAATATTCATATTCTTTTTATCAAATTAATAATGACCCATCTTCGAAACCTTAGAAAACCAGCTATTCTCAAATGGGTATCTTCTTGTTTCTTTGAAAACCAACTCAACCCCCCAGTTTTTGTAATGGGTTCGTTTCACTTATCACAAAGGCAAAACCCTAGGTTTTACAGGTCAAAAGGGTCAGCTGTAGCAGTGAAGCGTGATGTTTTAGAGGTTCCCAAAATCCCTCGGGCCACTTTGAAAGAGGCTCAAGCTGCTTTGTTGGAATATTTGCATTGGACTAGGAGTATTCCGTTTATGGATGCGGAGAACATGAGCAAAAACTCACCTCATTTTTTACGAAACCTTTTGAAAAAGGTTAACATTGTTAAGGATGTTAGAAGCTCTATGTCGCGGTTTTTATGTTATCATCCCATTAACGAATTCGAACCTTTCTTTGAGAGTTTGGGATTGAAGCCTTGGGAGTACACTCCTTTACTTCCTAGGAATTTGATGTTTTTGAGTGATGATCCTCTGTTTTTGAGAATTATAGGGTCTTGTGTCAATTCGGGATTGAACGAAATAAGATTGGTCGGATATATAAGAAAGCAATTCAAGTGTTCCAACTTGAATCTGGTGCTTTGCCATTAAAGCTTCAAGCTTATCAGGAACTGGGGCTTAGCCACTCTTTTATGGTTAAGAGTATTGTTTGCAGCCCTTGTGTTTTGATTGGTGATGAACATATGAAATTCATTAAGGTATTAGAGATTTTGAGGAGTATGGGATTTGATCATGCTTGGATTCAGGAGCATTTGTCAGATCAAGATTCATATAATTGGGGCTTGATACTTCGTGTTCTGAACGTCTTCAGTGAGATGTTCTGCAGCAATGAGTTAGTTAGGTTAATCAGCCGGCATCCAGGGCTTTTGTTTGATGTTTCTGGGTATGCTACGTTATCACTAATTGGGTTCCTGTTGAAATTTGGACATCCAATAGATCAGATATCTTCTATGTTCCTACAGTTCCCAAAAATCCAAGTTCGGCAATTCATTTCAAATCTTATTAAATGTTTTGTGTTCTTTCACGAGATTGAGATGGAGGTGGATGAGATTGCGAAACTTGTTTGTTCAGACACTGTATTACTCGGTTCATGCAGGTTGAAGAAAGCTAATAGTTTACTTAGTAACTTGAATGTTGGAAAAAGGAGGCTTTGTAAATACATCCAAGAGAATCCCCAAGAATTGAGTAAATGGGTTATTGGATTAAGAGTTGTGCCATTACCAGACTTAGGAAAGGATATAGAGTCGAAAAGGTTGAAGATGAAGTTCCTTTTGGACTTGGGATATGGAGAAAACCCAAACATGATGAACAAAGCATTCAAGGTGTTTCGAGGCAGAGGAAGGGAGCTCCAAGAGAGATTTGATTTGATTGTGAATGCCGGTTTGGATAAGGCAGACGTGTCTGAAATGGTCACCGTATCCCCTCAAATCCTAAATCAATCAAAAGCTGTTATCGAATCTAAGATTGATATCCTACTAAACGAATTGGGTTACCCTTTATCGTCTTTAGTATCATTCCCCTCTTTTCTTTCCTATACAACACAAAGGGTCAGGGTTAGAATGGCAATGTATAATTGGCTCAAAGATCATAAAAAAGCAGAGCCTGACTTGGCCTTGAGCACCATTGTTGCATGTTCAGACAAAATATTCGTGAATCAATACGTGAATCATCATCCGAGTGGCCCTCGAGTTTGGCAGGATCTAAAAGCAAAGTTTAGCATGGATAAATGATACATTATTTACCTATTTTATTGCACCATTATGAGTTATCTCTTGCAATTTTCCACTGATATACTTTATGCTGTTTAACATCATCTATCCTGCATTCATACATAGTAAAGAGGAACCAGTTTTCTTCAACTACCATATTAGCCTGTCTGGACAGAGTTTATTTGCGTCAGGTAATAAAGTTTTAGATTCCGGTTCCTACTTTATGCTTTCCTTTCCTTTTTTTAGGGTTCAGCATTTAAACATCCATCCATATGCATTAACTTATTATAACCATTGACTTCAAAGTGAGTCCATCATCATACTAATAGCTTTGTTACCAGCTGTAACTGTTTATTTCAGTCTTTAAGATGAAAATTTATGTCAACTTTGTGTTCTGGTGGTAAATGTATCGTAGAGGTCTCTATATGACTATATACCTTAGATCAAGCAGCAAATTGATATAGCTGACAAAATAATCAAACAGTTATATATCTTTTTTTTCTTTATTCATGTTAATTACTAAGTACTTTATTTTGGTATTTGAAACTATTTTATTAACACCCCAAAGGGCTCAGTAAGGAACATTGTCCATTGTTGGAACTTGAACACGTACACTCTCTAAACCCAAGTCTTTTTTTTTTCATCCTCCAACAATAAAATTTACTACTAAATAAATTAAAAGAAAATGGGAAAGAAAAACCTTCTTTATCATTTGTAATGGTGTGAAAAACACCATTCAACTACAAAGACAGATCCATTTCATCAGATACAGACATTTATCGTTTATTTTTTATATAATATAATTCAATGGTGCTCAATGACAATTGTACCCTCATGTCAATAGATACTTATTAAAATATCTGTTTTAGTTTTAGCTTCGAAATTCCTCTTCAAGCCCTTTAGCCAACCATGAAAAGAAACAAAAAAAAAATGTAAAAAAATCTGGGTAAAAATGTCATAGAAGCTCTTGTATTAAGAGTTAGACATTTTGCTCCCCCTCTTAAAATATGAGTAAATTAGTCCCTGTCTACTAGATCCAAGAACAAATTGATATTTCTATTAAAAATTTCATCCATTTCTATGGTTAAAAATTGGTCCTTATACATCGGCACAAGGTAAACATGACTGTTTAGTTATTTTGTCAATCATGTTGGTTTTTGTAATAGAACTAGTGGTGATCATGGGTCAAATCAAGTTGGCTTTAGGTCAGACCAGTGCAAAATATCAAGCCCATTTTCTAAGCTCAGGTTCACCCCGAAAATGAGTTTAAAATTTCGTCTAAGTTTGACCCGATCGTATTAATTTTTTTAGATTTTTTATATAAAAATAAATTTAAAAAAAATAATACATCAAATAGACTAAATTTATTAAAATAGATGTTTCCCAAAAAATTGAAAATACATATAAAAAAAGTTTTTATACTTAAATAATATTAATATAGTTGCAACTTAATAAACAAATGTCTTTAAAACATTAATAAAATTAACAATAAAATAAATAGTAACAATATAATACCGAAATAATAGCAAAACAACGTAATAATAACATAACAACTATAAACAACAATAAAAAACAACTTAATTTTTTTTTGTCAAATTTGGGCAGGGCCAAAAAAGTCTTGCTCGAGGCTCAGCTCCTTTTCTAAACGAGTCTTATTTTTTGTTCAAGTTTATTTTTCGAGATTATATTTTTACTCAAATCCTTGTATTTTTCGAGTGGGCCTTCGAGCCTGGATAGACTGCTCGATCCATGATCAGGTTTAAATAGAATTGGATGAAATTCTTAATAAAAGGATCAGATTACTCTTTGATATAATATATAAGAGTTAATTATCCATTTTTTGAGTAGAGAAACAAAATCAAATATGACATCTAGTACAAGGACGTTCAAGGGATTTTTACCTAAAACAAACCCTTACTCTTCTGATATAATGGCCATTATCACCCTACACGTGTCAGTCAAAACTCACAGTCAATGTTGAGAGAGATGATGATGATGATGATCTAAAGTGTAGACAAATTGTTCTTTGACAGTGAGGACTGAAGCAATGTCTGTTAAGTTAACCTTTTTTCTACTTTAGTGTTTTACCCTACAAAATACTTTTTCTAACTCTAATACTACAACTAGAACTAGAAAACAACCCTTCTATGGCACACCCAAGAAATATATAATACATGTATCTTTTTAACACTTTCTCCTCTTCATCTATTACCCCCCTTCTTCCTTCTTTACATTTTCTCTTTCTCAATTCCATGGCTTAGAGCTCTGTTAAAAACCCATTGTGCCTTTGCTCATCTCTCCTTTTAACTGATCTGGGTTTTCTTTATTTCTCATTCAGATCATAGTTTTCCAAGAAAAAAAAAGCTTTCTTTCTTTTGCTTCGCTCAACCTTTGAAAGAAATAAAAAATCCAGCTTTTCTTGTTTCTGTTATAGTACCTTCTTGGATTGGTGAACGAGATTCTGAAAAATGGGATTTTGTTTCAAAGATGCAGAATATTGATGTATGTTCTAAGATCAGCTTCATTTTTCATAGAGAAAAAGCTGTGTATCAGTAAATGTTTCTTTTATGTCGTATTGATTTATCATTTATGAGGAGTTAAAGCTGTGTTTGGTGGTGAAATTATAGGAGTCATAGATGTTTTATCTTTTAGGAATTCAGAATATGATAAAAACTTTTGCTTTACTTAAACCTTAGATTGATATACTGAAGATGTTATGAGTTTATATTGCAAAGTGAATAACATGAAGTTATGGATTTTGTATTGATTTGGGGGTTTCTCTATTCTTTGTTGGTTACTCAAACTTGAAGATTTGTATGGCTTTGTGGTTGTTTGGATTTTCAGGTTAAATTCAGTTTGGAATAAGGTTGATTTGTCTTGAATCTTTTTTATTTGATTTATTATAGTTCTGTTCAATGATTTATGTGTTTATGAACTCTTTTTATCTTTGATTTATTCCTGGAAAATGTAGGGAAAAAACAGGAATTAAAACAAGAAAATGCATTTCTTATTAATTAAAAATGGGGAAAACCTGCAGTTGGATGAACCAAATAGGAGTTTCTGTTCTGGTTTAGGCGGGTTTTTACAAAGTTTCTTAGGAGAGTGAACAATATACATACATATTATATACATACACACACACATAAACAAGCAATTTCTTTTGTTGTAATGATGGAATGACAGCATGAATGTTTCACTTATTTAGTATTGCCTGTATGTATATAAACAGATGATATGCTATATGTATTATTTTGGACTGAATCCGTCATTTCATCTTTGCAGAAACCTTCTTTAGTTGTTTGAAATTGTTGTTTTACGATGAGAAGAGGAAGAGGGAAAGCAAAGAAGCAGAATGTTGTTTCGTCTGTCGAAGATCTGGGTAGTGGTGAAGATGAAAAAATACCGGCATATAAGAGAAGGGGAAGGCCACAAAAGCAGATGAAGGATGATATCGATGAAGATGAAGCGGAGAAGGCTGAAGAAGATGGTGAAGATATAAAAGTTTCAGTTCTTACCAAAGAGATGAAAAGCCAGGCTGTCACGGAGAACGGACGGAAGAGGAAAAGATCGATGCAAGCAAAAGAAAACATAGATTCAATCAAGAAAGGAAATGGCATTACAACAAAGTCAAGCACCGATGATGCAACTAAATCGGTTGGGTACCGACAAAACGGTAGCAGACGCAAAAACAAGCCTCGACGGGCTGCTGAAGCTGTTGTCGAGTGCAAGTAATGCTTGTAAGGTCATGTATGGATTGAGATGTTTCTTGTTGTTACATGGTATTTGTTTTTCGGGATTCCAAGTATTCCATTTTGATAAGTTTGCAGTACATGGTTGTAATATTCCATGGTGTCATCACAAATTTTAACAAGAAAACTAGTGATTTTTTTTCTCTGAGAAAATCTTGTTATTCAGCTGAGAAATTTGTCTCTCTGCATCATCTGTAAGGAACCTTGTTTTTATATCTATCTTGGTAATTTTCTTAATGGAGACCAGGTTTTATGCATAGTTAGAGAAAGAAGATGAAGTCTGTAAGCTCGAGAACAGGTCGAGAAATGCTTGTGTATGTGCTGAGCAGTGAGCCAAAGGGAATCTTTGTGAGTTACTTATGCCAAAAATGGAGCTAGTTCATGTTCAGAATTCACAGTTATCCTTCTCAATAATATTATTTTCGAGATTCAAATTTTCGTGCTTTAGTTTTTCCTCTATGCTTCTAAGCCCCTTCACTCTATAGCTTTTAAGAGCAGGGTGAAAACTCGAATAATTATGCAAGTGATTACAAACAATTATATTTAAATCCAATTATCTTATAGATTTGCAAACATATCTGTATACGATTTAAATTTAATAAGCTTTTAAGAATATTTTATTTTACTAATCACATTTAAATGATTTAAATATTTTATTGATGAAAAATAATTTCTTATAAATTTCAACTTACTAAATATCTAACTGAATTAAATAGTATTTATTATAAATTATTTATACTAATTCTAATTAAACCATATTGTATTTATTATTAATTATGGATACTTGATAAAAGATTAATTCATGATGACACGATCTATATGTTTAATGTTAGAGCGAAAATCACTCAACAAATTCAAAATGCTAGAATATATTTATTTGATAATTTCAATAGTAATTATATTGTCGAATATTTTTTGATTAATATATTATATGGGATGATTTGATTTTAAATTTTTTTTATTTGTTTAATTATTTTTTTATAATTTTTTATAATAAATTTTTTTGAGAATTTAATCATAAGTAATTATCTGATTATAATTTATACTATCATAATTATATTTTCATCCAATTGCTCT
The DNA here is from genome assembly GCA_005610355.1 of Gossypioides kirkii. Taxonomy (NCBI): domain Eukaryota; kingdom Viridiplantae; phylum Streptophyta; class Magnoliopsida; order Malvales; family Malvaceae; genus Gossypioides; species Gossypioides kirkii. The sequence goes on along the minus strand of CP032244.1, from coordinate 34,593,131 downwards.
TACATGTATAAATGAAATAATTCGAATTATTACTTAATTATTAAAAATTAATTATTTATTAAAATACATCAAAAAATATATATAAGTTAATTCATATTAATAATGAATGAACCTATCCAGACCCGAATTGATTGGAGCCGGGCGGGGCGGGTAACAGGTTTAGTAGCGCATCATCAACAAGCAAATGAATTTCTCGAAAACCTTTGTGAGCTAACGCCTTCACTCTTTCACTTCGTCTTCTCCAATTTCCTCCCAAAGGTAATTTTCTCCATTTTCTCTTCTTAATTAATTAGCGCTATTTTCCTACACCTTATCGCTTTCAAGTTTTGGAGTCAGCTGGATAATCTAGGGTTTTCTTTTCATAAATCTAATCTAATCCTTTGATTTGCTTGATTTGATCTATTCTCAATCCCTTTGTTTCCTCTTCTTTTTTTTTTTTCAATTTGGGATCTGACTGATAGTAAATTAGCATTTCAGAAATTATTTTTTCTCATTTTCGAAATAAAAAAAGATGTTTTAATTTGGTACATAGGCATTGTTGGTTCGTAGCTGTGCAATTAAACTGAAAGTGATTGGTTCATGGCCCTTTTTCCCTGTATTTGACGGTTTCAAAATCTTGTATATGGATGTGTTTTTATTTCAAGTTGTAAGTGCTTTTCTATGTTATTATGAACATATGACAGTACGGTTATGTTGACTTTATGCATTGAGTTTGTGTTGTTTTACGGTATTATCGAAGGTCCATTTTTGGATTCTAATTTGCTTTAGATGATATGCTCGTTGTTGCTGTTGTTGTGTTCCAGAAAGGATACCAAATGGTTAAAATTTGGAATTGAACTTAGAAGTCTGAGATTCTCAAGCTTGAATCTCAGGAAAGGATGGGATTTATGGGATGGAGAGAACTACCTTCCTCTATGTAGCCCACGCCCAATCCTTATTACTTTCCAGACGTATTTTAATTGGGTCATTTCCTTTTCCTATAATATATATGCTAGACAAAGTTCTGTGGCTCAACACATTCGATATTGATTGTTATGCAGTAAGATGGCTGTGGATCCCTCAGAGCTTAGGTATTATGAGGATGATGACACTCCAACAATGAAAACAATGAAGGGTGCAACTACTGGTTTTGTTGCTGGAACTATCTGGGGAACCGTTGTTGCTACATGGTATGATGTGCCTCGTATTGAGAGACGTGTTGCCATGCCTGGGCTTGTAAGAACGCTAAAGATGATGGGAAATTATGGAATGACATTTGCTGCAATTGGGGGAGTCTATATTGGTGTTGAGCAACTGTTGCAGAATTATAGGATGAAGAGAGACTTTGTCAATGGTGCTGTTGGTGGTTTTGTGGCTGGGGCTTCCATCCTCGGTTTCAAAGGTATAAATTTTATTCAGAGTGCTAGTCTGGTATGCTTTGTGCGCCTTAAGACTTTCTATCTGATTTTATTATTTTTTACAGCAATATTTTCTGATAATTGGCATAGCTTAGATGATTCATTAAAACTAAGTCACTGAAAACTTTAACCTTAGAAACCTTTACCTCTTCACAATTTCAAAACTTGTGATGTTTCTTAGGATCTCCTCTACCATCTAAAGAATGGTGCTAAACTTATACTCATATATTCCAGTATTGCTTTGACTTGTTTTTGCTTGTCTTGTTGATATTTACTAAACATATTTACTTGTTATACGTGTAGCGGTAGGAGTTCTGCATCCTGTGAATACTAAAAGTTAATACTTTCTGATTGCACCTATAATTTCCTTCTTTTTTTGGTAGATTTCGATAGTTGCTTGCTTTGTTGTTTACATCTGTACAGTGAACTATCTGTAGAGTCCAGCAAGGCTTGACAATTTTGAGCTGAAATATGTTGTGATGAAAATCCTTGCGTTAGGGGTCTGAGTTTGTTTTTCGAAGTGGAGGGTTGCGTAAAGGCATTATTTGGTATAGTGGATCTCCATAAGTTTTTGTGCTTTTAAGGAGAATAAAATGGACTGTCGATGCCCTTATATGGGTTTCTTGATCTATGTTAACTTAATCAGCTTTGGCACTTGTAATGTTCAACAAATGTATTATGTGTTATGTATTTCCTAGGGAGGAGCATCTCAACAGCTATTTCTGCCGGATCAGCACTGGCATTCACCTCTGCGGTGATTGATGCTGGAGGTCAGACTACAAGGCTGGACACAGGGAAGGAGTATTACCCATACACCACCAAGAAAAGGCCTGTTGAGTCATAAATCTTGCATGTCGCTGTTGAGAAGGCACTTCCAATGAAATGTGAGATAATCGATCCTGTTCGATGATCTGTCTTTGTTTTTGAAGATATAATCATCCTCTCAGACAACGTTTTGCTTTTCGCTGTTTACTTTTAAAGCGAGGATGTTGATTTGAATAAAAATGCATCAGAATTTATGGAATTCTCGACAACGAATTGTTGCATTGGTTAAATATTGGTGCCTGTTATAATGAGTATCGGTCTTAATGAAATGAAAGAGAAGATCTTTGCCATAGATGGGTTATAGCTTTAGCTAAATGTGAAATCCATGATTGCATTTGTTAAATTTAGGGTTACATGTTGACATTGTCAAATGACATGTCAGCTAGGTCCCAATGTTCACGTGCCACACCATAAATTGGGACGAATCCCGTGACTCCCGTTTATCATTTTTACCAATTAGCTTCAAATTCATTATGATGGGTCCAATATGCACACTCCCTAATAGTAAAAGGACTGAATAGATATATTGACGGTCGAGTTCTTAAATTCTATAAATTACAAGCGAGATTAAAAAATGATGTCTCGTTTATTTAATTTTTAATTTTTTAAATGCTAATTAAGGGCATATATCAATTTGTGAAGTTAAAAAAATTCACTAAAATGTATTAAATAATAATTCAAATTTTAATATAGTTAGCTTATTTAATTACCAATTTTAATATGAGATTCTTTTTATACCTTTTGTCTTTTCACAGCAATGGGTTATCCCAGATCCATTTCTCATGCCATTTTTAGAACTTTATGAATTTGTCTAATCAACAATTCATTTTCATAATTGATAATTCTGTAGCTTAAAAGATAAGAGTTAATGTATGAATTCAAAGTTTTGATATCTAGATCAAATGATATTGTGTGTCCTAATTAGTATTTGATAGTGTGTTTTACTAGAAAAATAGATATTTCTTTTATACAATGTTTAGAGTTACTTATAATCCTTCTCTAACCCTTAAATAAGAGAATTGTTGATACAAAGTATTAATGATGGTAGAAAAAGAGGAGAGTGGGTGATGCCGAAAAAGACCGGTTCACCTAAACTGGGGTTGAGAGCTGAAAAAGTAAGAAAATGGAAAGGAGAAAGACGAGAGCTTAGCATGTTAAGATTTGTTGGCGGGAAGGAGAGAGAGCCTCCTTTCTATGTGGTAACTTGAGATATTTATAGGAGAGGTGATGGTTCCGGGTGATCCGCTTCTTCAAAATGAACTTGTTAATAGCAGATGGTTTAATAGAGAATCCAACCAGGTGGTTAAGGATTCCCTCCCATGAGGGGGTACGAGACACTTAGGTAGTTGGTCACTTAGTGACCGTTCGGATGGTACAAGGTGAAAGGTTGCTTGAGAGTATCTTTGATTGGTTTTCGTGTTACCATGTATCCTAATTGAAGTAGGGGTATAATAAAGATAAACGCGCTTAAGCGAGCTTGAATCAATATCCTTCTGTTGACAACAATATTAATATCAATAAAACTAAAATTCCATCGATAAAATATATATATATATATATATATCAAATTAAAAAAGAAAAAACTCAGAAACTAAATTAAAAAAAAACCTCGTATCAAATTGAAAAATTCAGATATCAAAATATGGATCGAAGCGAAACTCAATTGTTACATTGAAAAAAAAAATCAAATTCTAACATTAAAACCAAACCCTAAAATTTAAGTTGACTCTTAAAAGCACAGTTATTTTGCGATACATGGGGTGGGACGAGGGTCAATCTAAAATCATACAATGTCGTTTCAACTTTTTATATTGCTTGTTGAAATCAAAGGAGGAAGGCTCCAGAAATAATAATATCATATATCCGATTTTTATGTACACGTGGCAGAAACCCATTGCTCCTTCCAAATTTCTTGGGTCAATCTCGTGGCTATCCTCAATGCTAAGCTGGCTCCAGTTTAACCACTCTGTAAACACGGAGGGTAGCAGCTGCAACAAAACCAAGTAGATATTTCTTTCAATGGCTGGAATTGCTACTACTTGTTATTATTTGACCTTCTCTTCTACAAGGTAAACTTTTTTCCTTCTCAAGTTCATGAAGATTACAAGGAAATTTTAAGTTTAATTTGCTTAATTTCGAAACCTGATATTTGGGTCTACTGTTTGGTTTCTGAGAAAATTAGAATGCTCCAATATTGAGCTTTATTTTGATTTTGGAAAGACAAGTTTCTCGAAGAAATATACATTAAAAACAAGCAATTTTTTGAGTGCTAAAATTGAAAATGTTCTACAGTAAAGATCACTGTGTTTACCGAGAAATTTGGTTACAATGCATTCTACTCTATCTTTCATTTGTTGTGCAAATTTTTGTTTGGATTCCTTAGAAAATGGACAAAATAGAAAGAACATGAAGTTTTGAGTTTTTCTATGTCTATGGGTTAGTGATCTTAGAATGCAGTAGTTTGTTCAATGCTGTTTGATTTTGCTCTATGCATGAACATTTTTGTTGGGATATTCGTACTTATATCACAACTACTGTAGAAATTTAAATAAAAAAGAAGATATGAACATTGGAAGTAATGAATTCAGATGAGATTTCAGCACTAGGAAATCCTCGTTGGAATTAAAAACCAACTATGGAAGAGCCACACCTATCCGGAGAAGAAACTTAAGCATTAGAGCTGAAGTCAATTTTGTAAATGCTGAAGAAGCCAAAAAACTTATAGCTGTTGAGGGTTATGCCGTCCTCGACGTCCGCGATAAATCTCAGTTCGATCGAGCTCATATCAAATCGTGTTATCATATTCCTCTTTTCATTGAAAACACAGACAATGATCCTGGTGAAACCTCTTAACTCCATTCCTTCTAAACTCAGCTCATTTCTCAGTTTAAGTACTACATGACTTACATGTTGACCTGTTCTGTTTGTGCAGGCACAATTGTTAAGAGGACTTTGCACAACAACTTTTCAGGCTTATTCTTTGGGTTGCCATTTACAAAACTCAATCCTGAGTTTGTACAGTCCGTGAAAAGTCAGTTTTCGCCCGAATCGAAATTGTTACTTGTATGTCAAGAGGGTCTGAGGTTAGTTCTTACACATCTGAATCGGATTCATTCTAGATCCGATTAAAGGCTATTCTGCATTGAATATACTTAACTGATGAATGGGCTGAACTTATGTGGATGCCCTTATCTTCATTTTAGCCTTAATGTGAGTAAACATTGATGGAACTCGACTTCTTTTTTTAATGTGAAGGTCTACTGCTGCTGCCAATAAATTGGAGCAAGCTGGTTTCCAGAATATAGCATGTATAACATCAGGGCTTCAAGCTGTAAAACCAGGTTAAACATCAACTGCGTGCTGTTGCAATGACCATGCTTGTGATGTATGCAAGGAACAAAAACATGAAATGGTTCTGGTTTTTTGCAGGTACATTTGATTCCGTAGGTAAAACTGAGTTGCAAGATGCTGGCAAAGCTGGTTTGGTGACAATTCAAGGCAAGATTTCGGCTGTGCTCGGAACTGTACTCATCTGTGCATTTCTGTTTATAACTTTGTTCCCGGATCAAGCGGAGAAGCTGCTTCAGATGAGTCCTGCAAGGTAGCCCTTTGCAAGGAACCTAAAAGTTTTGTAGTTTTCACAGTGCCAATGCCAACAAGGGAATTCTAAACATGGAGTTTTGTCATTCACACTGTATATTTTATTTTGTTAAATCCTTTTGTTTTAAAGATGATTGCTCAAAAAATATTCTGAAAATTCAAGGTTTGAGTATGAAAGAAATGATGGTGAGATTGGTTAAAGAGTATAGGTTGTCACAAGTTGAGTTCTATAGACTAAACTGAATACAAATATTAGTTGAATAGTAAGTCGGTTTAATCCGTCGTTTCGTTATGAAATTCGATAATCAACTAACATAATCAAATAAATCGATCCTACAACTGAGTTAATTTCTAAAATCAACTTAACCGAATTGATTAAATCGATCCCATACTTACTTCAATACTCCTTAACTCATTTTGCTCGTTCCTGGGTTGATAATAGTTCTATATGTATAGCACTATACTTCTTCAAATTATGAATTTGAGCTTAAATTGATTTTTAAACTTTAAAATGTTTCAATCGGGCTCTAAAGCTAAAGTATCCTTTCATTTTCTTACTTTTATCCATCTAATCAATGACGGAGCGTAGTAGAGATGCAGGTAAAATTTTAATTTTGACTCTTTATAATTTTATATAATTTTAAACTAATAATGGAAAGAAAGGAAATGGCAGTAAGGGGGTGGACTTGAATGGAAATAAAGAAAGTTAGGCTGATTTGGACCTAATCGAAATTGGATTAAAATTAAAGCCCAAAAAGAACCTGAAAATGGCTAAGATTCTTTTGGATTGTTATGGCCGTGAATTATCAGCCCTAGCTACTACCTATTAAATATCTCTATCTTTCAACCTTTTTTCCCACTCTCTTTGCCTTTGTTTCTCTTCCTCATCTTCTCCCAAGCTAGGGTTACTCTTCTTCTTCCTTCTCTCTCTGGGTTTTTACATTCCTCTTTCTTGGGTTTTTTGGGTTCCTGAAACTCTTGCAGTCATTTGGTTTTTTTGTTGGTATCTTTTTCCTTTGGATATGGATCTGTGATTTTTCATTAAAAGCAAAGTTCTCAGATGGATACTCGTAAAAGAGGAAGACGTGAAGCTGGGTTCAATGCTAATGGCGGCATCAAGAAATCTAAGACAGGTTTTCCCCTCCACTCCTTTTTTTTTCCTCTAATATATGCTCCTTGTTCCTGTTACTATTCACCAGCTTGTTTAAGTGTTAATATAGAAGCAATTAATTATATAATTATTAGTAATTAAATTCCATTAACAGCTCATATGAAGAATTAATAACGTGGGATTTTTTGGGGGTAATTTCGATAAAAGAGAAAAAGTAATTAATTAATGTTGTGCAACAGAAATGGAATCATTATCAACTGGTGTAGGAAGCAAATCGAAGCCTTGCACCAAATTTTTCAGGTTAAAATTCTTACACCCACCTAAATAATAAATATTGGTGTTGTTCAGTTCATATTGTACTTAAATTCTGCTTCTTCTTCTTTTTTTAATAATTCCTTTCTAATGCTTATACTGTAAAGAATTTAACTTTAGAAATGAGCTAATACTGATAGTTAAAAGTTTGTGATTTTGCTAATCAAATGTGGGTATTGAGTTATGACAGGTACATTACTGTTGTTTGATCATAATCAAGTTAATGATTAACAGAGATTTGCTTGGTGAAAAAGGCAAATTATATCAAAGATGTATCATTTGTTTCAACTTATAAACTGTACCTAAGATTGAATTAAATGGTGAAAATTTTCAAAATCGGTACAGTTGTCGAGTCCGATGCTAAGTTATAAATCAAAGTATGATGAAATTCAGGTATGATGTGCTTTTGTGAATGGAGCTCTTTCATGTTTGATATTGTTTTACTATTTTCTGGATAAAGGTTTTGTGGTTTGTTTTGTTGATTGGCATATGAGTAACATGACAGGGAACTAGTTTGGTCTGGTTCTTTTTGCTGTTATGCTTTTACGCTTGTGTGCTTGCACTAGCTAGGTTTCTGGTCTACTGAATTTCCGGGTTTGACATCATATACCGGTGAAGTGAATGTATGTCATCTTCTAATGGTTTATATTTAGCTGATTCCTGTGTTGTTTTAATTGCAGTACTGCTGGTTGTCAATTTGGTGAGAGCTGCCATTTCCTGCACTATGTTCCTGGAGGTTACAATGCAGTGGCCCAGATGATGAACCTTGCACCAGCTGTTCCACCAGCTTCTAGAAATGTGACAGCAACAGCTTCAGTCTCGCATGGATCTGGCTCTGCAGTCAAAACTCGCTTATGCAACAAATTTAGTGGTCCTGAAGGTTGTAAGTATGGTGACAAATGTCATTTTGCACATGGAGAGTGGGAACTTGGCAAGCCTATTGCTCCATCTCAAGATGATCCTCGTTCCATGGCACCTCTTCCTGGTCGCATGGGCAGTCGGATGGAACCACCGCCTCCATCAGGTCCTGCTGCTACATTTGGTGCTTCAGCAACTGCAAAAATTAGTGTGGATGCTTCCCTTGCAGGAGCCATCATAGGGAAAGGTGGTGTGCACTCAAAGCAGATATGTCGTCAAACAGGAGCAAAGCTATCTATTCGGGAGCATGAGTCAGATCCATCACTTAGGAACATTGAGCTTGAAGGATCATTTGAGCAAATTAAAGAAGCGAGTGCAATGGTTAGAGAACTAATCAGCAGCCTAGGTCTGGTTTCAGGTCCTGCCAAAACTGCCGGTGCGCATGGTGGTCAAGGGCATCCAGGAAGCAACTACAAAACGAAGTTGTGCGACAATTTTGCAAAGGGAAGTTGCACATTTGGAGAAAGATGTCACTTCGCACATGGGGCAGCGGAGTTGCGGAAGTCAGTAGTGTGAGGGCTTGCATTCCAAGTAGTGAATAGCAGGAGATTCATATAATGCAGTGTTGTATCAGATAGAGTCCTTGTTTAACATGCTATGTGTTCTTACTGTTTTGAGTTTTTTACCTATTAGTCTCTTACTTCATAACTCTCAGGTTTGGTATCCGCAATTTTTCAGTATCTAATGTGGTTTTGATTGGTAGCCCAAATCATCTTGCTTATGCCCCCACTCCCAGCTCCTTTTTTCCCCTTTTACTACACAATCACTACATCATTATTCATGATTCCATTTCATTAAGGGGATGCTTAATTTCAGTAATTTCAGAGTAATCCTGTCGACTGCTGCATCATATTCTTTCATTAATAAATCAAATTTCAGTCTGTATTAGTTGTACTGATTGGTAGATTAATCGACTAATCTGTCTGTGGTTGAATTTAATTTTATCGGAAGTCGGTTAATGAATTGTTAGAATTAATTGAATTTAACAAATAATATATGACTTACGTAGTGTTTTTAATTATATAGTGTTTCAAGACGTAAAATTTCGATCAACTTTCAAGATAAAAACATATATTTCGGTTAATTTTAATGTATTTTTTTTATATATTTTATATTTATTTTAATCAAATGATGAAAGCATATAAAATTTGATTAATCGATTGAATTAATCGAAATATTTCAGTTCAATTAATTTTTTTGATATTTTAATTTGATTAACGGTTAAAAAATTATTTGATTAATGTAAGTTTAATTTGATTAATAACCAAACTGATTATTTCAACACCATCTCCATCGATTGAAATATTGTAAATGGATAATATTTAAAAATATTGAAGTTCCAATTTTTTACCGGTAATAAATAATAAATTTTTATTGCAATTCGTGCATGAATATTTCAAATTTATTTAATACCATTCATTGGGTATTTATAAATATATATTAAAAAAATTGATAAATCTAAAATGACAGAACAAGATAAATTAGTATTAATTGATATTGATATGCATCACTTCTAAAAGTATATTATTCTACATTTAGTTTAGTAACTTCTCTTTTGAGTCAATAATATGATATAATTAACTAAAATAATAATTAATTAATTTTTGGTACAATTGTAATTTAAACCTAATTATCTGTGGATAAGGTAAATAACCAATAAATGAAGATTAGTAGAATAATATTTAATTTGCTATAGTAAAATTTGCAGAAATAAATTGTAAGAATCGACTATACTTTGCTACAATTGGCTATACTGCATTTTTTAAGCTTCGAAACATATACAATGATAAGTTCAACATGCATAAAAATTAAAAAAAAAAAAAAAACAATGAGGAGATAAGGAGAGATGATGGCGGTAACTGTGTAACAAGCAGAGAGTTGGAAGGAAGGAGGATAGGGGAAAGGAGAAGGTGGAACAATGCTAAGTTATCACGTGGAATACTTAAAAGAATTTTGGAATATACAAAGGGAAGGTTTCTTTATCTAATAGTATCATTGACATTTTCTTTACTGAAGTTCATATACCTTGAGTGGGATAAAAGTGAGTGCAACTTTACCAATAAATTTAATATATTTAAGATTAAAAACATGAAATCATATCGATATCTTATTCAAATGAACAATCATGTGAGCGAATGGAACAATAATTTATGTCCGAAGTTGATTTTTGTTGAAGATAATGTCTATGCGTTAAGCTCAAGCCTTGTTTCAGAGCATTAACCTCAATACAACCATTAACTGCATATAATCCATTTTTTGTATCTGAACCCACTGGTTTACACTTGTCTTATTTCTTCAAATAAAAACAGACAAAAAGGGATTAAAACAAATATCTAACTGTAAGTCCCTCCAGTTCCATATCCATGGGGATTTCCCTCCACTCGAGTATTATGTGATTTGGCTCCTCCCACACCAGGATTTGACCCAATAGGATGGGCAGCTGCACTGCCCTCAACCACTTGCCCAGCAGGCTGTCCACTCCCATGTCCAGGCACCGCCGACATCTGATGACCTCCAGTGGATTGTCCACGTTCCCCCGTGGTGGAATAAGAGTGAGTCCCAGTTGTTTTGTAAGCCCCAGTTCCCGTTGCGGTGAATCCGCCCTCTGCTCCGGCTTGTTTCGCCGCCGCATTTTGCTGACGAGCCTCTAGTTTGTTAAGCTCCGCCTGGTGGATCCTCTCCTCTTTCCTTTCCTTGGCAATTTGTTTCTCCATTTGGTCATTGCTTCTTGCTTTCTCCACCTGCACCATAACCCAAATTAAAAAAAGTTTTTGGTGTATAAAATACAAGGAGATGGAAATGAAAGGACCACCTTCTCTTCCATGGTGGCCTTGGTCTTTTCCAAGCCAGCTTTGGCCGAAGCCGCGACGTTGGCTGCTTTTTCCTTCATGGACTGCATTTTTCTTTTCTTCTTCAATGGATCAAACTTGTCAAACTGAACATGGTTCTTTGTCAATTAAATAGAGGCAAAGGGGTTGTGGGTTTCTGCCACGTGCTGCTAAAGAAATTACACGTGGCACTTATGGAGATGTCTTATTCTAAGGTGCTGCCACGTTGTTATTTATTTATGGCGGTCTGCGTTGGGAGGGAAGTTTTGACCTGACACATGGCGAGCACGGTGAGAGGAGGTCCTATTAGGAGTGTTGGATTCAATAATTTCCATGCCAATTCACGTTCCCCCTTCTTCAACTTCCTTCTTTTTCCTTTTCTTTTGGCTTATGATTCGGCGCATCAGACTGTTAAATAGAAGGAAATGGAGCATCCTTTTTCGATTTGCTAAAGAAATTGATCAAACCCCCAAAGTTTTATCTTATTGGCCTTTTGTCTATTTCTCCAGGGCTTTGCTTTGATGGCTCCAGTTCTAAGCAGAAGCTTAGCTACTCTATCTTTAGTCTCTTTCCCTTTGACAAACCCCAACAAGGCCGTCAATCTCAGAACCGCTTTTCTACCTCCAAATGCCATCAACAAGGCCTTTTCTTGCTCTCGATTGTGGTGGAAACTTGAGAAGAGAAACAACCGGATAGTGGTTCGATGTGAGGCTTCAGCTGTACCTGAGAAAGAGGCCGAAGAGACCTCCGGGGACAAACTTGAGTACCAAGCAGAGGTGGGTTTCTTTTGCTTTTCCTGGGTTTTGCTCTTCTGTTTCTGCTTTTGGTGGAACTGGAATATTTAGGGATTTACGTGGTGGTTTTATGAGAAAATTAAGGAAAAAATGATGTTTGTGTGATGTATTATGACACTTGGAAATTACACTTATTATTATTGGATAAAGCTTTGGTTAACTAAAGGTAGATGCTTGTTTATATTGAAAGTTTTTATCCTATGTTTTCTATTCCGAAATTAATAGTTTACAAATGGTTGCAGGTTAGTTGACTGTTGGGTTTGATTGTTCACAGTCTATACAGTCATAAAGAGGTGTTTTTGAGAGAGCTTGTAAGGTGAGCATAGTTTTTTCTTGCTAAAACGATGCTCTTTTTTAAATGAAGGATTGACGAAGTTCTGTTTTTGTGTTCTAGTAATGCAAGTGATGCTTTAGATACACTTAGATTCTCAAGTGTGACTGAACCCTCTCTGCTTGGAGATTCGGGCGGACTAGAGATACTCATCTGACTGTCTTGGAACAAATGCTCAAAGTTGTACTTCCAAATCTCTTATGGTAATTTCTTTTGTATTTTGTAAATAACTCTCTCCTTTTAGAAAATAAGGAAAAAAAAGTGTTTTGGTCACTTAGCATCTCATTATTTGTAGGAAAATAAGGATCTAGGGGCAGACAATGGTTTGATTGAGCAATTTGGTGTTGGATTCTATTCTGCTTTTCTTGTTGCTGAGAAGGTAACATGCTGTCAGCTTAATGATGACCTGCATTCTCATCTTCTGCATCATGTATGAAGCCTTTTGGTTCAATAATTTTCAAGCTAATTGGGTTGCTTCTTTATATGTTTCTTGAGCAGGTTGTTATGTCCACAAAGAGTCCAAAGTGAGACAAGCAATACGTTTGGGAAACTGTAGCAGACAGTAGCTCCTATGTGATTAGGGAGGAAACTGATCCAGAAAATCTTCTAGTCGGTGGTACACATATTACACTTTATTTAAGGGTAAATCTTCTAGTCCGTGGTACACATATTACACTTTATTTAAGGGTACTCTGTCTGTTCATTCTTTTTCCTCTTTTACACCCTATAATGTATTAGCATTTGTATGTTTAAAAATATTGAAGGAAAATAAATAGCGTTGAGATTTTAATGTAGTGTTTCGTGTTACAAATACAATTGCCTTACAATTTATGGTTCTTCAAATGTACAATTCTTCTGAGTGCCAAATGTCTAAGATATTGTTCTCCTGCAGTCAGATGACAAGCAACTAGATTAACTCGAAATTTTTTCATTCGATTCGATAAAACACTCATCTTATGTGTAAGTGTATAATCCAAAATATAACTCAATTGCTTGTTATGAAAAATAACTAAGTCCTCCAAATCCAATCAGCTAAAAAGACACTTGGAGAAAAAAACGATGCGTTTAATATAAACCCAAAAAAAACTGCCCGCTGTGGAACTACTTCTTCCCTTCTCATCTTCATCAGCCGGCTGCTTCTTCTTCATCGCCAGTGTACTCTGGTTTCTTGACTGTGTCCAACTCTTTCTTTTTGTCGTATTCCAGCCTGTCTTGTACATATCTGAGCTTACCTGTATGACACCGGTATGATGGCGGAAGAGCCATGTCGGTCTTCATAGTTTCCGGGGGACAAGTCTCTGAAAGCAGCATAGCTCACGCAACCACACAACATGCGGAACAAGGTTGTCACTCCAACACTTAACAAAGTTGCCTTGTTCATTGTCTTTGATTCGGATGGTGGAGCATTAAGTGTGTCCTGTACAAGTATCATACTGTTATTGGAGTTAGATAAATTGGAAAAATGAAGTTGCATGGCATACCTGAATTTAAATGAGTATGAGAGAGTAAGAAAGGCAAAAAGCTATGTCTCCAAGTCCCTGGAACCTAAATGTTTTTTGTGTTTGAGTAACAGTTCCAACACTGTTCCTAGTCAGGCTTTCCCTAATTTTTCCATTCGGTGGTAAATGATCCAAACAAAGAACCCTCAGTCAGCTGAACCATACTCATTTTCCTTTCTAAAAGGTTAATCTCAATAACATTAGGCTGCTTGCATTTTAAGTGTCTAAAAGAATGCTGTTAATACCTACCTACTACTCTAGCAATTCCAAGTGCAAGTCCAATCCCAATTGTTGAGTAACTGAAGGACACGACAGTAGCAACAATGGAAAGCCACCATAATAGATCACAGTCAGGAACTTAGAGAAAATTATTTCAGCAATGCCAAAAGCAATCCTAAGAGGGTTGCTATTCATGTGAAATGGGTTCTTGCCACCGCTTTCATGGAAGCAATTAGACCTTTTTATAGCCCTGTTAAAATGAAAACACCAACAAACAATGAAATAAAAAAAACTGTTAGCCCCCCAAACAAACGCATGTAAAGAAAGCAAACGTGTTCTGGCTGGAACCCTTGTGTTAAGGAACACACATCATGCTAATTGATGATGCAATTGTGTATCCAATGGCAACTCCAAAAAGGTTCAAGTATTGAACCCACCCACATATCTTCACTTCAAACCCACCTGAAAAAACAAAAAGGATAAGTTTACAAGTTTAGGAAGAACCCTCCCATTTTCTTAATGCAATTGAAAGTTTCATTTTAGTTTACCAAGATTTGATCTGACAGCTTCCACGTAAGTATAGTTTCTCTTGCCATTAACAGGGTCATCACAGCGGTAACAAGCAGCAAGAAGAATAGAGGTATAGTAAGTTACAAAAGAGAACAAAAACATAACTGCTGGACCAGCTATCCATCCAAGCTGAGCATGGCCCAAGCCAGGACAGGCCAGAACCAATCACAGCCGTAAAAATATGAGCACTTGCCGTCCATACAGCTCCTGGCACAGGGAAAAAAAAAACAGTGACATCACATAAGCGTTTGGTGCAAAGGGATGTTGTCATAAACTTGGTGGAATTTACGAGTTCGCTTGAGTCTGCCATCGTCGTCAAAGCCAATGGTGTAGTCAAAAGCTAGGTTGTTGTGGAGGTGATTTTTGAAGAAGGGAAGAAGCATGGAGATCAAAGTTGTTAGCATCACAAAAACTGTCCTCCAAACCAGACGAAAGAGGTTGAGATTGTAAGGGCGAAAGCCGGGAATGGGGATCTTGCTCATTGTCTTTGATTCAGATGGTGGAGCCTTAAGTGTGTCCTATACAAGTATCATACTGTTATTGGAGGTAGATAAATTGGACAAAATGAAGTTACATACCTGAATTTCAATGAATATGAGGGAATAAGAATAGGCAAAAGCCATGTCTCTAAGTGCCTGGCAGCTCCTCCATATTTTTTGTGTTTGAGTAACAGTTCCAACACTTATACCAGTCAGGCTTCCCCTAATTTTTCCATTCTCTGGTAAATTAACCAAACATTAGGCTCCATGAATTGTAAGTGTGTAAAAGAAAGCTGTGAATACCTGCTACTTTAGCAATTCCAAGTCCAAGTCCAATTGTTGAGTAAGTGAAGGACATGACAGCAGCAACAATGGAAAGCCACCATAATTGTTCAAAGTCGGGAATCTGAGAGAAAATGATTTCAGCAATGCCAAAACCGATCATATAAGGGTTGCTATTCATATGACATGGATTTTTGCTACGGCTTGCATGGAAGCAATTAGACCTTTTTATAGACCTGTTACAATATACCCGTTAGCCCCCAAACAAACGCAAGCAAAGAAGAAAGCAAACATGTTCTGGCTGGAACCCTTGTGTTGAGGAACTCACATCGTGCTAATTGATGATGCAATTGTGTATCCCATGGCAACTCCAAAAAGGTTCAAGTATTGAACCCACCCACATATCTTCACTTCAGACTTACTATTTAGCAAAGATGGGAGAGAAGTGTGCTGGGAAAACTCACCTTCACAACAACCAAGTTTTTTATCTCTCCGCGCTTCCACAAGGTGGTTCCAAATGCTTTGATGACGATGGCTGACTCAAGCGAACTGGTAAATTCCACCAAGTTTTATGACAACATCCCTTTGCCTTATGTTTGCTTTCATCAAATTTGATAGAAGAAAGGGGGAAAAGTGAATGATGTCACTGTTCTTCGTCTGCCAGGAGGACCTGTATGGACTGCAAGTGCTCATATTATAACAGCTGTGATTGGTTCAGGCTTCGTTCTGTTTCTGGCTTTGGCCACTGCTCAGCTTGGATGGACTGTTCCAGCAGTTATGTTCTTGTTCTCTTTTGCAACTACTCTTCTTGTTAAGGAACTCACATTAACAGCTGTAACAAGCAGCAAGAAGAGTAGAGGTGTAGTAAGCTACAAAAGAGAACAAAAACATAACTGCTGGACCAGCTATCCATCCAAGCTGAGCAGTGGCCCAAGCCAAGGACAGGAGGCCAGAACCAATCACAGCCGTAACAATATGAGCACTTGCCGTCCATACAGTTCCTGGCACAGGAAATAAGCAAGTGTTTGGTAGAGAGCATCGTCATCAAAGCATTTGGAACCACCTTGTGGAAGCACGGAGAGATCAAAAACTTGGTTGTTGTGAAGGTGAGCTTTCCCACCACACTTCTCTCCCATCTTTGCTAAGTGACACTGAGATTTACACAGAAAAAAAAAAACAACAGATGGGTAGAGAGCAAGGAAGAGAGTGTTGCAGGGGCTGGAAATTTAAAGAAGAACAGAGAAAAGGCCGGTGAGGAACGAAGAAGAAGACTAGAGTGGTGTGGAGTATGATGTCAAACCTCCCCCACCCCACCATTTCCCCACAACAACTTAGGCCCTAAGCCTACCTCTTCTACCACGCGGTTTAAAATTTAATCCTTACTTTTCATTTAAAAATCTTCGAAATGCACATTATAAAATAAAATAAAACAACTGTTTTAGCTCTCTCTATATAATTTTCATCAATTCCATCCTTACTCTTTAAAATTACATTAACAATTGCAAAGAAATTTGAAATTTATTTTCATTAAAAAATATAAAATTTTTGAAAAAATAAAAACTTCAAAATAATTTTTTTAAATAATTTTAAAAATATAAAATAGAAAACAAATATTTCTAAAAATCCAAAAATTGTGTTGTTTATTCCATGAATAGTAGCTATTCAATAAGTTTATATTAAATCAAATTTGAATAAGTTTTTCTATTATTTTAAATTAAATTATTTATATACCAAAAATATTTTTATATAAATTTAATTATAAAATATTATTATAAAATAACTTTTATATAATGATGCAAACTGTAAATCGATTCAAATTAAAATAAATTGATTTTGCTTTTAATTTTTAAATAATGTGTTAGACTTACATTCATATACTTTACTGTTGAAATAAAATTCCATCTGGAGTCACGTGTTTGATCTTTAAAATCTAAAAAAATTTAATTTAGTCATTAATATTATTCGCATTTGATATTTTAATTACTCTTTGAATAAATAATTAGTGAAATGTTGATATGGTATTTTTATTGGTATAATAATAAATTTAGTCATCTAATATTTACAGAATTTATCAATTTGATTTTGAATCTAAAAAATTCAACAAATTCAATTATCAAATTTAATTTTATTCTAAAAAGTTTAAAAAATAAACATTAAAGTTAGAAAATTATATAAAAAATTTATTTTTTGATAAAAATACTTAAAATTGCAAAAACTTTAAAAATAATAAAATATATAAAAATTCTATTGATGTTGTATCATTTCGCAACTATTCAGGTTTTAAATATTGTCAAAAAAAAATATTGATGTTATTGTAACAATAAAAAAAAAACATAAATTCAAATGCACTTAAACACATTACATTGTGTGAATCATTCTCATCTTAGCGACTCTTCGTACCTTCAATGGTGTGAACTGCTAAATTAAGCCACCCAATTTTTGTGTTGTAACCAGTTTTGTCTACTTAAGTCGGATGAGCTAGTTTTATTTTTTTTAATTTTTAATAATTTATTTACGTTAAACCAAATGAATCAATCAAATCAAGAATTGATAGTCTAATCAATTCTACTATCATTCGATTCCAAAAGCATTGACTGTCATTACTCGTTGAACAACTATGTCATTTTGTCATTAGTCATTTAATGGAAATAAATTAAAAATAACGATATAAGTAATAAAAAAACTAATATTTAAATATTTATGAGTACAATTTACCCAAATTTAAGAAAAAAAATACATAAATGAAGTCAATATTTAAAACAGAAATCAATTCAAGTAGCATGGTGACACAAAGTCAAGATACCGACATTACATAATGAAGACTACTACTTGAGAGAAAAACTGCGATTGAACTGTCCAGCGGTTGGATAGGTGGGAATCCACCCACCTTGAGAGTTAAGATCAGTACCTGCAGCCGTGAATCCACCGTCTCCTTCCATATGCTTAGTCACAGCATCCTGTAGGCGTGCCTCTTCTTCCTGCTCCATCCTCACCTCTTTCTTTTGGCTCACCATTTCTTCCTGCTTATCGTCATTACTATTATTACCTCTCGTTTTCTCCAACTGCACCACCACATACATATATATATATATCCACCATTGTTAAATTCAAACATATCGTTAAAAAATTGACATAAAAAAAAAATTGCGTTTCTTCATGTTCATCTAATAGACCACCTTGTCTTCGACGGTGGCTTTGGCCTTTTCCAACCCAGATTTGGCTGAAGCCGCTGCATCCGATGCTTTTTCCTTTAAAGCTTGCATTTTATGTTCTTCCTCCACACACTAATCAAAATCTTGCATGCTATTCCCAATTTAACATCATTTTGTTTGGTTCCTTAAACATAAAATGAGGGAAGCTTTGTTAGTTATTAATAGAAGTGTTGAGTTTTTACCACTTTTTTTTAACAAAGATCCAATAGACCCGTTCTTTTTTGGTTAAAATATGGACTTAGTCCCTTTACCTGTATAGAATTTGAGATTTGATCCATATTCTTTAAAAGTTAAATATGCAATTAGGGGGTGTTCAAATTTCGGTTAACATCGAATTAACTTACCGAACCGATCTAATTCGGTAGGAGGTCGGTTAATGATTTTTTGGAAGTTCGGTTATCGATTAATTCGATTCGAAATCGGGTAATTAACTGAATTAACCGAACATAATAATTAATAATACAAACTATGTATAGTTTTAATTCGGTTAATTTGGTCAAATGAATATTATCAATTTATTTTTTTATATGTTTGATACTTGTTTTAACAAAAAAAATAAAAACATATAAATTTCGGTTAATTCTGTTAACCGACCGAATTAACCAAAATATTTCAGTTAGATTAATTTTTTTGAAAAGCATTTGGTTCAATTAAAGTTAAAGGATTAAAAAGTTCAGTTAATTCGATTAAGACTAGTTCGATAATAATCCAATCATTATTGTTATTGGTAGTTTTTATCCAAACTTTTCAGATTAACATGTTTATTTTTTTGCTAATCATATGTCACATTATATAAGAACAACCCAATCAAAATTTCAAATTGACAATTTGGCAGAAAACACTTATGATTTAATTGATTGGATTAAGATTTTTAAATAAAATAAGAAGATTTCATTTTTAACTTTTGAGTACAATGACTAAATTTATGTGTTATATTTTCTTTTCTTTTCTTTGCGATCATTTTATTTTGCCATTATCGACATTCGATTTTTTAAATAAGTGCTGTAAGGAAAAATATTTTATGGAACCCAATTTTAAATTTTACATATTTGTGTTTTTAGTATCAATCTTCCCCAATTTTCTTTAACATAATTAGTCCAATTTTAAAATTTTTCCAACCAAGTAACATTTTATAATCTAAATATAAATATTCAAAGATCACATATTTTATGTTAATTTACTGAAAAAAGGTTTTATGTCGAATTGAGATTGGATTTAGGGATACAATAGTTATTTG
Organism: Gossypioides kirkii; assembly: GCA_005610355.1. NCBI lineage: Eukaryota > Viridiplantae > Streptophyta > Magnoliopsida > Malvales > Malvaceae > Gossypioides > Gossypioides kirkii. The sequence continues at coordinate 34,573,517 of CP032244.1, read as the reverse complement.
GGGCAGTGTTCGGCTCTTTTATGTCGAATTATGGGATGTATGATCTGATTCTTTTTCAAGGTTGAGGGTACCAAAGGGTGATAATTCAAAGTGATTATTTGGAGATGATTAAGGTTCTCCAAGACACTTCATCGGCAACATCGAGTTCTGTTTTGATCAGACGTATCCAGCAACTTTTGATGCATATCGAGCACTGACGTTTATAACATGTCTCGAGGAAGGATAACCAAGCTGCTGATAGTATAGTTAAAATGGTATCAAACGGGAAAGAGAGCCTGTAGGTGTTCAATGATTTTCCTAGAGAGATGCTAGCAATCGTTTACTCTAATAAAGCAAATGGTGTTTTTGCTCAATAATTCATAATTTTTTTTGACAATCAACCAAGGACAAATAAATTTTTTTATCAATCAAACTTGGTTTGGGTAGAATTGAACCATAGATCTTTCACAATAAATTTATCTTATTGATGAAGTAAAGAATCAAAAAAGGATAAAAATTACAAATATTGGAAGGGAGAAAGAGTGTGATGCTTAAGAGCCTCTTCTTCGTCAAGTTTCATCTGTTGGTTGGATGCTCTCCTCCTTTAGGCTCGCCGTTTCTTTAGTTTTATTGTTTCCATTCCAAACACCGATCATGCACTTGTTGTCTAAATTCAGACTAAACATCCATCACAACCATGTTTTTCATCCACTTTAATTCAATAAAAGAATCCAACATTTATAAATGTAGATGTTTTTCCGATATCCCTAATTGAATGTGTTGGGGTAAAATTGATCAAATTTACCTCAATTTTAAATATTTTATCCTAAATATAATTTTATCTTGATTCAAAATCCATTGGATTCAATTGAAATTTGATTGAAAGAGAAAAGATAGTGGGTTTGGATGGCCGATGCATTTAGCTTATTTTTTGTCTCACGCTACAGTATTTAATTTTACCGCCATCGTTGTTTTTACATTAACCGCAAGTAAACACACCGCTCATCCAAACCCACCTTAAGACTAAATATGAAAAACAAGAGTAAACCATAGAAATAACGAAACATGTTAAATTGAATCGGGGTAGGGCTAGTTGGTCGACAGTTGTTAAGTACAAATCACGTATAAATATATGTCCGATCAATTATAATGTAGAATTCAATTAATATAATACACGATGAATGAAAAATCGAATAAAAATCAAATTAATCTATAAATAATTTACTTCAATTTTTACGAACAATGCTAAAGTTTTAATATATATATATATATATAATTAATGTATTAATTCACAAAAAAAAAAAACCTCAAAAAAAATTGATCCCACAAATTTTCTTTTAAAAATAATTATTTTATAGAATAAATTATGTTATATAAAAAATAAATGAATTCCTCCCCAATAACTAAAACCCAAAAAATCTCTAATTTTTTATTTTATTTTCTTCCAACACTCGTCACTGTTTTTTCAAATTTTTTTATTCTCTTACTCTCTAAAATCTTTACAGGATATGTGTTCAACCTTTCCATACCTTCATGTTGGTCTCCCAATTTGGTAATAATTCTTCTTTTTCTTTTCATGATTTATTGGTTAATCTATAAAAAAAAATAGGATTGTGGCTTTTCTGATGGTTGACTAGAAATTTTATGTAAGATTTAGTTTTTTTTTTTATTGAATGATTTTGGAATTATTGATTTTGTATGAGATTCTTAGCATCATGATGGGTAATAATTTTTAGAAGATGATTAATATAAATCATTGAAGAAATTAGGATTGATTAGGAATTTAACATATTTATTTAGAAAATAGTATTGCTAGTGTGATTATCGTGAATCTCGTGTTTGAAAAATTGATATATTGTATTTTCATGACACCAAAAAATACTAAATAATGTTTTTCTTTTGTAAAAAAATTAATGTTTATTTTTGTGAAAGAAAATTATTAGTGGTTTGTTGATTTCATAAAAACTTTTATGTGTTTAAGGCTTAGATATCTTTGGTCTAAATATTTAACAGAAATGGGAAATATTTTAAAAATGTCTACTAGTAAAGTAGACGAAGAACAATAAAAAAATATATATTATATTTTAATTTATATGATTTTTATAAACATTTTAATTTTTTAAAAAAAATTTGATTCAACGAGTTTTGATCATATCTGATCTTTTCGACACAATAAAAAAATAATGCACTTCAACACATTCGAATTCACGTTCTCTTGTACGGGCAAAAATGCCCATGCCAATCAAGTTAAGACTCAATTAATTTTTTTTTCATTTACATTTTTTTATGAATTACAATAACAAAGAAAAACTCGAACAACTAATGCGATTAGAACCTAGGCCACATCTGAAGCAATTAGCACCTTTTAACATTGTGATAAAAATAAAATTTGATGTATAAAATATGGGTGAATCGATATTTATCTTAATTTTATTAATTTCCATAAAACACGACCACGTCCAAATTAAAACATTAGTTGAAGTTCCAAATATAGACCAACATAATCAATTCCAGTTTTAACATTGTTATAAAAATAAGATTTGATGTATAAAATAACTACTACCACCATATATACAATAAAATATAAGTAAGCGAAATCATGTTCTAGAATCTACCTGTATTTGATTATTATTTAAGGATATCTAGAAGCAAATATTAGATACCAACTTCACTATATTTCCCCAAATCTATTTTTATATATTCCAAAATTACTTTTCTTGTAGAGTAGTTAGAGCTAGTGTAATAAGATATTTATGTTAGTATAAACATAAGATGATGAGTAATAATCCATCCCATTTGAATCTCTATGTTAGCATGAATAAAGATTTATATTATATAACAACAGAAAAAATCGAACATAAATATTTTTAGTTATTGTTTGAATCAAATGTTAAAATCTAAATGTTATAACACCTGACACCGTTGAGTACATTGAACCACCAACGAGGTCGTCGAGTTTAGCCATACGAAAAACTAAAAACCATCAAAGTCTTCTAAGTACTCGAAAACTTCATTAGATAGATTTTTTATTTTTTATTTTTTGTGCCTAGAGACCTTATGCTAATTGGTATTAATAGTGGTGATTCCCCATAAAAAACTACCAATTACACATCTCACTATCACACATACAGAAGGGGGAAAATGGTGGACAGTAAAATGTGGGCATGTAGGAATGACCCGACGAACCAGTTCCAACAATCTAGATTAGTTAGTTAGTTATAATAGATTATAAAGTTATAAATACATAGTGATAATGAAACAACTTTGCAGATAACATCCAATCCTGTTTATCATGAGAGAATTAAATACATAAAAATTGATTTCCATTGGATAAGGGAAAAAGTTCAAGAGGGATTGATCAAGACACAACATGTTTCAACTAAAGAACAGATTGCTGACATTAAGTCTACAGCAGCACGAGTATCTTAGCTCCAAGTCGGGAATGGGCAAGTTACCAAGGTTTTTGAGGGATTTTCTCTAACAAAGACTGCGTATGCTCTCTCCCACACAAGACCGTCAATGCTCTTCTAAGCATCCTCATTCATTCTACTCAACAAACTTCTATACTCTTTCCATTCATTTTAATCAAAAGAGCACAAAATGTATAAGGATAAAATAAATTGATATATTTATTTTTTTAAATTCGTACATTTGAATTAAAATTAAAGTTTCATGTGTATAATTACATTAAAATAAAGTTTATGTATCAAGTTTTATGTGTAATTTTGATATTTATCATTTTTTTTTATAAAGACTTAGGCTTTTACATATGGTATGCAATATATAAAATAACTAAGCAAATATTTAATCCCTGAATTTGGCATTTTTTTCAATTTGGTCCTTGAAAAGGTTTTTTTATCCACATTTGTCTCCAAACTTGTTAATTTTTCTCAATTTTTGTCCTTATAATGATGTGGCACAATATTTAAGTACCATACCATCACATCGATAAAATTTTAGAAAAGAAATTATCAAATTTTAGGATCAATGTGAAAATTTTTTTTGTCTAAGTCACTACTGGTAAAACGCGGAATATGGAAGGCATGACATTGGTTTCCAACTACGTGGGCGAGTTGGTACGTAAAGTAGGGATATGGTCACTTTATTAGGAACAATGAAATATTTATTGTTAGTGCAAGGTTCATGACCCTTAGTTTTCCAATTTTGAAGGCTTTTCTTTTTTGTTTCACTCTTGTGTTATATATACATAAACAATCATATATTATCTCCCATACAACAATCAAGGATGTGTTTCAATTGAATGTAGCTAAGTGAATCAATGATTTTAGTTCAAATGGCATGGATATTATTGCTAATGTAGAAGTACGTGGGTTCGGATGCGCTGAAACGTATTATCCTCCTATTTATGGATTAGAGAGAGACTATAGATAGTTCTAAGCGTTATATATAAGAAATAATAAATATGATAAGAACTTATAATGAGATTGATAAAATATTGAATTATATCTTTCTTCTCATGATGATGGAAATCACAACAATTATACATAGTGAGACTTAAACTTGGATACTTACGGACCCATGATCTTCGCCTTAACCAAAAAGCTAATAGGTAATTAATTAATTATTGAATTTATATATGTTGGTAAGTCGTCTATATTATTTTATTGAATCTCTTCCATTTGGAGGGACAAGGATTCATCGAGTCATTTGTCCCCCAATCCTCAAAGACAGCTTGTCTTTTTGCATTACAAAATCTTTCCCATCACTTTCTCTCCTTATATAAGATTCCCCCATCCATCTTTACACACCAAGTCATCCATCCCTTCTTTGGTTTTCCTTTTGTTTCAAACATTCATTTTTCCGTGGAGAATTGGAGGATGATGAGGAACCAAACCAGAATATCTCCTTCAAGCTCATCACCATCATCATCCCTATCCATTCATAAAGATTCGCAAACAATAGCAAAGCCAAAGATACGGATCATTCACATATTTGCACCAGAGATCATCAAGACTGACGCAGCAAACTTCAGAGAATTGGTGCAAAGACTCACCGGGAAACCACCTCAACAAAAGGGCTTCAAAAGGAAACCAAGAATCGGCGAAAAGATGATCGTTTTGTTGACAAGCAAATGGAGCTAAGAACTGGATTTCTTGCAGGGTTTGAAACAAGAGAAAGGGTTAAGGAAGAAGAAGGAGGTGGTTTTTTAACTGGTTTTGGAGATTTAGATGGTTTCATTCAAGAGATGGGTGAATTCCCTTTGCTTCCTTTGGATGATTCTCATCACATGCATGGATTTGAAGAAGCTCGACTAATGGCATAAAATTTGGTTCTGGGTTTTTTAATTTTGTAATTTTATGTTCCATCTTCCATGATTTTGGTTTTGTTATGGGGTTTAGATGTAGATTTTACTGAATTTTATGATTCTATCATGCATCTCTTTCTCTTTCTCCTCCTCTCTCTCTATATATGTAAATATAAGAGATTAACTTAATTTCATACTTTCTTTTTGAACTTTCTTGATCCCTGATTTCAATTTCGAGGTAATAGAATTAATCAACTGATCAAAACATTTTCAGTTTTTGGATTTTCTTCTTACTTTGGGAAAAGAACAGCTGTTTGGCAGACCAAACATGAACTTGCAAAAAAAGAAAAAGAAAATAAATGTCTCTTACTTTTTTTTGAAGGCTCTCTTTAATTTTATAAAATTACTACATAAATATAACAAATAAATTTATCCCTTCAAGTCACCTCCCACTAGTACGATGTTTTGTGCATATCTTATAAGCATCCCAAATTTGAGAAAAAAAACTATTGCTTTTGATTTTGATGGAAAACTTGTATCGGATAATTATCAAAATTATATATGAATTTTGGTTCATTATATAATTCGATACATAAATTTTGATTTGATGTAATTATACATATGAAATTTTAATGGTGGTTCGAACGAATGTATGTAACTTTGATTTTGATTTTAAGTGCATACATCTAAAGAAATAAATACACCAATCTATTATTATATTGGATAAATATTGTTATGATACTTTCCGTTATCGATCCGAAACCCGGATATAACCCCAAACTATCGACCCGAGCCTAAGCCCTACAAGGTAGATACATTAAAGGCTCGCAAGCCAAGATTGCACGTTTCTGGGTGTTCGCAAGTAGATGGTGTGAAGTCAAGCAAATGGACTGACAAACACGTGTTAAGTCTAAGACAACATATGTGTTGGCATGCATAGAGCCTACCTAAGACGCCACATCGATAAAAAGTAATCATATATTATAAATACCCGATTCCCCTCATCAAAAAGATACACAACAAAATACTCAATAAGTATAATTATTTGTGTATACAATATGTAAACGTAAAATGATGTTATATCGATAATGATATTAATAATTTATGAAAATTGAATCAAATCGATATTTCATATATAAAATTACATAAAACTAAAATTCATATATAAAATTACACATTGTATTAGCAATTAGAGAAAGTAATTTTACTTTTTTTAATCATTTCAACACTCTATAGTAAATTCTTTAAAAAAAAAACAACTATATAATAAAGATAGGTTTCTTGAAAATTTACCCAAAGTTTGAATGCAGAACTTCAAACATTTTAATTTCTTTATTTCCCTCAGTTTTTATGCAAAAAAATTTCTGTTGAATGTAATTTTTTACAATCTACCCATTTCACTCATTATTATTAATATTACTTGAATAAATTATTATAAATTCTGATTATATTTGTTCTTTTTGACACGTCTAGAATTACTCGGAGTCCCTTCTCAACTGATAATATCTTATTACATTAACATTAATATCCATACTAATTGAGTTAAAACTTAATCCGTATTTATTTTTATTTTTGATTGATTAAATGAGAATACTTTAATTTTAATCATTATTAAAATTCCTAATAATTACTCAACCAAATAAGTCAACTGTTTTTAATCATTTATCAGAAAAGTTTTGGTAGATAAAATGTTGTGTCCCTTAAATTAAAGATAAAAACGTGTTATGCTTTAAGAAAGACGTGGATTTTAAAATCGTTAAATTTTTTTATCAATCATTATCTCAATTGAATTAAAATTCAATTAATTAATATTTATTATTTTAAAAATTATTTTTAAATCTTTCTAATTGAATTATATCTATTTAACTTTTAATACTAACTCAATTAAAATTTAAGTATGATTTCTTCATCTCTCAAACCCTAGCAAAAAAAAAAAATCCTGAATTTTTGGCAAATAGCATAAATCCAAATGATTCGAACTTTGTTTCAAGTCATTTTGAACATGTGTTTTACTTTTCCTTTTCTTAGCAGTCCGATGTTGTCGTTTAGCTAAAATTAAACTTGTTCTAATTTCCAATCGACATTAGTGCTTAGACTTTCCAAATTGCCCATCAAAGCTCCTTCATCAATACCCATTATTCTATGTAATTATTTTGGGATAAATCTAAAAAATTATACATGTGTAATTATGTATGAAATTTGTTTTTGTGTAATTTAACATTTTAAATTTTAATTTGATCTTATTCTCACAAATTAACATAATTATTAATATAATATTATTTTAAGTTTAATTATATATAAATAATTATCTTTTGTCAATTGATTCTTAGTTTGATTGGCATCGGCATTGTTACCGGTACAGGAGGACGTGGGTTTGAGTACGTTGAAACGCATTATCCTCCTATTTAAAAGTTGAAAAGAACTATGAGTAATTCCAAGTATTATATAAAAAAAATCAGATATGATATAAGTGCAAAAGGACACTCAATTAATCTCTTTCAAGCTCATGGATAAACTCTATCCACTGAATTAACCCCTAATTATTAAGCTATTCAAGCACATGGATAAACTCTATCAATTGAATTAAACCCTAATTATTATGTTTATTTTAGTAGAACTTGTTTGAAATTAAGGAACAATGGGAGAATTGTAGGCAGGTAAAAAGATGACATAATTCCATCAATCTTTCTTTTCTTTGAATTTGATTATGTGGTGGATATTTAGTTTCTCTAAGAAATATCAGCAAAAGGAAAATATAATATGATGAAACTGAGGATTATATGTTGAAATTTTAATTAGGGTAAATTACAAAAATAATCAATTTTGTTTGTTTCAGATTATATTTTAGTTATTTATGTTTAAAATGTTACATTTTAGTCACTTACGTTATTGTTTTGTTACGAAGTAACCACCCTATTGTTAAGCTCCGTTACCTCCCTAACGACAATGCTACATGGCAGTCCAAATGGGTTTTAAATGCCAACTGGGATGAGAATAGTTTTTTCAGTCAAAATGAAAAAGAAAAAAGAGACGAACAATTTTTCTTTTTCAGTTCAATGTGTAATTAATTTAAAATTTTCAATTAGTTAAATTTATTTAATTTAAAACTTAATCTCATCCTAGTTGGACATCCAAGTTGGCATTTAAAACCCATTTGGACTACCATGTAAGGTTATCATTAGAGAGGTAACGGAACTTAACGATAGAGTAATCACTTCATAACACAACGATAACATAAGTAACTAAAATGTAATCTGAAGCAAACAAAAGTAATTATTTTGTAATTTACCCTTTTAGTTATAAAGTATAAAAATGAAAACCCACCATTGTAGCCTAAGGCTAGCCTTCATATTTGACTTTAGCCGCTTTATGTTTAAGTCAACATTTTTGGTAAACTTTATCACAAATTGCAATTAATATTAATTTATTTCTTTTGGACAGTATTTTATATACAATGAACCGTCTAATTTTAGAAAACTGGAAACTAGCAGGATGAAAATTGATGTCTGAACCACCTCCTTATTTTTCTCAAATTACTAATTTCATTCATTTAAAAGAAAAAGTTATTATTTTAAACATTATTTAAAAAAAAATCAGAACTTATAATATTATTAGAGAAAACAGATCCAACCATACCATACCAACTCATTGGAGCGTTGACAAATGATATACTTTTTTTTTTCTTTGACTATCAAGAACTTGAAGGTTAGGGTATTATTATAACTATTTAGTTACGAATGTACAAAATTATTAGGGTATTTTAATCACATTTTGAGAGTACAAAATACAAAAATAATATATATATTCGAATTTTTGTTTTAATAATTATAGTAATATAATGACATAATTGAGTTAAAATTAAGTTGATAATTTTAAATATAAATTAATGGTAAAAATTAAAACATTAAAATACTATCATGAGATAATGTGCTTGTAATTTATACAAAGATGAATAAAAGCTGGGCCAAACTTTTGTTTATTATAATCTTTTCAAGAATTATTAAAAGTTGATGTAATAAGTTAATTGAATGTAAAAAGGCTACTATATGTAAATGTGAGCCGCCATAGCTTTAAATAATTTACTGATACCAAATATCCCATTAATCGGATCAATATGATGTGAGTGTCAAAGAGTTTTATTTTTCTCGATTAATTTTATTAATATTGATATTATTATCAATGTAAAAAAAATGTGATAAAAATATTAATTTAAATATTAAAATAAATGAAAATTAAAATAATTTTTTTTTATAAAGATAGAGGGTCAAAAAACTATTGTACTTTATTTTTATTCAACGATAACTTAAAATCTAGATGACAGCATTCAAACATATAAAATTAAAAATTATATATATTAGTCATTAGTCATGCAAGCAGGCTGTTACTTTGTTCTTAGTCAAACATTTTCGCATTAATCTATTTGGCGGTCAAACATGTTCACATTTAGATAAGACAAATACCATAAGTACTCATGATTATGAGTTTGAAAAATAATTATTATAATAAATATCGATAATTATATTAGAATGATCATAAAATAATAATAATAAAAACATACAGATTTTATGTAAAAAAATTTATCAAAAAAATCACGAGTAGAAAAAGAGAAATTTACTATGTTGAAAAACACACGATTCAAACAGAGTTCAACTATATTTATTTAAGGGTTAAACAATACTGTTATAATCAATGTCTAATAAATAGTCCTATACAAATTTAATTTGTGTGATCCTTGATCTTTTGCCCTCATAGATCCTTTATTTTGCTTCTTTATTTTATTTCTTTAACAAATAACGAGAGTCGGATCACGCAACTCTAACAATGATATTAATATAATTTAAAATTTTAAAATTTATATGATATAAAATATTTTACTTACTCCAACTTCCCTAATTAATTAATTTTATAAAAATTACTATTGCATGCAAGTTGGCTCTTCCAAGGGGGGGAAGTTATGTTTGACAATAATCTAAGTGTGAATTGAAACATCATCCAATACGCCCACACCTTTGATTTTTATTAAAGTGTACGATTACAATAAAATGTATTTACCTATTTTGTCTTATATGTTTGTCAATAAAATTAATTTTATTTGATAGAATTTTGTTAAAAGAGTCTCCTCAACAAATTCTTTTAAATAGTTGAATTTCTATTAGTTGTTGCATTAGTACATAAATTATTGCAATTAGGTGTGGAATAATTTACTTTTAATAGCAATAGTTAAATACTAAAGATGTCTAAGTAGTTTGATGATAAGTCTTAAAGATGAATCTATTTGAGAATCCCGTGTGTTGGCTTGACGAGGATGTTCACCGTCTCAGATGTGGCTTGAATTTGAGTTGCATTATTGTTAAGGTTTTGTCCTCTTCTTATAATTCACAAAAAAAAAAGATGAATCTATTGAATGAATAGCAATACAAGCATTAATTTATGCAACGGATTTGAAAATTATGACAATTTCTATTTAGAACAAATTAATCTCTCTTAAAAACAATTTGGTGATACTTTTTATTTTACACTCAAGAAATTGTTCTTCAAAGAACATATCTATGCTTACAAAATTCAAAATTCATATACAACAATGAAGGATTAACATCTTTTATATAGGTTCCAAGTCTAGCTACTAAGATAAGATCATACTCCTTAGTTGTAGGGATAAAAATAGTTTATAAGAATCATGACAATAGAAAAGCTTAATGTTAGAGTTCTGTAAATTGAATCGTGACTTGAAAAGTTCGAGGTGCAACTCATTTGTTAAAGAAATAAAATAGATGGGCAAACTTAGGGTACAGACATTGCCGCACAAGCTCAATCCATATAGGATTATGTGTTGGGGATCGACCCGATTAAGCAACGAACAAGTTAAAAATAGCGGAAGAAATTGAAAAATTGAACACACAAATTTAACGTGGTAAAACCCCTCCGAAAAGGATAAAAAACCACGAGTAAAGATAATTTTACTATAATGGCAAAAAACGAAGAGTGCAAAAGATGGAGATAAAAACTAAACCCCAAAAACCCAAAAATAAAGAACCCTCAAAACGTAAACACTAAATTCTCCAAAAGTATTAGGGATTCTAAAATATAATGGGTGCATCTAATGGATGTTTTCTAAGGTTGTAAAAGAGCCTATTTATAGGCTAAATTTCTAGGTCAAATAATAATAAAATAATCTAGACTAATAAGAGTTTGACTCAAACAAATAAACAGAGTTTAATTGAAACAAATAAATAGAGCTTAAATAAAACAATTAAATAGAGTTTAACTAAAAGATTATCTCTCAAATTTGACTTGAAATAAGAGTCATAATTCAACAAATCTCCACATTGACTCGTATTTCCATAATGTCATCTTTGCCAAAGCCCGTCACGGGCCTATTTTGAACTATGCAGAGAATTAACTGAATCGAATATGTGCTTAGAAGCTGGAAGTCTTCTAGCCTTCGACTTGTGCACTGTCAAATCAAAACTAACCCGGGTCTGATTTTCACGAACACAGTGCCCTAACTTTTCAAAACCTGCATCCAAAAGAGAAGCTCTCTTCAGCAAAACAGTCATACCTTTTTCCCTCCTATGACCAAGTTGTCTCTGCTCCAAATGAGTTGACTTCAACTCCGTAACGGACGAGGGACATCCGATTTCACCGGTCACTGTAAAACCTTCCATAATATAAAGGCTGACGATCTTTTTACCTTTTAACAAAACGAGAGCCCCATGAGATACCTTAATGCTACTCGACTCGATGTTGATTCTGCAACCTTTTGAGTCTAAAATACTTAAGGAGATGAGATTCTTTCGTAAATCAGGTACATACTTGACATCTGATAGTGTCCTAATCGTACCATCGTGCATCCTAATTTTAACAGTACCAATACCGATTACCTTACTGGATGAATCATTTCCCATGTGCACAACTCCACCTTCAACCGAACTGTATGTGGAGAACCATTCTTTGTTGGGACACATGTGGAAAGAACATCTTGAATCTAGAACCCACTCAGATGTAAGCTCGGAGCTTTCGCTCGTTGACACTAACAAGAAATCATCAACACTTTCATCGGTCAAATTAGCACCAGCTAAATCTTCCTCGTTACTCTCAGCAGCCCTTTTATTTCGTAATTTGTAACAATCTGCTTTGACGTGACCTACCTTCTTACAATAGCGACACCTTTTGTCTCGTTTCTTCGATGCTACCAAAGCGAAAGTTTGCCTATCTGTCTTGCTATCTGAACCAAACTCATTGTCGAGTTTGTCTTTACTCAACACATGATCCTTCACATCCTCGAATGACTATTTGTCTCTACCATAAATTAGAGTTTCCTTGAAAGACTTGTATGAATGGGGTAAAGAGCACAATAATAGCATAGCTTGATCCTCATCGTTAATCTGAACGTCAACGTTATTTAAATCATTCAGAAGAGTAATGAATTGACTGATGTGATCTCTAAGAAACTCACCTTCATTCATGCGAAATGCAAATAAACCTTGTTTCAGCACTAAACGATTAGCTAGAGACTTAGTCGCATAAAGAGTTTCTAGCCTTTTTCACAAGGCGGATGAGGTCTACTTCATCAATACCTCCTGCAATACCCTATTCGCGAGGTACAACTGAATTGCAGACAGGGCCTTTTCATCAAGCTCTTCCCATTCTGATTGATCTAGATTCTCGAGCTTTTTCCCGATAACGACCTTTTTAAGCCGGTCTGAACTAGAATTGCCATCATCCGAACTTGCCACAAATTGAAATTTGTGTCACCATCAAACTTTTCAATAGCGAACCTTGTTGCTGTCATCTCTAAACGGATTGATATGTGAAAATCGAACTAACTTTGATACCACTTGTTAGGGATCGACCCGATTAAGTAATGAACAAGTTAAAAATAGCGGAAGAAATTGAGAAATTGAACACACAAATTTAACGTGGAAAAATCCCTCCGAAGAGGATAAAAAATCACGGGCAAAGATAATTTTACTATAATGGCAAAGAACGAAGAGTACAAAAGATGGAGATAAAAACTAAACCCCAAAAACTCGAAAATAAAGAACCCTCAAAACGTAAACACTAAATTCTCCAAAAGTGTTAGGAGTTCTATCTAATGGATGTTTTCTAAGGTTGTAAAAGAGCCTATTTATAGGCTAACTTTCTAGGTGAAATAATAATAAAATAATCTAGACTAATAAGAGTTTGACTCAAACATATAAACAGAGTTTAATTGAAATAAATAAATAGAGTTTAATTGAAACAATTAAACAAAGTTTAACTGAAAGATTATTTCTCAAATTTGACTTGAAATAGGAGTCATAATTCAACATTATATTTATTCTATTAGACGTTGATTGTAAAAAAAGTTGTTTAACCCTTAAAACCTGTGTAGCAGAAAACTTTTGTATTTTGTTTTTTTCAATATTAGTGAATTTCTCTTTCTCTACTCGTGATTTTTCTTAATAAGGATTTTCTACGAAAAATCTACGTGTTCTTATTTTTCTTTCTTATTGTTTTGCGGTCATTTCTAATACCATTATCAACGTATAATATAACAATTAATACCTTCATCACCTTAATCCGTCTAAATCCCATAAATGCTAGATTCACTTTATCTAATTTTCATTTTTACAAATAAACTATTTAACTTTGCAACTAGTGAATGATAAAACTCAAAAGATTACAAGTAAAAATTATGAATAATAAAAAAACTTGAATTACCCATAATATTACAAGCAATGTTGTAACATATTGTGTAACATTTTATTTTTCAAGCAATTTACACCAACAGTCACCCTTTAGCATTTTCTACTTACTCATCCATCTTAGCCCTATAAATTTTTTTTCAAACACACACACACACACAAAATCACATCTTACCACATTATAAGTCCCTAAAGAATTAAGCATTAAGGAATTAGCTTAATGATGAATTTGACTATTAACGTTTGCATGTTTTGTCAAAATGATCGTAATTGTATTTTTGAGTCCTTTTTTACCATCAATCTTTGTTCTTTTTTTTTCGATATGCTTTTTCTAACAGATTTAATGAAAGTACGGTTAGAAAAGTTAACGTGATGATGTGGAATAGTTTTAATGAGATGTAATTTATTATTTAGATAATCCAATAAAATAATTACATGTGGAAAATAATAAAATAAATAAATAGTACATTAAATTAAAAAATAACTCTTAATTTAAAGAAAAGAAACGTAATTATTTAAAAATTTAACTCAGTAGAAAAAGTTCTCAATAAACAAGCGTATAAAAGATTGAAACCTTTTAAAAAAATAGAAAGATTGAAACTTTAAATTTATTCATTAAATCTGTTAAAAAAAACATATGTAAAAAAAAAACGAAAAATTTAACTTATAACTTTCCATGACCTCAATCATCTAGGCTTGCTGAGTAGCATTTAATTCCTAACAATAAAACGAATTTAATATATGAAGTTGATATTAACTTTTTTTATTTAGATGTGATTCACCACATGCAAATTATCATTTTAATAAAATGTTAAATTAATTAAAGTTAATTAAAAATAAATTTTTTTGTCAATAAAATAAAAAATTCAAATTCGAGAGTATGATTACACATGATGAAAAGATTAAATTCACAACAATTGTTATTAAAATGGTATCAAATAATTATATATTATTCAAAAGTATGACTACATGCATGAGAGAAATTAGGGGTTGGTAGGGTCCATAACTGAAAATTTTTTTATTTAAACTTTTTAAAAATTTAAAAATTTTAAATTAGTAAAATTAAAATTATATTTTAATTTCTTTAAAAATATAAAAATTTGATTTAATTATTTAAAAATTATAAAGATATAAACTATTAAAATAATAAAATTACATATTTTTTATCTTAAAAATTACAATATGATTTCAATCCCTAAAAAAATTTCTGATTTCGTCCCTGATTACATGTAAGAAAAAAAATTAGTGCATAAAAGTTATTTAAACAATACCAAATAATCATGTTCCATTTTTTTATTTTTTGAAAACAAATAAAATCTATATACATAAATTAATACTATAAATAACATAGATAATAATGATATATAAAATATAGATAAATATAAGGGTCATGTACCAATAAAGCCCATTTTCGAAATTATTTACAAAAATGGATCGTCTTAAAAATTAATTACGGGTATGAGCCATAAACACAAAAACGCGCTTATATAACGTCGTTTTCAGGGGATAAATCAGAAAAACGCTTCCACGTAAGCGCTTTACAAAAAAAGCCCCCGTGAAAGCGCTTTTGCCCACGAGAAGGTGACCGTTAGGGGAAAACACGGGCAAAAACGTATCCGCGTGGGTGCTTTTTTGAAAAATGCTTCCATGTCAGTGCACTTTTTCTTGACACAATCAAAAAAACATTTACGTGAAAGTATTTTTCTGATTTATTCCCTGAAAACAACGCCATATAAGTGTGTTTTTGTGTTTTTGATCCATACCCGTAATTATTTTTACTGAAACCTTGGGCTTGAAAGTGCTTTGTTTTATGAGTAAACTACAAAAATAGTCACTTTTGTTTGCCTCAGATTACATTTTAGTCACTTATGTTTGAAATGTTACGTTTTAGCCACTTATATTAGTATTTTGTTACGAAGTGATTACTATGCCGTTAAGTTTCGTTATCCCCCTAACGGTAATCCTACGTGGCAGTCCAACTAGATTTTAAGTGCTAACTTGGATTTCTAAATTGAATGAGAATAAATCTTTAATTAATTAAAATTTTTAAACCCTAAACCCATTTCCACACACCTCTCTTCTTCATCTTCATCTTCATCTTCTTCCCTTTTGATTCCAATATCTTTAGTTACAAATCTGTCTCAAAGCTTGAATCTTTGAAACCCATTAACCCAAAGAAACATAACGGGAAGAAGATATTGAATCTTTGGGTTAATAGGTTTTATAGATTCAAGCTTTGAGACAGATTTGTAACTAAATATATTGGAATCAAAAAGGAAGAAGATGAAGAAGAAGAAGAGAGGAGTATGGAAATGGGTTTAGGGTTTTCTTAATTAAGGTTTAGGGTTTAAAATTTTTAATTAAATAAATTTATTTAATTAAAGATTTATTCTCATTCAATTTGAAAATCCAAGTTGGCACTTAAAATCTAGTTGGACAGCCACGTAAGATTACCGTTAGGGAGATAACAGAACTTAACGGCACGTTGATCACTTCGTAACAAAATACTAACATAAGTGACTAAAACGTAACATTTCAAACATAAGTGACTAAAATATAACCTGAGACAAACAAAATTGACTATTTTTATAGTTTACCCTTGTTTTATTTATTGAATTTAGGCACCTAAAATTTGGTTTGGACTTTAACCATATATTTCTTAGATTTTTTTTATACACGAGGATGTGATGACAAAATTTAAATTCGTGTTAAATTTGTATTTGACAAAAATTTTAATTACCATTCTATGTAACTGAATAAAGAAAGTAACAATTAAATCCAATCATTTCTCAATTCAATCTAAAGTTAATTTAACATTTTATTTTGGTCTAAAATCTTGTATAGTTGCTCCTTATTTTCAAATATCAAGTTGATGATTATGAAATTCGAATAATAGGAGCTAAATAAGATTAAGTGTCTACAAGAATTCGTCATGTTTATTGTACTTTTTAAAATTTTCATGTCGTAATTAAATAAAACATCGTTGTTAGGGGGACAATCCCAAACATAGAACATAAAAATGGTAATAGTATTACGTAGGTTCTTGTATAAGAGTTGGATTGCATTTTGTTCCCTCTATTAAAAAAATAAATAAATTAGTCCTTATATATTAGATCAAAGAGTTAATTAGTCATTCTGTTAAAAATTTCATTCATTTATACGGTTATATATGGGTCATTGTATGTCAGAATGAGACGCACATGACATACCGTATATAATTGTCTGATTATCTTATTAGCGCCACTAATTTTTAACAATAAAAATTGATAAAAATTTTATTTAAAAAAATCAATTTAGTTTTTACTGTAACCAACAAAAACTAAATTACTCATTCTCAAGTAAAAAGTAAGATATAATCTGAGTAAATGGAGGGGTCCTTTCACCCAATAAATTGAAGATGATATTTGTGTCTGGATTTTTGTCAAGTTTAATAATTTAAATAAAAGTGGTTAAATTTCAATCAGGTCCCCGTTTGTCTGGCAAACTAACGTGGGAGGAGCGCATTTTTCAGAAATTGATTATTTTGTTTTTAGTACATATCAAACCCAAATTCCCTTCACCCCTAAACCTAACGGCTATATTTGTATAAAATATTCAAATCCTTAATTCCTTCACTAACCCCAACGGTTCATTCCCAGTTTCCCCACATTGTATTTGGCTGTTTCCCCACAAACCAACAAAAAACCAGACCCACTTCCCCATCCTCCATTTATATTCCTACCATTTCCTCATCTACACCAAATTTCTCTCTCTCTCTCTCTCTCTCTCAACAATGGAAGCTGCTACTGCTAATCCTAATGATGTTCAAGTTCAACATGTTACTAAGAAATCGTCGGATGAGTTGCTCAGGAAGTTCGCCGAGCTCGATGAAGATGATGGTGGTGGCGGTAATAAGGGGGCGGCTTTTAGGAAAGAGTTAAGGGTAATGGTGTTGAAACGGCGGAAAAGGAGTGGGTTTTCCAGGTCCAGAAGGGAATCATTAGGTCACTGTGAGAGTCCTTCCAACAATGGTACCGCCGGCTTAGTTGAGCGGAAATGGCTTCTTCCTCCGCCCGCCACACGCCGATCTACTTTTCTTAAGCAACTTGGGATCGGGAGGTCGCAGATAAGAGCTAGGGAAATCAGGAACAGGTCCATCTTTGGCACCATTGAGAAGGTACTCTTCGGTAATCCCTTGGTTAATTTCTGGTTTTGGGCCCTCTATATTCTACTTAAGATTTAGTCTGTGTTCGTATAAATTGATCACTCTTCGTCTATAATTGGGATAAACTACGCAGTCCTTGAATAAGGTAATATTCGCCAACAGGGTCGTCCTTTAACTTTTTTTTTTTTTTCTGCCCATCATCACCTACAAGAATTATAGTTGACAATCCACATCATGGCATAGAAATATTATATGACAGTTATTTGTTTTGATTATGGATGCAGACATGGCGCAAAACCATAGAAGGAGCTTCCAAAGTATTCATGGAGAAACATTATAATAGCCATAGGCGTTTGATTAATGATGTTGTTGTCTAGCAATTTGTATATTGGCCATCATCAAACCATATGTATTTTTTCTATTTTATTTTATTTTTTATTTTTGTTATCAACAAAATAAAGATAGTTTAATATCCAAACAAATCTTATTTATGAAAATTCCTTGCATCATGGTATTGCTCAATGCAACAAATGTGAATTACGATCGATTGAGTCTTAGCTCAAAGTTGAAATATGATCGTTACAATATAACTGTTAGAATCTAACCGTTACAATATGATCGTTGGAATTTGACCGTTGCAATATGACTGTTGAATTTTTTGAACCGTTTTGCCCCTTTGAGAATCTATAAATAGAACTATTGAATTTTTTGAACCGTTTTGCTCCTTTGAGAATCTATAAATAGAAGCCATTTCTCCTCATTTTTCACAAGCAACAAAATCAGAGTATCTCTCGTTCTTCTCGATTTTCTCATCTTTCTTTTCTGTAAAATTTTGGCATCTTACTAAAATTACATTAGAGGAAATTCTATCTAGGAGATTGGATTTTAAATGAGACTATTTATGACCCCTCCAACCTTTCTTAGAAATTGAACTTAGTGTGATTTTTCTGGCTAGAAAAACCGATTCATTAGAGAAGAGCAATACCAATTTAGGTATACGAATTGAAGTTCTGTGTTAACCTTGAAGAGCAACGTCCACTATACGATTACACCGATCAGGACGAATTTACTTCTAGGGCAGTGATTCTTTCTTTTATTTACGATTGGTTTATTTTCTAGTCAATGCTAACGATTTTGTTTTACAGTCATATTTTTTCAACAAAAACCGATAATTTTTGTGTCAAGAAATGAATCAACTAATAACCAAATATTATTTATAAAATAGAATCAAGTTATACTTTAATAACTTTTTTCTTTCCAAACAAAAAAATCAAAATAAAAAAATTACATCTAAATAAGTTAATAGATCATTTTCCACCAAATTAAGTGTAAAAATAATTTCCATAAAGATTTTTTCCACCAATTACATGCTCACAAAATTTAACATCATTTGTCTCAAGTATGGTATTATGATCAAGCACTTCACTTTTTAAAATATTATTAAATGTTTTAGCTTGGGAGGATAACTCTTCTTCAATTCATAAAGTATTTTATTAGTTTTTTTTATAACGAATTTGATTTTGTCAATGACATAACTTTTCTCGTCAATATGAATTAAACTTAAAAATTTCGATTTTTCAAAAAAACTAATGTTTAGAATTACTTATAAATTAAACTCAGATTCTTTCGTATTGACAACAATACTCATATCTATCCAGTTAAGATTCAACAATACACAAATAACTTTAATATCTCTTAAAAGAATAGAAAGGACTTTAATTTTCAAATCTACATGTTGAGTCGCTGTTATAGTCCAAACTTTCATCTAAGCTTATTTGGGAGTCGAATCAGGCTGCAATCCCATTGAAAATTTTTCAAGACCATGATTGGGCCCGGCCCGGTCCGGTCCAATAGCATATTTTACTATTTATTTATTTATTATTAGTATATTAAAATATAATATTTTATATGATTTAAATTAAATTCAAACCAAAACAGATCGGATAGAAATAAAAAAGGGTAAACTCTACGCAAAGGTACCAAATTATTAATAAGTTTACGTTTAGTCACTAAATGTCAAAAAATTATAAAATAGTCATCAAATTATTTTAAAGTTTTAACTTAAATAATTGAGTTGCTAAAATTGTTATTGTATGGCCTTCTCTCTTCACACCGTTTACACCAATCGAAAGCTCTCTGTTGATCAAAATCCAAACAGCTTTCATTTTCGATCTCTAACGTTGACTATTAGATATGTTATTTTGCTTGTTGAAGGGTACTGATTCACCGTACCGATTGTCAAATTATTATTTAGAGCTCACTAGCCAGATTTAAACTTAACAGCCTAATAACTTAAATAATTTTTTTTGAATAATTCAATAACCATTTGAGTGACCAAAACGTAAATTTACTAATAATTTAATGACTCTAGTTGCAATTTACCCAAAAAAGATAACTATCTAAATTCCACTTTACCGAAGTCTACCTAAGTTGGTGAACAGATCTTTTAAGGCGGCCAGTTGGTTACAGAACGTGTAAAAATATCTATCATAAGTTCTATTGGTACTACCATTCGATGATCCGATCAAGGATCACAAGTTGTGAATCTTGTGATGGTCTCAGCATTCATTTCTAGCTACTCTAGGCACTAATGTAGTGTAACCTAGTCCCTCCGGCCCCCCTCCCAAGTCTTGTTTTCGAAAAAAAAAAAGACTTTCCCTTCCGTTTTTATTCGAACAATTGCAGAATACTGAATACCTAAAATTTTGCACTGTTTTCAATTTCCCCCCATTTAGGAAAAAATCGTTTTTTTTATTCTTTTTCTTTAAATGGAGAAAAACGAATCTTTCAAATACTACTCTCAGGAGCCGGAATCTCCTCATCCATGGAATGCCGAATTCGGAATCAGCAACGCCAGCGATCGGCGTTACGCGTTTTCTCGGCAACCATCGTTTAAACAGTCGATGAGAGATTCTCAAACGCCGAGCGTTTCCAATGGTTCCTCCAAACCTTTCTTATCTAGGAATGTTTCAAGCATCGATATACCCCCAGGGTTTTACTCTGTTGACCATTCCAAGGAAGGGAGTTTCGATGCCAAAGGATCGGCGGTTTTCGATTCGGTTTTCTGGGTTTTTGGGGTTATGAGAACTGGTAATCGCCAAATGAAGAGGTTGCTGATTATGATTTCACTTAATGTGGCGTATTCTACGGCTGAGTTGGCGATTGGGCTCTTTACGGGTCGTATCGGTGAGATTCTAATATCTTTTATGCTTGGTTTTCGTATTTATATGCATAAATTGTGAGTGTAGTTTAATCGGTTGGTGGTTAATGAGGTATGTATACGAAAGAGTTCTGGCTAATCAATATGGACAAAGAACAGCTTAAGTAGCAATTGGACTTGCTATTTCTATGTAATAACGGTATTTGCTCGCTAACTAACTGCTTTTTATCATTCTCAGCTATAATTTTCTTTTGTCGTTTTGATGTTTTGCAATTGAACTAAGCTTCTACCTGTGTTGACGCAAACTCTTATTTTTCCCCTCACTTTTTCAATTTTAAAATATATTGTTGACTATAAGCTTAAATGATCATATTCCTTGGGGTAATGTGAGATTCCAAAATAGGGTACTTGCATTTGGATTTCAAACATGATCCTGAGCTTGAGCTATTAATCTTACATTCCCAACAATGTCAAGATTTCTAACTATAATCTCAATTCTCTTCTTTAAGAAATCTTATAATCTTTCTTACCCTTATCTTTAATCATTTTGATTCATTTTACTTAAAAACGAAGTCAAATTCTCTAGTTATTTGATATATTCTTCAAGCAACATTTTAACTATATTTATTTATTATTATAAGTTGAGGAAAATTAACATTTAATGCTATCATGTTACATTTTGTCCATTGCATTCTGTCCAAAATATTACTTTTATAACAATTTACCATTCTTTTTTATCATTTTGGCCAAATTTGCTTTTAAAGCATAACAAGTAACATGTTTTAATAATAAAAGAACATATTTTTCTTAGTTCTTTTCCCTGTCACTTTTAGTTTAAAGAAAACCCTAATTGCTTATCACTCCTTGATTCTAGTTTTTTCGTTTGTGAAAAGAGATATGAAATTAATTTATTAGAGAAATGCATTCATTTATCAGTAAAAATAGAATGCTGTAAGCTTTCAACCTTTGTGTAGTGAACCATAAAAAAAAAAAATCCATAAGGATAATTTAGTAAAATGTGCTTTTATGTAATCTTACATTCCAGTCAATCAAATAGCAAAATCTTAAGTTCTACCCAAATAAACCAAACAGTGCAATGCAGCTTACCCGGTAATATGTCAAGTAATCTCATTACCCTAGGTAATTTTGCATTCTGTGAACCAAACATCCCACAGTATTACTGTGGATGGCATGCATTCTTTATGGCTGTAAATGCTTTTATCTTCACAATTTTGTTAGCCTATTTCTAGGTGTTCAATTGTTCTTTATTATTTTTTGAACAATTTGCTTTGAATTTGATGTCTTTAATTCTTTGCGTGAAATGGAGTACAATGCTTGAAGATATCATCCTTTGTTGAATAAAATTACTTGTTGATTTTAATTTGCATCAAGGTTTTAGGATTCCTGGTTTTATAATTACAGTTTTTTTTCTGTTAATCATTTTGTTTCTATGCTTGTCTTTTCAGGTTTGGTATCTGATGCCTTTCATTTAACATTTGGCTGTGGTCTCTTGACGTTTTCATTATTTGCAATGGCTGCTTCTCGGAGAAAGTCTGATAGTGTTTATACTTATGGGTGAGATCATACAGGTTTCAATATGTCATGAGATAACGTTGGTTCACTTTATTGGTATTTCTTGAGCTTGTTAAAATTTTTCAGAAAGTATTTATTTCCTTGGTTCTGATTTAAGTTTAATTATTCTCAAACATGCTTTTTACTTGAAGTTACGCCTCTGACTAAGATTATTTCTTTTATCAAGCACATAACCAACGTTAACACAGTTACATTCACTCTTATTCACCGGCCTGACTGATTCATTTGCTGTTTCACAGTTTTCTATTATTTTCCTGTTTCATCAGTTATTTGTGGCAAAGGCATAATTTAATTGGTAGTCATTATCTCTCCTCTAAAAAGGGCATCTCAATTGCATATCCTCCAACCCCCCAAAATCACTTATGAAATGACAAATGAAAATTTTCCTTTTCAAATTATTTTTTGGAGATTATATTGATGGTTCTACATGAATGCTAATAATTGTAAAAAATTTCATTATCAGGTACCAAAGACTTGAAGTATTGTCTGCTTTCACCAATGCTGTAAGTATTTGTTTGTTTGCAACATTCTTTTTGTCAAAATGTTGCGTTCAAGTTTTAGTCTCCCAGTTTGTACCATGTTTATGTTATGATTTCATTTTAGTGAAATTGAAGTACAATAACTTAGGACAAGGATGAGATAAATTTTCCCTTAAAATCCTAGCTGCTGTTTGCTAGAAATCACTTGGTATTAATTGTATTGGTATAGACTTCTATCTCTGACATTTGAATTTCAAAGTTTAAATTGATAGTAGAACTAGATATTTGTTGTCTTTTGGATAATCCATATAAAAGCTAGATAAGATATACTTGTATTTTACTCAAAGCTTACCTTCACTGTTTAAGATGTAATAGAAAAAGTGAAAAGTATTTAGAGCCAATATGTGCAAAATTAGGAAACTACATTAAATGATAACTCATAATTTAGAACTGTATGGGAAATGGTAAGTCGTAAGTTTAATTGTTGGCTTGCTCTGTTCTGTTGAGCTGCTGTCAAGTCCATGTAGCTATTATAATTGATTTCTGTTTCTTGTTCTCCTGCTTTACAAATATTCCTAGTTCTTTTAAATATTTCAGCAATTTTATTTTGTTGATTCTGTTTTACTTACATAAAATGGGTTAACACCTTGATATTTTTTATTTTGCTGCATGTTTAGACAGCTATTTCTATTGTTCTTGTCATTCTCCTTAGCTGTGGAAGCACTTCACGCTTTTATCCAAGATGAATCAGAGCACAAGTAAGTCATCATGCCCTTGATTGGTAGTACCGTGGTAAATATTAGCAAGTTAGATATTAACTAAATCTTTTTTATGATTAAAAGGAAAAAAAACTGAAAAATGTGTACTAACTTTTTTTTTTGTTGGTTATAGGCATTATTTGATTGTTTCGGCTGTGACAAATCTGTTGGTGAATCTTATGGGTGTTTGGTTCTTTAGAAATTATGCTCGAATCAATCTTGGTAAGTCAGATGTCATGGTCCTTAATGCTTGAGAGGTTACATTTGAAAGTAAAATAAGAATGCTTATGAGGTTCAGGATGAAGCAATGGATTAGCCTTTTACTTTTAGTTTAGGAAGATGGACCCAGTCATATGTAATTGCTTTTAAAAGTATATCTCAAATAATATTTTTAGCAAAATCCATCATGAGCTTAGTTCTTTTACGGGTTTGCAAGTAGTTCTCTTTGTTTTAGGGTTGATGAATGTGTAGAGTAGTGACTTCAGTCTGATATCAATTTATTATGAACTTTATGCTAAGAAGAAACATTGTGGGGTTACATATAGTGATGATAGATGTTTGTTATGCCTTTATGATTTTTCACTTTGCTTTTGTTCAGGCTAGTATGTGTGCTTGCTTACCTGTTGTCAGTGAAAGTGTTCCAACTGACACAGCTATGTTATGTTTACAGCATTGCTATTTGTTTCATCATGATATGAGAACCTAGAGCTTAATAAGGTTATGATTGCCACAATTTGAAATATGAGCTTGGGATCGTTTGTTATTTTTATATTTATATTTTCTTGCAGTATACAGGAAACCTGAAGATATGAATTACCACTCAGTTTGCCTGCATGTTCTTGCAGATTCTATTCGCAGGTGTGACACCTGTTCTGTCTCTATATATGCATTACTTTTTTCTTTCATCATGTAAATTGTCTTAAACTTCTGAACATTTGTTTTTTTCTTTTTTTCTCAGTGCAGGTTTGATATTGGCATCCTGGTTTCTCTCTCTTGGGTAATTTCTTGAGTCAATTTTAAATTAACTGCTAGTGAAGAAACAAGCCAAATTTCAACTATCCTGCTCCTTCAAACAAAAACTTGGCTTGTTCCTCTGTTTTCTCTCTTATTCTTCATTTTGTCTTAATTTTCTTCCCCATCTTGCAGTGTTAATAATGCAGAAGTTCTATGCTTGGGACTAGTTTCGGTGGCAGTCTTTATGCTTGTCATGCCTCTGTTTAAAGCTAGTGGCGGTGTCTTGCTTCAGATGGCACCACCCAATATTTCACCTTCAGCATTGGCCAAATGCTTGTGGCAGGTGTTTGCCTTTACCTTCTCTATTTTTATGAAGTTTCTTGTCAAACATGCACACCTTTCTTTTGTGATTTATAATTTAATTTTCTATCTTGTTTAGATTACGTCTCATGAAGATGTTATAGAAGTTTCTCAAGCTCGGTTTTGGGAACTAGTGCCTGGTCATGTTGTTGGATCCCTTTCACTTCAGGTATTTTACTGTTAATCTCATGCCTTTCCAAAATGTTTTTAATCCATTGTTAGGTGTTTAATGCTACATTTCTTATCAACACTTTGAGCAGGTGAAGAAAGAGATGGATGATCGGCGGATACTAGAGTATGTGCATAATTTGTACCATGAATTGGGAATACATGATTTGACAGTGCAAACTGATTATGCATGAACTTCATCCCCCTTTCCGCTCGTTTTTTCATTGTATTTATGAGATTGGTGCTGGGAAAAGAACCTTGTGTTGTAGTCATTTTGTCATCCCAAATGGATAGATTATGACTAGGGGGGGATCTTCTTCTTGGGTCAAATTGACCATTCAAAAAGCAATATTTCATATTAATTTATATTATTTCTCTAATTAAGAAATTTGGTGGGGTTTCATCTGTTGGTTTTTATTATTTGTTTTTCTCATTCTTATAGATTTTGCCATCAATTTTCCTTGAACTCCTGGTTAAAACAATGGCATGTATTGAACTTCAACTCGCTTATGATAACCCTTGTATAATTTGGTCTTGTGTGAGATCATAATAGCTCATTGAACTTGACATGTTTGTATGGGATTCTGAAGCTTCCCCTGTCTACAAGCATGTATTGCAATTCCTTTAACCATATATGATCTTGCAGTTACGATGGGGGAAGAGAAGAAATGATGAAGCTACATTATGTGATAGAATAATAGGACTGTTGCAGTTTAGATGCAAAAAAATATTCTTATCTGAACTTCCTCTGTCATGTCTCTTGGCGACTTTCTTCCACTATTTATCAATTTTCTTAACGGCTTTTCCGTTATCACTAAGAATACTAGTGTAACTTATTAAAATAGTCATTTTTGTTTACCTCAGGTTACATTTTAGTCATTTATATTCGAAATGTTACGTTTTAAGTACTTGCGTTATCGTATTGTAACATTTTAGTCATTCAACCTTTAATTTTCATTAAAGCGGTAATGGTAAGTTGATGTGGCATGTTAAATTATTATTTCAAATAAAAATTTTAGATTAATATATACAATCGGATCTTATATTTTTTCATTTTGAGTAATTTAAATTTTTTCTTTTTATGTTCTATGAACTTTTTTTTTATATTATTATTTTTTCATTTTTTTAACGTATATACTTTATGTTTTTCATTTGTTAAAATTGTTCTTATCTAAATTAGTTCTGTCATCAACTGCGTCTCTTGGCAATTTTCTTCCACTATTTATCATTTTTCTTGACATCTTTTTTGTTATAAGTAAAAATATTATGGAAGTCTTTATATTAAGAGTCGGATTATATTTTGTTCTTCTATAAATCCATCCATTTTTACTATTACAAAATTAGTTTTTATACGTTAGTATGAGGTGTATGTGACACGTCACGTGTAATTGTTTGGTTATTCTATCAGCAATATTAAAAATGGATGGAATTTTTAACAGAAAAAATTAAGTTATTATTAACGTATGGGGGATTAATTTATCCACGTATAGAAAACATAAGAGTGATAGTCGAAGAAAATACTTGTGCACATGGTAATATATGCTTATTGAGTAGAATTTCTAAAAGGTAACATGAACATATACACAAGGAGACATTTGTATTTGAACATTTGATGAGATATGATGGAATAATAATAACAAAATAAAAGTACCCCCATTGACAAAAAGAAAAAGTTGGAGTATTCTGGTATGGTAATATTGCAGAACTGAGTAACAGTGATTAGCTAAGGTGGTTCATCTTCCATCGACCTCAGAAAATGTACTGAATTGGGATTGGGATCCGGTGAGAGAATAATCCGACTGGCTGAAAACAGGGGGCACTGCAGGCCACACAAATGAAGGCCTTTCTAGTGGCACCTGTGGTGGATCCATTTCCCCTGCAAGAACCGCCGAAACAGTCTTCATTGATGGCCTGAAATGTGGGTTCGGATGGCAACAGGCTAAACCCAGTATGAGTGCGGATTCCACTTCTTTTTCCGCGAAGTCTCGATCCAAATTCGAATCCGCTGCATCTGTAATCCTTCCTTTGCTATAATATTCCCATAGCCAATTCACAATGCTGTTGTTATAATTACTCAACTCACTCTGATTACCAAGCTTTCTTCCACATACAACTTCAAGGAGAAGCACACCATACGAATAAACATCGGTTTCGACCGTCGCTCTGCTTATAAGAAACGTTTCCGGTGCCATATAACCAGGAGTGCCTGCGATCTCTAACGTTGAATGGTGCGTCTTTTCTCTTTGTTGAATCGTTCTTGCCAACCCGAAATCTCCCAATTTAGCATTGAACATCGAATCCAGCATTATGTTGCTACACTTTACGTCCCGATGAAGCACCCTTTTCTCACACCCATTGTGAAGATAATCAAGTGCCTCAGCCACCCCTTGTATAATGATGAGCCTAGTTTCCCAACTGAGATTTGGTTGATTTGATTCACCTTTCCCTGTTTTCTCATCATAGAATATGAACTTATCAAGGCTTCCATTTGGCATGTATTCATACACAAGAAGGAGTTCTCGGTTCTCATAGCACCATCCAATTAGCTTCACAAGATTCTTGTGGTTTAAGTTACCAATTGTGGTAACCTCAGCTATGAATTCTTGGTTACCGTGATCTGATTTCTTGGACACCCTTTTCACAGCTATTTCTTTTTCTTTCCAAACCCCTTTGTAAACTGTCCCAAATCCACCTTTCCCAAGCTTGTTTTTGTGATTAAAATTGCCTGTTGCTCTTTTCAGTTCTCTCAGTTTAAACCTTCTTGGAGCAGTAGAGCTCTTGATATGAGCTTCTATATCCGCATACCCTCTTTCCAAACCATCCTTTTTGGATCTCCTCCTCCAATAAATCCCAAGCCCCAAAACGAAACCCAGAGCTAGAATCGGGATAGCAATCCAAACCCACAGTAGATTTGAATCATCCCCAACATCATCACCATGGAATTCCCAAGCTCTTACACAGTTCAACTCTGTGAAGTTTCCAGTTGAAGCTGAGAATCCCACATGAACAGTTTCAGGAAGAAACAAGGAGAGATCCACAGGCACTGATAATACTGGATTACTACTTTGGGTCTCGTTTCCATTAGAAACGAAAACAGTCATGTTTTTGCCATCGTATTGAACAACAGCCCGAACATCGACCCCCATGGAAAGGTTAACCCCATAGCCGCTCAATGATTTCTGTTCAATTGAATAACAGCTATTGATATCCAAGCCAACATGGTTACCATCTGGTTCTTCTTCATAACTCTTCCTAGTGTCGAACTCCACGCCGACGATCCTAGCTTGAGAGGTTCCATTGGTGGTTGCATTGACTATGCCGAGCCATTGGCCGAAGCTCTCCTGTGGGACATTAGAATCTGCACTTAGCACAAAGGCTAAACCTTCCCCAACTTCTGGTGAATCTTTGTTACTGATATTAATAACGAAAGTCGTGTTGAAAGATGCAAATTTTCCTTTCTTTTTGCTCCACAGCTTGAATTTCTTCCCATAGAAAGCCCTGCCTGGTGTGTTTTTAATATCACCATGAAGATCAGGTGTGATTTGGAGGGCATCTCTGAAAATAGTTGAATTCTTAGTCAGCAACAAATCCTTTCTGTTCTCTTCTTGGAAATCTGAAAACTTGAAATCAAAACACTGCACATTAATGCAAGAAACAAGGATTATAATTGCTAAAAGCAGCAGCTTGACTATGGGCAAAGTTGCCATATAGCATGTGAGGTGAAGAGAGATTGTGTTAAATGTGAATGGCTGGCTGGTGAAAATGAATGCAGGTTCAGGGATGAAGGAGGTGTTCTCATTGAAGACAAGATGGTGTAATTTCTTAGAAATTGAACGCAACATTGGTCAAGTTTGAGATTCTCGGACTTTAAGGAAACCACTTGTTGTTTGTCACCTGTATTCCACTAGGAAGAAAAAGGCTTCCCTTTAGTCCAACATGTAATTTTATACTCTTTCAATAAATTAGAAGATACCGAAAGATGTCCCAAACTTTTTGACTTGGTCCTACCTATTTTGAATTACACCTAATCTTTTTCAAATGTGTTCACACTTTCTAAAGTTATCGAATAAGCTAAACTACTCAAATAAAATAAAATTTTAATTCATTCTTTAAATACATTAGCGTTTACATAATTTTTGCTATAAAAATTCTTATTTAAACATTTTTGTAAATATTTAACTCTTATGCCGATAACTTCCAACTCATTATATCTTAATTTGAGCATTTAGCGTTTTTAGTATAAACAATACTTTTTAATAAGAAAATATCATCTTGAATCATATATAAATTTACACAACATAAATTTAAACAATACTAAAATATAAACCTTTTAAGTCGATTAAGTCTTAGTTTGATTGGTATGTGCATTGTTGTCAATGCAGGAGGACATGGGTTCAAGTTAGGGAGGTCAGTAGGGCGGGTTTCGTAGGGTCCCGTTCTACTTCGCACCCAATTGGGCAAGAATGAGGACAAGAATTAGACCCACCGTGGGTGGTAAGGTAAGCGTGAATATGACCTTGTACCCGTCTCATCCTTGTCCGCCCCATTCCCTCTCCACGTAATATAATAAGCCTATTTAAAAAATAAATATTTATAAAAATTTAATTTAATAATTATCTTAATAGTATTTTATTAAATTTTATTTACTGTTTATCTTGTAGATAAATATTCTATTAATTTAATAAGATTTAATATTAAATTTAATCTAATATTTATTTTGATAAGTATTATATTAATTTAATATTAAAGTTTAGAGATATTATGAAATTAGCCCACTGATGATCTTTGTGAAATAATTTCTGATTCGAAGTGAGCTCACACTTGATAAACGTGAGCTTGAGGATAACGAAGAAAGACTACTCGATCAAAGTATTCATATTTTTTTCATAAAAAAATTGGTTTATATTTATTTAACTAATACTTATAAATATATTATATGAAGTGAGTCGTAGGGCGGGTATAGCGTGGACTAGGTGGGTCTGGGGATCCACGTGAGTGGTGGGGTCGGGATGATTTTGGATTTTGTACCTGCAGCGGGTCTCGGGCGGGGATGGGTGTGGAGGGAGCACCCCCCACACTCGCCTTGCCCAATTGACATCCCTAATTCCAGTGCACTGAAGCGCATTATCCTCCTATTTACAGGTTGGGGAAGAACTATAAGTAATTCTAAGCATTAGATCAAAAAGTAGATATGATCAGAACTTATATTGACATGGTTAAAAAAAACCTTCCAAAGATTAACTTCATATTTATTTTGTTGTGATTTATATTTATATAAAAAAATTAGAGTAATTCAAAAAAGAAAAAGAAATCCAATCATTTAATTCATTCATATTTGTTTTGATGGGAGTTTGCACTTTTGTGGTTAATGATTGGGCATTTAAAAGAGGAATATATGCAATGCAAGGATATGTTTAAAATGAAGGAGTTGATTGAGAAAGAATAAAGGCATCCTTTTCCTTTCGTCAACACATTCAAATTTTGATTGCTAGCCGCCCCCATTCCCATTCCCCTTCCCCTTCCCCTTCCCCTTCCTATTCCTATTCCTATTCAACGCGTAATTTTTGGGGTCTTTTTCATTATTAATGCCATGAATTGAATTCACGTGTTTCATTTATCTATCTACAAATAAAGAAAGACCACCAACTCTAATCAACCTCCAAATTTCCTTGCAAATCCCATTTTTCAAACCTAAAACCCACTCATTTTCAACCCGTTTATTTGTTTGATGTTTAGGATGTTCATTGTCCTAGATGTAACTTGAATTCGAATCGTATTAGTCGCGTCGCTATTAAGATTTTCCTCTCTTCTTATAATTCACAAAAAAAAAAAACAATCATTTTAAAAAGCTCAACTCACGACCATGATTAATTAAATTAAAATATGAAGAAAGATGTTGTTTACCATTGATTTAGTTTTACATGTTAGAAATTTTATATTAATAGTTTGTAGGATTAAATTTAACAAATGGTTCTAATAATATTATATTATTATGTCGTTTATAAGTTTAATTGGCGAAATAGTTTATTTTAATTATCGAAATAAGCATATTACTAAAAATAGTTTAAACTGAGAATATATTTGACTAGACTCAAGTTAAATTTATGGATGTATTCGCTAATGACATTAATGGTCTAATTTACATTAATCCTAAATAAATGAATGATCATGCTTCTATGTTGGGTGAGTAGAAAGTTGGTATGTTGAGTGTATGATTGGTGTACGGCATGACATCACTTACAAAAGTGAAATTTGTAGCTCGAATAAAAAGTAAATAATATCCTTTCATTGGCATTGTGTGGATTGTTAAAAAAGAACACGGTCATGAATCATTTGTCTTGGATGAATGATTAATCCTTATTGATTGTAATTAATAATAACTTTTATCGCGGAAGATAAAATCACGACAATGAGATAAAATGAATTGAATTAGCCGAACAGTTTTAATCTAAAAGGATTACGAATTAGCTTTCATGATGGTATACAATGAGGATATTAATCATTACTTTTAGTGAATTGATTCATTGATTAAATAATTTTATAACTAATAGAAGAATAGTCGGAACTTAATTATAATTATTTAAACCTCAATTATATATGTTCAATCGACCTTTCCATTTACTCATCATACCTCTATCCATATTGCATGATAAGAACTGATTGAATATAAAGATGAAAATGATGTATGATAAATAGATTATATCTGTTACTCTTCGTAGTAAATATATTTTCTTGAGAAGTTAATAAATGATTCAGAAATTAATTTAATTTTTGGATATTATTTAATTAATTAAATAATGGGTTGAAAATGATAATTAAGTTAATTAGTCATTATAGTTATACTTTATGTAGACAATTAAATTAAATTTGCATAGATTCTAAAGTAGTTACGATTTTTTATTAGATAATTATTTTAATGTTCTTCGAGTTCTAGTATAACTCTTTTGAATTTTTTTTAAAATATGTAACGACCTGATTTTCGTCGATGTTGAAAATTTTGATTTTTGAAGTCAAATTTATTAAGCAAGCTAGCCGAAAAATTTTAATTGAGTGTTTTCGAATCAAATATAAAATTTAGAAATAGAATTATTTAATAATTAATTGAATAGAATATTAAAATAGTACAGGGGCTAAGTTGAAAATGATTCAAACTAATGTAATAAGATTTGGAATCTAATCATGTCCTTCAAGTGCAATTATACCAAGAGTCTAAATATAAATAAACCATAATGAAAGTGGGATAGTGGCACCACTCCATCCTAATCACTCACCTCCACTAACTTAGGCTAAATGAAATATTAGCCATTGATTTGTTTGATAATAATATTTTTATTAGTTAATTATTAATTAATGATATAATTAATGATTTATATATATTATATAAGTGGGGGAGAAAGAGGTGGCTTTCATCATTTATGCTTCCTAAAAGAGAATAAAAAGCTCAACATTTCTCCTTCCATGGAGGGTCATATATAAGGTAAAGTATTAGCTTTTTCTTCAAGATTTTTATAGATTTCTCATGTGGGAAACTTCATTCTAGCTGATCCATGAAATTAATTTTAGTTATTAAGTGATATAAATCATGGTAGCAATGTTAAAGACTTAATGTTCATAAATTTGAAAGTATGAGATACATGATAATTAAACTTGATTATGTAATGATTTGGTTAATTTGAAATAAAACTAAATAACTTAAAAGTTTTAAGGTTAATAATTGAAATATAGGGACCTGATTGTAAGGGATAAGAACTTTGAGATCTATTAGTAAATAATGATAGGGTGAGATCCCTAGTGAATAGATATATATGAAGCTGGATTTGGTTTCCATCAGGTAAATTATAAAATAGGAAGATTTCAGATATTAGTGAAATAATAAGTGACTTATTTAAGAAGTGTGTAAGATGAGTTTAATTTGTATGTATGTGTGTGTGTAAATTATTAACAATCCCTCCCTTAAACTACATGCCCAGAAACAAGGATAACAAACAAATTTTATTAACAATCCCTCCCTTAAACTGAAAAATTCCTTAAATTCCAGTTTACTGGTGCCATTCTTCAAACACGGTGAAGACAGTGCCTAATGAGTATAATTAGGTGTGAAAGGAGGCATAGTTTTTTCAATTCTATTTATAGATTTCTTCCTCTCCATAGCATCAACTTCTTCAGTCATTCTGAAGCTGAAGAAAACTTTGCATGTCGTAATAGTCGTGTGAATTAAAATATGATGGTAGAGAAGTTGAGGAATTGGTAATTAAGCTTCTTTATCTCTCTGTACTTATGGATTGTAGAAAGAAGTAGAGTAAGACTCTCAAAGCTCTTGTATAATTTAAGATTTTGACAACCAATGTAGACCGTCGGGACAGTGAACACAGGGAAGTCCGCTAGGACGTAAAACATGGGGATCACATTTGAAAAGTCTGCAGGTTAGGAGGGATGCCAAGGGATTTAAGTGGAATTCGCGGTGTGATTGGGACGATAAGTCGCAAGAATGAATGAGTTTGGTGTGTAAACCATCGGGATAACGAGAAAAGTTGCCAAGGACAACAATGGGTGATGCCAAGGTTACGTCTCAACCCAGTTAGGGTGAAAAAATGAAGAGGTATACATAATGTATGACAAAACGAGTCAACCAGGGAAATTGTGGATCCCACAAGATTTAAGCAAACACGGAATAGACCTTACTAGGATGAAATCATAGATTGTAAGCTGACAAAAAAGTTAACCGAAGGGTTTAACCAGGCTGATAAGGTGAGGAAATGCATGCCCAAGATTGAATGGCCAACAATGTCCATTAGAGGATAGTGAAAAGCGGAGGTCAGGCATAACCATGAAAAATGGCAAAAATCTTGTTGATCTATCAAAGGTAGGCACTGCATGTCCAAATAAGCCTCTTTGGGAAATAAACCAATAGAGCGAGTGTCGAAACCACTTCGAAAACGAGGCTTCAAAAAAATATTTAAAAATTTAAGAAAATAGGGTTTGGGTTGTAATTGGGTTGTCTGAGTTGGGTGTAATAGATTTAGGAATTGGGTCATTTGTATGGGTAGTGAGTATTGGGCTTTTTGTAATTGGACTTTGGAAATTAATTTAATTTTAAATTTAAATTTATAATAAATTTAAATTTTATGTAAATTTAAATTCAAAATAAATTTAATTTAAAAATAAATTTTTATCCCATTGGGCCTGGATAAATTGGGCTTCAACAGCTGCCCCTCTTTGCTCGTTGCTGTGTAACAAGAACAGAGCAAAGACCAAAAGAAGACCAATTTTGCCCCATTCGCCAGGTTTCTTCCTTTTGATGCTCTTTCTTTCCACCGGCTCACCTTTCTCTTTGTTGACCATTCTTTGCCATATCTACTTTTCTATATCTTTGATGTCGTGATTCCATCCCGTTTTTAGGCAATTTCAAAAAGTCAAAATTTGCTATTATGACTTCACTCCATGCTCTCGAAATTTCAAGGAGATTAGAATTCGTCATCATAGTCTTTGAGTTCAATTCCATTAGTCTCGTTGACTTCGACCTGCTTCTCAGTGTCTCATCAAGAAGCTGGGTTCGAAGATTTATTCACATTGAGCGTTGGTTTGATTTGGTCTTCTTCTCAATGTCTCATCAAGAAGATGACTGCCTCGATTGTTTTAATTTGCTTATCTAGATCTCCTCAGAAAGACGAATCTGGTCCACTTCTCTGTATCTCATCAGGAAGCTAACTATTTTATTGCTTCGACCTACTTCTCAGTGTCTCATCAGGAAGCTGGGTTCAAAGATTGGCTCGCGTTGAGCATTGAGTTGGTATTCTTCTCTGTATCTCATTAGGAAGATGACCGCCTCGCTTGTTTTAATTCGCTTCTCTGGATCTCCTCAAGAAGACAAATTTGGTCCACTTCTCTGTATCTCATCAGGAACCTAACCATTTTATTGCTTCGACCTTCTTCTAAGTGTCTCATCAGGAAATTGGGTTCGAAGATTTACTTGTGTTCAGCGTTGAGTTGATATACTTCTCTATATCTCATCAGAAAGATTACCGCCTCACTGTTTTGTTGAACTACTCCGTGATTGAAGTAAGGTCGAATGATGGTGATCCGCCCCAAACTTGGGGTAAAGGATCAAATGACTGTAATATGTCTGAAAAATGGTTGTCCTTATAACTTCACGGGATCCGTCATGAATTCATTATTTCTCGTCTTGCTTCAAGGTGTCGAGACCTGTAAAATATGCTCAAATGGGCCTCTAGGTAGGCCAGTTTGTTTAGGATGCCATGCTCAAAATGAGTCGAAATGCTCCTAACTATATGTGTGCATGATTAATATTTTATTCGTTATTAGTCAGGTCGGTATGGTCTATTGCCCATCCAAATTTTGTCATTGATGTGCAGATCTTGAATTGCTCATTTTCAAGTTTGTTTTCCCACTGGTGATCCTGTTTCGGACCCCTATAATTTTTTGAAAATTTTTAGGATAATGCTCATGAATCTTTATATGATTTATCAGTTCATTACTCGTCATTTAAATGCGAAATGCCTGAACAGAAATTGTGTGGAAACAAAGTCGTATTAAAAGAGAATCAGAGGAAGCAACATAAAAAATGGCTAAGTATACAAGAAAGGGCAATTTAATTATCTCGAATATCGCCAAAAATGAGCCACTCTTGATTCGCCTTGCTGAGAATCACCCATAGCCCAGACGTGTGTATAGAAGACCTGGAGTGCTTTGTTAATGTTTCAAGTTGTAACCTTTCTTCATCTCCTCGACTTGTTTTTGGGTTTGAGCCGCCCTTTGCGGGTTTTCAACTCAAAATTCCCTTGGTTCCAGGATGCCCTTTGTAGGTTTTCATCGTGAACCTTTTTTTTCTGAATCGAGACGCCTTTTGCGGGTTTTCATCTCAAATCTTTTTTTAGGTGAAGTATTTCTTTATCGAGTCTGAATTGATGGGGTTATACAGTTCCTTGCCGTCCATTTTTGTTAAAATGAGATCTCCTCCCGAGAAAGCTTTCTTTACTACATAAGGTCCTTCCCAATTGGGCATCCATTTTTCACGAAAATATTTGTGCATGGGGAATATCTTCTTCAAAACCAGGTCTCCATCATGGAACTCCCTAGGACGGACCTTTTTGTCATAAGCTCGCATCATTCTTTTCCTCAATCAAATTTAGCTGATCATATCGAGCTTGTATCCATTCAGCCTCATCTAATTGGAGCTCAGTTAAGACTCGGAGAGAACGTATTTCAACCTCAATAGATAAGACGGCCTCTATATTGTATGCCAACGAGAACGGTGTTGCCCTAGTAGAAATTCTGACCGAAGTTCTGTAGGCGAAGAGGGCAAAAGGTAGTTTTTCGTGCCAGTCTCTGTAAGTCTCGGTCATCTTTGCCACGATTTTCTTGATATTTTTATTGGTCGCCTCTACGGCTCCATTCATTTTTGGGCGGTAGGGAGAGGAATTATGATGCTTGATTTTGAATTGTTCACAAACTTCTGCAATCATGCTATTGTTCAAGTTAAGGCATTGTCGGATATAATCCTCTCTGGCATCCCATACCGGCATATAATCTCCTTTTTCAGGAACTTGTTGACTGCAGACTTAGTAACGTTGGCATATGAAGCTGCCTCTACCCATTTGGTGAAATAGTCAATCACCACAAAGATGAACCTATGCTCATTGGAAGCTTTTGGGGAAATTGGTCCAATAACATCCATGCCCCACATAGAAAAAGGCCAGGGAGAAGTCATGACATGTAGGTGCGATGGGGGTACATTAATTTTGTCTCCGTATATCTGGCATTTGTGGCATTTTCTGGCATAGTTGATACAATCATTCTCCATGGTAGGCCAGTAATACCCAAATCTCATTATTTGTCGGGCCATCGTGAAACCATTAGCATGTGTCCCACAAATGCCCTCGTGAACTTCCTCTAAGATCTTTTTAGCTTCCACTGCGTCAACACATCTCAGTAATACCTGTTCTTTCCTCCTTTTGTACAAGATTTCCCCATCTAAGATATATTCACTAGCAAGTCTTCTCAATGTTCTCTTTTCGTTATCTGATGCTTGTTCGGGGCATTTTCGATCTCTTACAAATTGAAGGATGTCCTGGTACCATGGGTGATCGTTCTTTTCTACTTCTTCCTCTGCTTCAATATCACAACAATGAGCGGGAGTTTCATAGATACTCATCTGAATGGGCTTCACATCTTTTGGCCTACTTACTTTGATCATCGAGGCCAAAGTAGCGAGGGCATCAGCCATTTGATTTTTTTCTCGTGGGAGATAATAAAATGTGACATCATCGAACTTCGTAATCAACTCGAGAACTAGCTTGCGGTAATCCACTAACTTAGCATCTCTTGTTTCCCACTCTCCTTTGAGTTAATAAATTACCAGTGCGGAGTCTCCATAAATCTTCAGAGTTTTGATTCCCCGTTCTATGGCAGCACGAATTCCTACGATACATGCTTCGTATTTAGCCATGTTGTTAATGCATTCAAAATCAAGTTTGCTGGTAAAAGGGTAGTGATCTTCTTCTAGCGATACCAATATTGCTCCAACCCCATTACCCATGGCGTTTGAAGTTCCATCAAAATTTAATCTCCAAAGCTGTTTCGTTGTGGTTGCCTCTTCAACTATTGCGACATACATTAAATCTTCATTCTGGAAATCGAAGTTTATCGGCTCATAATCCTCTAAAGCCCTGTTGGCTAGGAAGTTTGCTATCGTACTCCCTTTTACTGCCTTCTGATTGACATAGACGATGTCAAATTCTGAGAGCAAGATTTGCCATCGAGCTAACCTTCCATTTAATGCAGTTGACTCCATTAGGTACTTCAAAGGATCTAATTTCGAGATCAACCAAGTAGTATGGTAGAGCATGTGTTGTCTTAATCTGTGTGTAGTCCAGACTAGTGCACAACATAATTTCTCAATAGGCAAATACCAAGTCTCGCAATCGGTAAATTTCTTTCTCAGATAATATATCGCCCTCTCCTTCTTTTTGGATTCATCATGCTGGCCTAACACGCATCCCATGAAATTCTTAAAGACTGTCAGGTACAAGATCAAAGGCTTGTTAGGGATTGGAGGGACTAAGATAGGAGCTTTGGAAAAATATTCTTTAACCTTATTGAATGTTTCCTGGCACTCAGCATCCCACACACTCGGGTTACACTTTCTAAGTAAGCGAAAGATAGGGTCACACTTCTCAGTCAATTGTGAGATGAACCGAGCAATATAATTTAATCTTCTTAAAAATCCTCGAACTTCTTTTTACGTGCTGGGTGGTGGTTGCTCCTGTATGGCTTTGACTTTGTCTGGGTCGATTTCAATTCCTCTTTTGCTGACCACAAAGCCTAACAGTTTTCCTGACGTAGCCCCGAAAGTGCACTTAGCCGGGTTTAGCTTCAATTAATATTTCCTTAACCTTACAAACAACTTCCTCAGGATTCTTACATGCTGCTCCTCTGTTTGGGATTTCGCTATCATGTCATCGACATAAACTTTGATTTTCTTATGCATCATGTCATATAACAGGGTTACCATAGCTCTTTGATAAGTTGCCCCTGTATTTTTAAGTCCAAAGGGCATCACCTTGTAGCAAAATGTTCCCCATAGCGTGACGAATGTAGTTTTGATCATGTCCTCAGGGTCCA
Organism: Gossypioides kirkii; assembly: GCA_005610355.1. Taxonomy (NCBI): domain Eukaryota; kingdom Viridiplantae; phylum Streptophyta; class Magnoliopsida; order Malvales; family Malvaceae; genus Gossypioides; species Gossypioides kirkii. The sequence continues at coordinate 34,534,328 of CP032244.1, read as the reverse complement.
TCTTGATCTAATTATATCCAGAGAAACCATCCATGAATGAGAACAAAGAATGTCCGGCTATGTTATCGACCAAAGTGTCGATATGAGGCAAGGGAAAATTATCTTTTGGGCTAGCTTTATTTAAGTCTCGATAGTCCACACACATTCGTACCTTTCCATCTTTTTTAGGGACTAGGACTATATTAGCTACCCACTTGGAGTATTTAACGACTTGGAGGAAACCAGCGTCAAATTGTTTCTTGACTTCTTCTTTTATTTTTAACAACATATCCGGCCTCATTCTTCGGAGCTTTTGCTGCACGGGTCTGCATCCTTCTTTTATAGGAAGTTTGTGTACCACAATGTCAATGCTCAACCGGGCATATCTTGGTATGACCATGCAAAGATGTCTTGGAACTCTTTGAGCAACTCGATGAGATTTCTTCTAGTTTCCGCAGAGATGTATGTCCCAATTTTTACTTCTTTCTTTTCGTCTTCGCTCCCCAAATTAATCACTTCTACTGGGTCCGAATGAGGTAGGATTTATTTTTATTCATGCCCTATCATCCTTAGCAGATTCGGAGGGAGATCACAATCTTGATTTTCTTCAAAGCCGTGAAGCTCTTCTAAACACATGTCTTGCTCAAAGTGAGATTCTAAGTTAGCGTCAGAGTTACTCATATTATTGATATTTGAGGACCTGTCCAAGGATAAAAAGGAAGGTCCAAAGAACAAAATAAATTTATGAAAGAATGATTATGTGGTATGTATATGAGTATGTATGCATTGAAAGGATGATTAGTCGTATTTGTTGGTTATGTACGAGTGATTTATTAAGTTGAATCAAAAAATGAAAGAATAATTTTAGGAAAAGAATATAAGATAGGAAATGCATTTTTCATTCAAAATAACTAAGTAATGAACGTGTGCCTTTTACAAAAGATCCATATTGCTTTCAAGCCTAAAGCAATAGGTGTTTTCGAGCATTACTTTGAGGAAATTTTAAAAATTACAGGAAGTTCCTCCATAGTCCAATTGTCCAAGGTGCTTCCAGGTGCACACGTACCAATCCTTGATAGATTCCCTTCCCTGTCTTCTTCCGATATAGTATTGATGCTCAAGTCCCTCATAATGCTCCCTCCAGTACCAATGGTTACTTGCTTTTTCCCTTGCTCTTCCTTCTGATTAATTATTTCTCCCAAAACGAATGTCTTGTAAATGTGTGGGAAAATCATGGGTTCCCACGAGACTTCCCTTCCAAATAGTCTGGCTCTCCTCCTTTCTTGCCTCTTTTATAATTCCTTCCTCTTCTGCTTTGTGTCCGGCTTATACCCCAGGCCATAGCGATTCCGCTTTTCAATCAGTGTCGGCATATTAACTCTCTCTTTGAGGTATTTCCCGAGTCCTTTTCCAAGCATAGCTCTCTTTTCAAGTATCAACCGCAAGCCCATTTCGGAACGATGATATTATAGGCATAGGCATCCTGCTTTCTTCCGAAATGAAGGTCGCATTAACAAATTCTAGTGAACGGAACAAGCATTCTAAAAACTCCTCGTCTATCCAACATAAGGTGAATCGCTTGTGATAAAGGTAATTATTTCTTCCTCAACAGAGAGGAAGGTACTGCTCCGACCGAGTGGATCAATGGCCTCCCCAATAGGCAGTTGTAAGTAGGCCTAATATCCATCACTAGAAAATCTACTTCGTACGTGTTCGGCCCAATTTGCAGAGGTACTTTAATTTTTTCGGTTTCCTTCCTTTCCCTCCTGTTGAATGGTCTTACTATGTTGTTGCATCCCTTCAAATGAGAGCTATCGATCGATAATCTTTGGAGTGTAACTAGCGGTAGTACATTCAATGCTGACCCGTTATCTATAAGTACTCCCGGTAATGTGTACCCTTTACAACGAGTGGTGATGTGCAAGGCTTTAGTCGATCCCATCCCCCCGGACGGGATCTCATCATCGCTGAAGAAGATAAAATTATCTGCACTAATGTTGTTAACCAAGCGGTCTAACTTGCATACCGATATGTCATTGGTCACGTAAGTCTCGTTGAGGACCTTCATTAATGCATCGCGGTGCGCTTCTGAGCTTAGGAGCAATGGTAAGATCGATATTCGTGCAGGCTATTTATGGAGCTATTAAACTACACTGTATTCACTGTGCCTTAAGAACTTCAAAAACTCTTGCGCCTCCTTTTCAGATACAGGCTCATTGGTGGACCCCTCAAGCTTGGTAGCTATCTCTTCTTTGGGCTCGCACATTATCGCTTTCCCTTTATTGATCTCTCTTATTTTTTCTGCTGAGTCATAAATTTTACCACTCCGGGTAACCAAATTTATATCCTTCCTAGGCTCCCCTTCTCTGGGTATGGTCACATTGCAGTTGTAGTTCTATGGAACCTTCTTGCTATCCTGGTAAGGGAAGGTTGTAGGTCTTTGTATGATAATACGAGGGGTCGTCTGTCCCTTTTGTCGGTTTACAAATAATCACCTTCGGGTGATTAACCGACGCTTCTTCGAAAACACAGACATCATTGACTTCTTCTTTTTCTTTGAAAATTTCCAACTCTCAATTGTCCATTAATGTCTGCACCAGGGTCTTGAACTCGGCGCAGTCTTGGATTTCATGCCCCCAACGGTGTGAAACTTGCAATGGTTATCAGCCTCTATTATCATACCCTCCTTGTCCTTCACAATCATCCCTACTTTGACCATCTGTTGCCACACCCATCGTAGCGGAGACCTAATTTCTTCCACTTTTCTCTTAACTTTCCATGTTTCTTCCTCCAACACGGTATTCACCCCTTGATTCGAATGATTAGGCAGGGGATTCCCAGCTATATTGGGCTTGGCTGGGTGTTTCAATTTCACGACCCCAAACCTTATGAGTCCTCAACTCGCCTTTTGAAAGCGGGGTAATTTTTAATCGAATGTCCTTCTGCGTTTGCATGGTACTCGCAATGAACACTCGCATCATACCAGGCCGGGAATGGTGGTTCATACGGTTTCACCCGTTGAGGAGCTATCTCATGGGCGTCATACAATAACTTGTAGAGTTCTCCGTACGACACCGAAAGGGGAGTGTATTGAATTCTTGCTCTATTTGGCCTAACACTTGGTCTCCGCCTTGGGGCGTTTTGATAATTGACTGCTGGTGTTTTTGGTTGACTTGCCACAAAGGGTTTGGCACTACTAGGTCTGTACACGCTTGTGTTATTAACCTCATTATCCCTCTTTCTAGGGGCAAATCTTTTAGCGTTTTCTCCAGCTTCAATTTTGCCAGTCTTGATTGCATTCTCAATCATCTCTCCTGAGATGACCATATCGGCGAAGCTCTTGGTGGCATTTTCCAGTAAATGGTTAAGGTAGGAGGCTTTAAGGGTATTGACAAACAGTATCGTCGTCTCATTATCTGTTAACGGTAGCTGTACTTGGGTTACCATTTCTCGCCATCACTGCGCGTACTGTCTAAAGCTTTCGTTTGACCTCTTCTCTATATTCTGTAGCGTGAGCCGATCAGGGGCTATCTCGATCACATGACCGTATTGTTTCAAAAAAACTTGTGTTAAGTATTTTCATGAATGAACTTTCGCTCGGCTTAATTAGTTGTACCATCTGACCATTGACCCGGCCAAGCTATCCTGAAAACAGTGAATCAACAATTGATCGTTGTGAACATGCCCTGCCATCTTTCTACAGAACATGGTTAGATGAGTCTTTGGGCAGCTCGTTCCGTTATACTTTTCAAATTCTGGGATTTTAAATTTGGAGGGAAGAACCAAGTTCGGAACCAGACTTAATTCCTTGGTATCTACCCCATAAAGATTTTCAATTCCCTGTATTGCCTGGATTTTCTCCTTCAATAGCCTATACTTTTCCTCCATTTGCCTAGGGAGATCCTCTTTCATCATCTCATCAAAGTCTAGAGCACCCAGATTTGTAGCATTATCCTCTTGATTTGATCCAGATCCAACTGGATAACTAGCAGGTCCCGACGTGCCTGTGGCCTGTTGCTGCGGTCTGATGGTGACATGGGCCTCTCTACGTGAAGCCGGGTTATGCAGTGGTGTAAAGCCCAGAGAAACACTTGGGTCTTCGTCCTCCTCAACAGCAGGGCTTTTTCCTTTGTCAGCCATGCTCTGTTTAACTTGCGCTAATTCAGTCATCAAACTCTTTTGTACCTCTAAAAATTGGTTTTTTATTTCTCTACACATTGTTGCTATTTGTTCTTGCATTTGATCTTGTAGTTCTTTCTGGATTTGTTCAAGCCTTTGTTCCATGGCTTTTGTCTTCTTGCGGGTATAATAACAATGCGAATTTTCAATGAGGACTGGTGTTAACTGGGTAATTTATTTTTAATTAGTTTGAATTATCATGTAAAAAATATACAAAAATGTAATGCGAATAAGATGTATGCATGCAAAAGAAAGGTATTGACTTATAATTCACTTTCCATTTCAAAAAACTTCATTTGGATAACAAGTTCCTTAACATAAAAGTAAATTACATAAATGGTTTTGCTTTGATGCCCAGAGCCTTGACTTTCTTAAGGAGTCCTACTAGCTTTTGACATCGTTCTGTCTTCGTCTCGTATTGTATGCTTAACTCTTCTGCTTCAACTGCCAGTGTTTGCACATGCTCAGCTGCTCCGCGAATTTGGTTTAAGGCCTCGCCCATAACATAATTCCTCTCTCTGACTTCTTTCTGAGCTTGCTGAAGATGCCAATCATTTGTCTCCAACGTTCTTTCCAAAATCTCAGTTCGTATTTCACTATTCTGCAAAGAGGCTTCTAACTCTTTCACCCTCTTATTCAGTCTCTCGATCTCAACTCGGCTTGCCTTCAGCTCTATTGCTGAATTTCGGCTACGATGCCTGTACAAGGATTCCTCCAATTCTCGTACTCGGGCTTTTAATTCGACCATCTCAGCTTGGCTCTCCAGAAGGCTACTCTTCATAGCATTTTCCTGAATCTGGGCATCTTGAAATTTGTTTTTCCAGTGACTTATTTTATTTTTTTCTTCGCGGATTTCCTGCTGCCACTGCTCTGATGTCTTACCTAAACCGGCAGTTCTCATTGATAAGCGAAGCTTCTTATAGTCCTTTTTTCAAACTGCTAAGATCTTCTTCAGCCTTATTCTTTCCTTTTCTTAATTTCTCTGCTTCTAACTTTTGAACATCAACGTCCAATCCTAAAAACACTTTCTCTTCTTCCAGTTTTTCTATCATTTTTTTCATCTCAGCATTCTTCTTCTCGAAATCTTATCTAATTATCTCTAGTTCAGTCGGGACCACCTATAGGTGTTATTCAATCGGGCGAACAATCTCTGGATTTGGTACAGGAATATTATCGTTGATCCTCCTGTTTCTCCACCATTCATATTCCGCGATTATCATGGGATTGACACCGAATTCTTTCATTCTTCGAACCTGATTCCATGCGTTTGAGATTTCCCGAATCCTCTTTTTATTATTTTCTCCCCGGTATGCGAATTCATACTGAGCTAATCCTTGAGTCACGGGTATGAACTGTCTCGATCTATATTATCTTGAAACCATCAAAGGCGTATATCCTGTGGCTTCCCATATTCCCTCTAATGGGACCCAGTCGAAGTCTCCGCATCGGTACAATATTTCATCAGGAGTGAACCACGGTGCTCGCCATTCTATAGCTTTGTCTTTAAGACTCTGGAGTATGACCATCCACTTTTCTTCTGAGAAATTCACTTATCTTTGCGAAGATACAAAATCTTTCAATGGGGAGTAATCTTTAGACAAATACTGATAGGAGATTTTTTCGGTTTTCCAGAAGTGACTGTGAAACCATACCATCAATAACGGTGCACAAGCGACAAATCGTCCTTCTCCCTCCTTTCTACATGCATTCAAGAACCTAAAAGTTTCGGCTAGTATGGTTAGGACGGGTGTAACTCTTTTACTCAATCGATCAAATAAGTCTACCACAGCGTCCTCTATATGCCCCAAAGCTTTTGGAAAAATGACCAACCCACAGATACTCAGAGCCAGGATGTCGATTTTCTTCTTTGCATCTGGATGAGCCAGTATCAAATCTCGTAGACTTTTTCATGTGATGCACTTGTTGTCGCCTTTGACCTTAACTCGAGCTGTAACCCATTGTTCGCTCATGCCTGTGATGTTTATCAATCTTTTGACAATGGTTGAGAGATTTAGAGCTCTGGAGTAAGCTTTGTCCCCCGAGATTTTCGGACAACGAAGCAGTGTGGTATACTCCTTTATTGTGGGTGTCATGTCTATATTCCCGAAAGTGAAACAACTGTAGGCTGGGTTCCAATACTGTGTTAATGCTCGAAAGAGAAATTTATCTACCTTGACCCGAACAAGTACGATAAATCACCATATTCTTGGTAAAAGGTCTGTTTCATGTTGTTATCCCAACTGTCCCATATCACTTTCAACTCTTGCACATTGTTTTGAGCCGTACTGATCCTGGTATAATCCCAAAGTTCTGACTCGTATCCTTCCATTAAGCTGTCTCTTTTTTTACGTTGAGTCTCCTCCGACCACATACGAACAACCATATTGTCCTCCACTTTATCTAGGTACTTGTTTTCCATGATTGATTCTCTTATTGGTAACTGAACTTTAGTCTATGCCTTTCCTTTATATGATGATGAAATGCAATGCAAAAGGAAGACAAAATAAACAAGTTAGCAACACAACAATATCAATATACAAAGATAAAGCACAGAACCTAAGAGTTTGTCTCAGAAGGTTGCTAAAAGGTCGAGCATAACTCCTTCTAAGGTGCATCTTTACGGCTCACTATATGTAATTTTAGGCTCTAAAGTAAGGGTACCCAAACCGGTAGATTCCTCAGTCCTCACCCATTACAGGCTCATACGGACGAGTTCGATTTAGGGGGACGCATTTCCCACCTGTTTGCACGGAAGTGAAAACTTCACGAAAATAAGGGTACTTTGTAATCCTGAAAGCAATCCACTATCCTGCACGGAGGTGAAGACCTCACGAAGGAGTAGTTTCCCGCTTCCACTTAAAAGGGTAATAACACGATGCGTATGGATGCAGAATTACGCTAGCAATAGCACATAATATGTCGCACAAAGAATGTCGAGGATCGTATATTAAATAAAAATCGAAACTTTGAAAGTTTTCAAAAAGACTTGAAAATAATCAAATTCGGCTTGACTCTCGTTTATTTTGAAAAGTCCCCAGCGGAGTCGCCAGGTGTTGAAACCACTTCGAAAACGAGGCTTCGAAAAAATATTTTAAAATTTGGGGAAATAGGGTTTGGGCTGTAATTGGGTTGTTTGAGTTGGGTGTAATAGATTTAGGAATTGGATCATTTGTATGGGTAGTGAATATTGGGCTTTTTGTAATTGGACTTTGGACATTAATTTAATTTTAAATTTAAATTTATAATAAATTTAAATTTTATGTAAATTTAAATTCAAAATAAATTTTTATCCCATTGGGCCCAGATAAATTGGGCTTCAACAGCGAGTATTATGGTGTTGTTTGGTGAGCACTAGTACTCCAAGGCAGTGAGGACATTAAAATCCGGTAAAGATTCTATATGTGAATCTTACCAAGTTCTCTCCAACTTATAAAGTTTTTGCTTGAATGTAGGTTAGTTAAAGATTTGAAAATCAAGAGGGACCAAGCCAGACTCCGTTAGGAACTAGGTGAAACGCAGCAACTGTGCATGTGTACAGAGGAGGCACCCATAGTGGCTTCGCCTCAGGATTTAAGTTGTCTATATACATTATTGAGTCTCTGTCCAAAACTTGTAATTGATCGATTAGAATCAAAGACTTAAAGTGTTATTTCTAGTTTAATACGAGTTGTAAATTTCAGTTAGATTTTCAAATTCTAGTTGTCTAAGCATGTAAGTAATCAGGAAGAGAAATTGTGTTAAGTCCTTCTGGTTAGTTAGCATTTGATACTTGGACTTGGAGTTCGGGTCAGATAGAGGGTGTTACAAAGCATTCTCAAGACATGATCCTCAATGTTTTGAGACCCTAGTTAAGTTTTGATGGTTGAATTGGAATCAAGCCTTCATAAACATATTTGACCACCAAATAACACCATAATTTGTTAGATGAAGTCAAACAACATCTTAATGTATGTATATGATTATGAATGACAATTAATTTGAACTGTATGGAGAAATAATTATATTAAACTTAATGTATTTATATTGAAATAGTTTGAGTTGCTCTGGAAACGTAATGTGACATCACGCATTCAGATTCGTGGATCGGGTTGGATGTGAGGTGTCACAAAATATATAGTATTGGTGCCAAAATTAATGTATGCAATACTAAGGGGAAACTCTGTTTAAATTTAGTGAAAATTTATTCAAGTAGTCTTTTTCGAACTCAAATAAATTCTAGTTTATTGTTTCTCTTGTTCTAAATTTGTGAGATTATAATTACTATCACCCAATTGAAAGTTGAATTTTGATTTTGGACTCCTACACAGAGGAAGTTGATTGCCCTCTTTTGGGAAGTTTTAATTTTTATCCTGTGTTCGGTTCTTTTAGTTAAAGTCATCTTTAAGCATTTGAGGGTTCGAGAATAGTAAAAAAGATCATTCGATTGAAAACTTAAAGGATTTGAACTTCATATCAAATTGTTTGACAAATCTGAGCACCTTTCCAAAGCTTACTTTACACTTTCCTACAGCTCAAAACACATGTATTCTTAATCAAATGTATACCATTTATTGATTTGCATTGAACACTCGATGGATTAATCTATATGAGTGCGAAGTGAAACTGTTTCTATGAGATTTGTTGTAAAATCTCTAAAGTACTCGTGAAAATCTAGGCATGCTTATAAGAACTGGGGGTAAAGGAAGGGCTCCCGCACGAAATTGAGCCCAAAAGGTCAGTGCAGTGCAAATCAATGGATTTTTTTTCTACACACAAAAGTATGGTGCTTTTATTTCTTAGAGTAAATTAAGCTTTTATATAGACCAAGAGACTTAGCTTAAACGGCTCAGTTTTTTTCTCTATGTCACTAGTCGTTACTTCCCATAATTTTCCCTCTACGTTTAATAATTTTGACTCGCTATTTATCCAACAAAGCACTTAGAGAAAATACAAATTTAAAGCAACATAACTCAATTAACATCTTAATAGTGGATGCAAAAAATAATTTATTACTACTTGTTGAGTGATTCTTATATCCATTCAAAGTCGGTGAACTTCTCGACATGTTTAGTAATAATTTATCGCTTGAGTTAGTGAACTCAAGCGGTAGCTACCTTACATATAATTATCTTATATGTTATAAGGCATGGGTTTAAATAAGTATAAATGTTGAAAATTTTCTTTGTAAGTGATATGATCTACCTTTTTAGACATTTGACGAGACATTCTCATTTTGTTAAACTATTTAATTCGAGACGGACGACATTTTGTAAACTTCTCATGAAAGAATCAGAAAATGAAATTTAATATTCTATGTGATTTTTATTTTGTCCATATTTCTATTTTATGGTGATCTACATGCATCATGTATTAGACTGTTGGTTGCATTTGTTGTTTCATGCTATCAATTTTTTTTCCTAAGGTATTCACTAGAGTGAATCTAGTGATTAATTATTCGCGTTTTGTAAACTCATTAAAGAGATACACACTAATTACAGGTTTTAAAACTGTTTTTTATCCAAGATGAAGGTCGAACCCTCGACCACGAGTTATTATTGTGGTCAACTTGCAATCGAAATTGTTATATACAGTTAACACTATTGATATCTTATTATCTCGACCTTAATCTTAAACACTTCTAACACAATATTTAATACATGATTGGACATCTAATTGAAAAAAAAAAAAAATCCTAGAGTTGAACATACGGACTCATATTCATTAACATAATTACAGTATGTGCAAGCTCAAAAAACCCAGCTTGCCGTTGACTTTGGACATTACCTACCCGCGAGGTCCGTAAATGGATTGAGCTGGCTGCCTTTAAGAGAGTAATCCATTTGAGTGAAAGATGGGGGCATAGCTGGCCACACAAATGAAGGCCTCTCTTGAGGCACCTCTGGTGGATCAATTTCCCCCAAAAGAACCTGCAAAACAGTTCTCATACAAGGCCTGTAATGTGGGTTCGGATGGCAACATGCCAATCCTAGAATCAGCACACGCTCGGCTTCATTCTCGACGAAGTTCCCATCCATCCTGGAATCCACAGCGGCAGTGATCTTGCCATTCTTATAGTATTCCCATAGCCAATTGACGATGCTATTGTTGTAATTCTTTTGCTCGCTTTTGTTACCAGGTTTCCTCCCGCAAACAACTTCCAAGATGAGAACGCCGAAGGAATAGACATCGGTTTCGACCGTTGCTCGGCTGATAAGAAAGGTTTCGGGAGCCATATAACCAGGTGTGCCAGCAATCTCTATGGTGGAATGATAAGCCTTCTCTTTTTCATGAATGGTTCGAGCCAACCCGAAATCCCCTAGCTTAGCGATGAACTCTGAGTCCAACATTATGTTGCTGGCTTTTATGTCACGGTGAAGTACCCGCTTTTGACAACCATTGTGAAGATACTCGAGTGCTTGAGCTGCCCCTTGTATTATATTTTGCCTTTGCTCCCAATTCAATCTCGAGTCCACCATGCTTGCTTTTTCATCACAAAGTATGTACTTATCAAGGCTTCCATTTGGCATGTATTCATATACAAGGAGGAACTCCCGCCTTTCATAGCACCACCCGATTAACTTCACGAGATTTTTGTGGTTGAGGTTGCCGATTGTTGTTACTTCCGCTATGAATTCTTGCTTGCCTTGATTTGATTTCTTCGACACTCTTTTGACAGCTACGTCCTTGTTTCCCCATGACCCTTTGTACACAGTTCCAAATCCACCTTCCCCAAGCTTGTTCTTGGGGCTGAAGTTGCCAGTTGCTTGTTTCAATTCACTGAATCGAAACTTCTTTGGAGCAAAATCCGATCGTCTAATCTCATCTTCTATATTTCTTTGCACACCTTCCAAATCCTCCTCAATGGGGCCTGTTCTCCAGTACAAGTAAAAAAGAACCCCGATAAACAACACCAGAATCACTACTGGAATCATTATCCAAGCTAACCACAATAAGTTCCCCTCTCCTCCGATATCGGTCCCCGAAAACTCCCACGATTTGACACAGTTCAGCTGAGTCTCATTGCTTGTTGAAGCAGAGAATCCAACAAACACCTTCTTTGGAAGATAGATAGAAAGATCAAGACGCTGAGAAAGCACAAGAGTCTCGCTTACCCTCACAGTCAAGTTTTGGCCATCATATTGAAGAAGAACCCGTAAATCACGACCTCCTGAAATATTAAAACCAAAGTGAGTTAAAGAAACTGAGGCGTTGGAGTTTATGCTATTTATGTCCAAGCCAATATGGTTATCATCCAAGTCCAGATCATCGTTCTTCCTTGTGTCGAACTCCACCGCCACCACCGGGGAACCATTCGAATCCGAGTTCAAAATACCAAGCCATCTCTCTTCGCTGTTGGGTGGAAGATTAGAATCCCCAGCTATTATAAACGCTAGGCCTTCACCCTCAGGAGATGTTTTTTTTTCGATATTGAGGACAAAGGTTGTATTGAAAGAAGCAATGGTGTGATTGTCTTTCCACAATCTAAAACGTTTCTTATACACGGCTCGCCCCGATCTATTTTCAACGTGTCTTCCATTAGAATGGTCGGGGGTAACTTGGATGGCTTGCAGTCGTATGTAAGTAGAGTTCTCGCTCAAGATAAGCTGCTTTTTATGATCTTCCTCGAATGTTGAAAAATTAAACCAAAAGCAGCTTACTTGAATGGAACAATGAAGGAGGAAGACTACTAGGATCAAAAAGTAGGGTGGTAGTGGTGAAGAACGCATGTTGGTCTAGCAAAACAATGGAATAATGGATTCTGCCTTTCATAAAACGTTTTATAATGAGTGAGAATATGAAAATGGAGGAGAATTTTGATTTTTTTTATAAGTAAATTGAAATTAAATGATGCTTGGTCAATCATCCAATTTCTTTGTATTTTCTATTTTTTTTTTCCATCATTTTACATTAATATTTTTCAACTCTTTGAAATAGTTGGAGTACCAAGTTTCCCTAACATTTCCTTCTAAGATTTTTCAAAATTGCACATTTTATTTATAAATAACTGATTTTAAGTAGACATGTTCATAAGTTGAATCTAAACGTGATAATAAAATACTTTATATGCTTGTCAAAGTTCAACTCGGTTCGAAATTTAGGTTTAAAATTTTGCCAAAATCTGTCCTATTTTTAATTTTTTTAAAAAATATTTATTTAGTTTTATTTAAATATTTAATAATTTTATACATTTGTTATTTATTGAAAATTGTTATATAGTCATCTTAATTTTTTTTAATGTTTACATTAGAATAATATTATATATAGTTAAAATAAGTTTTTTTAATATGTTCTAAATTACATAATATATAAAAATAACATAATATAAAGTATTATAAACTTTAAACGGATCAGGTCAAGTCAGGGTTGAGCTTTGAATGTTCAAACTTAAGCCCAACCCATATTTTAAATGGATCTATTTTTTTACTCAAATTCATTTTTCGAGCCTAATATTTTTGCCCAAATCCTCTCGATTTTCGGGGGAGCTTGGGAGGGTAACCCGACCAATAAATAATTCTAATTTTAAGTCTGATTTAATATTTTTCAAGTTGGGTTGAATAATTTTTCTCGTAAATAATTATTTAATAGACAAATGATAACAATTTTTAATTTTACAAACAAAATTAATTAACTTTTTTATTTTAAAAAAATTCAAAAATGTGTATAAAATAATAAACCTATTATATATAGTTATAATATTCCTAAATTGGAAGAAATAAATTCAAGTATGTTTATCTTGACAATATTGATGTTGATTATTCAATAACAATGAAACATAGAATTTTATACTTTTCTTATCCCGTAGACTTTTAATAATCCAATTTCATAGCTCTCTAAAATTTAGGAGAAAAATACAAAAGAATAATTGCAATATTTGAATGAAAAGTTTAATTTGCTGCTATAAAAATAAATTTGATAAATCATGAAAATTAAAATTCAAAGGAAAAATGATACTTTTTTTTTATTTCTTTAAATTTAGTATTAGTAATTTGATATATCTAATTTTGTGTCTAAATTATTTTGCAAAAAATACTAGACAATAATTAACAAAAATAATTAATAAATAATAAAATAAATGTAAGACAATAATTAATTAATAAAAAAATATTTAATTTTATACTCACAAATTTCATTAATAATTTTTATAGGGTTTTTTAGGAGTTAAAAAAAATAATTACAATTACAAACAATACATATTCGAGTAAAACATAATGAGAATCAGAGCATAATTTAATTATTAATCAGAGAGCAAAACCAAATTATTTCTATTGAAGATCTTTTAAGTCAATAAATCTAGAAACAACCCACGTGCGTATTATTTCTAATTAAGCTTATATATAAGCCCTGGAGCAACCAGCAGGCAACAAGTGGATCCTTCTTACTCGCTCCCTTCCACTCCTCCTCTCCTCCTTATCTAAATTACCATAATCATTATTAAAACACATATTCATGCAAACCTATATTAAATAAATTTTATATTTTCAACAGATATATCAACAAGTGGGGCACTCTCGAGGAAAGAACGTAAGTTTGATTTTGGAGATGATGTTATTGAGAGGAACAGTCACGAACTTCAAATATAAACCAAAAAATAAATATAAAATTTATCGAAAAGTATATTCTCAACACAAAATGGCCACCCAGCTATTTGACTTCTTCATTCTTTTGTTACTAACCGTTAAATTAGTAACGAAAAGATAACTTGACACGTTTTAAAATTGACATAATAATAATTTTAACCCTCACCATTTATACATCGTATCAATTTAATCAAAATTTAAAAGAATTAATCATCAACATTTACACATCGTGCGTAATTTAACTTTTTTTTTTTATAAATTTGCTCAAAACTAAGTTAATTTTAACCTAGTCTTAAATCCTACAATAATTATTCTTCATCAAATAAGTTTGGTGTCTCAATAAGAAAGGTACATGCAAATGGATTATTTTTTGATACAATATTACGAGTAAGGGATGAAGGTAACACAGTTCGATCAAAAGAGTGTTTGAAATAACTTTAGTTATCGCTTCATTCAAATCAAGATAAGGTATATGAAAATGATTTATTTTTACTTTTTCAAAATAATATTATTATTTAATGCATTAATAATATAAATAATATCAGCAGTGTAGAGATCAAAACATTGAAAACTAAAAAAGTTTTGGATTTTTTAAATGTCCATTTTTTTTTGTGAATTACAAAGAGAGAGGAAAGCTCTATTAATAAAGCGATTGGTACGATTCGAACTCAGATCATACCTGAAGCAATATCCATCTTTCAAATCATTGTTAAAAATATAATTTTAATAATACACCATTACTTTAATCGCAATTTAAATATTTTATTATTATATTTTAATATTATAATTTTTTTTATTTTTTTATAGAATTTTTAGAATTACTCATAGTTCCTCTCAATCTTAAAATAGGAGAATAATGCATTTCAGCGCACTCGAACACACCTCATTAATCACAATATTTTTTTGTCACACTCATGGCTGGAGTGAAAAAAATGAAAAAATATTTATTTTTAAACTAATGGTAGTTTTTTTTAAGGGATAAATCTTAAAATGATACATGAATCTTAATTCAATGCGATCTAAAAAACTAAAAATGTAAAAGAAATTGCCAACCAAATATTAGTTAATTGGTATAAATAATATTGTAAGATATGGTTCAAGATAAAGTTGTACATGGTCAGGTCGAGGCCAAATAAAAAATTTAAGCTCATTTTTTAGATTTAGGCTCGGTCCGTCCCTATTAAATTTTTTATATTATTTTTATTTAAAAAATAAAATACATCAAATATACTAAAAACATTAACATAAATGTTTTTCAATAAATGGAAAAAATTTGAAAAATATATACTTAAATAACACTAAGATAACTGCAACGTAGCAAGCAAATACCTCTAAAATAGTAACAAAATTAATAATAAAACAAGAGTTATACAATATCCAAATAATAAAAAAAATAGTAGCAATATAATAGCGAAATAACAACAAAATAATGAAAAACAGTGACAAAACAGTAAAAAAATAGCAGAAGTTTTTTTTTTTGCAAACTCAAGTTGGGCAAAGACCAGGCCAAAAAGCTTAGTCGAAGCCCAATCCGTTTAAAAAATAAATTTTAATTTTTTATCAAAACTTATTTTTTAAACTTATATTTTTACTCAAATCCTTCAACTTTTTAAACAGGTTTTCGAGCTGAATAGAGCCGGACAAATCTAGTTTAAGATAACACATTTAGATTTAGAATTTTTTTTCCCAGTCATTGGATACCCAAACCCTGTGTGTGTGTGTGTTTACGCAAAAGAAAGAACATTGGACCTTGGCTTTCATTATAGTTCTTATTGTTATACAAATATTATGTTTACTACTTTCTTTGGAATAGTGAAAGATGGTCTCCTTGTCTGCTTGAATTCAGCAAATAATAAAAAGCATTTGCTTTTTTGGGTCAAAATCTCATGCTTCTCTCTAATCTCACTAACAAATCAATTAATGTTTTATCTTTACATAAACATTATTTTTCAAGTTTGATGTCTTAGTTTTTTTTTTTTTTGATAAATTATGGGAGGATTCATCTGTAAAAATTAAAGTAATATTATAAACTTTCATAATTATTTATACTGTTAATATTTCAGCGATTCAACTGTTAAATTTATTAATATAATTGTGCTTGTCATGCATGTAAAATTTCAAACTGATTCGATATCTTTATCATATCAATCTAAAATATTTTTTATATTAATATATATTCAACGGTTGATTTTTTTTATATAAAATAAATAGTTAAAAATTTTAAAATTTACATCAAATTTAACATGTATAATCTAAATAAATAAATCAAAAAATGTAACAATCGGATCGTTAATAATATAAATAGATACGAAAATGTGTAAAACTATAGTTTTTACTTTGTGTAAATTATATACATTTTGTAATAAAAGAAACTATTGATACGTACGTGAGTCAACGGTTCACGCTTTTAGTCCAATGAGACTATTTCACTTTATACTTCAATTACATAATTAAAAAAAATAATTGTATAAATTAATAACGTCATATCATTTGTATCTCTTCTATTAGATTGATTGATTATTCGAGAATTGTAAATCTTGAATTAAATTAACTTTATTATCCAAAACGAAAGCCATCATTTGAAAACCAACAAACAGTGCCATTGCTATATAATTGTGTTTGGTAAACAGCACATTTTAATCATTATATTTCTCTCATTCTAATCATCACCACTATAATAATAACATGTATTACTAGCATTTCATTATACATTAAATTTAGTCAAACTGCCTTTTTTTTAATAAATATATTATATCAAAATAAATTAATATAATATATGGTCCTTGCATATAATTTTACATACTTTTAGTGACTGTAAAATTATTATGTCACTTCACTGAAAATATAATTTTTTTTAAATATTTATTTCTAAAAAACTTTTAATGAGATTAGATGTGATGAATTCAGCTCATAAAAATAAAAAAAGTAATTAATGCATATTTTATAATTTAATAAAAATAAAAATTGTTGGCAATTAGTGGAGATTCAATGATGATAAACACCAATATATATATATATGTTAAGATAATTATCATTACTAACTCAAAATTCGAATGGGTTTGGACTGAATTTTAATGAGCTCTCGAGATGAGTTCACAAGTCGAGCTTCACCTCCTACAAAATCATATGTGCATAGAACCGTGTAATACATATTGAGTCTAGAGTAAGATATGTGTCTACATGCATTAAACCTATATATAATGTCATATCAATGAACAATACTCATATCATATAAAAAAAAACCATATGACAACCTGATGATTAAGAGTGTTCATCATCCTAAGTGTGAGTTGAGCTCAAATCACGTTAATAACGTTTGTTGTTTGAGCCTATTATTATAATTTAAAAAAGAAAAAAACACTTAACAATATTTATCATAATCGACGAAAAGAGGAAGATTAATTCAGTCATAAGTCATCTCCTTCCTCCTCTTTCGTTTTCGTTTCTCTAAAACTCAAATTTCTTTGGTTTTAATTACAATAAACAAAGATTTTGCTTTATGGTTTAGAGAAACAAGAAATCCCACTTTCCTTAATGTTCTATTTTCTCGGCTCTCTATCTCCCTTTCTCCTGTATATTTATATAGATTCACGTGCGTTTGTCAACCAGGATTTGTCGGTCAATCCCAAATCTTTACTTCCACAAAGGCAAAAAAAGCAAATAAAAAGTAGTGTCATGGAGCAAGTGGTCGTCTCATGTGAGTGAGTGAGTGAGTTTACATTAAACAAGACTGAATAGGGTTTTCTCTGTGCAAGGAAAAAAAAGTTAAATGGAGTTGGGTTTGAGCTTGGGTGGTTCCTCCAAGCCATTTTCTTTTCTAGAGAAAACCCCAAAGTTGTCAAGCAATGATCATCTAGGGTTTTGCATGGGGCTCGGCAGATCACAAGAGAAAAGGGATTCTTCGGAAGCTGAAAGAAGAGGGAATGGTGGAGACCTCAAAAGGGTTTCTTCAGACCCTCATCTTCAGCTTCATCTTCGCCTTCCATGGCTTTCTGATCATCGTTAGTATTTTATTCATCCCACCATTTTATTACAACCTTCATGCTTTCTTATGATCTTTATTAACTTTCGTACTGTAACATTAGTGCACGAAACGGGTTTATCAAAAGGACAGGGAAGAGGGTTAGACGTGAACCGGTTACCCTTGGTGGCGTTGGCGGATGAAGCGACGGTGGCGCATTCGTCTCCGAACAGCGCGGTGTCGTCTTTTCAGATGGATTTTTGGTTTAGAAACGGAAACAGCAGAGGCAAGAGAGACATGGAAGCTGAAACCGAAAGGGGTAGCGCAAGAGCCAGTGATGATGATGAAGATGAGAACGGTTCAAGCCGGAAGAAACTCCGGCTTTCTAAAGAACAATCGGCTTTCCTTGAAGAAAGTTTCAAAGAACACAACAGCCTAAATCCCGTAAGACAAAACCAAAAAACATTTCTGTTTTTGATTTTCCTTGTTGTAGGGTTCATGTTTTAAATATTTTTGATTGAATCTTCTGTTCAGAAACAAAAACTTGCATTGGCCGAGCAACTAAA
Organism: Gossypioides kirkii; assembly: GCA_005610355.1. Taxonomy (NCBI): domain Eukaryota; kingdom Viridiplantae; phylum Streptophyta; class Magnoliopsida; order Malvales; family Malvaceae; genus Gossypioides; species Gossypioides kirkii. Next base: position 34,516,086 of record CP032244.1, on the reverse strand, counting down.
TCTTCGTCCTCGACAAGTGGAAGTTTGGTTTCAAAATAGAAGAGCAAGGTATGTGTTCATTTTCATGGTGATTGGGTTTAATAATTGCCAAATAATAGGGTTTATTTAAAAAAATGGTATGAAAACAGGACAAAATTAAAGCAAACGGAGGTAGATTGTGAGTATTTAAAGAGATGGTGCGAGACACTGGCAGAAGAAAATAGAAGATTACACAAAGAAGTGCAGGAGTTAAGAGCTTTAAAAACCTGTCAACCCTCTTACATGCAGTTACCTGCCACTACCCTTACTATGTGTCCCTCATGTGAGCGTGTCACCACCACCTCCGCCACCGCTGCCAAAATCGGAATTTAACCACTGAACAAGACCTGAGGGTATCGGTTTTCGCCACTGCAAACACATGTGCCCATCACTCTTCTTCGTGAAATCATTGGACGTGACCAGTCAAAAGATGCTATCACCTTTTGGTTTTTTAGTAGGTTTTTGTACATATTTTTCTTGAATTTTTTTACTTCGTCACTACCCTCCTGCAGTTTTCTTGGCGATAAGAAGGGTTAAAAGAAACACGAGTTTGCCAAGGAGAATAGATTATATTACATTATTTGTATCACTCTTCAATAAGATAATGTCAATTTAGTATTTTCAACCTTAATTTCCACAAATTCTCTTAATCCTTACATATTCTAATCCCATGATTATGTCCCTAAATATCAATTAAAAATAGAAAAAATGCATTTAGGTCCCTCCTCCATAAATAGGAAAATTGCACTTTAGTCCTTGTACTTTTGTACTTTGTTTAATTTAATCTACACCTCAATTTTCCAACTCCACGTATCAATAAATATCCATATCACGTTCATAAAAAAAAATTATTCAATTTCACCTCCTTCCCAAATGGTAAATTTACCCTTTTAGTCCTTTGACTTTAAAAAATTTGCAATTAGTCCTACTAAATTTTATTATTCACATACATAAAATTTACGTTTAAAATACTTATCATTTCTCAAAACCTAAAATTTTGGATATTACAATCACATCCAACCCAAACCAAACACTAACGGCCCAATCACAACATGTGCCACATATTCCTTTGGGCTAACACAAATTGAGCAACTTGTATCAATTTTTACTTTCTTCTGAACTAAATTTAAGTTAATTGCCAAAGCATTCTTGAAAGCCCTCCATAAGAAATTCTTTATTTTATTCTGAATAGGCAGCTTCTATAATAGTTTGCATGATATGTGAAGTGGCAGGTCTTGGCACGAAATTTTATGATATCTAATTAAATTTTATAAAAAAAATTAAAAGTTTAATGAATTTTTTTTAAAAGAAGTTGAGGGCCCAATTAAAACTTTTAAAAATTTTGTACGACAATTGAAATTTTTCAAAACTGAAAAAAAAAAAACTTAATTAAAATTTAAAAAATCTCAACAGAGCAATATGGTACCAAAGGCACCTTAGCATCATTACCGTCCGCCCTGATTATATCCTTAACATCATAAGAGGAAGATAGATATTATTATTAAATCTTTAAATGAGTTTGGTGTAGAATAATAATAGGGTAAATTATCATAATAGTTACTTTGTTTTCCTCAGGTTACATTTTAGTCACTCATGTTTGAAATGTTATGTTTTAATAACTTACGTTAACGTGTTGTAACATTTTAATCATTGAGCCATTAATTTTTGTTAACAGTGTAACGGTAAACTGATGTTGCATATTCAATCATCATTTCAAATAAAAAAAATTAGATTCAATTATACAATTGATCCCCATATTTTTTTGTTTTGAGCAATTTAGTTTTTTTCTTTTATGTTCTTTTAACTTTTTTTTCTTTATTTTCCATTATCTTTTGCTTCTCCATCTATTTTCCTCCCTTCTCCGTCTCTTTTAACGTAAAAAGAAAATAAATAAATTGCTCAAAACGGAAAAAAAAAAAGGGACCAATTGTATAATTTAACTTAAAATTTTCGTTTGAAATGATGATTTAGCGTGTCACATCAGCTTACTGTTACACCGTTAATGGCAATTAGTGCCCAGTGATTAAAATGCTGCCACACAATAACGTCAGTGACTAAAACGTAACATTTCAAACATAAGTAACTAAAATGTAATATAAGGAAAATAAAAGTAACTATTTTGAAATTTACCCTAAATAATATTGTGATTATAATGTAGATCTAGTAGTACAATTATGTCATTGGTATTAGTAAACTAGCTTAGAAGATGGGTTTGATTACGCCTAAAGAAAAGGGGTCATCGATAATGGATATGGGATATGACTGCCCCTTTACTCATCGTGTCTCATTTTCTTGAAAAAACATATTTTGTAATTTTTAAATATATTAAATTTAATACAATGCAATCATAATTTCCACGTCATTATTCTCTATAAGGTTGATCTCCCTATATTTGCACGGATTTGATAAAGTTAAAAATTTATAGAATAATTCGGATATATTTTTCCCACAATATCGAGTGATTTTCATATTAATCTTTTGTTTGATTTCATCAAATTTTACATTCTAGTTAAACATCATTTTTATTTAATGGTGTGATTCAAGTATACAACCAACTTCTGTTTAGAAAATTACCCATTGAAATTGATATATATATATATATATATATATATATATATATGAAGAATTAGTTATTTATCTTGAATACTAAATTTGTAAAATAAATTAAAAATAAAAATATATATTAGTTCCTATTAAAACAATTCTTACCATTTTAAAGCAACAAAAAAAAAATTTATCAAACGATATAGCTTGCATCTTATACTATTAATTATCAATATATAGTCACATAATTATACATAATAGTAAAATAAAAGAAACTTACATAAAAATAATTATAAGCTAACCTTATCAAATCAAACTTGATTTTTGAAGTAAAAATAAAAATCTCTTCAATTCTAAAATAAAAAATAAATATTGTTGATCTTCAATTTTGACTTCTAGCAACTTTTCTTTTCTCTCCCGTTTTATTTGAAACCATAGACAATCGAAATTTGTTTTTGTGGTCGGGGGAGAGGGAGGGGTATTTATAAGGTGTTGGTGTTGCTACACTGCCAAGTGACACTCATTAAAAGTCACTGCGCTTTTCTTTTCACAACGATCAATTCTTTTACATTTCAAATCGGTGTCACCTGATAAGTTGACGGAACCATTTTACCTCATTTTTTTTCCTTTTCTATCATTTTTGTCGCCACTATTCCGACGACACCACTTTAGAAAATAATTTTTTGGTATTGTATATTTTTTGTGCTACACGAATTAGAAAATACAAACTTTTTTTAAAAAAAATACATGTCGATACCATCAATACGTCAGACGACATCACTTAAAAATTTATTTTTTCAAACGATGTGATTGATTGATGACGAGAAAGAATTTAGGAGAGTGCCGCCTAGCAAGTTAATGACGCATAATGTTATTATAGAAAACATCACACTTTCATAAATAATCTAGATCTAATCTTTTTTTCGTAATTAATTCTTTTTATATTAATTTCATAAAAAATTGAGAAGAATAAAAGGAAAAATAGAGAGATAGACTATTTTTTTAAGAACAAAAATTACAAAAAGGAAAGAAATTAAGATCAGATCCAGTGGCAAAAAATTTAAAATTAATTGTTCTCATTCATTAAAGATAAAAATGTTTCAAATATATAAACAAGTAAAAATAAAAGTAACTAAAAAAGAGATAAAATATTTAAAAACAAAAGGCTTGAAGTCACCGACACGGTGCCTACCAAAGAAAAATAATAATTGCCGACAGTAGAGTTTTATTATTAGAAAATACAATAATATATGTTAAATGACAAAAAATAATTAATTATTATAAGCTGAAAAATCTTCAATTCTCTAATTCCATATTTGGTCCACAAATCTATAAACGTTGTCTCCAATTCTAGGCTTAATTAATAAATTTATATTTAAATTACACTATTTTTATATTTTGGTACTTAAAATTATTTTTAGTCGAAAGTGATATTTAAATTATTTTTTTTCAAGTCAATATTTCCGTTAATCAAACTATTAAATCTATTTTTTAAAAAAAACTTAACCCATAAATCGGTATCTAAATTATGCAATTATTTCCCATTTTAGTACCTAAACATTTTTTTATCACAAATAGTACTTAAACTATTCTTTTGTTTACCCACTTTACAAAAAAATGTTATATCCATTAAAAATTCCAACCAATAATAATCCACCACATCATATTTTCATTTTTTTCTTTTATATTATTTCTCTTTTTATTTCTTTTTTTCTATTTTCTATTTTTTCTTTCTTCTTTTGTTATAATGTATGGCAATACCAACTATGCTCAAAAATTGCCCTCCTGAAGTCAATATGTTTTAGAATAGGGTCAAAATGCTCGATTGGATCAATTGGGGTATCATTCTGGAGATAGAGGTTGAATCGATTGACCTACAAAGTTGGTTAAACCAAGCCAAAAAATAATTTAATTGATGTTCTCTATTTTTTAAAAATATTTTTTATTTTTAGTAATTTATTTGATCAAACTGAAAGAACCGAATCGAGAACTAGTGGCTTGATCGATTCAACTATCAGTTTGATTTTAAAGACAAGAAAAAATAAAAACAATAACGATTGAACTACAGAAGTACCAAGTTGAGAAAAAAAAGTTTAGGTACCTCTTGTAACCAAAAATTGTAACAAAAAAATGTTTAGGTATCAAAATGAAAAAAAATGCACAGTTTAGGTACCAATTAATTGGTGAAGTTTCTTTTTTTAGATAGATCTAACAGTTTAACTAACAATTTGTAAGAGATATCAAATTTAAGAAAAAAATATAATTTAGATACCATTTGTGACAAAAAACTATTTAAATACCAAAATAGAAAAAAATATATAATTTAAGTACTAATTTATAAATTAAGTTATTACCTCCTCCATTTTTTTTACTACTTGATTTTTTCTATTACTTCAACAGATTCTTTGAAAGTAATTTTTTTTTAATTTTTATTTTTTATAAGCATATTTAATCATCTATATATTAAATCGTTTGCATATTATGTTTATTTTTTTTTGTCTTTTTCTCTTTTTTTCGATATATTAATTGAAAATTTAATGTTATTATATTATAATATTTATGAATCTTTACAAGCAAATATTATTTGTACTACTATAAATAAATATCAATAATTTTTGAATTTAAAATTTAAAATTTTAACATTTATTTATAATGAATTATTATTTAATTATATTCAAATAAAAATATTACTATTTATTTATAAATCTTTCATTTTTTATTTTTTTAATAATAAATTATTATGTTATCATTCACCAATAATTCAAATATCCTCTGTACTATCAATATTATTTAACATTTTTCATGATATTGTTTTTTTTAAAACTTTTTAAAAGTATTACCAAATTTAATCAATAACATTATTGCTATTATCACGTAATAATTATCATTTAACATCAATTTTGCATTTCAATACATTTTAACACACATTCAATCGAATCCACATATTTTTGTATTAGCAATAATATAAATATCAATCGAATTAAAACTCAAATAATTTGTTATTTTATATATTATATATAAAAGATAACTAATTACAATCCTCAAAAAAATTGAGGCTTAGAAAAATCTTTCACTTTACTTGCTCATTTCTTTGTTTCTAAATTCTACAATTTCAAAAATTCAAACCAAAAAGAAAAAGAAAAATCAATCTAAGTCTGTATGAACAATATATTTTACCTAGCTCTCCTTTGATGTTGCCTCATCTTGCTTTCTTTTACAAGGAGCTCGGCGTAGAGAAGCTCGTTCCACGAATCCGGTACACCCGGAAGGCACCAATGGCTGCAGTCCTGGTATTTTAGAGGTTCTTTCCTTTCGTCCTCTGACAATTTTTGCTTCGGGTGTTTCCGGTAGATTGATGGGTGACCATCCTTTCGGAAATCGGTTAGTCGAGTAACGTTTAGGTAGGTGACATGCGTTTTCATCCCCTTTAGCACCGATTCTAACACCAACATCTTTGACGGATATGGGGTTAGATATTTCTCGTTCTTGATCGGATCGGTTTCGTTATCGCATGCTCCTCCTGAATTCCACTGCCCTCCACTGGAAAAAGATTAAGCAACCATAGAACATTTAGAACCGGACTGCATACATCGAAAACAATGGTGAAAATCATTCCTTTTTATACCTGAAATGAGAAGCGGAATAACCCCGGAAGAACACCATAGTCTTCATCGGGTTTACATTGGCATCAATCCATCTAGACCATGTTGTCAATGCTTTCCGAAAAGCCTCAAGAACATTCAACTCCTCGTAAACATGACTACCTTCTTGGTAATAATCTTTCCTATAGTTTTCCAGTGTTCAATACAGGAAACATCATTAAAATCATCAATTACAATTCGCGAAAAGTTGCAATGAAATATAATCAACCAACCCTTTGGAAGTTTTCTCATGAGTCCACCAATGCCCCGTATTGAAAACAAGGATATCTGCCGATTTATATTGATCGGCCGCTTTTGCAACAAGGTCAAGCCGCAACGTCTCCTTCTTCCCTCCATTTTTGTCTGGCATTTCCCATTCTCGGACCAAGAATGGGGACACGAAGAAATCTAAAGTGAAGTTATAGTCCTGTTTTCAGCAGCATAGGAAACAAATTAAGTTTCATAGAATGTCAAGTATAATGTTCAACAATCAATGGGAAATATCAATAACCTACTTTGAATTTGAATGAATAAGAAACTTCCCCTCGAAAATAGCTTCTTCCATGAGCTTCATACACATTTTTTGGTTTTTTAGCAGCATTTTTCAGTATGCAAACGAGTGATTCCCACATATTCCTGTTCAGTGAGTCACCGACAAAAACAAGACGCTTCCCCCTCAATAACTCCAACATGTGACCACCATTCAATCTTCCAAAGGAAAGAGATCAATCATTAATCTTAGCTTAATGAGAAAGTAAACAAATTTCATTTGCATGTAATTTCTAAAATGCAGAATCAGTAGCACATAGATTCCCTATTAAGACTAATTCAAAGACCCAAAATAGATACCTTGGCAAAGTGCAGCCTTTAGGCTTCCACTTCAATTTCTGGTAACTTTTATCAGGCCTTCCATTGATGATACAACTAAATTGTTCATCCATGAAGGCACAAGACCCTGGTTTGTAAAGTGGATATGAATTATCCTTCACCCATCCTCCATCAAACAAATCACAATTCATTAAAGATTCCATTAAACTCTCAATCCCCTGTTTAGCTGACAGCTGTGAACCACTCCCATTGTCTTTCTTTTTCTTTGTCGGTGAAGCAGTGATGTTAGACACCACTCCTTTTTCGGCTATACTTTTCTCTCCCTTCCCTGAACTTACTTTGTCGGAATAATCAGATTTGGCCGGAGAATTTCCAACGACGGGTGTAGTCTGGTTAACCTTCAAAACATCAGAATTCCCTTTCTTCTCAACTTGGTTGCTTGTGCTAGGTGGGTTTCCATTAACACTTGGAGATGAAGCTTTGGTCTGATTTGCATGCAAAACCGAACTCTGGGTGTTGTTTGTACTTGTGTTAGGAGGGACAAAAGTTGTGTTTTCGTTGATGTTTGTGTCAGAAAGTTGCTCTTTCCCTGTGTTGCCTAATTCAGTAGAATCATTGTTAGATCTGGTATGATTATTAGAACCAAAAGAAGAAGAAGAAGAAGAAGAAGTGAAGTTAATGCTTTGTTGTGGGGAAGAAGAGGTGTTGGGAAAGAAGTAATCAAAAAGAGAAGAGAATTGAGATCTTGTAGAAGAACTAGTGGAGGATGCTGAAAAGATGTTGGTAACCCAAGGAGAAGAACTGTTTGAATAAGGGAAAAATGCTAAAAGAACAGTGAAACCGACAAAGGCAAACATGAACAAAACCACAGTTCTTCTAGTTTTGATGACTGAGAACAAGCTCTTAATGTCTGTACCGAAGGTTGTTCCGCCATTGATAGGCAGGTACTTGGCTATATCAGCCATGGAATGGAGTGCAAATTGAAGAGAAAATTGGTGTTTGGGGGGAGAGAAAATCTGGGCAAGGTTTGAAAGTGAAAGTGACTGTACATAAAGAGAAAGTCGTGAAGGTCGAGAGAGTACTGTAAGGACACTCTTTTATGAGAAAGAGAAGCCCTGTGAAAGTGTGAGACAAAGAAAAAGATTAAAAATAAATAAGGGTTAAAAGGGCAAACAAAAGGGATCAGTTTCTATGGAATCAACAATTCTGCCATTACCAAGGTTTTATCGTTTAATTTCTTTTTTAAAATTTCAGATAAATATAATCTAATTAATGAAAATTAATTGAATATAAAAACATAAGTTATATTATCAAAACAGAGTCTTGGAGTTAAAAAACTTCAATCTCTCTTCAAATTCTTTTTATTGGATAATAATTAAATGTTTAAATATTTTTTTAAAAGTTTAAATATAATTAAAATAGAAGGTAATAAAAGTTTATTCTTTGTAGAATATATGTTTTGTCAAACATCAACTCGTTATGAATTGATTAAATTTCACTATTACTCTTTATATTTTATCAACACTATGGATTTAATCTCTTTATTTTAATTTAATTGTTTTTAATCTTTGTACGTTTTAAATTAAAATATTTTAGTACTCCAACTGTAATTGTTAAAGTCATTAAGTTAAATTCTGTTGTTTTCAAAATTTGATGCGACAAACATATTTGTAGGGTTATGTCTCATTTTTTTTCTTTTAATTAAACTTTATTTTTAGTTTTTCAGTTAAATTCTGATAAATGTAAGTTATTTTAATATTATTTGATCTACGAATTTAGTATATAAATAGGCCTTTTTCTACTCATAACACATTTAGGTATTAATTTTTACAAGCTTTCAAATAATTTTGTGTGTACGCTTGGATTCTTATTTCAGGTTTCGAGGGTTTAATTTTTATCTCATTTTTATATTTTTTGTTTTTGCTTTTATAGTGAAATTATCTTTACTCGCAGTCTTTTATCATTATTTAAGGAATTTTTCCACGTAAATATTAGTATTCTATCTTTTCAATCTTCTTCGACATTTTACTTGTTCGTTGCTTAATCGGATTTATCCCCAACAATATTATTAATATCATATCAACTTATTTTTTTATACATTACTCATTAAAAATTCAATTAATGGATTAATGGCTATCATTTGCATCAAAACTAAAATTTAAAGTTTCTAAAAGTATAGAGATTTAAATTGATCTAATTGTAGAATATGTATTAGATCTACAACTTTATGTACAATATATGACCAGTAATTAAATTTAACCAAACGGATTTAATTATTAGTGTTTTAGTCAATAGTTCCGTTAAAACTAGTGATTTAACTAGTTTTTTTAAAATGATGAGAGTCAAATTTAGTTTAAAAAAAAAGAATCAAATTGACAAAAAAAATATAAATATTGAGGGCTAAATTGGACTTTATGCCAAAAATATTCACATTAAACTATTTAACATTAAAGAAATGAAATTATATTTTCAACTATGTTGTAGAGCGTTCTAAATATTATATTAATAGTCGATTGAATTTTAGTTTAGTTGATAATATTGTTGCAATAACTAAAAGAATGTGGATTTGAGTGCACTTAGATGCTTATTTTCTTTCGATTTAAGGGTCTTTTATAGATGGATTATTAGCAATAAGAATTGTGTAAAAAATGTATGTTATGATAGAGTAAATATTTAAAACTATAAATATTTGTCGTTTTGTTTATAAATTAAAATTTATAAAGCTTAAAATACTATTACTAGAAATCTTATCACACATTTATATGTGTGAAGATCATAAATTTAGAATATAAATGTCTGTTTAAAAATCACACACAATAAATAATGAAATATATGGTTTGAAATTAATTAATAATAACACATGAAATATATATGTTTTTAAAATGAAAAATTAGATTAAATTATTTATCATAGTATTGTCATCAAACTTGAGTCGATGTCGAGTTAACTTGTGACATCAGTTCAATCAAATACATTATTAATATATACAAATTGTGCATAATATAATTAAAATGTATAAAAAGTAAAAAAAAGTTTTAATAAATTAAAAGTTTTATTAGTGCAATTAGCATGGGTTTAAAATCTCTTATATACATATTTTTATTTTTTTTACGTGAAAAGAATAAAATACCTTCGAATAATACTATTTATTTTAATTACGAAACGATATTCTCATAATTTTCTAACTAAATTAGTGACCCGATTGAGAGTGACATCAATTCAGTCAACCGCTTAAACAATATATAGATATTAGATAGAAGTAAATTTAGAGGGTTGCGTAAAAGTTCTTTTAAGCCCTTTTATGTTTTTTAAAAAATTTAATTTGATTTTTTTATAAAATTTATAATTTGTATGATAAATTTAATAACATTTTTAGTTTAATTTAATAAATTAATATAAAATAATATTTAAATATTAATTTGATAAAAACAAAATTTAATAATTAAAATAAGTAGAAATGGTATCTAAACATTATTAATATTTAATACAAATTGAACATTTAATTTATTTTATTTTCCGTAATTAAATTTATCTCATTTTAAAATATTTTAAAATTTTGAATCTATTTATATTAATAATTTCAAGCATATGAGTAGGACCCGTTAATACTGATTGTGTTGTAAATGAGCATGTTTTTAACCTTACGTGTCAATTATGTAGGAGGGCTTGATCAGAAAAATTAATATGAAGGTAGGAGGGAAAGGAGAACGGATTTCCGAAGCTCACCGTGACCTGGTGGTGGCGGTGGCTGTGACGCATTTTCATTGGAGGAGGGCCCATGTCGCTGACAAAAAGGACGGAGAGATGGGAGTCATAAGTCATCACCGCCCAAAACCAGGTGTAACAAACACACAAACACTTGCGTTTGTCTTGGGGTTCTATGATTCAGCTTTTCCAACTGAAATTTATCATTCTATTCCCACACCTATCCATTATGGTGCTCATTAAATTTGTCCATGTGCCTGTCCGAATTATCCGTCCAAAATATGAGAAGTATGAATAAAAGATATAATTTATTTTTTAAATGAATCGAATTTTGGATAAATTTTTTTTGTTAGAGTCGGGTTCGGCCCAAATTTAAAAATAAAATTATTGTTATTTTTTTATTGTTTTGTCATTATTTTTTTATTATTTTGCTATCATTTTACTATTATATTATTACTATTTTGTTATTATTGTTTGGATATTGTATAATTCTTGTTTCATTATTGATTTTGCTATTATTTTAAAAGTATTTACTTTCTAAGTTACATTTATTTTAGTGTTATATATATATATATATATATAATTTTTCTATTTGTTGAAAAATATTTATTTTTAATATTTTTAACGTATTTGATGTATTATATTTTTTAAATTTTTTATATAAAAGAATAACATAAATTTTTTTAATATGGGCAGGCCAATCGAACTCATATTTTAACATTTTCATTTGGATCGAACTTAGACAAAATTTTAAGCCCATTTTTAAATTCGAACCGTAGAAAACGATTCTAACATTTGTACTTGGCTCGATCAAGCTTGACTCGTAAACAACTCTAATACTCATTGCGGAGACCCACATCAAACCCTATATTTTCTATGAAAGCCATCCTTTTAGTGTCAGCCAAGTAGGGGTTGCTATCAGAAATTCTTTTGCCTAACCTTTCACTCCTCTATCTTATTTCCTCCTATGTGAACCACCCTCCCTCTTGAAGACAAATTTTATATTAACAATTGATGTTGTTTGTGGGAAGAGAGCAAAACCCTATATTAATATGTAACATTATAGATTTACAAAAACATTTTGAAGCTTCCACCCACTTTATGTTTCTTCCACCGATTCAACAGCGACAATTTTTTAATATGTGATTCTCTCTCCACTATTTTTCTTCTTTCTTAAGTTAAAAGCCCCAAATCAAATGCCAAAACTCAAAAACTCATGCTTTTTTTTTTATCACTAGAAGAAAAATATCCAAAACCAGTGTAATCATCATGCAATTTTCTTTGTAACAATTCTCAAATGGCTCGAATTATAGGATCATTCTCGTTGCTTTCTTTCTCTCTTTAGTTTTGCAATTTTACTTTGTTGTGTTGAATGATTTCATGTTTTGTTTTGTTTTATGTTTATTTGATTTCAAGACCTGAAAAAAAATAATATTTTAAGAGGAAGAAAAGGATGTCATTCGGGAAAGAGCTTGAGATAGCAATTCAACACCTCTTCTATTGAATGGGTATTCAACGATTTTGCATAATTGAGTAGGAATAAATTATTCGAGAATTCAATAAATCAAATAGTTGCTTCATTGTAGCGCATGAAATGGCCATTTCGTGGAACCAATCCACTGTCTCACCATAAACTCGTAACCTACCAGATTGTGGGCAGTTAATGCCCACTCTCCCCCTCCAAAATGTCCTTTCAACTCACTCGGAGTGACAATTTTTATTGGTCTTCCATAAGCCACTGTCAAGCCTGCTTTAGACGAGCAAGTTAAGAACCCCAATTCAATAAACAACAGGCTTATGCCCCAACATAAAATGCTGAATCAAGTGAGCAACCTGGCTTACTATTGACAACCCACAACATAATGGCACCAAGCCTTAAAAGAGATCTTATGGCTACAAATTTTAATGTGCCTCTCATTCCTTGGTGAAGGAGCAACAAACTTCCATAAGCTTCTACCTGGTTAGATCTCGGCACAAGCCCAGAGCAAGTCTGGGCAAATACCATAAAACCAAGTGTGACCTATTTCTTCACTTACACATCATCTCACAACATTGTCCTCAACAGCTATTTAATATCATACCACCATTGCCATACCCTTTCTCTCCGAATTTTTTTTCTTCTAAAAGAGTAGATATTTAAATAATGAAATCAAAAGGGGTTGTATAGATGTTGAAAAGAGGATCATTTTAGTATCATTTGTGGAAAGAGGGTCACGAATAACTGAAGTTGACACCAAATGTCAAAGGAGGATTGGGCAGGAGGAATTGCACGCGTATTAATAGAGATCGTGGATGATTCCCCTTTGAATCAAATCCACGCCGTACACGCTCCATGAGTGCCCCTTCCTCCTCTGCCGCATCCTTAGGTCTGCCAAACCGTCACAATTTTTATTAAACTACACAACGCTCGTCCCTTTCTGCATTGTTTTCTTTTCTTTTCTTCCTTCACACCACTACTTTTTAGCAAGTATGAGGATCAGAAACAGTGGAAACCCCCCTCAAGTTCAACGTTCCCTTTCACCTCCACCACCCTCTCCGCCTACACCGTCGTTTTCCACCTCACCGTCTTATCAACCCCCGTCACATGTCATGGTGAGTAGAACCAACGTCCGGCTTTCCTCCATTCACTCCCCCGTTGCTCAAGATGAAAGTATTACGGATGATAGCCGGTCCGTGTCAACTAAGGAGAGGTAATATATGATTTCTTTTTTTTTTTATTTAAAAAAAAGCCTTAATTCCATCTTTTTTAATCATTTTTATCAAGTTTGTGGCTGAGATTGTTCTGGAATGTTGAGTTCTACAGTTTGGGGCACAGCATTTTTGGGCAGACATCCACTTCAAGCAACTCCGTTTCCTCATCATTATCCTTCAATGGTATGTTGTTGTTTTTATTATTATATAAAACATGAAATTTTTATTTGACAATGACACCCACTATATTTTGAAAAAAGGGTTTTTATTTGGGTGGCATAGGGCGGTGGTGCGAGGAAGAAAGAGCAATACCATTGAAGAAAAGGAGAGTAGTAATGGTGAGCTACGAAACAAAACAGCAAAGCAGAGAGAGGACGGAGAAAGATACGTTAATGGAGGAACGGAATCAAAACCAGAGGTGCAATAGAAGGAATGGGAAAGGATGGAGGTGCAACAAAATGAAGGTGAAGGGTCATAGCTTGTGTAATCACCATTTGGAAATGCAAAGGATGAGAAATAGTAGCACCACCACCACCACCACCACAAATGAAGGTGAAGATGGAGCAGGGACGATTGCGTTTGCTGCGAGGGAAAACAAGAGGGTTAAGGTGGTGAAGGCTCGGTCCATGAGTAGCTTGCTTAGAGACACTGTTCCATTGTTTTACTATTAATGAAGTATGTGAGTAACAGTAATGGGTAGAAATTTGTGCATAAAGCCATAGAAATAGGTTTCCGATCTTTACAACAAATGAAAATGATGGCATAGGTTTGACGTACAAAAAGCAGAAATGAAGTGAAAGAGACATACTGGTATTTGTTTGGCACTTTCTTCATAATTTCCATGTCTCTGCCGCGTACCAATCCGTGTGATTTCCGTTACATTTCCTTTTTTATTTCTTCTATTTACTTAACTAATAAGAAAATGTATATAAATACCCATCCAATTATGAAATTATTAAAAATTAAATATTTTCATGTTCGATTGGTAAGGATATTATTGAATGTAAAAAAAAACATATGTTTGAGTACATTTAAGGATTATTAACCTCCTATTTATAAGTTATTTTAGACATTGTATTAAAAAAATAGATATAATGAAAATTTATAATGAAATTATTAAAAAAACAAACTAATTTTACCATTTTCAATAAAATCAAATTTGGTTTTTTTATTTTTCCTTTACCAAAAAATCAAATAATTAAAAGATGGAGTTTTAAATCAAATTATCTATGATTTTTTTTTTAAAAGTAAGCTCATTAATTTATTTAATGAAGGAAAAATAATAATAAACACTCATCGTAGATGGTGAAGGACAAGCTCCATTAACACAACAAACGTTTTAACCTTAACATCAATAGAATATCATGATGCGTTGATAATTGGTTTTGTCACAACTCAAGCACGATAGTGAAATAGGTATATTTTCTTGATAGAAAATGATTAGAAGATGAATTCTAGCTTATTAGAAGTGTGAAAAAGAAATGAAATTGGATGAAAAGTTATTTGATTTAATTGGCTAAGTTGAAGGGGTAGTAGAGAAAATTGATTATTTTGAGTGATATTGGTGCTAAATGATAGCTTATAAATTAGTAAGTATTCCGGTGAAGACGAAATTGAAAACGGATAATCGAGTTGAAAGATATGAGAATTTCAAATTTGGAAGCTTAGTTTATTAATTTGATTAATCATGCATATTTATGTTGTTTTTATTAGTTTTAGTATTAAAATGAGTAAATAATATTATTTTGTATTGAATTGCTCATATTGTAGCTAAAAACGAAGCGAGCACATTGAAAGAGAAATACAAAGAGAAGAAGTAAAGTGATCAAAATTCGGTTTGTGCTAATATCTTACTTTCATTACATAAAGTTTTAGAATAATTAGATTATTATAATTAATTCTATTAATTTTATTTTTATATTATTTATATGAATTTGAATGAATTAGTCAATATTTATAAAATTATGATGGAGATGGAATATGTTTATTTTTTTTAAAGGATTAAATTAGTAAATTCATGGTTATTGTTTGAATTTGAGTATTGTGATTTTATATGATTGATCAAGAAAATAAATTAATATATTTTTGAATTGAAAGCCTAATTTTACATCAGGCAAAATATGTGAATTGATCGTGATATGGGACAAAAATGAGAATGATGTGAAAATAGAATTGAAGTGAAATATGATTTTTATATCAGAGGATTTAGATTTCCCCAATTTCCAGAAGGTCGAGGGAGAAAAGGCCAAAGTGGTCGATTTTTTATTGTTATTAGCCCCAATTCCCAGAGAGTCGTGGGCAGTCCCAATTCCTTGAGGGTCGAGGACTACTCTGATAGCCATCGTTGCCGAACAACTCGGGATGGCGGATTCGTGTATCTGGTTACGAGTCTAAACTTTGGTACGGGGTTGAGATTGAAAGAAAAGTAAAAACAAAAGTTGAATATAATTGAATTTCTTTATTGTATGAATTAAATTGATTATGTGATTTGAAAATTTGATTAAAAAGTTTATTGTTATTTATTTACTTTTATTAATTAATCTATCTTTAATATTTATGTAATGATTTATATGATATTAGCACCACTGAGCATAAAAGTTGCTCAGCGTACGGTTTGTTTATTTTTCTGTGCGTAGGTAGTTAGATTTGGTAGATCATTCCAACAGCATCCGAAAAAAAAAAACCGAGATTTAGCTCAAACAAAGTTGGTGAAAAGCTTACTTTTGGTAAATGTTTATGGCATGTACATAGACTTATATATATACAATATTGTGACATAAATTAAATTTAAATATATGTTTATTATATTTCTTTTGCTAATACTCTATAATCAATGTTTTGATGAAATGGTTAAAAGTAGATATTAAGTTTATTGAAATACTTTGAGGAGTTGAAGTGTTGGGAATTGATTTGGGAGATTATTTGAATGCGAATAAATTGTGAAATGCAAAATTTTACAGGAGGATTTTACGTAAATAAGCAGAAATGCTGTCGAAATTTTTATAAAATATTTTTCCATCACGTTTTCATTTTAAAAAAAAATTAGTAGAAAAGTAAGTTGCTTCGGCAACGAAATATGACATTTTATATTCGGATCCAATAACTGGGTCAGGTATAAGGTGTCACACAAGGTGTGTGTGTTGTCAAAAGATTAAGAAAATATGAACAGATATTATCATGTAATCACACCAGTAAAAAAAAAAAGCTAACATTGTTGTTGACTTTATATTATTTTACATTTACTTATTATACAAAAATATTATATTTATCAAACATGAAAATAATTGGACTTTTCGTTCTATAAATGTATATAACTAAATTAGAATTAATTTTTCATGTGTATAATTGAGTCAAATTAAAGTTTTATTTATATAATTGCAAAAAGCAAAGCTTATGTTTCACATTATATATTTGATCAAAGTTCAATTATAATTTTAAGGGGGCATTTGGTTCACAAAATGTAAGATCACATTTGATAATAAAATTACAATAATGTAAGATTACATTGCAGATTACCGAGTATGGTAGATTGCCTTGTTTAGTTCATTTGATTGGAATTTAGTTGATGAAATATAAGATAAGCTAAAAACAAACATTTTACTAAATTGTCATTAATTAATTTGATTGGAATATAAGATTTTGTTATTTATACTTATATTTTATTTATTATTGATTTAAAAGATAATAAAAGAAAATTGAAGAAAAAGGAGCTTAAAGTACATTTTTGACAAGTTTTCCCTTATCAACGCAATACAATTTTAGTATTTTAACTATAACTTGAACTGCATCGTGATTTGTGTAATGTGAGCATGTGATTTAATTTAAATCCTGATTGTATATTTGTTGGTTAAAATTAAATCTATTTTATTATTAATACTATTGATAAATTAAATCTTAAATAATTGTCATAGGGTTGTTTATCAATAAAAAAATAATTAATGACGATTATATTAATTATCAAAAAAGTAAAAAGAGATTAAATTACTAAGAGATGGATAACAACTATAACTAATTTATTGAAATACACTAAAATACAAGTAATCGCACCATTTATCCAAACCTTCTTAATCTTCATCTTCCTTCGTTCTTATCCATCATCTTTCATTTCTTCTGCAAAAAGTTGAATCTCAAATCCCTTTGGTGGACCCCATTCGACACCATAACTATCACCTCCATCTTCACCCATCAAAATAATCAATTATAGACCCATATCCAATAAACGTATGATACAACCAATTTTCCTTAGCGGAAAACCCCAAAAGTTTCAGAAATGGGAAGAAATCTTCAATGTCTGAATGAAAGATCTTACTATCAATTCAATAAGAGTAATTGTTCATAGACATTCAAAAACACATTGGTTTCATTCTTATTGCTCTCATTACGCCTGGAATGTGAGACATTCAAAAAAACATGGGAAACGAATGTTGGCTGATAATTATGATTCTCAAGGATTTGTAGTGTTAGGGAAAGTATTTTCTATCTTCCTAAACTCGAATATAGAAGAAAAGCAAATGGAAAAGTGAGAGGGAATATTAGTGTTTGGGGGAAGAGAAAGTTCAAAAAAAATATATACTAAATTTCAATTTGGAGAATTCTTATCGATTTTAGCTTCAAAAACAATTGTTATGTATTTTATCTTAAAAAAAAGAAAAAGAAAGTAATGAAAATTTTAAAATTTTAGATTTGGGTAAACTACCTTCAAGGCCACTAAATTATTAGTTACTTTACTTTTTGGTCATTCAATTTCAAAAAGTTACAAAATGGT
Organism: Gossypioides kirkii; assembly: GCA_005610355.1. NCBI lineage: Eukaryota > Viridiplantae > Streptophyta > Magnoliopsida > Malvales > Malvaceae > Gossypioides > Gossypioides kirkii. The sequence goes on along the minus strand of CP032244.1, from coordinate 34,497,894 downwards.
CTTTGAACTATTTGAAAATTTTTATTTAAGTCACTGAGCTTTTGAAATCATTGTTGAATGACTTTCTTTGTTCACACCGCCCACACCAATCGAAAGCTCTCCTTCCTCTCCTCTTCTACAGTTAATTTTTTTATGAAATTACTTTAAATGTTACTAATTTGCGAACTAAAATTCAAACAATTTTTTTTCCTGATACGGTGATATCTCCAATTTCTAACACTTACCGTTATATCGGCTTGCATCTAAGATGTGTTATACTACTTATTGATGGGTATTGATCCATCGTATTGATGGTTGAATCATCACTTGGAGCTCGCTAGCCAGATTTTTGTTTTAAATAACTTAACAATGCAATAATTTAAATGAAAACTTTCAAATATTTCAATGACTTAAATGAAAACTTTCAAATAATTTAGTGACCAATTTTTAACTTTTTAAAATTAAGTGATTAAAACGTAAATTTACTAATAGTTTAGTGACCTTGGATATAGTTTACTCTTAGATTTTTATTTATATTTATGTGAAATATTTTTAGCAAAAAATGAAATTAAAAAACATTTTTTACAAAGTTATTTTTTGAACTTTATTCAAAATTAAATTGATAGATTTATAAAATTAAGGGTTAAATTTATTAATCAAACCAAATTAATAGAATATATAAAAATTAGAAGCTTAAAATTGTAGTTATAACAAAAAACGGCCATATCAGAATTCTGCTAATGATTTAACAGAGGAGTAACTAAAATATAAAATGTGGATAACATTAATGATTAAATTGAAATGTATTAGAACTGAATGAACAAACTAAAAAATAGTAATAATTGGGTGACCAATAAAAGAAATAAACGTTTTTGTTTTTGAAGTCAAAATTTCAAACGTTGCGTGCGCCATAAAGGAAAAGCCAAAGTTAGTGTGTGCGTGTGTGCATATTAGATATAAATAAGAGAGGCGTTGGGCGTTGCGTTTTGCATATTTGCAAAACAAAACATGGTCACCATTTGATGGAAAAACAATTTCTCCAAAATTTTCTCCTTCGTTTTCCATGATTTTGGTTTAAAACCCGTAAGTTTCGCTGATCCTTTGGCACCTTGTATTTTAAATTTTTATTTATTTCATTGTTTTGAGCACAACCCAGATTTATTGTGGCTTTTTTTAATGATGTGTTAAGCTACTAAGCTTTGAAATCTCAACTGGGTATATATATATTTTTCCTCTTTGGGTTTTGTCTTTTCTTTTGATTGGTAATGTGTGTTTTTTCTTTTGTTTCATTGTTGATTATGTTTTGATTAATCCAAATGGGAAAGCTAGTTTTTGGACGAACTTAGTTTGACATTGCATCGAAAAAGAGGAAGCTTTGTTGGAATGTGGGCATTGGGTGCAGGAGGGCTGTTTTCTTTTTCCATTTCCCTGTCTCTTTTTCTGGTTGCTTTAGCTGATATAAAATTTGAAGATTTTGAATTCTAAATGTTGGGTTTGATTGTAATTGGAGGAAACGTTTTGTTCTTTATGCTTTTCTTGTCTCATATTTTGGTTGCTTTGATGTTTGTTTTGCTTAAAAGAAAGTGAAAATACTTCTTTCTGCATCATTCAGCTTTATATTTGATTTGAATTTGCCAGTATTTTCATGGAAAATCTGGGCTTTCTTAGATTTAGATGATCTTGTTATTAAGAAAGGTAGTTTCTAGCTCTTCCTTTTGTTTGGTTAAAAATAGAAAATTATGTTATAACAGCATCACCAAAGTAATCAGAAGTTGTTTTAAACTTTGTTTTGATCTTCTGGAAATTTGAAGAACATTGAGATGGATATTGGGTTGCCCTTTTTTGACATCTAATTTTTATCCTTTCTTACAGGGAAATAGAGAGTGAAGCCTCTCAAAGTAGATACATATAAAATAATTGCAGCAGTTGACATTTCGAGTAGCAATGGCTCCTGGAGGCAGCGCTTGCAAAGAAGTCATTGAGTCACATTCCCCTGTTGCAGATTATGACATAGCTTCAACAAAACCTGAGAGTAATAATGCCACCAGTACTAATACAACAACAACAATGAAAACTGCTGTTAATTTTGTTGGAAGACATGGAATTCATTCAAACAACGGTGTCTATGAGCTCCTTGAGTGTCCTGTATGCACGAATTTGATGTATCCACCAATTCACCAGGTTTGTTCTCCATGCGTACAGTTATTTCTGCTCTTCCATAAAAATATGCTTTTCTAGTCGTATTTTGTTTTTTAACCTTTTTTTCATTGTGTTTCCTATTACGGAATTTTTCTTGATTACTTCACCGTGTGAAGGCTACATGCGTGCCTTTGTATGCCTGTATGAAGCTAGTGATTATATCTGTATGCTGGGGTGAAAATGGTGGTGAAGCTCTGGTTATAGTGCTGTATCCTCTTAGAGTGTTTGTTTATGTACCGTCTGAAGTGTAGGTAATAAGGTGCAAGTCACTGAAGGACTATGGACATAGGGTTGTAGGGAAAGAAGGGCAATTTATGTCTATTGAAGGGGATAACTGATCATTGTGGGTTCGGTTTGTTGCAGTGAAGAGTTATCCTCACGATGGTATAGAAGTAACCATTGTAATTGGAAAGTGATTTGAAAGGATTTGGCAAATTTTGTCAGGACAAATGCTCTTTTCATGTTTAGTTTTATTATGGATACTGCTTCCTTTACTAATTGAGTGCCTTAAATTTTGATCTGTTGCATTCAATCCTCTATTACAGTGCCCAAATGGACACACTTTGTGTTCGAATTGCAAGATTAGAGTGCACAACTGTTGCCCAACATGCCGCTATGATCTTGGAAATATAAGGTGCTTAGCTTTGGAGAAAGTTGCAGAATCCTTGGAACTCCCTTGTAAATACCAGAATCTAGGTTGCCAAGATATCTTCCCCTATTACAGCAAGCTTAAGCATGAGCAGCACTGTCGGTTCCGTCCCTACAATTGCCCTTATGCTGGGTCTGACTGCTCCGTCACAGGTGACATCCCCACCCTTGTTTCACACCTCAAGGATGATCACAAAGTCGACATGCATGATGGATGTACCTTCAATCATCGATATGTCAAATCAAATCCACATGAAGTTGAAAATGCTACATGGATGCTTACTGTAAGTTCATTTTAGCCTACAGCACATAATATTTGAGTCACTCGAAACTGCAAATCTTATGCCTACGAATGGATTCCTTTGGCAAGTTCTATTTCTGAATTCCGACGTCTTTGTGCAGGTTTTCAATTGTTTTGGAAGACAGTTCTGCTTGCATTTTGAAGCTTTCCAGCTTGGGATGGCACCTGTCTATATGGCCTTTTTACGTTTTATGGGAGATGATAATGAAGCAAAAAAATTCAGTTACAGTTTGGAAGTTGGTGCAAATGGCCGTAAGCTAATATGGCAAGGGATTCCAAGGAGCATTCGCGACAGTCATAGGAAAGTTCGTGACAGTCAGGACGGACTGGTGATCCAAAGGAACCTAGCTCTATACTTCTCGGGTGGCGATAGGCAAGAGCTGAAGTTGAGGGTAACTGGCCGTATATGGAAAGAAGAATGATTATAAAAAAAAGGATGTTGAATCGAGGTGATTTTGTATAGTATCAGAAACATTCCGAGTCTCATTTCGGTTGTAATCGAGGCTTTATGTCCACTGCATTCTAATCCCTTTGCTGACCACCCACCAGCCCGGCTGCCACCTTCTAGGGTAGGAAATGTTTTATATGAGTCTACTAGGTTGCTCAAAGTTTAATGCAGCAACATGTATGGAACGTTCCTTTTGAAGCCTTAGAGCACTGTTTTTTCGCATTCTTTTCAATGCGATCGCCGTTGGCGTCCTGTATGAAACCATGTTCTTCATTAATTTTATCAACTTCTACATTCCTCATTTACTCTCAAACCCTTTGTTAATCATTAAAATACAAAGAGCAATGAACAATCCCCATTTCCTAATCATTCTTAACGACTCATTTTTCCAACCATGAAGCCTTTCAGAGTTGCTATGGATGTGCCTGTCTGCCTTAGGTTAAATTATGATTTTAGTCCCTCTGTTTTGATCCAGTTTAAGATCTAATTCATGTACTTTAATTTGACACATTTTGACCCCTTAATGTTTTTAGGCTTATATGAAAAAAGAAACACCAAAACAATGACCAATTTCGAGGTGTTGACATAAACGATGGAATGGTCGGGCTCGATGGCATTGGTGAGGACAAAGCCACCAGGAGCCATTTGTAGCAAGTTTTGGATAGGGAAAGGAAGTGGGTCACCGTCGTTGAAGACGAAGCCCTTGTCTTCGTCTTCGCTCGGATCAAAATTACTATCCCACTCCATCAATACGTGTGTATATCTAAGATAGCTTTAAAGCAGGCGAAAACCCCATGAAATCTTATGAAAGAAAACAAAGGGTAAAAGAAAAAGATGATAGAGAGTTGAGGGAAGGGGTTTAAGTGGGCAAAAGAGAATGTGAGCAACGTTTTGGGGAAAACTTAAGCTGAAGACCAAAGTAAAGGGAAAGAAATGGGAGAGAAAGAGGAAGTGTTTTGTGCTAGAGTCTGAACGGGAAGTTTTGTCATCGAAGAAAGTGTTTTGGTGGCTGTGATGGCGGAGGAAAAGGGTTAGAGCGACGAGAGAAAGGATGACGTAGGAAGGGGGAAAGTTTTTCTTTTCTTTCTTTTTTTTTTTTTTTATAGAAAAAGAGGCATTAAAATGCCTTATCTACTTTTATTCATCATTTATGAAATGTCTGATACATCATTCTGTAATAAGTTTGTAATAAAAATGCATGGGATATCAAGGATGTGAATGTCAATATCTACAACATCACAATTTCTTGCTAACCAGTCAGCAACTGCATTGCCATCTCTTTTAACAAATTGAAGCTTGAAGTCCTCAAATCTGCTAGCAACTTCGACTATGCTCTTCACAATGGACTTTGCAGGTTCCCCATTCATACAAGCTCTGATCCTCTCAATTGCCACCGAACAATCGCTCTCAAGGACGACTTTAGAATATCCTCTAAGAGAAGCAACTTGGAGGCCATGAAGGATAGCCCATAATTCCGATATCAAAGCTGTCCCTTTGCCAACATATCGTTGAAACCCAGCAACCCATCTCCCAACAAAATCCCGTAACACTCCAGTAGCCGTTGCCCACTCCTCATTTGGGGAAAGTTTTCCTTAGTACTTTATTATTTTATATATATTTGACCTAAAAGAAAATAAAAGGAAATAAAAGGAAAATTTATTTGAAGGTCCTCCTCCCTTCCTGTTTACCAATTTAGACTTAACCCATCATGCCACATTGCGCCCAGTCATTGGTCCATGTGTAAAATCTGACAAAATTTATCATCATCAATTTGGGGTACCAAAAAGTTGAACGAAAGAAAAGTTGAGGTATCAAATCGGACAAATTAAAATTACAGGTACCACTTTGAAAGATTTGTTAAAGTATAGGGTGATTTTTTTCCATTATCTTAATATCGTGAAATCTCCAACTCAATTCTTTCTAAATTTTAATTTTGCGGAAATAATTTTATGATTTTTGAAATTTAATATTATTGTTTTGTTAATTTTTAACAGCTGGTAAATCAAGTTTTTCAGATTCGATACAATTTACATTTCCCAAAACTTGTTTATTGCATTGAAGAACACTTAAAGGTTGTTGGTTTATATGTGATATCTACGATGGTAAAGTTGAAAATAATTTTAAAATTGATTGTCGTTTTGGTGAAAAGATAGAGACTCAAAACGTTTACATTCCATTTTTCAAGAAAAGAAACGACCATCATGCTTGAAGATCACTTTAATATAGTCTTTCCAATTGATGAGTAGACGGTAATCGCAAGTAGTGGCATCGATTTGGAGTACGAGTGTCGTGCTATTGAGGGAACAATCGGAGAAAGATTTAGATGGGTGACTATTAGAAGCAATTTTGATTTCTAGCTACGGCAATAGTTGCAACTTGACGCATAACTAGAATAAGTTAAAACTTTTCTTATTTTTGTTAACAATCTTTTGAGCCAAAATATGTTAGACTTTGAAATGGTAATCTTTGGAAATTACCTATGGCTCATTTGTGATGTTTATTTGTACAAAATCAAATTTGAAAGGATCATATCAGAGTATTTAATGCAATTTAAGTTCTTCTGTTAAATGAGATCGAGTCTTTATTTTAATTCTTATAAGGATAATTGAATATCTTTTTGTATGTTTACTTTGAGGGAATATGATTGTAATTGATTTGTATATTAGTAAACTAAAAACTCTTATATATAATTAGCTTGTAGTAACAATACATCAAACATGACTCAAGTTGAATCTATCCTAAATCTGTTTATAGATTTATTCACTTAAGAGGTTCACTATGTGACTCACTTAAATTCTAAGTAAGTGACAAATCATATGTGTATAACTCATGTACTTTGATGTATTGAAAATTTGAACTTTCATGGTAGTGAGTTATAAGTTGATACATTGGGTACAAGTTATGCATGTCATTACATCATTTACAATAGTGGAATTCAAAGTTTGAATAAAGAGTAAATGATGTCCTCAATTTTGTACTTAAAAACTAGACGCTCACCCTCTAAATTCTCCCATTGAAAGTTTAGACTGTAAACACTATTTGCTTACTCTTCAAATACACTCATAAAATAAGTTTTCGAGACTTGCTAACAAAACCTATACAAATTTTTCATTACATAGAAGATTTCGAGACTTGCTAACAAACTAGTGATTGATTACAACCCAACCCCTTAATAATAGTAGCTACAAAATAGCAAAATAATAAGAAGGGAGCAAAACTGAAGGAAGTAAACCAGATATTGAAACAACAAGAGCACACAAAAAGAAAAATGGTAACGGTGTTCATACACAACATTCCAAAATCTATGTATTGGAAAGGATTGTGGGCACTATTTGGAAATCATGGAAATATAGTTGACGCTTTTATTCCGGAAAAAAGGAGTAAAAACAACCGGAGGTTTGGATTTGTGAGATTTTTTAATGGAAGGGATGCACAGAGGGTGATAGAGAGATTAAATGGTTTCTATTTATTGGGGTATAGAATTGAGGTAAAAATGGCAAAAGAAAAAGGGATGAGAAAGATTTGGAGGAAAATCCCAAACCAAAACGAAAATGAACAGAATGGTGTAACAAACCATGGAGGAAGAAACGAAGCAATAGTAGGGAATAATGAAAATGCAGAAAACAGAGCTGAGAAAACAGTAACAAGCTGTGTTGAAGACGAGAAATTATAGAGTTTACAAAAATGTCTGGTTGGAGAGTCAATCACGGTATGCGATTCGAAAAGTTTGAACGACCGAATAACAAAATTCGGGTTGGGGGAAATAATTGTCAGAAGGATTCAAGGAAAGTTTTTCCTAATTGAAATTTCTGATGAAGAGCTATTGGATCTTTTAAGACAGACAGATTGGTCATATCTTAGGGATTTCTTCATTAACATTCAGCCATGGTCAGAGAGCTTAAGGATAAAGGAAAGGGTAACTTGGGTGGAGGTTCTTGGAGTCCCTTTGCATTGCTGGAACTTTGAAACGTTTAATCGGATTGCTGGATTATGGGGGACGCTGGAGTCAGTGGGGAGCAAAATAACAAAACCTCTTAATTTCGAGAAAGAATTGATGTTATCTACATCTCAAGTCGATATTTTAGATGAAATTGTATGGCTGGAAGTTGGAGAAATACAATTTCCGATCAGAGTGAGGGAACGAGGATTTTCGGAGCAAGAAGATGCGGTTCAAAACGTTAGAAAAAAATTGAATGGAAAGGAAGGAGAAAGCTTATCGAAGTCAGAATCGGTGAAGAAGGCGTGATCGAAAGGTCAATTGATGGGAAGAGAAAACGATAGTCCTGAGGAACCTAAGGGAAGCAGTTTCGAAAAGAGGGAAAAGAATGAGGAATGTCAGAAATTGTTCGGAGTGGAAGTAGGGGAGGCTGTGTTAGTTTTAGCACAACCAATAGGGAAGGATGGAAGGGCTAATAAAAAAGGGAGAATTTAAAGCAAGCTTGGGTAGATGTGAGGAATATGGGTTCGGGTAGTGAAATGGATAATAAGGGTGAGAGTGTGCGCTGTGAGGAGAGGTTTAAAGAAAGCCCAAATAAGTTGGAAAGGGAATTGGGTTTGGGTAAGAAGGTAGGGAATAAAGAATTTGGGGAAGATTTTTTTGAATTCAATAGTAACCCATTAAAGGAAAATACGGGTGTTCAGGTTTTAAAAGGGGGGAGGGAGGATTTTAGTGAAGCTGATCTGGAGGTTAATGAAGAAATTAATAGGATGCTTTTTCAAAGGAAAAAAAAGAAGGGTTTAAACAGGAAGATTCGGTCGATGTGTGAAATACAAAGTAGCGTATTATCTTCAAAGGAGAAAAAAAAGGGACAGAAATTTGAAGAAGAAGAGAGGGAAGAAAGTAGAATTGATAGATGAGAGAATTGTGAATTTATCCCTTTTCGATTCAGATATTAGCAACAGAGGGAGAGTAATATTGAGGGAGGCAAAAAACACTTGGGAAATAGGGAAGAAACTTGGATTGAGAGTTTGTGGAGATGAAGGAGGTGTAATTGAAGATTTAGTGTGACTGGAACAACTGTAAAAGGAATGATCAATATGAAAAAAGAAAGCTGGAAACAGGGGAAGCTACGGGGGTGCTGGAAAATTCGTAGTATCAGGCGAGAAATTTTAATCTTGGAAGCTTCAATTTCTCAGAAGTAGAATAGAGGGAGTTGGGTAAAATGCGGGTTATGTCATGGAATGTTAAGGGTTTAGAAAATGAGGTAAAGGTAAGTTGTGTTAGGAGAATGGTTAGGAAAATAAGAGAAAATAGTTGTCTGATTCAAGAAACTAAATTAGTGTCTGTTTCAAAGGAGTTGGTGAGAAAGTTTTGGTACGATGATTTTTTGAGTTTTGTTTTATGAAGGCTAGTGGGAAATTGGGGGGTTTGATTTCTGTGTAGGATAAGGACAGCCTTGAGGCGATTAATATTTTTTTTATAGTGGAAGTAGAGTGGAAGAATTATTTTTCAGGGGATCTTTTAGACAGAAAAAAGTTAATGCTGATGAGTTTAGTGAAGGAGGTTGAGAAGGTCAGACTATGTAAGGAGAAAGAGGATCGTTTAATTTGGCTGCATGATAAAAAGGGCGAGTTCTCAGTTAAAAAAATGTCAGAACTCCTTATGGAGAATGATAATGTAAAAGTGGAGTTTGATTTTGACAAAATTTGGAAGTTAAAGGTGCCACCGAGGGTTTGAAGCTTTCTTTGGTTGTTGGTTTTGGGGAGGTTACCTACGAAAGAGTTCTTAGTAAAAAAGGGTATTCAAGATCAGTACATGAGAAGGAAGTGTCCATGGTGTGAAAGAGAGGTGGAAGATACAGACCATTTGTTTTTTAAATGCAAATTCATTGTTGGTTTTTGGAGAAAAATATTTTCTTGGTGGGAAATGAAATGGGAGCAAGTGGGGAGTTTTCATGATTTTTTCAAAATGTGTCTCAAGTTGTGTTTTAATGGGGTGTTGAGAAGTTTATGACTTACATCAATTTTAGCAGTGTTTTTGTCGTTATGGCTAACTAGAAATGAGAGGGTATTCAACAATAAAGTAATTCACATGGAAACAATGACCTTCCATTCGAAAATGAGAGCTTTGATATGGGCAAGGGTGGTGCATGACAAAATTGCAGTAGTTGAAAGTGTATGGTGGTTCTGTCCGTTAAAATGCAGGTCTCTTTTGAGTTGCAAATCGAATAGGGTGTGGTGTTGGAAAGTCCTCTAAGGGGAAGGATGAAATTCAATGTAAATGGGGTGACATTTGAGGAGGATTTTGGAAGTGGAGGGGTTTTGAGAGATGAGGATGGAGTGGCAAGAGCAGTATTCTCGAGTTAGTGTATAGTTGATAATGCGGAATCAGCTGAACTACAAGCAATTAACATTACGATGGAGATTTTTGAAGGTTTAAGATGGGAGAAATGTTGCTCGCTATTGATTGAGATAGGGTCTAAGGTGGTGGCTGGTTGTCAAACCCTGAGGTAAGGCCAGGAAAGTTTTGTATCTCTTTGCTGAGATTGAGAGGAGAAAATATATATCATTTCAGTTAGTAGGTCAGAAGGGAAATGATATAGCTTTGGCGATGGCAATATATGGGTGAAGAGTAAAGAAATGTTTAGAACATAGTGGTGAGAGTTCTTATATTTTTAGTCAGGTTCCTTATTCCATTCTGGATGAAAATTCAGGTGATTTGAAGGGAGTTGCAGGGGAAAACTAAGCTTGGATGTTCATATTCTCTCTTTGAATCGATTGGTCATTAGAACGGGTATGGGGTGTGATAAAATTTAAATGACGATAATGAATAAATATAGCAAAGAAAACGGAAAGAAAAAACACACAGATTTTACGTGGAAACCCTTTCGAGAAAAAAACCACGGGCAGAGGAGAAGAAGATTCACTAATGTCGAAAATTTTTAATCAATACAAGAGGAGATAACTACACCTATTTATAGGTTGAAAAAACCTTATTCCAATCAACAACTAATAGAAGTAACGTAGTAAGGTTGAAACACCTTATTCTAATTAAAATAAAATAGATGACTTATTCTAATTAAAATAAAATAAAAGAAGTCTAGTTTATTTGGACTTTACTTTTATTTTATTTTACCACTGTATTTTATTTTAACAAGAATTTTAATCACCCAATTCTAATAATCTCCACCTTGACAAGAATTCTCTACGAACAAGAACTCTCAACGAACAAGTTCTCCACCTCTTCCACTAAACCCCTTGAGGGGTATTCTTCAACAATGAACACCAACCAAGTCCATGCAATACTCAAACTTGGTTATGGGAAGTGACTTAGTCATCATATCTGCAAGATTTTCATGAGTATTAACTTTGCTCACAACAACATCTCCACGAGCAATAATATCACGCACAAAATGATACCGAACATCAATGTGCTTTGTTATCTCATGAAACATTTGATCTTTTGTAAAAAAATGGCACTTTGACTGTCACAAAATAAGCTACCTTCAGCCACGTTTAAAGCATAAGCTACTAGATCAGCCTCAGCGTACCTCTTCGGAGGTTTAATTTCTCTTCTAGGTCTATTTTTGGCAATAGGATATTGTGGTGATGAAGTAACTCTATTCTGAACTTCTGTACTAACTTGAGAAGTTGACTCTGTTGCAGATACTGAATCAATCTGAAACTCCACTTGCTTTTGTTGTTCTTTATTGGAAGAGTCTTTAAGGGATAAGTTAGGTAACATATCAGTTTCATCAAAAACAACATCTCTGCTAATCACAACTTTTATATTTTCAAGACACCATAACTTATATCCTTTTACACCAGCTTTAAAATCAAGAAAAACACATTTAATGGATCTTGGTTCCAATTTTTCATTACCAACATGAGCATAAGCAGGACACTCAAAAATCTTTATATCAGAATAATCAGCAGGCTTACCAGACCATATCTCTTGTGGAGTCTTTTTCTCAATGGCAATGGATGGAGATCGGTTGATAAAAAAACATGCAGTAGAGGCTGCTTCAGCCCAAAATGACTTTGGTAAATTAGCATTCGACAACATACATCGAACCTTCTCCATGATTGTTCTGTTTATTCGTTCTGCAACGCCGTTTTGCTGTGGAGTATGACGAACTGTCAAATGTCTCATGATCCCTTCTGATTTGCACAATTCATTAAACTCATAAGAACAGAACTCCAAGCCATTATCTGTGCGGAGGTGTTTTATCTGTTTTCCTGTCTGTTTTTCAACCATAATTTTCCAAGATTTGAATGCAGAAAACAAATCACTTTTCTGCTTCAAAAAGAATGCCCAAACTTTTCTGGAAAAATCATCAATAAGAATTAGCATATAATTAGCTTCACCTCTCGAAGGCACTCTAGATGGTCCCCAAAGATCAGAATGAATATAATCTAATATTCCTTTTGTGTTATGGATTCCTCTGGTGAATCGAACTCTCTTTTGCTTCCCAAAACTGCAATGCTCATAGAACTTCAGTTTGCTAATGCCTTGCCCATCAAGAAGTCCTCTTTTACTCAATTCTGCCATGCCGTTTTCACTCATATGCCCTAGACGCATATGCCAAAGTCTAGTAATATCATCATCTGACAAGGAAAAGGAAGCAACTGCAGCATCACCAGTAATAGTTGAACCTTGCAAAACATATAATTTAGAAGTCTCTTTCTGCCCTTTCATCACAATGAGGGAACCCTTACTAATCTTTAGAACCCCACTTTCAACTGTGTACCTGTGTCCTTTTGAATCAAGAGTACTTAACGAAATCAAATTCCTTTTCAAATCTGGTACATGTCGCATGCCACTAAGAGTTCTAACGACCCCATCAAACAACTTTATTTTGATTGTGCCAACACCTGCAATTTTACATGAAGCATTATTTCCCATCAAAACAACACCTTCAGACACAACTTCATATGTTGTAAACCAATCCCGATTGGGACTCATATGAAAGGTGCAACTAGAATCGAGGATCCACTCCTCGCTCACTTTAGAATTGTCGACAGAGGCAAGTAGGAGTTCACCATCAGTGTAGTCTTCTACTACATCAGCTTCACCGGATTGTTCTGGTTGTTTTCCCTTTTGATTCTCTACCTCCCTTTTGATCTTATTTTGTAACTTGTAGCACTCTTTCTTAATGTGCCCTTTCTTCTTGCAGAAGTTACAAGTTTTACCTCTGTTTGAAGATCTCGATCTACCTTGAAATTTACTGTGGGGATTTCGTTCTTGTGTCCTCCCACGATTATCATCACTGTTACGATCTTGTCTTTCACGAACAATAAGACCCTCTCCCTTAGAGTCAGATCCAGTCACAAGATGCTTCATCTTGTCATAGGAGGCTAAGGAAGCATAAACTTCATCAACTGTGAGAGATTCACGGCTATACAAAATTGTATCTCTGAAGGTCGAATACGACGGTGGTAACGAATAAAGGAGAATTAACCCTAAATCCTCTTTATCATATTGAACCTCCATGGCCTCCAAATTTGAGACAATTTCTTTAAACACATTTAAATGTTCATGCACAAACCCACCTTCTTCCAAACGATGAGAATACAGACGCTGTTTCATATGCAATTTACTAGTTAGGGTTTTCGACATACATAACTGCTGTAATTTTGCCTATAATGCAGCAGTAGTCTTCTCCTTTAACACATCTTGTAGAATTTCATTCGACAAATGCAACTGTAATTGCGTCAAAGCCTTCATATCTTTACGCTTCTTTTCTTCATCTGTCAAATTCGAAGGCATCTTATCTAACCTTAACACGGCATCCTCCAAATCCATCTGGGCAAGAACTGCTTGCATCTTTACCTGCCACAACACGAATCTGGTGTTGCGATCCAACAGCGAAATATCATACTTCAATGTCGCTATTATCGTGATCGAGACTACTAACCCGAAAAAGCTCTGATACCAATTTGTTAAAATTTAAATGACGATAATGAATAAATATCGCAAAGAAAACGAAAAGAAAGAACACACAGATTTTACGTGGAAACCCTTTCAGGAAAAAAATCACGGGCAGAGGAGAAGAAGATTCACTAATGTCGAAAATTTTTAATCAATACAAGAAGAGATAACTACGCCTATTTATATGTTGAAAAAACCTTATTCCAATCAACAACTAATAGAAGTAACGTAGTAAGGTTGAAACACCTTATTCTAATTAAAATAAAATAGATGACTTATTCTAATTAAAATAAAATAAAAGAAGTCTAGTTTATTTGGACTTTACTTTTATTTTATTTTACCACTGTATTTTATTTTAACAAGAATTTTAATCACCCAATTCTAATAATCTCCACCTTGACAAGAATTCTCTACGAACAAGAACTCTCAACGAACAAGTTCTCCACCTCTTCCACTAAACCCCTTGAGGGGTATTCTTCAACAATGAACACCAACCAAGTCCATGCAATACTCAAACTTGGTTATGGGAAGTGACTTAGTCATCATATCTGCAAGATTTTCATGAGTATTAACTTTGCTCACAACAACATCTCCACGAGCAATAATATCACGCACAAAATGATACCGAACATCAATGTGCTTTGTTATCTCATGAAACATTTGATCTTTTGTAAAAAAATGGCACTTTGACTGTCACAAAATAAGCTACCTTCAGCCACGTTTAAAGCATAAGCTACTAGATCAGCCTCAGCGTACCTCTTCGGAGGTTTAATTTCTCTTCTAGGTCTATTTTTGGCAATAGGATATTGTGGTGATGAAGTAACTCTATTCTGAACTTCTGTACTAACTTGAGAAGTTGACTCTGTTGCAGATACTGAATCAATCTGAAACTCCACTTGCTTTTGTTGTTCTTTATTGGAAGAGTCTTTAAGGGATAAGTTAGGTAACATATCAGTTTCATCAAAAACAACATCTCTGCTAATCACAACTTTTATATTTTCAAGACACCATAACTTATATCCTTTTACACCAGCTTTAAAATCAAGAAAAACACATTTAATGGATCTTGGTTCCAATTTTTCATTACCAACATGAGCATAAGCAGGACACTCAAAAATCTTTATATCAGAATAATCAGCAGGCTTACCAGACCATATCTCTTGTGGAGTCTTTTTCTCAATGGCAATGGATGGAGATCGGTTGATAAAAAAACATGCAGTAGAGGCTGCTTCAGCCCAAAATGACTTTGGTAAATTAGCATTCGACAACATACATCGAACCTTCTCCATGATTGTTCTGTTTATTCGTTCTGCAACGCCGTTTTGCTGTGGAGTATGACGAACTGTCAAATGTCTCATGATCCCTTCTGATTTGCACAATTCATTAAACTCATAAGAACAGAACTCCAAGCCATTATCTGTGCGGAGGTGTTTTATCTGTTTTCCTGTCTGTTTTTCAACCATAATTTTCCAAGATTTGAATGCAGAAAACAAATCACTTTTCTGCTTCAAAAAGAATGCCCAAACTTTTCTGGAAAAATCATCAATAAGAATTAGCATATAATTAGCTTCACCTCTCGAAGGCACTCTAGATGGTCCCCAAAGATCAGAATGAATATAATCTAATATTCCTTTTGTGTTATGGATTCCTCTGGTGAATCGAACTCTCTTTTGCTTCCCAAAACTGCAATGCTCATAGAACTTCAGTTTGCTAATGCCTTGCCCATCAAGAAGTCCTCTTTTACTCAATTCTGCCATGCCGTTTTCACTCATATGCCCTAGACGCATATGCCAAAGTCTAGTAATATCATCATCTGACAAGGAAAAGGAAGCAACTGCAGCATCACCAGTAATAGTTGAACCTTGCAAAACATATAATTTAGAAGTCTCTTTCTGCCCTTTCATCACAATGAGGGAACCCTTACTAATCTTTAGAACCCCACTTTCAACTGTGTACCTGTGTCCTTTTGAATCAAGAGTACTTAACGAAATCAAATTCCTTTTCAAATCTGGTACATGTCGCATGCCACTAAGAGTTCTAACGACCCCATCAAACAACTTTATTTTGATTGTGCCAACACCTGCAATTTTACATGAAGCATTATTTCCCATCAAAACAACACCTTCAGACACAACTTCATATGTTGTAAACCAATCCCGATTGGGACTCATATGAAAGGTGCAACTAGAATCGAGGATCCACTCCTCGCTCACTTTAGAATTGTCGACAGAGGCAAGTAGGAGTTCACCATCAGTGTAGTCTTCTACTACATCAGCTTCACCGGATTGTTCTGGTTGTTTTCCCTTTTGATTCTCTACCTCCCTTTTGATCTTATTTTGTAACTTGTAGCACTCTTTCTTAATGTGCCCTTTCTTCTTGCAGAAGTTACAAGTTTTACCTCTGTTTGAAGATCTCGATCTACCTTGAAATTTACTGCGGGGATTTCGTTCTTGTGTCCTCCCACGATTATCATCACTGTTACGATCTTGTCTTTCACGAACAATAAGACCCTCTCCCTTAGAGTCAGATCCAGTCACAAGATGCTTCATCTTGTCATAGGAGGCTAAGGAAGCATAAACTTCATCAACTGTGAGAGATTCACGGCTATACAAAATTGTATCTCTGAAGGTCGAATACGACGGTGGTAACGAATAAAGGAGAATTAACCCTAAATCCTCTTTATCATATTGAACCTCCATGGCCTCCAAATTTGAGACAATTTCTTTAAACACATTTAAATGTTCATGCACAAACCCACCTTCTTCCAAACGATGAGAATACAGACGCTGTTTCATATGCAATTTACTAGTTAGGGTTTTCGACATACATAACTGCTGTAATTTTGCCTATAATGCAGCAGTAGTCTTCTCCTTTAACACATCTTGTAGAATTTCATTCGACAAATGCAACTGTAATTGCGTCAAAGCCTTCATATCTTTACGCTTCTTTTCTTCATCTGTCAAATTCGAAGGCATCTTATCTAACCTTAACACGGCATCCTCCAAATCCATCTGGGCAAGAACTGCTTGCATCTTTACCTGCCACAACACGAATCTGGTGTTGCGATCCAACAGCGAAATATCATACTTCAATGTCGCTATTATCGTGATCGAGACTACTAACCCGAAAAAGCTCTGATACCAATTTGTTAAAATTTAAATGACGATAATGAATAAATATCGCAAAGAAAACGAAAAGAAAGAACACACAGATTTTACGTGGAAACCCTTTCAGGAAAAAAATCACGGGCAGAGGAGAAGAAGATTCACTAATGTCGAAAATTTTTAATCAATACAAGAAGAGATAACTACGCCTATTTATATGTTGAAAAAACCTTATTCCAATCAACAACTAATAGAAGTAACGTAGTAAGGTTGAAACACCTTATTCTAATTAAAATAAAATAGATGACTTATTCTAATTAAAATAAAATAAAAGAAGTCTAGTTTATTTGGACTTTACTTTTATTTTATTTTACCATTGTATTTTATTTTAACAAGAATTCTAATCACCCAATTCTAACAGAGTGTATTGTTGTTTTGTTTGATTATGCTGTTTGTATTTTTTCCTGTACTGGGGTTTGCAGATCGATTGTTCTGTATTTTTGGTTTTGACTGTGAGCTTGCTGTCTGTAGTAACTCTTTTGTTCTGTTTTTGTGGTTTTGGTTGTGAGCTTGCTGTCTGTAGCAGCTCTTTGGGGGGGGTCTTTGGATGGGCTTTATTGCCTTCCAAGGCTCTTCTTGTTTGTTTCTTGAATGAGCAAAAAAAAAAAAAGCAAAAATAATATATTAATAAAGTCCCAATCAGTTCTCTACAATCAAAGGGGTTTAATTGTTTGATACGAGTCAATCCAATCTTCAAAGATAATTACTTTTAATGGATTAGTCTTTAAAATCGGACTTCTATATCTTCACAATATCAGTATGATTCAAAATCCAAAAATTTTATTTAAATAAATTGCCAATTTCAAATATGGCAAGTAATTATATCATTGTAAAGTTGATGAGAGAAACCACTTTCAAAAAGAGTGGGATATTAGAGTAAACTGATTGACAACATTTTCATTTCAATGTCGGTTTTATGGAAGATGGTTGAAAGGTGAATGATGTTGAATTACAATTTGCTGTTTTCCATTGGTTGACTAGGGCATGGTGACATCTTATAAGTGGCTCTTTGTCGAAGGCCTTAACTTGGAGGATGGATGCAAAATGTGTGGATATGGTGGATGCTCAATTCTCAAAATCACTTCTTTTATTGAAAAGGGGGATGTGAAGTGGGGTTTCTCTTTAGTCCACTTGTGCATGATTCTTGTGATGGTTTGACTTCTTGACTGTTACTGGTTTTGTTGAAAAGAGCTACAAATTGTGTACCAACTAATGCATTGTTATCAAGAAAAGGTTAGTTTATTTTACGTTTTATATTTAGGGTTTTGATTATTTTTTTACAATAATATTATTTTTAAGATTTGAATTTTTTTTTGAAGATTGTAATGTGTTTTATTAATTCACCTAATACTTGTTGATAGTCTAATGATTTTTTAACCAAAGTTTTCTTTGATTTATATTGCTCCTTAGATACTTCAGTTCATGCTCATGCTTATGACTTTCATTTAATTTTTCATTTTTTTTAACCTTAAACTTACATTATTTATCAAAACACCAAAAAATAGATGGAAAAATTAATGTTTGTTAATTTTGTTGACGTGACAGTCTATGTGTATGCTATAATTTTTACACTTTTTAATAATTTTTTAAATTTTAAAAAATTAATTAATTGCTAACACATCTGCATGACAATCCACGAGTATGCCTTGTCACATTAATATTTCCATTCATTTTAAAGTGATTTGACAAACAACGTAAATTTAAGGGTTAAAAGAGATAAAAAAATAAAAAAAAATGTTAAAATGACTTTTTATGTAAAGTTAGAGGGCCAAATAATTTATTATGACTTTTGATTATTGTGTTTTTAATTGTGAGTTTTGAGTATGTATTGTGGTGGTATGTATAATATTTGATACACTGTTAGTGAAGAATTCCCATGAAAAATGCATGTTGTCTGGCAAATCTTAGAGACCATCCTTAGCACCTATAAACCGGCCCGGCGGACGGCTTTTTCCCAGATTCCGGCCTTGATTCTTCAACCGTCACTGCATATGTGACCGACATTATAACTTATCACCTTAACTAAAGCAAACAATATTGCAATAACTCTATATTGTTTGCACCAACAGCTGAGTTTTTTGTAGCCTTTTTTTTATTCTTTTGATTGAGAATTTTTTTATTTCTCTCTCACGTTACTATCTCGATAACTTAGAAAGTGTTTTTCTAATATAACATTTTTTCGTGAGAAAATATAAGAGTATCAACTACAAAAAAATACTAGTATTAGCAATATTAGGCATCAACAATCGTTTATCTAATTATATCTAGTCAACAACTTTTGAAAGAGTTGCATGGAATATTTTAAGGTAAATGGATAAATCTTTCATTAATTTAACCAAAATATAATGAGTAAAATTAAATGATCTCGAGATATGACAGATAGATAAAAACCAAAAATTTATGAGAGATATACCATCTCGAAGCAAAAAAGATTAGCATAGCCTCCTTAATAGCCAAAGGTTCAGCAAGATATGGCTCGACTGATCCAAGACAAACCACACCTTCCTTTACAACATGTATCCTAATAAAATCTAAAATTTTCACATAAGGTAATTGATGTGACCTTCTATCATTTTTCTTTTCAATTCTTTTTATGATTAAGATATCTTTCGTATTTGTTTTAAAATTAATATATATAAAGATATCTGGATTTGATTACTTGTATTTTTTTTAGTATCTAAACTCTTTTTTCGGATTTAATTGATACCTAAATTTAGAAATTGTAAGTCAATTTGGTACTTTCTTTAGATACACCGTTAAAATATATTAATGTGATACTAATGACTAATAGCATGGTGCAACGTGGGAGCATCGCATTTTGACATGTAGCATTAGTGCCACATCAACGTATTTTAATGGTGTTCGCGAGGTGCCTAACAAAAGTACTAAATTGACTTATGATTTTCAAATTTAGATACAAATTAGATACCAAATAGATAAAAATTAACCCTTTGTTTTACTATACAAGGCTAATGGAGAGTATGTATTTGGGTTAGGTGAAACCAAAACCAAGGTTAAAGAGACTTTTGGTTCAACGAGTGATCAACCTCATCACGTGTCTGTCTCTTCACAATTTCATGAAACTTGTACAAATTTCACCTTCTTAAGCTTCATCCATATTATATGTATCAAATTTTGTTTTTCCTTGCTTTGAAATCTATTCTCTCAATCAACCTCACTTTCTTCTTAATTTGCTTAACCTTTCACTTTCTCTATGCCTATTAGAACCATGCTAGGCAACGCTAGCTCTGCTGAGACCTCCAATCCAATCACACCATCAGTTTCCAGCGAAACCTCCCAAGAAATTACTCATCCATTTGTATGTTACCGCTGCCCTAAAAGGTTCACTTCAACGTATGCCTTGGGAGGTCACCAGAATGCGCACAAGAAGGAAAGGAATGAGGAGCTTAGGCTCTATAACGAGCGACGCCTCGCCTTGTCGAGGCAGTCGACTGTTCCACCTGATGGTAGAGCCAAAACAAAAAGGGCGCTAGCAGTACTGACTAATCAGTCATCAGCGTTGCTGCCTGTGGTTCCACTTCCTGGTTTTATGTGCATGTATGCTGATCCAAAATCGCTAGTGTTCGTGCCTGCTGGGCTCGAATATGGTCAAACAAGGGCTGGACTGAATGGTAGAGAAGTCCTATATGAGGGTTCTCATCAAGAAAACGAAAAGCATCATCCTTATAACAGGCCTCTCGACATGGCGATGAAGCTGAATCCGAATGAAGAAAGGGTTTTCTGGGCAAAAGCTAAAGAAGATAACGGCTGTTCCAAGGAGAACTACTCGGTTTCAACAACAAACAATGTTGGTCCACATGTTGAAGCCTTAATCAATGAAAGTAGGGAAGATGATGCTGATCAGAAGAGTTCAAAGGTGGAGGAACTGGACTTGACTTTGAGGCTCTAAGAAAAAATATGGAAAGTACTTGGAAAAAGTGAAGATAGCTATGGGCATCATAAATGAGAATCTGATGTACGTAAAAGAAAGTAAATAAAACTAATGGGGGGCAAAAAAAGGAGTGGCCCTCAAAGATATGTCCAAATTTTCTTTCTTTTTAACATGTCAGCTAAGTTCTTCATTTCCGACGATGGTTACTATATTACATATGTATGCTTTAATTTCTTCCAAATTTTCTTGCTTTATTAGTTGATGTCTTTTGCTTTTAACCCGAGAATTTGTGCTTTTTTTAGTTGATTTGGGCACAATTAGGGTATTGAGTAGTTAAACCCTCTGATTGTAGTGTTTGGTGAATGGAGGTTTACAATAGTTTGTTGAGCTATAACCTCCAAAATAAAAAAAAAATGTTGGGATGGGTAACTTTTTTCAAAAGCTGATTGGGAATGAGATATATGAATTGACATATCTGACCATGTTTGCGAAAAAATCACTCCCTTTGTCATATGCTCTCAAACCTATTAGGGGTGTCAAGATATCAGTAGCCTCCATTCTCCTACTTTCATTTTCAACTCTAAAGTTCAAAGTAAAACTCAAAAACATAAAAACCTCCACCTTAAATCTACAAAAATCAACATTGGTGCGAGATATTTTCAATCGAGCCCATTCATCCTTGAATATTTATGTACTCTTAATTTATTTTCAATTTACTTGTGTAGAATGATTTCTTATGCAACCTTATATTAATTGAAATATGCTACTTGACAAATTTATTTAGAGTGTGACATAAATATCACTAATTTACATACGAAGAACATGACATAATTATCACTAAGAATATAGTTTACAATTATATTGATACCCTATTAATATTTATTTAATTTCCACAAGGTTAATATTTTCAAATAAGGAACTTAAGAAATTTGTTTATTTAAATTTTCACTAATTAATTTCCATAATGGATATTTTAATTCCTAGTGTTCTATTTCAATAATTTCACCAAATAAAAACTAAGTATTATAAACAAGTAAATACTTAATTATAAAATGTGTCATACTCTTTTCTTTTGTTATTTTACATCTATCAGCTTTCAACTATCAGTTAAATTTTACCAAACACTTTTAAATAAACAGCTGATAGAATCAATTAAACAAAACCAGCAACTACAATCAGCTACCAGTCAATTGTGAAGAAAAAGAAAAAGAAAAAGTAGTATTTTAAAGTGATAGTTAATTTAGCAAATTTGTTTTTTATTGAACTTGCTACTCTTCTGCACTAATGCAAGTAATGAGATATCTCTAGGTGGAGTTATTAGGAACTGATAGAAGTTTGCAAACATGGTTAATGCATATATGCCTATACCCCATGGTTTTCTTTGCCTCAAATGTAGATATTTTAAAATTGTGATTATAAAATTTAACTAGATTCGAATCTTAATATTTATCATTGAATTTTTAAACCCATAAACGTAAAATTTAGATTCGAATCGATCGATTTTTGCCGAATTTTCCATGTATTTTCTCCCCCATCATATTTCAAATCCTAAAACTTTTCTTGGGTTTGTTAAAGAAGAAAAAAGTGAACCAATTAGCTAAAGCAATAATAAAAACATAACGCCTAAGAAGGGTCAGAACCAAAAACCAATTAAACATCATAGAATGGCAAAACTTATATATAGAGAGAGAACTGTTATTAATGGATACAATTGTTTGACCCTTAAACCTTATTGCTCAGTTATGAAACTTTTAGAACCTTTCCTCATATCATTGTAATCTTCCCTACCTTGATATTCCCATTTCTAATAAATGATTTATGTCTTTAACATAAGTGATCATTAATTTCCATTAAGGGTCCAGCATTGTCTTCTAGCTATATATGCTTTGCTTTTGTAGCCTTTTCTCCTTCGTTCAACAATCTGCAGTCAGGGTTTAGTTTGGTGTTTCAAGTTCGAACCAAACCAAACCAAACCCCACCGTTGTCAAGCATGGCGCAACCAGGAGAATCCGACTCCAAAGGGAAAGCTGTGGTGGTTGATTTGGAGCTGGAACCAAAGGCGGAGTACGAGTGTCCAACATGTTTCAAAATCTTTTACTCCACAACTGCCTTATGCGGTCACCAAAACGCCCATCGTCTTGTCAAAGAACCGACGAAAATGTCACCGGTTCTTGCAGCGGTGTTGAATAACCCTCTTCCTCCCTTTCACAAGCCATTTTTGATCCCTCCCAAGACTAAACCTGCTGTCAACAAGGAACTTGTTTCTAAGCAGCCTACTGCAAATCAGTCTCCTCGTCATCATCCATATAAGAGACACGACGAGGAGGCTAACGCTACTAACCAGCTCCAAGACAAGCTCATGAAACAAACCACTCAAGAAGGTGAAGATTTTCTGAGGCAGCTTAACCGAAACGAGGCTCGGTATGAGTACAACGACCAGGAGGAGTACACTGACACGGACACTCAGTGCCTCACCATGGATCTGCTGGGCGAGTGGATGCCGATAAGTGGTTTTGGAGATGATGGTCACCACCTCTGCACATCAAGGAATTATCCTATGGAAATGGAAAGGGAACCTGATCTTCAGATTGGTTTAAGTGCAACTGCAAGCACCAGGGATTTGGACTTGGAATTGAAGCTAGGGTTTTGAGGGAAGCAAGCACCTGTAAAAGTTTGTCTCCGTCCTCCATGGTCTGCCATGGATTCTCCTTTTATGTCAGATAAAATCTTTTCAGCTCTACTTAGAACTTAACCCATTCTTATTTAGGTCGGCTAGTGCTGATTTACATATATGTAAGTTTAGGGTTTCTGTTGTCGTTTCCTTTGTGCTGAATATATATAAAGTATATTAATTATAAATGCTAGATTTCATTCCATAAAAGCTTTTTTAAACAAAAAAAATCTCATTATAAGTTATGATATTATCTTTTTTTTATTCATAACAAACACTTTTCAACTCATAAATAAGAGAATAATACGTTTAAAAATAAGTTTAGTTTAAACTCCATAATTCACCAATCCACCACCCATCTGTATTCCTACTTCAGAATTCTTAGCTTTTGAAAGAATCTCATTGCTCAAGTTTGTAGGAAATGTCTTTTTCCAAGAATTTGTTCTAAGATGAAAACTTGCAAACTTTAATTCAAGTCTCTCCTGTTAGGGATCAACCTGTATAAACAACAAATAAAAAAAATAGAGAAGATCAAACACATAAATATTTACGTGAAAACTCATTTGAAGAAGATAAAAATCACGAACAAAAGAGACTTCAGCTTTCACTAAATGAATAAACAAATGAAAATACAATAACCCCAAAAACAAAGCCCTAACTTGAGAATAAAATTCTCCATGATTATCACGAAGCTTTCTCAAACTCATATACGACTATATTTTTTTGTCCTCAAAGAAAAGCCATTGCTAATTGGCATGTCTAAACCAAGGTTACAAAGACAAAGTTAGATGTCTACTCATACTAAAATATCCCAGAGTAATCAGAGTTTATTTGGGAGAAGAAATCCTATTAAGCTGTATAAAACGTGGTTGCATAACATCAAGAATCATTGTGACATCGTGACATGCCGGCTCTTCTCGTCACGACATCGTCACCACATCCATTGCCAAAAACCGTCGCATCTTCTCGACGTCGAGCTTGTTTTGACCCTCCTTCAATTGCTTGTCAATTTTTGTCTAAAGTACCTGCAATATGTCCGATAAATGCGAGGCACACCCTAAACCTCCATCCACCTGACACCATTTTGTTAAGTTTAAGCCCTCCGGACTATCCGTAAGACCTCCAGCCATGATGTGTAAGTCTTTGGGGGATGGTGTATAAGACCACAAAGCAAGATTATTGAGTACTCTGTTAATGGATGTATGTTGTTGGACTCTTAAACCTACTTCTTTTATAAAATGTCAGATCAAGGCCCACTTGTGATTGGGCATTACAAGCTTCTCATCTGGGTGTGAGGCCAAATAATTTTAATTTTAATTTGTTACTGAATTGGTTACTTATCACCAATTCGGTCATAAAATTACAAAAATACTCCTTTTTAAAGTATAATTAATTCTATTATAATGATACATTTATCTTTTCATATTTTATATTATTTTTAAATAAAACAATTAAAAATCATAAATAACAATGATTGAACACGTGCTCAATAGTATTAAAATAATATAAATTTAAAATAGGTTTTTTTTGGGTTGATTAGCGCTAAATAACAATTATTTACTTTCTTAATTATTCTCATCTATAAATCATGAAAAATCAATGGAATGAGATTTCAATATTTAATATAAGAAAGAAACAAAGAAATAAAAATCTAGCATCATATATATATAATTAAATTGATGACTCTTCAAGTAATCTAAGCTGTGGATAAGGAGTATTGTGATTCTTCTGTGATCTGTTCCATCTAGAGATCCTCGAACGTGATTGGACTATTCACCTACGACATGTTTTTAGAGAAAGTAACAAGGTAAAAGATGGTTCGGCAAAATTGACATTCTCATTTCCCTTGGTCAAGTTTGGTTCAAGCAACCTCCAGACGAAATACTTCAAGCTCTACACGATGACCTACCTATTGTAGCGTGATATCGCTTAAGTTTGTTCTATTATTTTATTTCTCTTTTATAGAAAAAAAATATGATTGAAATTCAATATTTTAAAGAAAATGATATATAAAAAATTCATGATCTTATTATGGAGAAAAAAAATTAATATTGCATAAATAATTTTATGATCCTTAGAATAATATGGTTTTCATGAATATGAAGAAATTGAAATCAATTATTGAATTTGATGAACAACATCATGATAAATTGATTTTTTTCTCAATATTTTTCTTTTTGTTACAGAATCCTAAGAAATGAAGCATATGTATTTTGTGAGTGTAACCTTAATAGGAAGAAAGAGAATAAGTTTATAATAATCAATTTTTAATCCAATACATACAACAAGTAACCGAATAAATGGATAGTATTTATCTTCTATTAAAGTAAATAACTAAATAACTTTAAATTGGACCACTTAATTTTAGACTTCATCGAGTCTTTAATTTTAAGCTAAAATATTACTTTCTTCTCTTTTGAGATTATTTTATAAACATAAAATTTGTACATTTATTGTTGAGTGATCGAGTTTCTTTGGTATTGTTGCGTGGCGTATTTGGAAGAATATAAATATTTGTATCTTCTAGAGTGTGCATGAAGTTAAGAGGAAATTGTCAAAAATGCTTATAGCTAGATTAAGTAATATTTTGTTATTCACAATGGAGATTTTGTGAGGCAATTATCTAGAGTGGATCTAGTGGAGGTAGAAAGGTGGATCCGATTAAGATAAGATGGAGCTGTTAACATTAACACGGGATGCGTTGCTGTAAGAGGAGTAGTGAGAGACCATAGTGGGAAATGGATCATCGATTTTAACCGCCGCTTGAAAACTTGTTCTATATTTGAAGCCGAGTTGTGGGGCATCCTTGATGGCGTGTTATTGATGCAAGAAAGGCATTATGAAAAAATATTAGTGCAAACAAACAACATGGAAGTTATTGGGACTATCAAATTGGTTCCTTGTTGAAGTGCTCTAACTCTGCAATAACTAGGCGCATAGCTCAACTCTTGCAGAAAGTGGAGAGTTGGTTTCTTAAATATATCCCTAGAGAAAAAAAAATATTGAAGTTAATTGCATTGCTAAGATGACGTTTGGTAGAAAGGAAGGTTTACAATTATTTGAAACATCTCCGTTAGAGTCTCGCTAGTCTTTTGTAGAGCTTTTTTTTTCTTTCACCAAAAAAAAAAAATTGTACATAGATTTGATTGTTCATAGTATCTTATTTATCATTTGTACTATGTGTTATATATTTATATTCTTATTATTAGTTTTGATTTTTTTTTCTCAAATATATATATTTTGTTTAATAATATAATCCCCTTAAAATTATTCTCCATTTAATTTATATAGCATAATTATTATTGAACATATTTTGAAAGAATTTGATGTTGAAATGAGAATATTTGCTTCTATTTTTCATTCTCTCCAAGTTGATGATGGGTGTTGCTTGAAAGGGTGGAATTTTAAATAACTCTGCCAATTATTCCATGCCATATTCATTATATCCAGTTTCAGAATGTAGATTACCTATTGATAAAGGGCATCAAATAGTTCCAATAATGGCTAGGCTTTTAGAGAACCTTATCCCATGTCATTTATTTTAATAAAAGGGTCACAATCTAGTTATAAAAAAATATAATATTGTCGATTGAGTTCTAGCTCGACTTGCATAGTATTGTTGATAATATAGGAGTACGTAGATTCGAGTGTGTTGAAATGCATTGTCCTCCTATTTATGGGTTGAAGAGAGATTATGGATAGTTCTAAATATTATATTTAAAAGAGCAGATATTGTCAGAAACTATAATGAGATTATTTAAATAATGTTGAAAGAGGAAGGGAAAAGATCTAACCCATTGTCTATCTAACATTGAAGCTGATTAGGGTATTTATTCATTAGGCATTTGGTTTTTTTCTTCTTAGTTGATCCCAACTACTGAGATGTATACATCATCGGCACCCATCGTCTTAAAAATCCACACCATTGCCTCTTTTTTGGCAATAAGAAGAGAGATTCCATGTGGCGTGAGACCTCCAACCTACCTTTCCTATTATCAAATAAACACATGCATATCTGATTTTGTTTTCATCTACAATCTTATTAATTTCAGGTTTAATGGATTCTTGATTTTGGTTTTGGTTAAATTCCAATGAAGTGATATTAGTTGACACCAGTTTTAAGTTTGATCCTTGAATCTTGCTTTTCTTTTAAAAAGATTACGAAAAATATAGATTGATGATACGATCTTGGGGGAAAGAAACAAAGAAAAAGGAGTTCAACATTTTGGAGGGAATAATCAGAATTGTTTTGATACAATGCTTAGAACTATTAATAATCCATCCCAACCCTTAAATAGGAGAATAAATGCGTTTCAATACACTCGAACCCACGTTCTCCTATACTGACAACAATATCAATACCAACTGAATTAAAACTCAGTCGACAGAGAGAATAATCGAATTACCTTCAAAGATTGTTGAAGGGAAACATAATTAAGCTAGCCAACTAGATTTTTTCATATGTAGGAAAAAAAAATTCAAAATTTTTAATTTTTTCTTTATATGTTTTTTTTTTACATAAAATATGTTTTTCACCCACATCATGTTCTATGTATATATAGATAATGTCGTTCATGATTTAGTGTCACAAGTCAACTTGACATATTGCATATGTGTTATTATTAGTAGTTTCAAATTATATCATTTAATAGATGTTATATTTAAATGCACATATGCTTTCTAAAACGTGATTTTCACCTGCATATACGTGTGATAGAATTGCTAATTATATTTAAAAACCCTTTATTTTTACAAAACAACAAATATTGTTTTAGGAATATTTTTATCGCTTTATATAAAATCTAGAAAACTAATTACCTAACCGAATTCAAACCCAAAACATTATAATCTATATAATTAAGTTTAATTTTACCATTTCAACCTAAGTACCATTAAATTATTATATCAAATTATTATATAAATTTATTACATAAATCATTTATTTATTAAGAATTCAAGATTCTTAAAATATTGTAACAAGAGAAAAAAATATTCTCAGAAATAACAAAAGAAAAATGTCAAAACATGATCCTAAAAAAGAATGTCTAAAGAATTATTTTTATTTTTCTGCTGAATTCACCACTTAGTGAGGCAGTCAAAGCTGGCAACTCTTTAATAAATCTCCTATGCTTATGTTAGAGTTTGTTATATTTATAAATTTCTACTACATTTGTTCATGGGTCGAGTTTGGGTCAAGTCTTAATAAAATTTTAGACCCGTTTGATAGGTTCGGGTTCAGTTCAAAAAATGGACTTAAATTTTTGCACAAGCTCAATCTAAATTATAGATGTGAGATTTGGGTTTGGCTCGACCTGCCTGTATTAAAAAAATTATTTCATTTTTTATATAAAAAATATAATATATCAAAAACACTAAAAACATTAAAACAAATGTTTTCCAACAAATTAAAAAAAATCTTTATACTTAAATAACACTAAGATAGATACAACTTAACAATCAAATGCTTCTAAAATAATAACAAAATTAACTATAAAATAAGAGTTATACAATATCAAAATAATAACAACAAAATAGTAGTAACATAATAGTGAAATGAGGGCAAAAACATTGCAAAAACAGCAGTAAAATAGCAGTTTTTTTTTTTTGCAAATTCGGGTCAAGCTCGGGTAAAAAAAAAACCTTATCCAAGGCCCGACATGTTTTCTAAATGGGTCTTTATCTTGCCCAAATCTATTTTTCGGACCTATATTTCTCTTCCACTTTTCAAATGGACCTTTGAGACGGACCAAGTGACCCGACCCATGAACGGGTCTAATCTCTACCATTAGCAACACCTAAAAAGTGGTTTGTTTTGGGTATGTTTCACTATCATATATTACTAGTGAACAAAATAAGGGCTTTTCTCAAATGAATATAAAAGAAATAAAATGTTGGTTTTAGTTAGTTGATTTACAATTTAACAAAAATGTGGCACTAAAAATGGTTAATGGATCCTTAATAATGGAACTCCACATGGTTAAGCAATAGACTCTCAACCTCTATGAGGTTGGTTTAGCCACTTGTTTCCATAAAATGAAATGTGGTCACCACACCCATTCATTCATTAGTTTGGTTTGCATTATTGATTTAATTGTTTTTAAGGTAAAATACATAAAATTATTTAATTTTATTGCTAAAGATAAGAAGTTATTTCTTCTAATTTGTCAATGTCGAAACCACCCCGGGAACGGGCTTCGAAAAATCGTTTTAAATTAATTTTGGAATAAAAAAGGGAAATGGGAGTCGCCACCAATCTTTTATTAGGTGTGATTGGATCACCATAAAACGTTTAAAACGTTTTAGAAAGTGGGTCCTCGAAATCCAGAGAAAAAGGTTTGGGAGTCGGTTACGCATGAGGAAGGATTAGCACCCTCATACGCCCAAAAATTGGTACCACATGATTATTTTCGGGTCTTATTTTATGAAAACAATGAAAACTCGAGTAAAGTTTAAAATACGATGTTTATTTTAGACGGCTTTGTATAATTTCAAAGGAAAACTTTGAAGGAAAAATCGTCCTCGTGTTTCGATCCTCTATGAGAATTAGAAGTCGTGTCCAACACATTAGGGCACTATATTCTCGGAGTTTCAAAACTGAAGGACGTTTCGAGACATTTTAAAGAGAGTGTTCTATCATATGAACCATACCAAAATCACACCCAACACGTTAGGACATGATGTTTCGAGATCTTCACACGAAAGAATATTGTTTCTTCTTTTGGTCTTAAAACCACTTTGTATATAATTATAAGATTGAAGAGTGTTTGGAAACTTTTGAAAAGGATATCCGATTTGCATGAATTACGAAAATCAAACTTAACCCGTTAAAGCGCGATTTTTCGAAGTTTTCATACGACAGGACATTGCCTTGCTTTAAAATTATTTGTAATATAGATATATGTTTTGAGAATTTGAAAATTTCGTATTGAACTTAAAATGTAATCCTCGGACACATAGTTTAAAAGATTCAAATATGGAATACCCGTTTACTTCGATTTTCGCGGAGAATTAAAATCGTAACCAACACGTTAGGACACGATATTCTCGGAATCTCAGAGTTAACCGGTATAAAAATCTTAAAAAGGGTTATTCGACGCGCGTGAGTTATACGAAAAATCATACCCGACACGTTAGGGCATGATTTCTCGAAGCTTTCACACGAGAGGAACATTGCCTCGTTTTTAAAAATACTTTAAAAATGAGTATGTAAGTTTAAAATATCGAATAGCAATTAATAAGAGAAATTAAATACGAAGCAAGATAATAAGCAGATACATAGAATGCAAAAATGTAAAATGCAAGTGCATAACGATTAAAATAAATGCAAGTATTTAGTGAAGAAGAAAAACGACGAAATCGAGATTGACGGGACCTTTGGATGCCCGAGGGCGTAATGGTAATTTTTGACTTTCGAGGGCAAAATGGTAATTTTTGGTGAAATTGGGGTAAAAATGGGATTTTGGAAAGTTCAGGGGTAAAATGGTAATTTTTGGTGAAATCTGGGTTAAAAATGGGATTTTAGAGAGTTTGGGGGTAAAACGGTAATTTTGGATGAAATCGAGGTTAAAAATGGGATTTTGGAGAGTTTGGGGTAAAATGGTAATTTTGGGTGAAATCGGGGTTAAAAATAGGATTTTGGAAAGTTCGGGGGTAAAATGGTAATTTTTGGAAAGAATGGGTGACACGTGGCAGCCCCACAGGCATCCAGAAGTCTAAGGACTAATTTGTAAATCTTGAAAAATTCCTGCGCCAATTGTGTAATTAAATAGAAATTGATTTAGAGATTAAATTAAAACAAATTAAAAATAAGAGGGACTAATTTCACAAATAAGCCAAAGCAGTGACACGTGGTAGTCTCTGGTGCATTCAAAATGTCAAAGGACTAAATTGAAAAGTGGATAAAATTACTGGGCCAAATTAAAAAAATTAAAAGTACAAAAGGACTAAATTGAAACAATTAAAAATGCGGAAGGACCAAACACGTAAATAATCCATTAATAAAAAACATGCGAATCTCACGGATCGGATCGGGTCGGGTCGGACGGGTAATAGCTCAAGACGACGTCGTTTTGGTGTTTTGAGCAGCCCACCAAAATGCCGCCGTTTAAAGGCTGCTATAAAACCCCACTTCCCTTCAAAAATTTCATTTCTTCCTTTGTTTTTTTTAAAAAAAAATTTCAAGCTCTCTCATTCTCCTCTCTCTCATCTTCTATCTGGCCACCATGGCTGAACTCCGGCCTGCCGTCCGACACGCGTGAGGCCCCACGCCGCTTCCCATCGTTGCCGGCCACCGTTCACCATTTCCGTTCGTCCACGCGTCGTCATCTCCGATCACCGGTAAGTTTAAAAGCCACGGTTTCTTTTCTTTTCTTCCTTTTTTTTTTCTTTTTCTTTTGTTCTTTATTCTTTATTTCAAACAACCGTTTTAAAAACTCTCATTTTTCATCTTTTGAAGCATTAAAAATCCAGATCTAGGTTTAGGGATCTTAGATCTTAAAACCCGATTTAATCCTTTTAATTCCCTTTTTATTATTTTCTTTAAAATCCGAATCCTTAAAACTTTAACCCTTCTTTCTTTTTCATGTAGGTTTTCTCCATTTCTGGTCACGACGGCGATGGTGGCGGTGTTCAACGACGACTCCGATGCGAAACTCTGGTGACGGCAACGCAAGTCAGGGGAGTACCGTCCTTTCGAATTCTTTTTTTTTATATTAGTAATAAATATCATTATTACCTTATTATTAAAAAAATAATTCATTATTATTAGAAACATTTATTATTATTAAAATGTTATCAATATTCATTAATGCATTTAAGATCATACTTATTAATGCATTTAAAACAATGCAATGAATACTAATAGGATATTAAAACATGCATTAATATACATCCAGAATTTGATAAGTTTAGAAGTTTCAATCATAAATAATGGTAAGTGTACATTAACAGTACCTGGCTGTTCCGATACTGGGATATTCACTATTGTTGGTTGTCTCTGTTTTGATTCCAGTATACTTTGATAATCTGCTTCTGTATTGGTTATATTAGAATAGTGTTTTTCTATTGATTTTCGAAACAGGATTTGTGTTGATTTTCAAAATTGGGTTCTTATATTTCGATTTCAAGAACAGGGTTTTTTCCTTACAATCGAATTCAATTTGGTTTTTATAGCAATTTTTACAATGATTTCTATTTGTTTTTTTTCACTTAAATGCTAGTCTTGTTCTTCCTTTTTCCTTTGCAGGCACAATGGCAGTGGTGGTTATGGCAGTCAGCATTGCAGTGCCAGAAGCAAGTTGAAGCAGTGGTTGACGATGGTGACATGGCGCGTTGTGGTTGGCTGAAGTGGTGGTGGAGCAATGCAAGTGGGAGTTTCTGACTTTAGGGCAGTTTTGGGTCAAATGGGTTTAGTAGAATTTGGGCCTATTTGGGCTAGCAATTTATATTTGGATTTGGGCTAGCCAAACTTAGCTCAATTGGGCTTGTAAATGGACTTTTCTTGTATTTGGACTTTTAATTTTTATTTTAAATTTAAATTTATATCAAGTTTAAATTTAAAAAAAAAAACTTAAACCTAAAATAAATTTAAACTCTATTGGGCCCGAATAAATTGAGCTTCAACAGTCAAATTTTAGCTTTTTATATTTTACGAAAATTTAAAATTTTATCCAATTAGGTAACATTGTTAACCTTGTCGTTAAAATTATTGATATGAAAATTAATAGTTTAGCAACTTATATACAAGAAATTAGAAAAATCAACTGTTCAACATCTATATAAATTGGTAGCTCGGGTTCATATTCTTATAAACCATTAGATTAACTTTTCAATTTTTGTAGAGTACAATTAGAGTAGAGAGATAGCAGTTGAAATCGAACTACCTTCCATCAAGCATAGGGGATTTTGAGATCAAGTTACCTTCCATCTTTTAGCAATTCAACAGTAGGATCTTCACCAAATTCTTCTGATGTCTAACTCTAACGCCAAATGATACTGAGTTTTAGGTTAATTATATTGTGGGTTGCAACTAAATACAATGAACATGAGAAACGATTATGCAGCTGGAAACTCTTTCTTACATCTACAAAGCCTTGCCAAGTGAGCAACCACTATGAATCAATAGTAAAAGATGTGATTTAAGCTCAACTCACTCACCATATTGCAATCTTATTCCTATACCTTCAATTAGATTCACTCTCCCACTAAATCTTCCCGCTTAAAAGCTTAGTTACAACCTAAACAAAAACTGTTTGTTTATAAACAATTTGCATTCTAACATGTCCCTATGTTGAACATAGTAGTGCTCTCTCAAATTCATACGTAAACCAATAAACAAGTCTTTGATGTATAGGCAATATTAAGCTTTTGAATCTCTAGCTAATATGATTGATCAATTGAATTTCTCCCAATTAAGTGCTTTGAAAAACATGAAATAAAAAGAGATCTTCTTTACTTAATATTTCTTTAAAAATTAATTTTTCTTCAAATATGGTAAATAGATCATGTTAAGGGTGGTTTGGATGGGTAGTACATTTATCTACGATTAGTGTAAAAATAGCGATGACGGTGAAATTAAATACTATAACGATATTATAGCATGAGACAAAAGTAAGATAAACACACCACACCTCACCGCCCATCCAAATCCACCATTACACTCTTTAAATTACACCTTGCTAAATCAAGTAATTACATCAATCATAACCTCATATATTGCTACTCAAAATCTTGAAAAAGAAAAAGAAAAAGAAAAAGAAAAAGATGTAAGTGAATAATTATGATAAGCATGTTAAAAATTGCCAACAAATAAGGCAAGTTGCATATTGCCAGGTTGAAAAGTGAGTTGCACGGTGCAACTAGCAACATAAATAGTTTGATTCAATGTGATGTTAATTTATTACACATGTTCAATAAGTGAAATGGAATATCTTTTAAATCAGATTGGTGATTGAATCGATCAAATCATTAATTCGTCGGTTCGAGTGGTCCAATTAAAAAAAATAATTCAATCGGTTCATACCGACTCTCAATCTAATGGTTCAAAGCCACTCTGTAAACCCCAGTTGATTCCCGATTTGGTCCGGTTCGTCTAATTATAACAAAATTTGCAGCCATGGGATGGAAATCATGGTGAAAGGTTTCTGGAAAGATAAAGACAAACATGTTTGTTTTTGTCAAATTAAAAATATTTGGTGAAATCAAAACTACATTAATACTTGTTAAAACTAGTTAAGTGCCAAATTTGAACAGTAAAACATGTGAATGTAGGTTAAGAAAATGTCAAAGAAGTGTCCTATTTTCCTGAGAAAATGAAGGGTGTTTTCATTGGGAAAGATTATGACAAACAGAAAAAGGAAATGAAAATGAATTCAAAGATGCTAAGTAAATGGTTAAATTCTTTTGTGCTAATGACATTTCTCTCCTCATTCATTGGGAACTAAAACGGGAATTAGATACTGACTGTCCACCCACCATCGGCAGGCTGATATGGTTTTTTCCAGGGGCGGTGGAGCCTTGTTTACGGTTTAGAATCATTATAAAAGCATTTGACTGTCATTAGTTGATTGATATTCAATTCTTGGATCATGGAGAAAAGAAAATTTATGTAAAGGAACCTTATTCCCCTTCAATAAGGATGGAGGACGACAGAATGTCTGAACCGGAGGTGGTCCTTTAAAGAGATATAAAGATTACTTCATTAATTTTAAAGGCTTTTTGTAATAATGGAAAGTTTAGTTTAAGGTTGTCTGTGTCATATGGACAACCCACAGCAGTTATATATACTCCACTCCCTTCATTCTTCGTCATTCCTCACCAGCTCCTGCAACACTCTCTTCCTTGCTCTCAATCCATTTGTTGGTTTTTGTTGTTTTTTTTTTTTTGCAAATATCAGTGTCACTTAGCAAAGATGGGAGAGAAGGGTGCTGTAAAAAATCACCTCCACAACAACCTAGTTTTTGACCACCCCATTGGCTTTGACGACGATGGCAGACTCAAGCGAACTGGTAAATTCCACCAAGTTTATGACAACATCGCTTTGCACCAAACACTTGCTTATGTGATGTCACTGTTTTTTTTTCCTGTGCCAGGAACTGTATGGACCGCAAGTGCTCATATTATTACGGCTGTGATTGGTTCTGGCGTCCTGTCCCTGGCTTGGGCCACTGCTCAGCTTGGATGGATAGCTGGTCCAGCAGTTATGTTTTTGTTCTCTTTTGTAACTTACTACACCTCTACTCTTCTTGCTGCTTGTTACCGCTGTGATGACCCTGTTAATGGCAAGAGAAACTATACTTACATGGAAGCTGTCAGAGCAAATCTTGGTAAACTAAAATGAAACTTTCAATTGCATTAACAAAATGGGAGGGTTCTTCCTAAACTTGTAAACTTAACCTTTTTGCTTTTTCAGGTGGGTTTGAAGTGAAGATATGTGGGTGGGTTCAATACTTGAACCTTGTTGGAGTTGCCATTGGATACACAATTGCATCATCAATTAGCATGATGTGAGCATCCTTAACACAAGGGTTCCAGCCAGAACATGTTTGCTTTCTTTTTTACTTGCAACTGTTTGGGGGCTAACGGGTATACTGTAACAGGTCTATAAAAAGGTCTAATTGCTTCCATGCAAGCCGTGGCAAAAATCCATGTCATATGAATAGCAACCCTTATATGATTGGTTTTGGCATTGCTGAAATCATTTTCTCTCAAATTCCTGACTTTGATCAATTATGGTGGCTTTCCATAGTTGCTGCTGTCATGTCCTTCACTTACTCAACAATTGGACTTGGACTTGGACTTGCTAAAGTAGCAGGTATTCACAGCTTTCTTTTACACACTTACAATGCATGCAACCTAATGTTTGGTTAATTTACCAGAGAATGGAAAAATTAGGGGAAGCCTGACTGGTATAAGTGTCGGAACTGTTACTCAAACACAAAAAATATGGAGGAGCTTCCAGGCACTTGGAGACATGGCTTTTGCCTATTCTTATTCCCTCATACTCATTGAAATTCAGGTATGTAACTTCATTTTGCCCAATTTTTCTACCTCCAATAACAGTATGATACTTGTATAGGACACACTTAAGGCTCCACCATCCGAATCAAAGACAATGAGCAAGGCAACTTTGTTAAGTGTTGGAGTGACAACCCTTTTCTACATGTTGTGTGGTTGCATGGGCTATGCTGCTTTCGGGGACTTGTCCCCCGGAAACCTTCTAACCGGTTTTGGATTCTATAACCCATTCTGGCTCCTTGACATTGCTAATGCTGCCATTGTAATTCACCTTGTTGGTGCATACCAAGTGTACTGCCAACCCCTTTTTGCCTTCATTGAGAAATCAGCAGCTAAAAGGTTTCCAGATAGTGAATTCATAACCAAAGACATCAAGATCCCCATTCCCGGTTTTCGCCCTTACAATCTCAACCTCTTTCGTCTGGTTTGGAGGACAGTTTTTGTAATGCTAACAACTTTGATCTCCATGCTTCTTCCCTTCTTCAATGATATTGTTGGACTACTTGGGGCTATTGGATTCTGGCCACTCACAGTTTACTTCCCAGTAGAGATGTACATTTCTCAAAACAAGATACCAAAATGGAGCACAAGATGGATTTGCCTCCAGATTCTCAGCATTGCTTGCCTTATTATCACAATAGCTGCTGCTGCTGGTTCTATTGCAGGGGTTATTCTTGATCTCAAGTCATATAAGCCCTTCTCCACCGCCTACTAGTTCAAGTTGAACTGAACTCTTATCAGACGACTCAAGATTGAACAGTTTAAAAAGCAAGGGAAAATAATCTTTATAGGTTAAAAAAGTTCTACTCCATGTTCATCAACCCAGATTTGTTGTTGTTACTTACCACCATTGCTAAGCAGTTCCTTCTTTTCTTTTTCTTTCCCTGTATTGTTCAACAAAATGGGGTCAATGTTTTTCAATTTGAACTTGTGACTTTCCCCATCAGTCATTGCAAAATGAACAACTTTTATCATACAATTGTTAAATATCTAGTGGAGATCTTTGAAAAAGCAACTACCAGCCAAAAAGAGCAATAGAACATAGAACAGTTCAATCGGTG
Source organism: Gossypioides kirkii (assembly GCA_005610355.1). Taxonomy (NCBI): domain Eukaryota; kingdom Viridiplantae; phylum Streptophyta; class Magnoliopsida; order Malvales; family Malvaceae; genus Gossypioides; species Gossypioides kirkii. Next base: position 34,460,646 of record CP032244.1, on the reverse strand, counting down.
AAAATGTCACCAATTTTGGTGTTAATCAGGATTTTTTAGGGTAAATTTCACCATCAGTCACTAAACTATGGGTACGATTTCGTTTTGGTCACTTAATTAAAAAAAGTTACAATTTGATCATTGAATTATTCAAAAGTTTTCATTTAAGTCATTAGATTGTTAAAATTGATGCTATATGATTTTTTTTTTGTTCATATTCCCTGCACCAATCGAAAGCTCTATTTTCTTTTTTTCTTTTACAGTTCATTTTTTTTTACGAAACAATTTTGGATGTTGCAAATTTACGAAATAAAATTCAGATTAAATCAAATTTTTCTCATTTTTAGGATGTTAAAATGTAATTTTATCATTATTAATTTAAAATTTTATAAATAATAAATAAAATAAAATTCATTTTAAAATAGACGAAACCCCTGCCAACTCCCTTAACCTAGTATAATTATCTCTTGAAGCATGCTTGCGAATAATAAGAATAATGATCTTATTATAAAAGGTGATAAAAATGTAAATGGGTGATGAGAGATGGAAGTTATGGGGCGGTGGAGAGAAGCGGAAGGCTTTAGGAGCTTCTCGTGAGTGGTAGGCCCGGGAAGAGTTGTTAGTACAGTGAATCTTGTGTCTTTGGGTGTCATTCCCACTCTGCCTAATTTTAATGTTCATTCTTTTATTGTCATCATTACTACTCCAAGGTGATTATGGTGTTTTAGAGAATTGAAAGTTGAACAGTGAGTTTTTCCCAACCTCTTATTCTACTACTTTTATGTTTTTTCACAGCAAGTCATTATTTGTACAAGAAACAAGAAATCAAGTTTAGCAATGATTAATCTTCATAATCCAGTACATGATTTGATGAACGGATGAAAATCAAGGAGTTATCACAAATCAATAGATGATTCTTTGCATTTAAGCAATCACTCCATTGCTTCGGATTATTAACTTTTCAATTTTTTAATTCAGTTCAATTATTTTATATCAATTTTCTGATGAATCGGAGTACGTTTATATAAATTTTCACTTATCAAAAAGAGGAATTATCACCTTCTTCCCCTCCATGCTCTTGACATTCAATTGCCCTTTTCTTTACAATATTCATTCGTTATCGACGTTCAAATTTAACATTTTTTATGATTAATCCAAACGTAACTATCACTGATCACCAATCTTTAAATCAAGAAAACCTTCCAACCATTGCTAATCATCCTCCAGCTAGTAATCAATCTTACAATCTGTTAGACCCATACGATCAAGGGAACCCTCTCCTTGATGGAAACACTATAGTAACCCTGAAAAAACTTCTCCACCAACACAAGGAATTTGACCTTACCCTACACTCGAGGATCAAACTACACCCAACCCAATTCTGACTCCAAGAAAATCTTTGAACTCTATGAATAAATGAAAATAATGCAAGAACAATTGCAACGGCAACAAGGACAAAACTGTCAATTAACCCAACTCATGCAAGGACCGCAAGCAACCTGAAATCTCCTTCAAAATAAAATGTCCTGGGCTGATGAAGAAGTAGCCTCATCTCACCTTGACCATTGTCAGGAGCATTCTACAAATAATCCTATAAATCGGGCCATTACAAAAAGTTTCACTTATGGTGTATTAGATAAACATAACCATATATATGGAATAATCATCTATGAAGAATATGTAATAATCCTAGTCTCCTTGTGCGTTGAGGTTCATGGGGCCGCATACATCAGTATGCACAAGTTATTAGAGTTGAGTAATCTTTGTGCCTTTGGCATTAAAAGGTTTATTGGTCATTTTATATTCCAAGCACGATTCATATTGTGAAAGATGCATCTCTTTAAGCGAATTTAAAGTTTTATATTTCACAAATTTAGTGATTCTTTCTTGATTAATATATCCAAATCTTAAATTCCATAGATAGATCTCATTAAATAGAAAAATTATAAATTTTTTGTTGACAAATCTAATTTCAAGTAATGAGTACATCTTGAATTTGATAAAATAGGTAATATTTTTCATCCATCCAAGACAAATAGAAAAACAAAAATTTTCATGTACTAAGTAATTTCCCATGATTTAGTAATTTATTATTTAAGAATTACTTAATACATAAAACATCAAAAAGTTTTTTGAACCTAATATTATGAACGTGCTCAAGATATATTGGACTTATAATCGCAGCTGTAAGCCCAATTATTACATAAAAAAACAGAGACAACACAATAACAATAGTGACATAATGTTGGGATATTATTACTTTTAGATGCATTACTTCCCAAAGATGAGGTGAAGGACTGATGAGCGAGGGGAAATGACCTGTTTGGTAACTTGGTGTGAATTTGAATGGACGGTGTGGTATGGTATGTTTAGCTTATTTTTAGTCTCACGTTACAGTATCGTTATAATATTTAATTTTATTGTCACCGTTATGTTTACACTAACTGCAGATAACTGCACCACTCATTCAAACCTATCTTTAGGAATATCAATATCACCCAATAAAATCTTGAGAGCCTCCACAATTTTCCATGAGCACAAAGAGTGCCAACCCGACCCAACCTTTCCATCATCCCTTTTTTCTCTTATATATTGATTCATCCACGTTTAAACAAAATATGATGAATTTGAGGTGTCAAGTACTTTCTCTGGTTCATGACCAAAGCTACAAACATCAGTTTTCTCTGTTATTTGTCCACAGTGAGTGTATCCTGGTGCTAAATATCCATGTGTGGTGACATGAGACTGCCCTTACAAACTCTGGTAACTCACAAATGGAGGTCTCTTTAAGGTCCTCGCCAATTCCAATGCCGAAAAGACTGGTGAGTGTTTGGCAGCACTGAGTTCCTTACAGGAAGGTGGGAGTCTCCCATGTTGATAATGCCTAAAAACGGTGGCAGAACATAGTTTAAAATGGAAAATTTTTAATTTAAATTTTTTATAATTTATAAAATTTTAAATTAATAATGGTAAAATTATATTTTGATATTAAAAATAATAAAAATTTAATTTAACATTTTAAAATTTATAAAAATATAAATTATTAAAATAATAAAATTACATTTTTAATATCATAAAATTATACAATATAATTTCGATTTCAAAAAAAATTTGGAGGCTCCGTCATTGTGTTATAGAGGTTTGGTTGGTTAGTGAACCATCTATTTTGGCCGGCGGTGGTCAAACCGCATGTTTTTGCTTTTTCCTAGCTTAAGTTGTTGGCGGTCAAAGTCAATTGTAAAATGAAATATGTAAGACTTGTTTGTTAATTCGTTTTCCATATTAGCGGGTAAATTGTGGGTTAAGCACCCTCAACCCTAGATTAAATATTGTAGCATTAGATAAATAAAAGACTAAACAAATCGCACTTGAAGTAAACGTTCATCCAAAATGACCCTTAATCTGGTTGAATTTAATCATAAAAAAGTAATTGTTGAATTATAACTCCTATTTCAAGTCAAATTTGAGAAATAATCTTTTAGTTAAACTCTGTTTAATTGTTTTAATTAAATTCTGTTTATTTGTTTGAGTCAAACTCTTATTAGTCTAGATTATTTTATTATTATTTGACCTAAAAATTTAGCCTATAAATAGACTCTTTTACAACCTTAGAAAATACACTCATAAGATACACTTATTAGAGTTTAGAACTCCTAACACTTTTGAAGAATTTAGTGTTTACAGTTTGAGGGTTCTTTATTTTTGGGTTTTCAGGTTTTCGGGGTTTAGTTTTTATCTCCATCTTTTGTACTCTTCATTTTTTTGCCATTATACTAAAATTATCTTTGCCCGTGGTTTTTTATCCTCTTCAGAGGAGTTTTTTCACGTTAAATTTGTGTGTTCAATTTCTCAATTTCTTCCGCTATTTATAATTTGTTCGTTGTTTAATCGGGTTGATCCCCAACAAGTGGTATCAAAGCTAGTTTGATTTTCACAGATCAACCCGTTCAGAGATGGTAACAATAAGGTTTGATATTGAGAAGTTTGATGGTGTCACAAATTTCAATCTGTGGCAAGTTCGGATGATGGCAATTCTAGTTCAGATCGGCTTGAAAAAGGTCGTTATTAGGAAAAAGCCCAAAAATCTAAATCAGTTAGAATGGGAAGAGCTTGATGAAAAGGCCCTGTCTGCAATCCAGTTGTGCCTCGTGAATAGGATATTGTAGGAGGTATTGATGGAGAAGACCTCATCCGCCTTTTGGAAAAGGCTAGAAACTCTTTATGTGACTAAGTCTCTGGCTAACAGTTTAGTACTGAAACAACGTCTATTTACGTTTCGCATGAACGAAGGTGAGCTTCTTAGAGATCACATCAGTCAATTTATTACTCTTTTGAATGATTTAAATAATGTTGAGGTTCATATTGATGATGAGGATCAGATTATGCTATTGTTATGCTCTTTACCCCCTTAATACAAGTCTTTTAGGGAGATCTTGATTTATGGTAGAGACAAACTCTCGTTTGAGAATGTGAAGGGTCATTTGTTGAGTAAAGATAAACTTGACAATGAGTTCCGTTCTAATAACAAGGCAGATAGGCAAGTTTTTGTTTTCGTAGCATCAAAGAAGCAAGACAAAAGGTGTCGCTATTATAAGAAATTAGGTCATGTCAAAGCAGATTGTTACAAACTGCGAAATAAAAGGACTGCTGAGAGTAACGAGGAAGATTTAGCTGGTGCTAGTTTGGTCTATGAAAGTGGTGATGGTTTCTTGTTAGTGTCAACGAGTGAAAGCTCCGAGCTTACGTCTGAGTGGATCCTAGATTTATGATGTTCTTTCCACATGTGTCCCAACAGAGAATGGTTATCCACATACAATTCGGTTGAAGGTGGAGTTGTGCACATGGGAAACGATTCATCCAGTAAGGTAATCGGTATTGGTACTGTTAAAATTAGGATGCACGATGGTACGATTAGGACACTATCAGATGTCAAGTATGTACCTGATTTACGAAAGAATCTCATCTCCTTAAGTATTTTAGACTCAAAATGTTGCAGAATAAACATCGAGTTGAGCGACATTAGGGTGTCTTGTGGGATTCTCGTTTTGTTAAAAGGTAAAAAGACCAGTAGTCTTTATATTCTAGAAGGTTTTACAGTGAACGGTGAAATCGGATGTCCTTCGTCCATTACGGAGTTGAAGTGTACTCGTTTGGAGCGAAGGCAACTTGGTCATAGGAGGGAAAAATGTATGACCGTTTCGTTGAAGAGAGGTTCTCTTTTGGATGCAGGTTTTGAAAAGTTAGGGCACTGTACTCGGAAAAATCAGACCCGTGTTAGTTTTGATTTGGTAGTGCACAAGTCGAAGGCTAGAAGACTTCCAGTTTCTAAGCACAAATTCGACTCAGTTAATTCCCTGTATAATTCAAGATAGGCCCGTGACGGGCTTTTGCAAAGATGACATTGTGGAAATACGAATCAAGGTGGAGATTTGTTGAATTATAACTCCTATTTCAAGTCAAATTTGAGAAATAATATTTCAGTTAAACTCTGTTTAATTGTTTCAATTAAACTCTATTTATTTGTTTCAATTAAACTCTGTTTATTTGTTTGAGTCAAACTCTTATTAGTCTAGATTATTTTATTATTATTTGACCTAGAACTTTAGCCTATAAATAGGCTCTTTTACAACTTTAGAAGATACACCCATAAAATACATTCATTAGAACTTAAAACTCCTAACACTTTTGGAGAATTTAGTGTTTATGTTTTGAGGGTTCTTTGTTTTCGAATTTTCGGGGTTTAGTTTTTATCTCCATATTTTGTACTCTTCATTCTTTTGCCATTATAGTAAAATTATTTTGCCCATGGTTTTTTATCCTCTTCGGAATAGTTTTTCCACGTTAAATTTGTGTGTTCAATTTCTCAATTTCTTCCGCTATTTTTAACTTGTTCGTTGTTTAATCGGGTTGATCCCCAACAGTAATAATTCAAATTTGTTCCACTCAAATTTAAAATTAATTGAATAAAAATTGATTCAAATTCAAAATATCTCATTTTTAAAAGGATATTCTAATAAAAATAATAGCTATAACTTGAATTATAAAATTGTTTTACTTTTAACTTATATATTGTAATTGTTATATTAGAAAGTGATAGAGTATGCAATTATAATTTAGTATATATAAAGGTTCAATGCATGATTTTTTTTTTCAAATTTATAATATATGATATTCTAATTTTTATATTTATAATTTATCTAATGTAACTATTGGAAAATGAAATTAATTTATATTAGTATCATCTTTTAAAATTTTAATTTTCAGGCACTAAAAAATTATCACATATAAAAATATTATAATATTAAAAAAAAGCAAAAATATTATTGTGACTAGTTTATATTCAATTTTTTTGATACTTTTCATATTTGTTTTATGATCTATATTTAGAGTTCATGATAAAATTAAGATCCTATTATCCTAAATCTTTGGGCATTCAAGTTTGAGTTTTACCATGTGGATTTTCATATGTGGGTCTTCAGTCTCATCATGTGTAATTTGTTCATATAAATATTTAATAATATCTCTAACTTAATTTGAATTTAATTAAATCATTTTAATAGTATGACAAAAATTTTAACCCGCCCCATATAAGTCAAAACAATTGAGATATTTTTTTTACTTTATTACCTATAGTAATAATTAGTGATATTAATTATATAAAAATTAAAATATATGATTTTTTTAATATAAAATATATGATTTTAAAACAGCCAAAAACAAGTTTCATTTTGCGTGTCAAACATAGCCATCCTACAAAATTCTTTGTTGTTCCCTTCTCCTGGTTGTTTAGCTAGGAGCCTGGTCTAAATTTCCATTTTCAAAAACCCTAACCCTAAACGCTTCCCGTAACCTATTACTATATTACTAGCTGTAGTCTCATGGAGGCTCATACAGACCAATGGTTAACAAGGTTAAACCCAAACTCACAAAAGATCGATATTTCTTTTCAACAAAAGAAAATAAAAAATATAGCAGATGGCTTGGCCTTATCAAAAACCCTGAAACAAACATGTCCCTACTATCACACTTCGAAAGTTTCCTGTCTTCCAAACCTGAAATAGAGTGTTTCCCTGTTACTTTTTACTCTTTATGACTTGTCTCTCTTCAAACCTCATTTTCTGCACCAACCAACCAAAAAAAAAAAAAAGATGGGGAGGGGGAAGATTGAGATCAAGAGGATTGAGAACTCAAGTAACAGGCAGGTTACTTATTCAAAGAGAAGGAATGGGATTATGAAGAAAGCTAAAGAGATCACTATACTGTGTGATGCTAAAGTTTCTCTTATTATCTTTGGTAGTTCTGGCAAGATGCACGAGTATTGCAGCCCTTCTACTAAGTATAATATATCAACCTTTATTTCCTCCTTGCTTTTTTCTCACCCTTTTTCTGTACTTTCTTCTTGATTTGTTTTCTGTTTTTTGAAAAAAAATAAAAATCCTAATATGGTGAAGTTTGGTCGATATTTTGGACCAATATCAGAAGACTTCAGGGAAGAAGTTATGGGATGCTAAACATGAGGCAAGTTTCTTTCTTTTCTTTGTTTTTCTGAGTTTTCTTCCATATGAACAAGTGGGATGATTTGATCTAGTAATTTAGGCCATTACCTCTCATGCAATTGCATATATATATAACATCTATGAACAGATCTAGTACTAAATGTTATTCTTCACCGTCCTTTCCTTTGTTTAAAGGCACAAAACAATAATGGATGTAAGAGATCTCAAAGTAAGATCTACCTAGTTCATGATGGTAGCTCTAGGGTTTCTTGGTCTAAACCACAAATTTAACCAACATATTTATTATAAGCTCATATCTAAATATGATTTTTCTTGTGATTTGTGAGAGATAATTTCTTGTTTTCTCTTGAAACAAACACTCTGCAGAATCTCAGCAATGAAATTGATAGAATCAAGAAAGAGAACGACAACATGCAGATTGAACTGAGGTATATATATATATATATCTACACTTGTCCATCTATGATATGTTTGTTTGGGATCTATGTTATTTTGTGTCTTAGTTGTTGAAGTATTTTTCTACAGGCATTTGAAAGGGGAGGATATCACCTCTTTGCCTTACAAGGAGCTAATGGCCATAGAGGATGCCCTTGAAAATGGACTTACCTATGTTCGTGGCAAACAGGATAGTAGATTTTGCTTTAATTACTTACATAACAGTACTCTCTTTGAGTTAAAGCTTATCAATCTCTCTTTTCTTTTTCTTTCGTACAGATGGATGTCCTTGATAAGACATGGAAAAATGTATGTATACAGTATTAATCACAAGTAGATTACTGTTTTGATTATTGGTTCTTAATAGATGATAGAATATTGGAATTACTGTTGATTTGCTTATTCGACACCCACAAATATATATATTCTTTAAGTAGCATAGGTGAAGTGAAGCTTTTATTTGCCTAAATTTATGGTGTGTTTCTCTCAGACAAAATTCCTGGAGGAGGACTACAAGCAGCTCAGTTTCATTCTGGTATTCATTCTCCTACAAAGCATCTTTAACTATTCAAATTTTCATATACAGATTAGTTCTCATTGTAGACCCTGTACTTCAAGAAAACTATTGATGCAAGGTCTGATAGTACCCATTGTGCTTGGTTTTTGGCGGAGGAGACCATAAGGTTTTGGGGTCTTCTGTGGGGGGCTATTTTAAGCCCTAAGAATAGGGTCATGGTTGATTTAATGTAACTAGTCAAGGCATAGTTTTGTGTTGAGGAGTTGGTATTGGGAAATGATGAACACAAGTGCTGGTCTTCTTAGGAAGTTTGTTTAAGATCTGATGGCCTTCCTTATTTTGTTTTTCTTTGGCGAGGGTCGCTTGGCAAGGTCTTTATAGGGTATAACAATTGCCAACGATTGCTCAAAGAGGTTATAAATTTGCCTTCTCTAAAGGTCTTAGAACGAAGTAGGTTGTGGAGACAAGAAATCATAGAGACGTTTGATATTTTATCTGCCCCCATTTTTATTATTGTTATGGTACTTACTATCACCGGCCCAAAACCCGAATGGGTTCGGGTTAGATTCTATCGAGCTCGCATGATAGTAGGTGCTCGCAGGATGGGTACCTACATTCTCCTGCGAAGTCACACGTAAGATCGCGTATGGGATCGTATAAACACGTGTTAACATGTACGAAATCTACCTAATATATCATATCAATGAACAATACCCATTAAAAAACGAAATGTTGCTATGATTTCTTCTCGGCACAACATACATCACTACAACAACCTTACCAATTAGTAGCCTCGGAGAAGGCCATTTCATAACGTTAAGGACCTTGCCAGGTGACCAGTGCTTGTCCGTCCATCATTTCCTAATACTATCTACTAGTCAACTTAGGAAGCCCTCAATCTGACCGACTGCCACTCAACTTCTAGGCATAGACGGCATGGTCTTTATTACTCATATTCTGTGCATACTTTACCGCATACTTAAAACCCCCCTCAATGGCTTTCAATACCACCACGATAACCCTCCTCATCGTCTATCATAAAATCTTGCATCAACAAAAAAGCATATAGTAATTATTAATGGAGTGGGAAGAAAAAGTGATCATAACTTGAAAGTTTTGGCTTTATTTTTTGCATGTAATTAAAGAAGCTATCAAAAGAAGGTAAGAAGTAATATATCTCAAATAGCATGTGGATTTTTTTAAGATTTATTCTGGTTTTAGATCAAATATAAAAGAAATTATTTTATAGGCCCTTCCCACCACATTATCTATGATTCATTTTTAATTATTTAATGACATTTTAATAATTTTTTTATGTCATTGACACATAATTTTAGTATTTTTTTTACCTTCAACCCCAACCCGAAATCTTAAACTTTAATCCCAAACCCGAACCTTGAACATTGAATCCTGAACCTTGAATCTTAACTAGTTCAGGGTTTAAAGTTCAAGGTTTAGGATTCAAAATTTAAGGTTCAAGATAAAAATTGTTAAAATTATGTGTCAATGACATGAAAAAAATTAATAAAATATCATTAAAGCTAGGGTGGTCTATATTTACTAGTCGACTTATGCTAATTTTCATTAAGGATTAAATCTCAAACTTACACATTAATTTTTATCCATATGTAATGTGATATATAAATTTTAATTTGATGAATTATATACATAAAATTTTAGTTTTGATCCAATTATGTTTTTTTATTTCAAGTCAATTGTAAACATTTATAAATAAAAATATTTTCAGTTATTTTTATATTAGGTAAATATAATTATTTATTTATACAATAAGTAAACTTAAAATGTATCTCATTGGTAATAGTGCAAGTGATTTTTGAAAATTGAACTAAAATCAAATTTTCATGTATGTAATTGCACAAAATCAAAGTTTACGCATAACATTACACATTTAATCAAAACTCATGCATAAATATGAATAATAATGGGAAAAAAGTGGTCTTGGTTCTCATATGTTGGGATTGCTCAACGCTATATCATTTCAGCTTTTAGAGTGTGTTTGGTTGGGTGAAAAAGTGAAAGGATACAAGAAATGAATGAAAAAATGAAAAAAATAAATAAACTTTGAGTTTACTTGGTAGGAAAAAAAAGCGAGTGGAAAGAAATAAGAGAGATCATTTTCCATCCTAACATAACAAAATATCCAATATAATGTAAACATGCATGCGTATTCCAATATAATGTTATTCATGTTTTAGTCTGAAACTCATCATCATCATCATAGTCTGATTCCATAACACACATGTATGATCTCTCTTTCGATTAATATTTTGCAGAATCAACAACAAATGGCTTATGAAAGTGCAAGAGAGCAGATGGATCATGGATTCCAGCGAGCCCGGGACTACAACTCACAGATGTCTTCCACCTTCCAAGTGCAGCCAATGCAGCCAAACTTACAAGAGAGAATGTAATAACACTGTGGATAAGGGCATGCTGAAGCCTGAAATTCTCTCAAGCTTGCTCTCTGGTGATCATATGATAACCTTTTACCTGCATATTTAATTCCAGGGATCTGATATGATCTTAAACTCATGCATATTTACCTCTTGTAATAATTTCCAAGTTGTATTGCAGTACCAACTATGAACTTGTTTTATGGACGATCGATTGCTCAGTGTCTTTATGAAACTATAGACTGGTATTTCTGTGTGCTACCAAATGAACTTGTAATAATTTCTGGTATTTTTTAGAAATTTTAATAATTTTTATGATTTTTTTAATCATTGTTTATAATTTGGTATCTGAACTTAACATTTTATCTTAATTTGATACTTAAATTTTTTTTGTTCAATTTGATACCTTAACTTGACACTTTTTTTTTTAATTTCACACATGAACTTTTTTGGTCTAATTTCGTATCTAAACTTCTCAAATGTTATACAAATTATTCCAAAATATTAACCATGTTAGTTTTTTCATGAGGGAACAAAATTGCTAAGATATGACCAACATTATATGAAATATAATGATAAGAAAGATTATATTTATTTGGAGTTTTCTCTATTTCACTAAGCAATATGTTCAAATTTTATTTTTTCATATGAGCTGATGTTACTTTGACAGTAGTGACAAGGACGATTCAAGAGGAACTTTGTGCTTAAAGCATGGCTTGATCTTTAAGAAGCCCTCAATTTTTTAAAAATATTTTCAGAACTAGAAAAATTCATGTTTAAAATTTGTGCTTTAAATTATACTTAATAAATAGATATTGAAGAAGAAAACAAGATTTGATATTTTATTTTAATTTAACATAATGAGTTTTTTAATTTTTATTTTTATTTTTCTGTGTGGAATTTGATGTTTCCATCATAATTTTCTTCAAAAATTAAATCCATTAATTAATAGGTGACAAACCGACCATTGCCCGAATAGTTTGATGTTACGCGGTATTGACGTGTTTCATTTATTCCTTTTGCTGAAGACACGTGTTTCATATATAAACCAATAAAATTACAACATTTTTCACAAATTTCTCTTAACAAATAATATGTATTTTATTTTTTATACAATTAATATGCATTTTATTGGTAGACCCTTCAATTTGTCATTTCTATTAATATAATAAACGTTGGATTAGTATAAATATTATTTTCAATGTAAAAGAATATGAATTTGAGTCTGTTGAAGCATATTATTTTTCTATTTATGAGTTAAAAAATTATTATAAATAATTCTAAACATTACATCACAAAAAAATAAATACGATCAGAACTTATAATAAAATTATTAAAATAATAATCATAAAACATTGTTGAAGATAAATCATTTTTGGTACATGTTTAGTACTACTACATATAATGATGAACCATACGTTGTTGTCAGATAGTCAACATTCTCCTCCAATCAATCAATAAATAAAAGGGTAAATTCTTTCATTAGTGATTCAATTATTAGCATATTTCTATTTTGGTCATCGCATTAAAATTTGTTATTAATTTTTTTTTATCATTTCTGTTTTTTTTTTCACCTCCGTAAAATTATTAACTAATAACATTTTAATAAATTATTCAGTAAAAATTATTCTTGTTAGTTTAAAAGTTATTCCAAACGTGCAGTTTTATATATTATATATACTATCACAATAATTAATAGTTACTTAATATTACTTTTTTTATTACCACATAATAATTTTATTTACAATTATCACATAATAATTAGTGTTATATAAATAAATTATCTTTCATATCACTTCAGTAGTATGATGAAAAATAAAATATATTTTCGATAGCTCATAATTTTTTCAAACTCATATTTTTATATATATTATAGATATTAATCTCTTATTCCATGCACAAATTAAGATATTTTATATTTATTTTTTAAAAAAATTGTTACAAAATTTGTAACATTTTAGAATTGATATGAGTCAGAAGGTAAAAACAAAATAATAGAAATGTTTAATTTTTACATTCTTTATATCACCATACTATACTATGATAAAGATAAGTTAAGAATAACATTTTTCATATTTAAAATAATTGAATTAATTAATTTTTGTGATGATATATTCAAAATTAAATAATAATATTTAATATATTTTCATCCAATTACTTTGTATTGTCTAAAGACAACAACTTAATTAAATTGTAAATACATGAATTCCATGTGATGGCCTGATGGTCAAGGGTGTTCGTCGTCTCAGGTGTAGCTTGAATTCGTATTGCGTTTGTTATTCAGATTTTGTCCTGTTATTATAATTAACCAAAAAAATTTATAAATACATATTAAATATAAATAAATATTTCAATTTTTTTATATTTCGATATGATTTTTATTTTCAAATATGAGTTAAACTCAAAAGATAATATACAGCAAACTTATCTCCAACAATTTTTTAAAATGAATTTCTAGTATTCGCATAAAAACAAATATATGATATTTTTACAAAAATCCAAACTTTGGGACTAGAATTTTCTCCCATTAATGACAAGTGTTACAGCCAGTAGCAAAATAAATGCAATGAAAAGGACTTAGATGAAAGAAGACCACATTTTAAAAAAAAAAATGAAAGAAAATATATATATATCTTTCCTTCCATAATTTTCCATAGGAAACTTCTTGCAAGCTTCGTTACCCAATAATTTGCATTATAAATAGCAACAGACCCGTCACTTTGCTTTCATCATAACTGGTTGATACACAGAAATACCAAGCTTCAAACATTTCATGTTAATGGTGATATTCCCTTTGACAACATGTCTCCCCTTAGCAAGAACGACTTGCGACGGATTTTCGAGAAGCTTGACAAGAATGGGGATGGCTTGGTCAGCCTGGAGGAGCTTAATTGGTTGCTTGAGAGAATCGGAGTCCAGTTTAGCCTCGAAGAATTGGCGTCCTTAGTGGGAAAACCTTGTCTTGGCTTTGAAGAATTCTTGTTCTTCTATGATTCCATCTCCAACCACAACACCAAGATTGAGGCAACCATTGATGATGGTGAGGAGGAAGAAGAAATAATGATGGTTGATGATGATGATGATGGAGACAGTGACCTTGCCAAGGCCTTCAAGGTGTTTGACTTGAATGGCGATGGCTTCATTTCATGTGAGGAGCTTCAAAGCGTGTTGGTAAGACTTGGTTTATGGGATGAAAAGAATGGCAAAGATTGCAGGAACATGATTTGCTTCTATGACACCAACTTGGATGGCATGATTGATTTTGAAGAATTCAAGAACATGATGCTTTAATTCCAAGGGGTTCATCAATGTCATGATCACAGTTATCAGCCTTGTTTCCCCATTTGAGTTATCCCTTCCTTTGCTGGCAGCTCTACTGTACATCTATGGTGTTTTTCAGATCCTACTACAACCTTGCGCAATTTTATCATTTAGTTTGATATTTACAATGCATATGTTGATTGTTGGTTGTAATTAAAATTTTATGAATAATATTAGAAACAAGTTAGAGCAGAGTTTCTTACTTCGAGCTCAATGGTTTATAAATGTGAGCAGATTTATAAATATTTTGAGTTAATTGCACTAGACATCTTCAAACTATGACTCTCATTTTAAATTGTCCCCTAGACTTCAAAACATTCTAATTACATTTTAAAATTATCAATATCATATCAATCAAGTCCTTTCATTATTAAAATAGTTAATTTCACCATTAAATTACACGTCAAATCTTATGTGATTTAATTTAAAATGAAAATTTTAAAATAAAGTAAAACATTGTCACATAACTTTTAAAAGTAAAAACCAAAAATAAAATAAAATCGAAAAAAGAGAGGGTGAGCAATAAAACTTCTATAAAAGCTTCGAAAACCTCAAAATCAAGATTTTTACAACATCCATGTCCACAATATTGATTTTTTTAATTTTCATTTTAAATTATGCCACGAAATATGATATCCAAGTTAACTATTAAATTAACTATTTTAGTAACGGAAAGACCATATTGGTATAACCTCAATAGTTTGGAAATGTAATTAGAATATTTTAAAGTTTAGGAACTAATTGAAAATGATGATCATAGTTTAAGAATGTCTAGTGTAATTAACTAAAAATATGTGAAACTTGTATTTTAGATTTAATCAAGCTTAAGCAATTATATATATGACTTAGATTTGATACATGAATTCGATCCGAATTCAGCCCATGAACCAATTTCTAGATAGACTGATTAATATCCAAATTAACCTAGTTTCTAGATTTGCATATATATATATATAGGGGTCCCTCGGTTTGATTGATATTTCAAGCAAAAATTTTATTTCTTAAAAGGATTTAATCTTTTACCTCTCAACGAAAGATTTGAGAAAGAATATACATTCTCGTGATTTGGATCCAAGGACCAATTAAATTATATATAATTTTAAAATTATATTCTAAATAAAAATTGAAAAATTGAATTATAAAATCACGAAACATAATATTTTTTTTCAATTGGATCAATACTTCCAATGGAATAAGTATGAGAAAAAGATCCATGGATAAAGATAGAAAAGTGTATATATGAACAATTTCATTATAGATTTTGTTTATATCTGTTCTTTTTGACATAATACTTGAAACTATTCATAGTTCCTCTCCAATCCAAAAATAAAAGGATAATGCATTTCAGGGTGCTCAAACCCACACCCTCCTGCATTGACAACAATATTTGTACAATCGAACTAAGACCCAATCAACAGACTTGCATATAAATAATGCTTTCTTTGGTTGCCATAGCTATTCAAAATATCAACTTTACAAGAAAATAGCTATGAATTTTTTTATGGTACTAGATTTTCATTTTTCATTTAACACTCCGTCTGAAAAGGCAAGCATGAGAGAATCCCAAAAACCCTTTCAAATTGGAAAAATATCCAAATGACATTGAAATCTCAATATCTTTTTCTATATATTTGCCATGAAAGGAAGAACCTTAAGATCCCATTGAGTAGCCCACAATTGAACAGTTCAATCTTAGCTAAAAGGCCTAGGGGAATCACCGGATTCAATTACATAAAATACTAATAAATTATGGGAATAAATTATATTAGGTTCATTTAAAAAGTATAGGTTTTAGGCACTAATAAAATAGTATCACTGTCATTAAGTTTTAAAGATAACAAATTATTATTATACACTCATCTATATCTAATATCTTCTCCAACTTAATTTAACTTTAATCAAAGGGTTTCTCAAGGTTAAGTTTGGCTAAACTTTTCAAGACCTTTGACCACCTTTTTGTGGGATTCTTGCATCCGATTTGTAGATCTTTGAGTTATTCACAGAGATTTTTGAATCACTTGATTCCGAATTCTACAACTCGAAATATGATTGTTTCCATAAAAAATTCAATTTCGAATTAATTGCAAAATAACTTTTCCAACTTGTGAAAATAAATTAAAACACACACACACACACACACACATATGTATATATATATGTCGAAACGTTTATTTTTGGAAAAACAAACAGGTCTCGAAAAATATTTTTAAATTAAAATATGGAATCGCCACCAATCTTTTATTTGGTGTGATTGGATCACCACAAAATGTTTTTAAGTCCATTTTGAAAAATATCTTGGTCTTCGAAATCCAGAAAATGGGTTCGGGAGTCGGTTACGTGTGTGGAAGGATTAGCACCCACACATGCCCAAAATTGGTACCACATTGATTATTATTCGGTTTTGATTGTTAAAAAATTTAAAAATTCGAGTGAAGTTTAAAATACGATCCTTAAGTGCATGATTTATTTGGTATACATGTTTACAAGAAAATCGAGTTTCATTTGGAAGTCTTATTATTTCGAAGTGATCGAGGAAGAAAGTCACATCCAGTGACTTAGGACATAACGTTTCGAGATCCGAAAATAACAAGCTTTGCTTTATTGTAAATTTCAAATCTTGAAAAGAGTATTCAATTATTCCGGTTTGAAGAAAAATCGTGCCTAGTAAGTTAAGGCACAAATTTTCAAAATTCGAAATAAATGAATATTGCCTTGATTTTAAGTATTTATAATTTGGAGAAAATAAAAGAATGACTTTAATTAAAATATAGAGATAAAAATGAGCATGCAAATTAAATACGAGCTATGCAATTAATGATAAAGTTAAATAACACAAAGAACGAACGATTATGCGAATGAATAAATATACGAGAATAAGCATAAGAATAATGAAATACAAAAGCGCAAATAAAAATCAGAGAATAGGGTTAATTAAAAAATACGAAAAATAATAATTAAGTTTTATGTACGAAAATTAAAGAAAAAAATGGAGTGAAAAATGAAGTTTCGAAGACTTTAGAGTCAAAATATGATTTTTAGAAAGTTTAGGGGTAAAAATGTGATTTTTGGAAGTTTAGGGGTAAAATGTGATTTTTGGAAGTTTGGGGGGTAAAAATGTGATTTTTGGAAGTTTAAGGGTAAAAATGTGATTTTTGGAAGTTTAGGGGCAAAATTGTAATTTTTGAGAAGTGCGAGGGTAAAAATGCAATTTTGGAGAAGTTTAGAGGTTAAATGTAATTTTGGATAAGTTTAAGGGTCAAAATGGGATTTTTAAAGAAAATAAGGGTTTTTTGTGAATAAACCCAAAAAAGTGCCATGTGGCAGCTTCTCAAGCTTCCAAAGGTGAAAGGACTAAATTAAAAATCATTTTAAAATATAGGAAAATTTATAATAAAATAAAACTTGATTTAAGGATGAAATTAAAATAAATCAAAAAATAGAAAGGACCAATTGCATAAATAACCCAAAAATGGACACATGGCAGCTTCTCAGGCTTTCAGAGAGTTAAAGGATTAAATTAAAAATGATTTAAAATTGTTGGACAAATTTAAAATAAATTAAAAATGGCATTAATGACGAAATTAAAACAGTCAAAAAATGCGGAAGGACTGAAAAGGTAAATAGCCCAATTTTTAAAAACAAGCGGATCTTGAGTTGGTTCGAATCGGGTCGGGTCGGGTCGGATCTTGGGTCTGGCATGAAACGGCGCCGTTTTGAGCATTTTTAACCCATGCCATAACGATGCCTTTTTGGATGGCTATAAATATGCTTTATTCTTCAAAAAAAATCATTTTAACACCATCTTAAAAAAAACCTTTTTCCCTTTCAAAAAATGTTCTCAAGCCTCTCCCTTGGCCAGCCATGCTCCGGTCGATCATCATTCCGTCGCCTCGTCGTCGGCACCGTTAGTTGTCGTCCTCCAAATCCTTTTTTTTTTTTTTATTTATTTAAAACCTAGATCTAAATCTTTTCTTTCTTTATTCAGTTTTTAAAAAATCTGTTTGTTTTTCCTTTTTATTTTCTTGTTATGCTTTTTAAAGAAAAAATTCAAATCTAATTCAAGTTTTCCCCATATCTAAAAAAGGGTTTCAAGATTTTTATGTGTTTTGCTTTGAGATTTGTTTTGTATAACCTCTTTTATGCTTGCTTCTCTCTTATGAACATACGATCGGAGGAATCTCTTATGAACGTGGAGTGGCTCGGTGAAATATCGTTCACAGTTCCGACGACGATGGCAGATCGGGTTATGACCTTTCAAGTTCTTTATTATTATTATTATTATTAATATCATTTAATATTATAATTATTTATTAAATATATATTGAATGCGTTTTTTAGGAATACTAAATGTCAATAATAATATAATAAATACGTATATATTCAGAATATGAAAAGTTCCAAAATTTAAATAATAAGTAAACGGTAAATAAATATCTAATTAACAATTATAACTTAAGAACACCGATACTTGAGTGCTATGAAATTGTTTTGCACTCTGACTTTATGCTTCTCTATTACCATTATCTCTGTACTCTCTATTCCACTTTGAATACTCTCTGTATTGATTTCTCAAAAAAAATCTGTAACCTTACAATTGTTCTGAATTCGACTTTTAAAGCCTTGTTTACAATGATTATATTTTGTCTTTTACAACTTAATTACTTGTCTTTTCTTTCATTGTAGGTTCGGCTTGCAATGGTGCAATTTGCTGGTGGAGGTGATTGAAGATGGTGGTGGTGCTGATGTGGCAATTCCTGAATGGGCAAGGCAGGGCGGCAGCAGCAAGTTGCTACAATTTAGGTTCTTTAGAATTTTTAGAGTCTGGGTTACTTGGGCCCTTTTGAGTGTTTGGGTCATGGGTTATATTTGAGTTTTAAGACTTTGGGTTTGAATTTATAATTTTGGACTGGAAATTGTATCTTGGACCCTTTTTTTTAAATTAAATTTAAATTTAAAATAAATTTAAACTTAAAATAATTTAAAATTTAAAATTTAAAATTTAAAATTGGGTTCAATTTGGTTTAAATGTTGGACCCGATCAAAATTGATGATTTATTGTTCTTAATTAATCGAGTTGATTTTGAGTTTCATGTTTTTTCAAATGGCATTTTAATAGAAGGGGTGTGTATAAGGTTAAGTCGAGATATCCTATTGTTCATTATTTAAAAGAGGAAAGGGTTAAGTCCACGAGAACATGCGCAGCATTGCCATTGGGAGCCCAAAAACACTTGAAAAGTTTAGCTAAGAAGACCCAAGGATGAGCAACCACACATTGGTTAGCTTAGAAAAAGGAAAAGAGAGAGAGAGTTTGGGTTGCATTGAACTAGAGAATTCTGATGAAACTTGTTTATATTTATATATATTTGCTAACGTAGAAATTTCGCACCAGGATGAGTCAACATAAAGAGATTGTTGTTGACACTTGGGCAAGGGCAAACCGAGAGTGAAATGCTATGTAGATGCTACTATTTTTGAGGGGAAATGAAAATGATGGTGAATTCATTAGAGCTATAAAACGAAGAGAAATAAGATTGTTTAGGGTTCTATTTTTTCTCTCTTTTAAAGATGCTAATTAAGATTGGAGTGAAGTAATAGAGTTTTAGTCACTATAGCTCAGATTAAAGATTTGATAGCCCCATGTAACTATTTGGAAGATAGATAACCAACATACTTTTACACCAATCCAAAGAGCTAAGTGATGTAGAATTGCATAGGAATCTTGCAGTTAGTGGAAGAACTGTTGAATTTGCTTTCATCTTTCCTTTGAAAAATTGTCAACACAAATTATCAATGGGCTTGAGATGATGGACTACCTACTTCGAAAAATTGGCTAATTTTAGATATGATACCGTAGAATTAATTTTTTAACAATATTATTATACATTCTAATCATATCTGTTTTTTTTGATGTAATGCTTAAAATTATCCATAAACTCTCTTCAACCCATAAATAAGAGGATAATGAATTTCAGCACACTCGAACTTACGTCCTCTTATATTGACAATAATATTCATGCCAATCGAGTTAAGACCAATCGACAGTAGATTGATTTTAAGAAAATACAATACTACCGTTTTTATCTACCACATTAATCAAATTAAATTAGGAGAAAATACATTTTGGAAAGAGTACGAAAATTATTATCTAAAAAATTAGAGACAAATTAAATAATTTATTTATGAAATTTGAGTTAGAATTTCTATATGTTCATGAATACAAAGAAATTATTTTTTCATTCTTTAAAAAAAATTGAATTAAGGATCTTAACCAATTTGATTTGTTTTAAGTGTTATTGAAAAGTGATTGATGGGAATATAATCAAAGAGAAAGTTACTTTATAATTTTTAATATAATTTTTGAGAATATAATAATAATTTACGAAATTATCTTTATTAATTAAAAATAATATTCATACAATTTAATATTTTTCATAATGTTTATTATTAATAAATATTTGTATTAAATATATTTTTCCATTGAATATAGTTTAAGATGTAGTTTATTTTAACATCTTTTATCATCAATTTTTCATGCATGTAATTTATAAATATATATGTATACTTTTAAATACAACCAAATATATATTCCAAATGTATATTTTTGGTAAACAACCCTTAAGGTTACTATACTATTAGTAAGTTTACGTTTGATTACTCAACTTTAAAAAGTTACAAAATGATTACTGAACTATTCAAAAGTTTTCATTCAAATCACTATATTGTTAAGTTTTTTTTTTTAAAGTCCAACTTGGTAGCTATAAACAATGATTTGACAATCGGTATGGTGGATCAGTACCTATTGACAAGTAGAAGAACTTACCTTAGATCCAAATCAATCTGGAGATTAGTGTCGGAAATCGAAGAAGAAAGTAGTTTGGATTTTGATTCACATATTTGTGATGCTTAAAGTTATTTCATGAAAAAACTGAACTGTTAAAGAGAAGAGGAAGGAGAGCTCTCTATTGGTGCAGGTGATGTGAACAAAGAAAGCTATACATCAATGATTTTAATAGTTCAGTTACATTGAGTCATTGAGCATTAATTATCGTTAATGGTGTAACGGTAAGTTGATATGACACGTTAAATCATCATTTCAAATGAAAATTTTAGGTTAAATTATACAATTGATCCATATATTTTTTTCATTTTGAACAATTTAATTTTTTTTACGTTAAAAGAGATAGAGAATAGAGAAAAATAGAGAGGGAGAAGCAAAAGAAAAAAAAAGAAAAAGTTAAAAGAAAAAAATAAATTGCTCAAAAAGAAAAAAAATAAGAGGATCAATTGTATAATTTTACTTAAAATTTTTATTTAAAATTATGATTTATCCACGTCAACTTACTATTATATCATTAACGAAAATTAACAATTTAATAACTAAAATATTATAATTAAATATAATTGAATAATGTAATGTGACCATGGGAACCACGACTACGACAATCCGTACAGTAACACTGTGAGACGCGGAGAACTTAAGCCCACCCTAACTTATTCTTAATAATTATTTATGTCACACTGAACTCATAGCCGACGGCTGGCGATTGCTGCTTTTCTTGGTTTTTTATGCTTTCCTTTTTTGCTTTAATATTTTCCAAAGTAAATTGTGATAATGTTTGTTATCTCTGTCACTAGAATAAAACTATTTTTTTATTTATAATGATTTCGATATTGAGTAAATTGATTTCTTTTAAAAAATATTAAAATATTTTAATTTTGGTCAATTTCGAATGTGTAATTAAAGATAATCGATCACGACGTTAATATTTTACGTAAATTGTACATATTTTTTTGGTATAATAAAAAGTTAGTTCTTAAAATGTATACATCTTATTAATTTAATCTTGATCTAATGAATTTAGCCTGTAATATTTATATATTATATTAATTTAATCTCTATTTAATAAATTTAACTTACAACATTTATACAAAATATATAAATATTAAGAGTTAAATTTTTTATTTTATCAATCAAAATTATATATAATTAACAAGAAACATTAACATCATGATTAATTATTTTTAATTACTCACTTTTTAAATTAATAGGAAATAAACTAGAGATATATTTTTACCTTAAAAAATAATTTAAAACGTAGGAGAATATAATTTACAACCTGAACCGCATAAGTCAATTCTTATTTTCTGTGCTTACTCTTTGATAAATTATCAAATAAAACTAAACATAATAACTTTCAATTCAAAAGAGTACGTACCCCCAAACGCGGGCTGGTAGGGCCGACTTCGGTCCACTTATAAAAAATTTGATTTAATTTTTTTAAAAATTATAAAATATAAATTATTAAAATAATAAAATTATATTTTTATTATTGTAAAAATTATAATTTAATTTCGATTTCTAAAAATATTTTCTGACTTCGACCTTGTATGTTATTATATTACATCACTGAATTTTATTATTAAAAAATTTAATTAATTTTTCTAATTCGGTTAATTAATTTTAACAAAGGTTGCCCTTTAGGTATACTTTCATCTTATGGCTTTAAGAATACTAAGCAAAATTTAAATAAAAAGACAATATATTTTTGTTATTATTTATCTATGTATTTTTTATTTTCTTTATTCATTTTTTAAATTTTAATTACAAAATAATAAAATTTGATTATATATTGAAATGTTATAAAATTATATATATTTGGTTTTCATAAAAAATTATATGACTTCAATTAATTTTCGGTTATACATTAATCTTAAGATGAATTTATTAAAAAATTTATCTAAAATTAATTAGTTTTTAACAATCGAACAATTGAATTTATAGATATAATTGTAATTATCATGCATATAAAGTTTGGAACCGATCTGATATTTTTATCATATTAATCTAAAATAGCATATATATTATTATTTATTGAATGATTGAAAATCTTTTACATAAAATCAAATAGTTAAAAAAATTTAATTTACGTTAAATTTAACATGTATAATTTATATAAAAAAATATGAAATATAATGATTGTATTATTAAAATATTAATAATATAAAAATATAAGAAATTGTATAAGTAAAACGCTCCCTCAAAATTAATATATACAAGTAAATTAAAACTTAAAAAGTTAACATTATATTTGAGTATTCCAATTTATTTCTTATTATATTTTAGTTTTCTATAAATTTATTTTAATTATTAATTTGATTATATTTATAAGTTCAGTGACGTGAATTACGTAGAAATTACAAATAGTGAAAAAGAAGATAACATTATTGATGAGATTGCTGTCTCTGATTCAGGAGCTGCTGGCAAGGACTTTGATTTTTATAAAATGAATTTTTTATTTAAATTTTTTATAATTTATAAAATATTAAATTAAAAATAATAAAATTATATTTTAATCTCTCAAAAAAATATGAGACGATAAAATTATATTTTTATTATAAAAATTATACAATTTAATTTCTACACCATCTGTTATTCTTGTCAAGTCAAATTGATAACGAAGTGAATAAGCAGCCAAAAACAATCAAATAGGCACCTGGCCTACCATCATCCCATATTTCTATGAAGCCATCTGCCCTACCTTTCTATATTTCAATGATTTATGGTATGATTTGATATCGAGGCATGCTTTTGGTACAATAATTTAGGCATCTTTGGATCGTAAATATCATTTAATTTTCTTTTCTTTTTAATGACAACCACCTAAAATTATTCTAGGACCATCTCGACAATAATTACTTTATATTTGATCATTCATCACGTATGAAGTTTATATGCAGTTAATAGATTATAATAAAATTTAATTACGATAAAATTCGGTTAGTATTATTATTATTATTAATATAAGAAAAAAAAAGTAAAGATTTGAATACATTCAAACGCGTTTTATAGGATTATGGATAATTTTAAATATTTTATTAAAAATAAATTATAGTGAAATATCATTAATAAATAATTTTAAAAATAATTAAAATCAAATATTTAAATTTGGGGAGAGAATTATTTATTTATATTTGTGTAAAATCGAAGTCACAAGTGCAATTATATTGATAAAATATGGTTTTATACCAGTGTAAGTGGACCTCTCCTCATTATATTTTAGTTAAAATATGTTTTAAGTCTCTATATTCTTTGTATATTTAAAATTTGATCCTCTTACTTTTATTTCAAGAGATTTAGTCACTTTACTTTTATGTTTAAAAAATTAAGTCCAATTGTTAATACCATTAAAGTTTTTCTGTTAAATTCTGTTCATTAAAACTTTGTTTAGTTTGTTACATGGTTACTAAGAGGGTTTTTTTTTTAAAGAAGAATCAAAATGCCACACCAAGAAAATTGACAAAATAATTAATTTAAGGTGACATTAACAGTTGGATCTAAATTTTGAAATATAAAAAGTATATGTACAAAAATTCCATGCAATAAAAGTTGGGGGGCTAAATTTTAAATTTACTAAATGTATAGAGACTTGAAACATATTTTAATCTTATATTTTTAATAAGTTATTACCGTAAATTATTGTCACCCTGCTTATTATATTGCAACGACTTTACTTGAATACCATTCTCGATCTAAACACAAAACTACACCTAATTTCATTAGCATTGAAAATCCAACAGCAAATAACTCTTAGCATTGCTACATCAACCCCCATCAAAGCTCCAATAAGACAACATGCCCACCCTATAGCACATGCATCTTCACGGTTAAGGAAGACTCCGCGCCCACCTCGCTCAAACGAACGACCCTCCTCGTCCATTGAAAACTCTACAATTAAAGAAAAACAAGAACAACCACAAATGAACACCGATCAAAATCATAAGTTAAGGACATCAATCAACAGAACAAAGCTGGAAAACTCCACCACTGCCAACCACCACTACGGAAAAAGAGAAACACAAAGCTGGAATCCCCACCATGTAGCACCCATCCTAGTACATATTCACAACACAATATTTTATTTAGAATTGACTCGTATAAACAGCGAAATACAAAAAATAAAGAAGATAGAACGTAAATTTTACGTGGAAAACTCTTTCAAAGAGAATAAAAATCACAGGTAAAGGAAGTTTCGGATTTTTATTAAATGAGTAAACAAACGGGAGTACAATATGGAGAAAATAAATCTAAACGTACATTACCCAGAATCCTAAATACAAAAACCTAACTCTCATAGAGCAAACCCGAAAGAGTTACAAAATTATTTCCATAGTTATCACGGAAACTCTTACCAAAACTCATTTATGACTATATCTTGTTGCCCCAAAAGAAAAAAACTATAATACTACATCTTTAATTGTTTTTTTTTTTTGCCTCACTAAGCGGGAATACAATGACATAGACTAAGATTAAAGATCTAATCATACTAAAATATTCTTGAAATAATCAGAGTTTAACTGAGAAAAAATGTATACTTCCACATTATAATGCAAATCAAAAGATAATTCATCCTTACTAATAATGGAGCAACTCTATTATCACTATAACATAATATCTAACGCTTTTCAAGAGCCAATGTCATTCTAGTAGGTGGCTACAAAGATAATAGATAAACTTTCTTCTTCTTCTTCTTTTCCACTTGTCGTTTTCAATGTCAATTGCTTTCCTAGAAAAATAGATGTCCACACTACTATGATACTAGTTATACTCTCATCTATGACATGTTTTGAACTCTGGTCAAATTGCATTTTTGATCCCTTTACTATGTGAGTCTTCCTCTATCACTCGTGTTCAATTCCAATTTTTTCTTTCCTCGCCATTATAATTAAATGATCAAATTGTAATTTTGATTTCGATTTAGTCTTTAAATTTTATTTTGACTCTTTATTTTTACAATGATATGAATTAATCTAAATAGTTAACATCTTTAATTATTTTGATTAAAATAATGAGGTGAATTTTTCTTAAAAACACGTTTTTAATCGCAAAAATAAAACATATATATTCCGTTGTGATAAGTTGGAATTAATATATATTTTTCATTACAAGTTAAATGGTTAAATTCCAGTTTTGATCCCTTTACTATGAGGGTCTTTCTTTATCACACGTGTTCAACTCACACACAAACTATTTCGACATGGTAATTTAAAATGTGTATTTTTAAGAAAAAATTTACCCAATAATAAGGGTGTCACTTACAAAAAGACATATATATTTTTTGCTTAAAAGAATTAGAAGTAAACTTCTAATTACACGACTCTACAAAAATTTTGACCTTATTCTTGAATGTTGAATATCATTCTCCAGTAAAACTCGAAAATGATTAGAATATTTGAATTAAATTAAAACTTCAATAGACCTTCCTTCGATGATTTATTTTTGGAAAAGACATTATTTCATAAATAATAGTAAGACATCTTCCGATTGATCGAAAATTTAGTCCTAATGTTTACTCATTTTTTCATTTTGGTCCTTATTATTTTTCAGGGTTATTTTGGCCCTCGATCTTTAAAATTTAGTCAAATTGTCTAGTTTTTGACTGAAAAATTGACCGAACTGTTAAAATTTTAATGGAATTGATGTGACAGCTCACTTGACATTTTACATATACTTCATTGCTAAGATAGATATATTTTCTAAAAGTTTTTATAAACTTTGTTAATCTTTCAAATATTTTTTATTATTTTTAAATTTTTATGAATTATGTGTGAACTGTCACACTAATGGCTACATCAATGCCAGAAAAGTTTTAACAGTTTAGTAAATTTTTCTGTAAAAAAAAAGTAATTTGACTAAAGTTTAAAGGTTAATGGCCAAAATGATAAAATAAATAAACATTAAGGACTAAATTTTTCATTATACCAATAAATAATAATATTTTCATTTGGATGAATGAAATAAAAGTTTCGGATAGGCATGGAGTTCACGTCCAAAAGTTGCTGCTCCCCACTCGAATGTACTATGTTCACCTCGCCCACTAATTCTAACCACCGACTAGTTTCTGTCCCTAATATGTCCAATCCATAATAATTTTGTGGTTAAATTTTGCTTTAGGTTCCTATTCTCTTCAACTATTTGATATTTAGTCCCTCTACTTGTATTTCAAAAGATTTAGCCTTTTTAATTTTCGGATTTAAAAAAGCATGCTCAATTGTTAACATTATTAAATTCAAGTTCATTACAACATTATTTTTTTTTTGCTGCATGACCACCAAAGTGAGTAATTTGTTTATATCAAACTATCAAATCAGTTAATTTAACAAAAGAAATTTAAGGAGATTAAGCATTAGACAAAAATTCTAAAATTTAAAAAATATAATGATTAAATTTTAAATATACGAATAGGACAAAAACTTATAGTATATTTTATGGAAGGACCATTTCGGATGAGTACTATATATTGTTAAATTAATGCAGCAGTCAGTCTTTCCATTACCATAAGATATTCTTTTCCATAACAAATAGAAATAAAACATTTGTTATTTCACCCTTCGAGGGAAACAAAGTCCAAATTCTCCCGCTTGGGTATTTTAGCATGTAAAAAAAAAAAAAGATTGTTGAAGATACACTTAGTTGCGGGCCATAATGGGGATGCAGGGAGATATGGTCTCTTAATTTAATTTATAAAATTTTAAATTAATAATAATAAAGTTATATTTTAATTCTCAAAAAAATAATAAAAATTTAATTTAACTCTTTAAAAATTATAAAAATATAAATTACTAAAATAATACCTATCATATCTTAATCTTTCATGGATTAAAGTAGTCCAACCTTTGTCACCTCATCAAATAAAAGATAAAAGAGAAAATTACTTAATTAGTATGTGGAAAACAATGCACAAAAGATGAAGAAAAGAAAATTAATGGCGACAGCTACTATAGCTTTAATCTTATCCGTGGCGTTTGTTTGTTTAGGTTAAAGTAAAAGTATCATGAATGTTGGTATATTAAAAGTAAGATATTTTATTTTTTATATTTAAAAAATAAGTAAATTAGTCTATATATGTTAGATTAAAAAATAAATTGATTGATTATTGTACGTCAACATGAGACATATGTGACACACCAAATATCACTATTTAGTTATTTCATCAACCACACTAATTTTTAACCATACAAATAGATGAAAATTTTAATGTAAAGTATCAATTTGGTTTTTGGATCTAACGTAAAGGACTAATTTATTTATTATTTTAGGTAGAGGTAACAAAATGTAATTTGACTCTTAATAAAGTACCTATTAATTCATTCTTTAAAGATTTATTATTTATCCATTTTTTTCACTTTAAGTCCTAAAACTTTATTCTCTTGCATATTCAATAAACGGTGTTTGCATACTCGATACTTGGTCCTTAATCAATAAACATTTGATAAAATATCGGTACTTGATCAAATAAAGTACTTGTTTCTTTTGTATCGATACCTAATTCCAAATTTTGAATATTTTTAGATTGGTCCTTAATCATGCTCGAATCTATTAAATTATGCTTGGATACTCGATTTAGTTTATGTTTGGTTCATAACTTCTATTATGCATGCATTTAGAACAACTTGATGATTTAAATAGAATCCAATGTTATGATTTGCGTGTAAATGTTTCGATAACTGTAATAGCATCTTGAAACTCGGATCTAGCAATCGGACCGAATGAAAAGTGTTACATTTAGTAGCCCCACTGAAATCTGGAGAAGGATGACATTGGTGTTAAAAATTAAATCAAGATGATAGAGAGATTGATGGTGCTTGTTATATTGCCAACCATACAAGGGTTATTAAGTCTATAGACATGGTCAGGTTGATGTAAATCCACTAACCCGGTGTTAAAAATTAGGGTAAATAAATTTTATATTTTGGTTATTTAATTTCAAAAAGTTATGAAATAATTATTAAATTATATGGAAATTTTCATTCAAGTCATTGGGTTGTTAAAATCGTAATTGTGTTGCATTCTTTGTTCGCATCATCTGCACTAATCAAAATCTTTCTTTCTCCTTCTCTTTTACAATTCAATTTTTTTTATGAAGCAATTTTGAAATTCATGAATTTGAGTACCAAAATGGTAAAATCCAAACAACTTTCTTGTTTGATCTCTAACACTGATCGTCTGATTGACTTGGATCTAAAATATGTTCTATTTGTTGATGAGTACTGATCCACTGTACTGATGGTTGAATAATCTTTTGGAGGTTACTAGCGGGATTATTTTTTAAAAAAAAATTAACAACCCAATAACTTAAAAAAAAAAACAATCGAATAATTCAATAACTTAAAAAAAAAGTATAGAATCTTTGGATAACTTGAAAAAATAAAAACAGAGATAGATTTGACCTATAAAATCCTTACTCAACTTGTGATTACAATCGCCAATAATCGAACGAATTTTATATATAAAAAAAAAACCCATAGAAGAGGGACTTGTTTGCAATGCTTCATTACTGTAATTAAAAAGTTTGCATAATTTGGTACTATATTTGTTTTTAATATGATATATGTGTTATTTTTTGATCTAATGTGGTATTTGTATATGACAAAAGTTATATATTTTAGTGCTCAATGGTAACAATGTCAAATTTAAAGTACTTAATTTGAGTTTTAGAGTTATATATTTTGATACTCATGTCCCAAATGATATATAAAACCTTTAAATAATAGTATAGATGTACTAAATAATTAAAAAAATTAATTTATACTAAACTTAACATGCATTATCAATATGAATGAAGCATGAAGCATGAAATATGAAATTAAATTATTAAAATATTAATCCTCTAAAAAATTACCATATAATATATATAATATGCATAGGATATTTATATAGCATAATTGAACTAAAATACCCTAATGCTTTTAAAAAGAACTCACGTTCAAATATTATTATTGTTCAGTCGAAAAAAGATGATATGAAACTGAGATATCTTGAAAATAGTATCTTTTTTCAATAAGAGCATATCACTTCAGTATTTTTATCTTAAAAAAAAATCAAATCCAATATGATCGGATGAAATTTAGAGTAAAAATGCTGAAATGATATGCTTATATTATCTCAATTTCATATAATCCTTTCTCTTGTGCAGTAAACAGTGGACTGCAATTTTTTCTATAAATACAACCATTTGAAGTTGCTTTTTTCACTACACTCGGAAGAAAATCTTGTTTAAAGAATCTTACACAATGAGCACTGCTGGTCAGGTTATTCGCTGCAAAGGTGATGATAAGCTCTTATCTCTTCTCCCTTACCCCAACAATTACAATTCTTCCTTAATTCCCTTGTCTCCTACCTACATATGATCAAATATACCTTTGTTCTTGGTTTGGGTTACATTAATTTCTTTTTTCACAACATTTATAATTCATGCCATTGCATTAAATAGTGTGGTTTTGATTGTAGCTGCGGTGGCATGGGAGGCTGGGAAGCCACTATCGATAGAAGAAGTGGAAGTGGCACCACCCCAAAAGCATGAAGTCCGTATTAAGATTCTCTTCACTGCTTTATGTCACACTGATGTCTACTACTGGGAGTGTAAGGTATGACTGTACGATATAATGGATATTACAACACTTATTTTCTACAAGGATTGTCACTGTTTTTCTTTAATTTGGCAGGGTTACACTCCTCTGTTTCCTCGTATACTTGGTCATGAAGCCTCAGGGTATGGAAGTTAAACCATTTTATTTTTTTATGTATTTTTCTGTATCAAAATAATCTTACGATTATAATTATAGGATCGTGGAGAGTGTGGGTGAGGGTGTGAATGATTTGAAACCTGGAGATCATGTGCTCCCTATCTTCACCGGAGAATGCAAAGAATGTCGCTACTGTCTGTCAGAAGAAAGCAATAACATGTGCGAGCTGCTTAGGATCAACTGCGACCGAGGTGTTATGCTTGCTGATGGGAAAACCAGATTTTCCATCAACGGCAAGCCTATCTATCACTTTGTTGGAACCTCGACTTTTAGCCAATATACTGTCGTCCATGTTGGCCAGGTTGCCAAGATCAGTCCAACCGCCCCGCTTGATAAAGTCTGTCCCATTAGCTGTGGGATATGTACAGGTTTTGGGGCCACTGTGAATGTTGCTAAACCCAAAAAGGGTCAAACTGTTGCAATTTTTGGACTGGGTGCCGTTGGTCTTGCCGTGAGTTTATTCTTGTTCCATCTATGGTTTTTCTCTAGGCTATTTCGTAAATGTGTTTGATTCACTTTTATCCATATAAATTAGGCCGCTGAAGGTGCAAGGGTTTGTGGGGCTTCTCGGATCATCGCTGTTGATTTGAACCCCAGAAGATTTGAAGAAGGTACCTATCATAGCATCATTTATCTGATTATTTGTCGTTGTTTCTCACTAAAAATACTAATATATTGATCCTATTTCTTTGCCTGCCACCAGCCAAGAGGTTTGGGATTACAGAATTTGTGAATCCAAAAGACTACGACAAGCCTGTTCAAGAGGTGATTGTGGAGATGACCGGCGGAGGAGTGGATCGCAGTGTGGAGTGTACAGGGAGCGTCCAAGCCATGATTTCCGCTTTTGAATGCGTCCATGATGTAACTTAGCTTCTTCCAATGAAAATCTAGACTACCTCTTTGCATTCATTGTCACACACATATATGCTTCTTTCTTGAATTACAGGGTTGGGGTGTTTGTGTGCTGGTGGGTGTGCCAAAGAAAGACGATGCATTCAAAACTCATCCAATGAATCTACTGTGTGAGAGGACCCTTAAGGGTGCTTTTTATGGCAACTATAAACCACGCACTGATATTCCTATGGTTGTCGACAAATATTTGAACAAGGTAAGGCGATGTCCTGTATACAGATTACAGAATATAGTTCATTTTGGTGATGATTTTTTTGAAATTGTTGCAGGAGCTGGGGCTGGACATGGACAAGTTCATCACACACTCTCTGCCTTTTGCGGATATTAACAAGGCATTCGACTACATGCTCCAGGGTATAGGTCTGAGATGCATGATTCATTTGGATGATTAAGGAAGTGTTGCTGCTGTATATTTGGCCATCCAAGGATCAAAACTCTAATGTTTTGTCCTACTATGTGTTATATTTATGTGCCTACTTAAGCTACCTTTCCCGGTTATCAAGAGTGCCTATATAGAACTCTCTTTCTCTCTCAACAAAAGAGTTCTTTATATGGAGTTTTATATTTTGTGCTGAGAGAATAAGTTATGTTGTAAAAGCTTGCTTTGTTAATGAAATAAATTTCTATTACTATGAATCCCGTGTTGGTCTAATGGTCATGGTGTTCACCGCTCTAAATATGATTTGATTTCGGGTCGCGCTAGTCGCGTTGCTGTTAGGCAAAATCATTCCGCTTATAATTCACCCCCCAAAAAAATAAAAATGTGATAAATATGAAAATATTACAAATACGATTTTCCAACCGGGCGTAAATGAGACTTTTATGCTTGTAAGTTATTTAAATTTGACTAGAAAATTTAATTTATTTCAACTATAATCAAACAAAGTTTGAGCGGTTTGAATTATGGTATGAATTGAATTCAAGTGTCACAAAATCTTATTTGAGCAACTAGGCTCATGACAGCCTAATCAATCATTTTTTTTCATTTCTAATATATATTTTTAATATTTAATATTAATATACTATTTTATTTTTATTATTCAGACAAACTCTAAAATTGGATTTTGATAAATATTTTTAATAATATAAATTTTTAAAAATATATATTAGAATTAAATAAAAATAATATTTTGAAAATTAAGTTTTTATTTGATATTGGGACATGTTTATTAAATAAAATGCGATTATGATATTTATGAAAAACCAAAAAAGAATTTGAACTACTCAAATATCTATTAAATTTAAAAAAAATGATTTTTTTTAATTTTACTCAAATAAATAAATTATTTTTAAAATTTAGAAACTTTAATAGAAAAATTCCTCTTCCAAATCTCTTGTCCAAATATTTTTTTAATCTTTCTCTTCGACTCTCACCCTCTCACTAGGGGTGAGATCGGTTCAATTCGATTTGATTTTTTTTAATTTTTCAAACTATTCATTGTAATTTAGTTTGATTCTTGTTTTTTCATATTAATATTTTACTTTATACTTTTAGATTATTTTGAAAAAATGAAAATTTTTTATGCCTTTTTGAATATTATTTGATAAAATTTCAAAAAAAATTTTATAAAAAAAATTCAAAAAAAAATTAAGTAAATAAAAATCTTAAATCCATAATTGAGTTGCTAGGTTAAATCCATAAATGGATCTAAGCAACTTGCAAATTTTATACCCTCTTCTTTAGTTATGTAATCACTAGATTGCATTATATAGATGCTATTGTTAAGTTAATCATTCAATAATGCAATCTTGACATCTATTTATCAAATCTTGTAGTTGAGAGTCGCAACAATAGATAAAATAATGCAAATAGACTTTATCATCGCTACAAGCGAGGTCTCATCATAATCGATGTTTTTTTTCTTCATGTATCCCTTTGTTACAAGTCTAACTTTATAGGTTTTAACCCTTTTTTTTTACATTTCATTTTTTCTTGTAGATTCACTTGTCCCCTATGCATTTGATCTCATCTAATAAGTCTACAATTTCTTAAATCAAATTGGATTTCATAGAATCTATCTCGACATTCATAAATTCTTTTCAGGGCTTAGAATCAACATCCTGCATAACATCTTTGTAAGTGAGTGGACCATCATCTTCTTATTCGATAATTATTGTCTTATAAACATTATCTATAACACTCCTTACCTCAACTAACAACAGTCTCGAGTAAGTGATCACATTTAGATATCCAAGGGCGTCATCCAATTTTCGGTCATTCAATCACATGATCAAACATTCAAATATCATCTTTAAAACTCATTTCATAACTCTAGTCGTGCTCAAAATAAAAATCGAGAACTTTTAAAATAATTTCGAACATAAAAACATAATTTATAGGTGCAATGGCCTAAATCTTAAGACATTGCCCAGTTATTGTAGCATTTTAGCTACTGACTTGCATTGTCTCGAAATTAAGAGCCTATGTCTTGACTTTGGACCCCTAGAGCTAAATTTTGGATACTAACTTGCCTGTCTCAAGGCTAAAGTGTCATATCTCGAGACCTAAGTACAAGAGAGCAAAATCTAATTTTTATAATATAATATATGCTAAATATAATTAGCCCATTAAAACATTAATTTATAATATAATATTTTTTAATGTACATATTATAATATTTATTTTTATTTTCATTATATAAATATCAATTAAGTTTTTATTTAAAGTAATTCAACTTATTAAGTTGATAAGTAAAATTTAAAGATATTTAACATAATTCATTATAATTACTTTCGTTTTATAAATATTAATGATTAGAGGTAATGCGGAAAATGTTAGGGGTTCGCTTCTTTCTACAAGTATTTTGTAACTATAAGATTCGGATAACGAATTGAGATAAGTCTATATGCTCCAAAATTATTATTTTTTTCCTACCTAAAACTACATTGAAATGATAAAAGCTACCTTAAAAATAGAGAATAAACGAAACTGACACTAACAAGAAGCTTTTACTTAAGAACAAGAAACAAATTAGCTCTAAATCAGTGGTAAGATAACATTTTCTTTAGAGTAATCATTGGTCATGAAAGAATAGTATAATGTAAGAATGAAAAGAAATGACCTATTCTTACATGACTAAAAGCATAACCTAGTGGTGTTGAAAATGTTGAGAATTCCAAACCTGTGTTGCACATGTATGAGCGGAACCCTTTGCTTGCCACACAATACACATCTTCCTCCTAATATGTTATCAATGAAAAGGCCTACAAGGCTTCCATTGTTTCACAGCATCACTTAGACAACTTGGGACCTTAGCTGACCATGAGGTCAAATCTGGCAAAGGTCCTGTTAGGGCAAGATAGTTTTGTCCTTGGCTTTGAGGCATTCTCTTACAGTTGACCTATATCAAAAAGAAGTCAAATTTAATATTTCCATCCAAGAGATAATTTAAAATAGATATCCACACCAACAGTTAAATTCACATCGTTGATCTGCATAAGATTAAAAATAAGCAATAACCTGATTGTGAAATTCATATATGATATCCATATCATATATGACCTTGTAATTCATGCAATATTTTTCTTCTTGCAAGTAGCATCTTCAAATAAATTATTAACTTCAAACTATTTGGTCGTCACCATGATAGTAGCCTGAAACTTGGAACCGTAAAAGAAACAAAGGAAATCTAGGTACTAAAGTCCGAGTTGGACACTTCATGTCAAGTTATATGATAAAGGGTTTTCAGATCTTTCTATCATAGGATAGAAAATAGAAGTTAGAAGTTTCTGTCTGTATATAAATAGCAGACATGAAAAGAGAAAGTGATAGGAATACATAAATGTCTCAAACTCAATACAAATACATGAATAGCCAAGTGTAAAATAGTGTAAAAGTTATTCTTTACCATGAAAAATGTAGTAATTCAAATACAGAATTGGAAATTCCTTGGTAAGACGGCTAATGGAGAAGATGCATGAACCTAGTGTTTATGGTAACTCCATAAATACCCGACCTCTTGATTTCATCACCACTTTGAGCTAACACTAAGGTTTTACACCATTTTGGTGAGAACTTCCACCACTTCAGCAAAAAATTTTCAATCTATTCCACAACTCATGCTCATCATAAAAACCTGCAGAAAATGATGTTGTCGCTTTGCACTTGTCATATTGATCCAGAACTGCTCAAAACTATTTGTCTTGAAACTCTCAATTCTATAAATATAAAGATCAATCAAGATTTTGATTCCAGATCCAGACTAATAGCAATATTTATCTTCTCCACAAGCCAATCAAATTTTGAATAAACAATTTTGGACAAAGCATCTCTAATGTGAGCTACAACATCCAGATCCAATGATTATGAAATGGTCTCATCAAAATTTTCGACAACTTTTTAATGGAATCGAGATTTATCATCCTTAAGTTTAGAATCATCTTATTCTTGTCCCTTAACAAACTCAATTTTCCTAAATGTAGAATTGAAACCACAAATAGAAATACTGCATCTTGCTCTGTCTGACTGATCCAAACAACATCCATAGCTCCCCTAGTTGCAAGATACTCTTAAAATTCATCTAGAGCATCCACCTCAATACAATTTGATTGGTTTAAATAATGAAAAGTTCATGGATTCCTCGATTTTTACTTCTCAACATCCTTTGTTGGTGCAGCATAACGCATATAAAAGCAATGATAGTTTCTCTCTAAACTAGACACTTGGAATTCTAGAAAATAAGTTCTTATTGCAACTCCATGTCCTTTCGATGAAATTGAATTACGACAATTTTGCCTAAGCGACTTGAGTTATTCTTTCTGACAGTCTTCGTATTGCCAAATGCTTCTAGAGGTGGACTAGACTCCAAGAAATTCTGCTCCATAGACTGTTCCAATGCATTGTTAACTCTCCCTCCCATATAGGCTAGATATTTACCAACTCTATTTTCACCACTTACCAAAATTGCTAGGCTACTTCCCTTATTGATCATCTGTCTATAGGCAGGATCCACAACTGCAAACGGGTGTGGGCTCAACTCACCCAAAGTTACGCCTTTGCACTTTTGCATCTCCTGTTTGCCAATTGTCAGATAAATGTCTGTCTTTGAAAAGGATTTATAGCAATCAATATACTTCTTGTGTAGGTATATATAGTTCAATAGCATCAAATCAACATCTTCACTCAAGTGAAACCCAGGTTCACCCAAATATGCTAGCTTTTTGTCATATCATCAACACCACATGAGGAAAATTTAAGGTCTTCGAATAGACACTAGATGTCTTGGCCATAACCTGGAATATGAATGGTGACCAAATGGAATGTATAGCACAAAGCGGTTTTAAGAGGGGATAAAACATCCAACACTGATGAAGAGCCATTAGATGTGGGATAGAACTTGCTGTTAAGCTATTTTATATGTTCAAACCACCTTTTAAGTGCTTTCACAAAGAATGTGACAAACTGAGAAACGGACCAAATAAATATTGTCCCATATAGCTTCAAGCAAATAATTATTGTTCAGACACTAGGAAAAACAGTCGTGCAAAATTATTAACAAAAAGTCCTCATTTGTACCTCTCATGAATTTCATCCACTAGCAATTAACTTTCTCTAGAAACCAACTCGATTGGAAAAACAGCTTTCAGAAACTCAGCTTTCATGTTGATTGCAAGCAATTGTTCTCCAACAGACTGCCTTACCTTCACAAAGTTACTTGCCTTCAAGTTTTCATGCTTTTATTGAGCTCAAGATTGAATTTTCTTAGTAAAGTTAGTTTCAATTGTTTAAACTAAATTGATTCTGTTTACTCCAAAATTATCACTTGTGTTTTCCCTTGAGATATCAAAAGATTTCGGGCTTGCCTACAATCTACACCTTCTGAGGTTGTGACAGTAATTCTATGAACAACTGAAG
The DNA here is from genome assembly GCA_005610355.1 of Gossypioides kirkii. Classification (NCBI taxonomy): domain Eukaryota; kingdom Viridiplantae; phylum Streptophyta; class Magnoliopsida; order Malvales; family Malvaceae; genus Gossypioides; species Gossypioides kirkii. The sequence continues at coordinate 34,423,113 of CP032244.1, read as the reverse complement.
ACATTCCCTCAACCAGATATACATAAACATTTTCAATTTGTTCAGAATAATCATCATACATAGGATCTACTAAATCATACTCTTGCTCTTTCACATGCATTTTGTTACCCACGTTTAATTCAAGGGCATGCACATAAATTGCATGAGACAATTCTTCAATCGCACATCACAACCAATTCTGTTTCTTGACCTTTATTTCCTCTTCCTCAACCTCTATTGCATCAAACCATGGCTTACAAACAAACCCTCATTAAGCCCTATGATCTAATTAGGCTTTGATGCCAAAATTAGTGTGATTTACGGAGAAAACAACAACAATCAAAAGAATTAGAGCTAAAAAGACAAGAAAGAAAAAACTTTGAACTCTAGAACACTAAAGTTTGAGTAATAGTCTTATATCAGGAAAACTTTGCTAGTATGTATAATGTATACAAAATAAGATCTTTGACTTCAATGTGATTCAATTTCCCTTCAGTCTATAGTCAACTTTTTATTTCTTGGTTCAATTTGTAGTTTCTTTCTTGGTTTCCCTTTCACTCCCAAGCTCACGTGCTAATACAAACATTCAAGGATTACTTATCAAGCGTGTTAAATAATAAAAAAGAAGCAAAAAAACAAGCATAAGCCAGATAATCTAGGTGGCTTTATATTTTCATTTGTTTTAAACTATTCAACCGTTTGCTAAGATATTAGCAGAAAATCTCATCATCACCCATTCTTACCTAAAAAGCATTATCACTAATCACAAAAATATTATGACCATAAGAAAGAAAAACAGAGAAATAAACAGCATACTTGTCCAGGAAATGCTTCAGCTAATGCCTTGATGGTAGAATTTTGCATCCAAATGTCATCAATGGATTGATGCTGTACTTTTCCAACCAAAGATGATTCACTTACACCACCACAATTCACCATAAAGCGACCACCAGGCATCAATCTATCACTTAATTCCAACCATATTTCAACCTGACAAAGGCAATTATAAAACATGTTGCAACCTGTCAAATATGGACACGAAACAAGTAAATGGTAACTAAAAACAAGGTGGCACTAGGTACAAGTTAGAGAGTGCATTAAAATTGTATGAAAGTAAAGAAATTGAGAGAAAAAGGCTAAAAAAATGTTCTCTGTATTTGTATTTCTTAATTTTCTACATAAGCTACATAGACATTTATTGTACATATAGAAAGAAAAAATCTAACAAGAATAATTGCGAATTCAGCCTATTTACTATATTTTCATTAATCTTCTTCCTTAAAATCAGAGATAGAATTTCCTAATTTATTCCTGATTTTATGGGATTTGGGAATCCCTTGCTATCTATAATAACAAAAAACCCCTCAAGCTGGGTTGTAGATGTTGATCAAGCCAAGGGAACTAAAAATCTTGAATTTGTTTATTGGAAGAACCTTTGTTAAGATATTGCCAACTTGAGTTGATGTAGGAACTTAGAGTACTTTGACTCTCCCTTCTTCTATTTTCTCCTGTATTAAATAATGATCAATCTCTACTTGCTTGGTCTAGTCATGATGTACAGGATTCTTAGCAATATTGACGGATGATTGATTGTCACAAAGTCTCTTTATAGAACTGTTGATTTCAACCTTTAATTCCTTTAGTACCCTTTCAAGTTGTATTCTTTCAAATATTCCAAGTGCTATCGACCTAAATTTTGCCTCAGCACTACTTCTGGAGACTACACCTGGTTTCTTGCTTTTCCAGGTGACAAGTTCCCCTCCCCCCCTCCCCCACAGATGTACAATGTCCAAAAGTTGAGTGTCGATCTTTTACTAAGCCTGCCCAATGCGCGTTAGTGAAAACTTAAAACTCTTGGCCAGTATTTCTCATGAAGTAGAGATCCTTTCTAGTACATATCAATTTGTTACCAATACTTAGTAAGAGTACTGAAATATTCTGTCACTGGCATTTCCTCCTTGTCTCAAGTTGTGAAAGAGGCTTTCGACTTCAAACAAGACCAAATTATTTTCATTATTGGAATACATTTCTTTAACTGCATCCCAAATGCCTTCGGCAATTTCTTAAAGAACAAAATTTTCACCAATTTCATTGTTCATAGAATTAATGACATTACCATAGCAGCTCCAGTGATAAGATCATCTTTTCCTTTGTCGTAAATAAACATCATTACTGATTGGCTCTACTGCAAATAATTGTTCCCGGTTAATTTGTGGCTGGTGACAAGTAGTAAGTTCCCTTCAAATCCTCCATTGATGTTTGTATTAGCAGGATCTTGGTTGAATGTGACTTCAGAATAAGTGGGCGAAGTTCTCCTTTTGGTTGCCATGGGAACTTAATAGATAAGAAGAATTTAAGAATTTAAAAAAGAAAAAATAAAGGGATTTGGTTTCAGAAACGGCTCTGACACCATAAAGAAATGGAGAGAAAAAGGCTAAGAGAATGCATATAATTTTGTGTGTTTTTTTTATTTCTGACTTTTCTGCATATGGCTATTGTTAAACAACCTTATTTATAGCACATAAAGCAAGGGAAAATCTGGAAACAAAGAATCACTAATTACCAAATTCTCCTTTATCATATCCCTTAAAATCATAAACACAATATCCTATTTAATTCTTGATTTGATGAGAGATGATATTATTGGATTTAGAAATCCCCTAATACCGATAATAGCAATAACTTAATATTGCTTTAAGTTAGTTTGCTAGCTTTCAACTTGATAAGTCCTTGTTCGACCAGGACTAGAACATGGCAATGCATAGTCATTGTATAGGAAATGAAACTAGTCCGATTGATGAAGCGATGAACCTTAGATGTCAAATGAATGATCCAAGCATAAGTTTAGTGATTTATTCACCTTTGCTATTCAATTTAGTAATCTTCACTATGAATTCGGCAAAGGGTAATCTCATAAAACACAAAAGTATTTTTTTTTTAAATCCTAAATAACACTCACACTCATAAAAAGTTGAACCAAATGCAAAACTTTCAAAAGTAATGCTCACAGGACTAGAACTATAGCTCTTTATCCCTTATTTTCTGCACTCAACCTCAGCCCTATAATAACTCTATGCAAGCCCCACCAAATTTCCCTTAACTAAATCTAAAAATAATCTCTACAGTCACCTACATATGTTTCATCATTGGCACATTGTACATACCTCTTGCAACTGTGAAAGAACCTTTCCATCAGAGAACAAGTCAATAATGATGCCTGAACAATAATTTTTCATGCAAGTGAGCCTCTGAAACACAATCATCTACCCAAGAGAAACTTAGTGCATGTCCGTGTGTGTTCGTGATCTCAAAATGTCAAATACGGATGTTTATGCATATAATTAAAATTGAAATCTCACCAGCATAGCCTGAAGGATTATGTTGTTCATGTGAAAAAGCATCATCAATGTGAACTTGAAGCTGACCACCAACGTCATTACACTTCTCAAGATTGGATAGCCCAAAATATTCTCTTGCTTTATCAATTAACTGTTGTACAAAAATACAAAAAAGGAAATAATAACCATCCACCAAGAAAGTAATGAATTGAGACTGGAATCTTCATTGATTTAAATATTTAAACCCGGAAAATATAGCTAATAAATATAGCAGCAAAGTGCTCACCAGAACAAATGCCACATTATTTAATTGCTTTAAATGGCATAGAAGGAAGGATAGACCATGACTCATAAAATAAACAGATCCTTGTTTAAATGAGTCAAAATAAAGATGAGAAATTCAGCTACTTGTAATAATTATATTGTGTCTATCTAGTATTTTAAACTATGTTGTTCTAACTCTTCCTTTTTCATAAAGCATCCATGGATGTTCAACCCCACAAATATATGAAAGACGTAGAGAAATCTAAGCGTACCTGTATTAGACACATACCCAAATCCAACAGTAAAATCTAAATCCGAGTAATATAAGTTTTATAAAATTCATCAAATAGGAGACTAAGACTTACCGGTGGCAATCATCAATATTAATCATATTTGCAACCGTGAATAGGAAAAGGGAAATCATGAATCAGAACATTGCATGGCCAAAACAATTATAGTGATAATTGGTGAGTGTATATCATGCACTTGTCAACATAAGTTTATCCTTACTATTTCATCAATCTCCCAACCTTCAAGCTGCAATGAAGGCCACACATCAAGCATCAGATGTGCAGCCGTTCCGCCGCCCTACAAAATGATATATAGCTTCACAAACAAATTCACTGAATTTCAATTTAACAAGAAAAAGAAATTGCAGGTCAGATGAGATGAAATGTGTTACCAATCCGTAGATTGCAATGGGACCTTCAGGTACAATTGGTGGCAAACTAACGAATTCATCCTAATTTTGAAAAGGGGAGAAAGAAGGGAAAAAAAAGTTAAAAGAGGGTTCAGAAAAATCAATTTGAACAAGTTGGTCAATGACAATCACAAAATCAATGGTTTATAAGGTTCAAGAACAAAACAAAACATGATTAAATTATTTAATGATGAAAGAACAAAAGAAGAGGCTTCTTCACAGCATACCCAATATGATCCGGTCCATTTCTCATCACCCTTTTGTAGAACGCTATGGACATTATCTGCATAGGGATTTGGGGATGAATCAATCCACTGTCTAATAACAAATGTTAGAAAAGAAAAGAAAAAGAAAAAGCGTACGAGTGGAATCGAGTAGTAGCATCCTAGATTGAGGAGTGTCGACAATGAGAATGTCATTGTATTGAGTATGGATGGCTGTCAGCACTTGAAAGTTTTCTTCTTCTGCTGCTGCTGCTGCTGTTTGTGGCGTTTCGTCTTGTTTTGGATAAGGATTTGGTGGTGTTTCTTCATGCTGACTTGTTAAGTCTGTTTTGGTACAACGGTAAGTGGATGAAGAGCGTAATTTGAGGGTAGCAGGAGTGAGAGTAGGAGAAAGCGGAGGGAAGAATAATTCAGTGAGAGGGAAAGGGGCCGATGCTATTGCTGTTGGTGTCAATGAAATTGATGACCAAAACATTGTTTTATGTGTGTGTTCGAGTTTAACTGATATGATATGATAAAATATTCAGATGAGAGCGAGGGGGGAAATATGCCAAATGGCCTAATATTCCTACGGTTCTTACATGCATTTACTTGTCGGATAAAATCCAACTGTAAAAAACATGTTTCGACAGTTTTCAATTTTCATCTCTTTCAGAAAAATCACAAGGGTATCGATACTCTCCATCTTGGGTTACCTAATGGATGCGATGAGCGGCAACAGTATCAAATGCGAAGCATGAATGACGTTTGCGGAATAAGAAGGTAGAAAGATGCTAAAAAAGGAGGTTGTTAGGGTGATTAAGAGGAGATTTCATTTACCAAAACCATCTGAAACGTGGCGGAATGCCCCAAAAGAGAAAGCGGAGTGCGTCGTGATCGGAGCCGGAATCGTGGGACTGGCAGTGGCCAGAGAGCTGTCGTTGAAGGGGAAAGAGGTTTTGGTCCTGGACTCTGCTCCCACCTTCGGAACAGCCACCAGCAGCCGCAACAGCGAGGTCATCCATGCCGGCATCTACTATCCTTCCAATTCTCTCAAGGCTCGTTTTTGTGTAAGAGGAAGAAAATTACTCTATCACTACTGCTCTCAGCGTGGGATACCTCATAACCAGATCGGTAAACTCATAGTTGCCACAGGTACTTCCGAGATTCCAAAGTTAAATCAACTGTTCAATCGTGGGATTCAAAATGGGGTTGAAAATCTTCGGATGTTGGACGCTTCTGAGGCAATCAAAATGGAGCCTGAATTGCACTGTGTCAAAGCCTTGCTATCCCCTGCTTCTGGCATTCTGGATTCCCATTCTCTGATGCTATCTTTAGTGGTATTCCTCTTTTCTTCTCAATTAATTTGGTGATATACTTACTTAATTGACTAACCATTACCAGGATCCAGGGGGAGGCTGAAACTAATGGCGCTACCTTCTCTTACAACACTGCTGTCATTGGAGGTCATCTTGAAGGAAATCAAATGGTCCTCCACGTTTGTGAAACCAAAACACTTGGAAACTGGGATGGGAACACTCCATTGCAACCGGACCTCCTACTTATGCCTCAAATTGTAGTCAATTCTTCAGGCTTGAGTGCTCCCGCTCTGGCTAAGAGATTCCATGGTCTAAACACGGCTACCATCCCTCCTGCATATTGTGCTCGTGGCTCCTACTTTATCCTTTCAAATGCAAATTCTACTAGACATCCTCCTTTCAAGCACTTGATATATCCTGTACCAGAGGAAGGTGGTCTTGGAGTGCATGTTACTCTGGACTTAGATGGTCAGCTCAAGTTTGGCCCAGATGTTGAGTGGATTCCTCATGTACCTGATACAACCAACTTCCTTAATAAGTATTCTTTTCTCTTCCCATTCCAATTTTTTTTATGCTGGTTTGGGTGTTATACTTTTTTTCCATTCTCAATTTCATGATTATGAATTTTCTATAGTTCTGTTTGTTTACAACCTATACAAGTTCCATAATTTGTAGATTTGTATTTCTTAAAATAACCAGACTACAGTCCCATGTAGAGGAATAAGTGGTTTACTTCCTTTAAAAGGTTATGATTATAACAGGTGTGATTACTTAAGTTTTGAGAGTAATAGTAGAAGGCGCCATTTCCCTTGAGGGTATATTCAGTAAAACACAAAATACATGCTAGTGAGTAATTTGGATTAAAATCACAGTAGGTTTTGCTTTTGTTTTTTTTTCTGTCTCTTGTTTGCTGACAATGGAAAATATGTCATACATAACAATTATCCCAGCATCAATAGTTCAATATGTATCATTTGTTTATACTGATGTTGTGCCTTAAATTCTTCCTATTCTACTGTACACTTTGTTTCCATCTCTATGCTAGGTGCTTTTTCCTTTTGAGATTTCATGTCCTCATTGCTCATCATTTTTTTTGTTTTTGTAATTTTATGAAGAGTTGTTATAGTTATTACTTTATCTTTTCTTCCAGAGCCAGTTTCCTTTCAATAACTTTCATTGTTTTGTTTGTGTGTAAACTTAGATTGTCAGTCCTGCTTTTTTCTGTTACAGTGACCAATTTCCTAATCTAATACAGTGGTTGGCAGAAATCTCTTGATGCCTAACTTAGAAGAATATTTATCTCATATTAGGATTCCTTCCATTTCGTTTATGTTTTGGAAGTTTGTCTACTGTCATGATCACATTTGAGAAACTCTTTTTGAGTAAGAAAATTCTCTTGTGCAGTAGAAATTGCAATTGCATCTTACTAAATTTCAATTTAACTTATACTATATTCTCATTTGCTAGTACTTTTTGGACCAAGTCATTTGATTGTGCTATGCTTCTCTTTGCTTTGTTTGATCAAACACACTCCATCTTGTATCCAATTGTCCTGGAGGTGGAAATCTGACTCTTAAGAATAAGTTTGTTCTAGAACTCAGTGGCAGATAGTGCAGTAAGTTTTGTTCAAAGTCTTAGTGGTAATCTTATACGTTAAGGAAGTCTGCACTTCATTAGATATTTCCTTTGTTGAAGTTAGAGGAGATATACTGGGTATCGGCATCAAAGGTCGTCTCCAAGAATTCTATTGATTTAGTAGCTTGGCTGGTTAATGAACCCTCTTTCAGAGGTTAAAATTAAAATTTCAGCTCATTTCCATTTTATTTCAATAGAGAGGATGAGTTTTCACTGGATTTGAAATAAGAAAGAGAACAAATTTTGTCCTTGAGTTCATTTCAGATAATTTAACTGCTGCTTTTGTTGCATAAAAGCAATTGATTAAGGGTTAGTTCTTTTGCTGAACAGACTGTATGTGCTTGTATCGTGAAAGGCATTGTCATGTGGTCAAAAACTAAGCTTAGTGGTTCCATTCTGTCAGGTTTGACTATTCTGTAAGTGCTGATCGTGTTGCAAGATTTTATCCAGAGATTCGGAAGTACTACCCAAATCTCAAAGATGGATCTCTAATACCAGGTTATGCAGGGATTCGACCAAAACTTCATGGACCTGGACAGTCTGCCTGTGATTTTGTAATACAGGTTTGTTTCATGTATTCTCTTTAATATGGAGTAATAAAACTGATATATAACTTTGTCAGGCCATATGCCTGAATTTCATTTATGGTACAAAGAGCTACTCTTTTTCTTCTTATTAAGAAATACTAACTTGCTAAATTTTCTCTAAGAAAGGAATAACAAAAAAAGAAGTGTTCCCAGATTAGCATTCAGACAATTGTTTATCCACAATTTATGATTGGTGAGAAATGTAGCAAATGAACAAACAACAACCTAGCCCTTCTCACTACTTGGATAAGCTTAATGGACAAGCTTTAGCCAATATACTTTATCTTGAACCACTGAGTAAGAGCATTAAGTTTGTAGTCCTATTTAATAGTTTTACTTCTATTCCTTAAACATACTCATCATAAATAGGGTCTAACATATCCTCTTTTCTATTCTTAGTTAAGTTCACCCTTTGTTCACGACTAGAGTAAGAACTATGGCCATTTTTCCCTCAAGTAAAACAACTAATCTGAGTTGCTGCCATCTTAAGAAGCATTCTGTCCAGCCGACTCCAGCCTTATTTTCAAACCCCAAGTCCAACTAAAGCCTTTCCCTTCTCACTCCTCTCAATATTTCCCTTGTTTCCTCCATCAACATGTTTCTTAAAGGAAGCTCACTATTAATTTTAAAGGTTGTTAGTCTAGTTTTAATGCCTCAAATTGCTTCCAGCCCCCTTTTTGCTACTACTTCAATCCTTCCCTATATAGGCTTTCTTGCCCATACCATCAAACACGTTTTTCAGCCATTAAAGCATGTTTTCATGTATTTTCAAGGTCCAATAACTAAAAGGCTCCTGTCTCATTCCTCATATATTGGTTTAACCTTGCTAGACAATGAGATCCCATTCATTCTTGTCGCAGCCAATTATGTTTCTTGACCCTAATTTCATCTTTCTTGACCTCTACCACATCCAATGATAGCTTAATAGCAAACCCTAATATGAACCCTAGGAATCTAATGGGAAAATAGTAGTAAATCGGTAGAAATAGGTCTAAATAAACAAGTTAGAAAGAAGTTGCAGCTCTAGAAGTTTCTATTAAATCAAGAAAATGATAAGGATGTTGTTGTAAATATTTTAAAGCTTATTTATTCTTTACAAATAAAATTTTAATCCTAACTCTAGATTTGAATCCTAAAGATAATTAATAATTGTAACCTTGTAATAACAGAAATAGTAATAGTAATGGAAGAAATCCCTTGCTTCAAAATAAACCATATTTATTTATTTATTTATTGCTTCTCATGATTTAAATAAACTTGTAGTACATACATTTTATGCGAAGATAACTGCATATGTTTCATTGGTTTATGTTAAACAGTAAGAAAATGGAGGAAAAGGATGATGTCTCTAATGATTTACATGGGTATATATATTTACAGATACTATCAATTCTAAACCTGTTAAGAGTTTAGAGTGGATTTTGGTGACATAAATTTCTAAGTTCTGTAGGGAGAAGACATTCATGAAGTGGCTGGTCTTGTAAATCTTTTCGGTATTGAGTCACCCGGGCTGACTTCAAGCATGGCGATTGCCGAATATGTAGCTGCTTTACTTTTAGGAGGATGATGGAGATATTTACTGTACATTCACAACAAACTTGGTCTCTTCCCATTGCTATAGGTAAATTTTTCATTTATTTATTTTTCCATTGAAAATGATTGTATGTTGAACTTGATGTCCAAACTAACAAACAAATCCTTTTATTAGGATAAAATTTTGTTATTAGTGTTATTAGTCTATGTACTATATGAAAGTCGTGGATTTAGTCCATATACTTAATTTGATCGTTTTCTGTCCTTTTACTTTTTTATTTTTAAAATTTTATTCTTAACTAAATGGTAGCTATTTAATTTATTCAGTTTTGTTATTTTCAAAATTTGATGTAGAAAACATATCATCGCATTTGTAATACCATATTAGCAAACTATTTCTACATATTACTCACAGGAAAACTAGTTAATGGATTTAATGACAATCATTTGCATCAAGACTAAAATTCTAGAATTCGAGAAATATACCTACTAAGAATGATCCAATTGGAGAATATGGATTGAATTTAAAATTTTACGCTTAGTATAGGAGAATATGGATTGAATTTAAAATTTTACGCTTAGTATAGGACTAATAGTAGAATTTAACCATATAGATTTGATTGTTACTATTTGGTTATGATTAAAATTTTAACATTCAAAAAGTATAGGGGTTAAAATTAACCAATTTGAAAAGTTTAAGGATTAAAATTGATCAAATTAAAATATAGGGACTAAATTCATAACTCATGTAGAGTATGGGGACTAATTGTAGAATTTTACACTAAGAGGAGTTAAATAGATTTTTTATCAGGATAAAATTTTACCATAAGAGGAGCTAATGTCCGGTCGGCGAGTTTCAAGCAACTATTCGATGATCGATACGATGGAATAGTATCCCTCAATGAGTAGAAGAACATACATTATATTCAAGTTGATTTGATGATCAATAGCTGAGATCAAAGGAGAAAGCTATTCGAATTTTGGTTCGTTAATTTATGATATTCAAAGTTGTTTCATAGAAAAAAACTAAATCTTAAAAGAGGAGGGGAATGAGATATTTCAATTGGTGTTGGTGATACTAACAGAGGACATATAACGATGATTTTAACAACTTAATGACTTAAATGAAAATTTTTGAATAGTTCATTTGTCATTTTGTAACTTTTTGGAAAAAAAAATTCACCCATTTTGGAGTGATTTGATAAACAATGCAAGTTCAATGGCTAAAAGAAGTGAAAATTTAAATGGAATACTAAAATGACTTTTTCTGTAAAATTGGAGGGTCAAATAAATTATTATATCTTAATATTATTGTTAACAAATTTAGGTTTGAAAAATTCATGTTTAAATTTATAAAACTTGGGTTTAAAGTATTTAAATAAAAAAAATTTAATAGTTGATTATTCTAATAGGATACTAAAAAAATTAATTAAATAAGTCACTCCAACAGAAGACTAACAGAACATTTGTATGGAAAAAATTTGGGATAACTAAAATAGAAACGATCCTATTTAAAGTGTCTAATAGATAATTTATCCTAATTTTAAAGTGATTAACGTGGAAATATATCGTTAGACTTCCGTTATCATTTAATGATAGAGTAATCAATTTAATCAATTCTTTTTTAGAATATTTAAATTAACAAAATAAATTTTAAAGTAATCAAAATAAAAACAATTCTCACTTAAATTGATTGACGAGATAATTTATCCACATTTTAAACTTAAAAGATTATCTAACCATAAATTCATAAAATATAACATCTGATATTGTAAATAGAATTTAATCATAAAACATAATAACCATTTTGTAAATAAAAAAGTTGTAAAATTGAAGTTGCCAAATTTTTGTCACAGGGCTGCCCTAAATAACTTTCAAATCTACCAATAGATTTGTGATTGCTCCACTAAAGAAGCTTCCTTATTATGTTGCACTAATCACCCATTTATAAAAGATATGATTCAAATTTAAACTCGCGATTGAAAATTTACCTATTAATTGGATTTGAGTTTAATTATTTATATTTGTATGATATATTTGGGTAATTAGTGTACCATTGAATTAATGTAGTTGGATGGTTTAAAGTGCACTTTTCAAATATTAAACGATGAAAATTGTGATAATTACGCGGTTAATTATAAATAATTATTCTTAAATTTAATCACTTGATTTCCAACTAAATTAGTATATGATTTAAGAAGTTATCTTTATACAATAATATTATTATTTTAATTTTAAGATATGTTTTATTTTTTTTTACATATGGTTATATGTTACTTTACTAATTTTATTTAAATAATTTAAAATTTATAATGATGACCGATTATTCACATATATTTTAACTTACTAAATCAAAATGTTCAACTAAATTATTTAGTATTTAATATAAATTATACCAACTTTACTTAATTACATTATATTTATTAATAACTATTTATATTTGGTAAAGACCAATTAATGATGATAATAAATATATGTTACACTCTATACTCAATTCAAAAATCGATCAGATGTAAAGTATCATATTGATTATCGAGCTAATCACAAGCACACGAAGACAATTGAAATCTCTCATATACAACAAATTCAAATAGCATTTATAGAATTATCAAGTGCGCCTAAATATATCTTATAATCTAGCCCATAACAAAAGCAAAATTGTAAAAAAAATCAAATTGCATTATGTGTAAATGTTGAAAGTTAGATTTTTTAGAATTAAGATTAAATTAACACAATGTATAAATGTTGAGAGTTAAAGTTGCTATCAAGCCAATTTTAAAAGTTATCATCGTTAGTCAACTGGTAGAGGTGCTCATGGGCCGAGTCTAAACATGATATTAACATACTTTATGCTTACAGAATCCTGGCTCGACCCAAAATATGGACTTAAAATTTTGCCCAAACTCATCCATTTTAAGCTTGACTATATTATTTTTTAACCCAAACCCTCCCAAATTTCGGGTGGGACTTCGAGTCTAGGTAGGTAGCCCGACCCATGAACAGGTCTATCAGCTGGTGACCAAAAAATAAAAGTTAAATAGTTGAGTGACTATTTTATGATTTTTCACAATTAAATGATCAATAAAGAAGGCAAAATAAGAAGAATATGTCGATTTTAATCAATAATTAGGGGTTTGCACCTGTTTTAAAAATAATTAGAGATATAAGCCGTTTTTGGGGAAAGCGCACTCAAATGACGCGCTTTTCGAACGGTCAAAAAACTAAAACTATAAATACCCCCCATTTCATTTTTTTCACTCAACTCTCTCAAATACACGACCAATTTTTTAACTAGATTTTTTTTAAAATGTTCGCTCCTACTTTTGCTTCTATATTCCGATCCGAAATTCCACATATTTCTTATGCCCAAATAGCAATGGTAATACGAAAATTTAAATACTGTTAAATTTATTTTATTAATTTTAATATATATATATATATATTTGTAAATAGGTCAATAATCGTATTTTGGAGGGTTTCATTCATAATATGGGAAAACCTTCGAATCCTAAAATTTGTGCCTACTTGCAAGCCGCTGGATTTTTACATGCATCTCGCATGTCTGGGGGTTGCAAACTTGATGTCCAACTAATTAGCGTGTTGGTGGAGAAATGGAGGTCCGAAACACACATTTTCCACTTTCTATGCGGCGAGTGTACAATCACACTCAAGGATGTAACGTTGCAGCTCGGTCTGCCGATGGATGGGCCAATCGTCACGGGAGCATATGTCGTTGCTGATAAAGTGTCTATCTGTCAAAATTTGTTAGGAAAGATCCCGGACCGGTTCGATGGTGGTCGAATCTCGATAAACTAGATGAAGAAAAATTTCGACGTGCTTCTTGCAGATGCAACAAAGAGGCCATACAAAAATATGCCCAAGCTTACATTTTGAGGTTAATCGGGGGCATTTTAATTCTTGACAAATCTCGTAATTTGGTGCATGTAAGGTGGATTCTACAAATGGTGGGCTTCGAGGAGTGCGACAAATTCAATTGGGGATCTATCGTATTGACAACGTTATACCAGGAGATATGTCGAGCCACAGTTCTGCATGCTGCGTCAATCGGTGGCTGCCTGTTATTGTTGTAGTCATGGGCCTGGTGGCGACTACTGTTTCTAAGTCCCAGGGTGACTAGCCCATACATTTTTCCGTTAGTGACGAGGTAAACATCATTTCTTAACAAATACGTAGTATGTAAAGTATTTTTTTATACGCTTCGACTAACATATCGCTTGTACAAGTGAAACCATGTGCCGAGCTATGTGGATGTGCCCAATGAGTTAGAAGATATTAAGTTGTTGTTAGATCAGCGCTCGAAACACGAGGTTAGTTACTTATTCTTTTGAACTTATATTGATTACTTTATGATTGGTTATAAAAATTCATACATAACAATATTTATAAATTTGCCTTTTAGTTTGAGTGGATGACGTACGCCGACTCCGATATCATTTCTTGCATATCGTCGAAAATGTTGGCTAACAAGCGAATGTGGGACGTGAAAGTGTGGATGGTAGTGTACGCGACCGTAGAAATGCATGGATTTGATCGGGTGTTGTGACAGTTCGAGTAGAAGTAACGAATTTCGCTGCCACCGCAATACTTGAAGGAGCTGCACGAGATTGACATGCGGGGGAAGGACGACATCAACTGGTCGTAGCGACATTGGGAGTACATTGAGGCGTGGAATCGTAGGATGCAATTCTTACCACCACGCGAAGAATTCTACTTAGCGGATACGGTAGTAGGTGATGGGTACATTCTATGGTTTAGAGTCGTGGGCAGGTCGTATATGCTAACATCGGAGTAGAGGAGTAAAAAAATTTGACAGAAGAGGCAACGTCGATCGTCACAGCATCGTAGGAGGGGACGTGGTCGCACGATGGGTTCATCATCTATTCCAATAGAAGATACATCACTTGTGTCCACGGTATATCCTCTTCCAGGTCAATTCCCTCCATTTATTCTGATTCAATTACCTAACCCCATGTATTTTTCACAAGCACCACAGCACTAAGGAGCACCGCCGCACGTGGTCAGTTTTTCAATTCATGCAGGTACATATTTCGTGCCACAGACGTCCCTCGTATACTACATCCCGATGCAGATACTGATGCCAATGCAGATGCTAATACCGATGTCAAGACAAACACCGACTTATGCACCATCATTAAATGATGATACTGACGCTGATGCCGACCTAGCAATCGATGAGGGTACCTTTTTGACGTACTCGGTACCTCATGGTTACAGCCCTATAGTGAGTCAAACACCACGTGCATTGTTGTTTTACATTGGTGGATCATCGTCGCAACAATCGAACGAGGGAGTAGCAGATACACGATGGCAAGCGAGGACGACGACTAAGTCGACGGACGAAGAAGATAATAACACTGCTTAGAAGGTCGGGGTAAGGTCGTATTCAGTTGATGACTACAAAGATGAGGAAGTTTACAAGCCCACACTTCCGAATACACCTTCAGATGCACCTTCAAATGCACCTCAAGTTGTACCAGCAGTTCCACCTCTGGATTACCCTGCGATTGTACGGCCCGTGGTACGCAGAAATCCTTCGCACGACCGTCGTCCATTGCCTTACGACACACATTTTCCTTGACGACCCGATCGATTCGAGCCGATTGATTGATGTATTTTTTTAATTTTGTGATGTAAAAAATTATTTTATTAATAAATAAATCTATGTTTTTCATTCCTACAATACTTTTGTCTTTATAAATTTTACGATGTAAATAAATAAAGAAGTAAATAAGTAAATAAATAACTAACTAACTAAATAAATAAAATAACTAAATAAAATAAAATAAATATATATATAAATAAAATATTTTTAAATTTTACGGAAATCTCGTCCAGTTGGACGAGCTTTCCCCAAAACAACTTATTTCCCTAAATAATTTTAAAATCGATGTAAACCCCTAATTAAAAAAAATCAACATATACTCATTATTTTTTCAGTTTAACCTTATAAATTATAATAATAACCATGTTATTTTCTAAGATGTTTGTAAGCACAATTACAAATAATATATATAAATTAATTATAATTAGATATCACTAAACACAATACAACAAAATCAAAATATTGATAACTACTAATATAGTTGAACCTCGTGTATTAATTTGATGGTTAAATGTATTCATCGCCTCAAATATAACTTGAGTTCGAATCGCACTAATCATTGTTTGTAATTCACCAAAAAAATTAAAATATTAAAAAAACAAAAATTAAATTAAAATAAATCTAAAAACATCTCATTCCATAGTTTCAACTTTGGCATTATTTATATGGTTATATTACATGGTATTTATGAACGTAGCCGTTTGTATCCAATACGGTCAAAACCACGTGAACATAAAAACAGTAAAGCCAATTAAAATATAATAAAAATGAGGTGGCAAGTTTTTATTGATTTGGCCACGGAGTTCGCACTCACACATTTCTTACTTAAACCCACGAAAATCCCAACGCACTAAATCCCAGATACACTTCCCTTAAATCACCAATCACTTTCCTAATCAGCTTACAATGACAAACCTCAACCAATAATGACCCTCCACGTAGGAAATCAGCCACACACATGAGCGAGTATCATTTCAGCTCACTACTCGCGAGCGTGATCTAGCAACTTACCTTTCTTAACTCCTTTCATCACTCCTTAAAAGCTCTGTAAATCTAAGAGACAAAACGGACCAAAAGGAGGAAAAAAAAGGTGAAGATATCATATAGCTTTGCGATAATGGCGAGAAGTGTTTGCGTGTGGTTTGCCTTGGCTGCAATTGTATGCTCTTTATCGGCCATTTCTGCTGAAGAAAGCAGTGAATCGAAAGAATTCGTTTTGACTTTGGATCACTCTAATTTTACTGACACTGTTAGTAAGCACGATTTCATTGTCGTCGAATTTTACGCTCCTTGGTAAGCTTTTTCATTTGTGTTCTTAAAGTGCATGCAGTGAGTTCAGTAGAAGATTTAGAATTCGAGGAGTTTGTCTTATAAATTTTTAAATGGTGATGTTAAATCAGATATAATTATTTTTCTGATGATTTCATTTTCTTGGAAATGATTTTCAATTTGACCTTAAAGTGCATTCAATGAGTTTAGCGGACGATTTTTTTTTTTAATCTGCGTTCTTAAAGTGCATGCAACATATATTATATAATTTGAACTCGCAAATGGAAACAATCGGTTAATTCTAATTTAGTATTGAAGCAGCGAGAAATTCTCATAAATCCTACTTTCTCTTGTAACTAGCATGAAAATCCTATTTTGTTATCTAAGCAAAGCAAACATGATCCATAGTTGACAACCTACGGGCTACAGATATATGATCTGTACACTGATTCTTTAATTTATCAGTGAAATGCTTCCGTTGCGAGAGATTTAATTTAATTTTTACCTGTTTTTCAATTTACGTTTTTTTATGGTTTTCCTGATATACCTTTTTAGTGTTGTTTACCTTCTTATGACTAAATAATCTTATTTCCTTGTACTCTTAGGTGCGGGCACTGTAAGCATCTTGCTCCCGAGGTAAACAATATTAGATTCCCCGAAAAGAATTGATTTTTCTTGATAATTTATACGTTTAAATGGCTGCTAATGATTAAACTTGTTGTTTGTTGTCTAGTATGAGAAAGCAGCATCCATTTTGAGTAAACATGATCCTCCAATCCTTCTAGCTAAAGTTGATGCCAATGATGAAGCAAACAAAGATTTAGCAAGCCAATATGATGTCAAGGGTTACCCTACGCTTCAAATTTTGAGAAATGGAGGAAAGAATGTTCAAGAATACAAAGGTCCACGTGAAGCTGATGGTATTGTAGAGTATTTAAAGAAACAAAGTGGCCCTGCTTCTGTTGAAATAAAATTAACAGAAGATGCCAGTAACCTTATTGATGACAAGAAGATAGCAATTGTAAGCTCTCTGTTCTTTTGTTTCATTGGTTTTTCATCACAAAGATTAGCTGATATGTATATACATGTTTTTTTTTCTAGGTTGGGGTGTTCCCAAAATTTTCTGGGGAAGAGTTTGAGAGTTATATGGCACTCGCTGAGAAATTGCGTTCTGATTATGACTTTGGTCATACTTTGGATGCTAAACACCTTCCCCGTGGTGAATCATCAGTTGTTGGCCCTCTTGTTAGACTTTTCAAGCCTTTTGATGAACTCGTTGTTGACTTTAAGGTGCATTGAATGTATCTATATCATCATTGGAATACAACTTAATCTAAGTTTCTGTTGTTTATGATTAGCTATTTTACTGAAGTTAATTGCTTACAGGATTTTAAACCGGAAGCTCTAGAGAAGTTTATTGAAGAATCTAGCATTCCTCTTGTGACTCTGTATAACAAGGACCCAAGCAGTCACCCCTTTGTTGTGAAGTTCTATAACAGTCCCAATGATAAGGTAAATTCAAAAATCAGAAACTAGAGTGCGACTGGAAATCATTCCATAAAAAGTCTAAACTACCATATAAAAATTTCTATACATCCTTTTAAGTTTGTCTACTAATATGACTTCTGAATCTGGGTAGGCTATGTTGTTTGCTAACTTGAATACTGAAGGATTTGATTCATTGCAATCAAAATATCGTGAAGTTGCGGAGCAATACAAAGGAAAGGGCATTAGTTTCCTTTTGGGAGATGTTGAGGCTAGCCAAGCTGCCTTCCAGGTTAGTCTCTACTCGAAAATGGCAACATGTTTAATGCCTTTGCTAATTGCTACCTTAGTCTAAACTTTTCTGTTGGATGGAAAATAGTATTTCGGAGTTGAAGAAAGCCAAGTACCTCTAATCATCATTCAGAGTGATGATGGGAAGAAGTATTTTAAACCAAATTTGAAGGCTGATGACATTGCACCATGGGTGAAGGATTTCAAGGTAATGAATTTGGCATAATGAGATATACACTTAGTGGTTGTATTCTGTTTTGCTCACCAAAGTACTTAACTGCAGGAAGGAAAAGTTGCACCGTATGTGAAGTCTGAACCTATTCCCAAGGAGAACAATGAACCAGTGAAAGTGGTGGTTGCTGACACCCTTCAAGACATGGTTTTCAAATCAGGGAAAAACGGTGCGTCTATGTAGTAGTTTGCTTTTATGCTTTTTACCCCCTTATGATGGATGCTTAGAATTGGTACGGTATTGTATTTATGCAGTTCTGCTTGAGTTTTATGCCCCTTGGTGTGGACATTGCAAAAGATTGGCACCAATCTTGGATGAAGTTGCCGTCCATTATGAAAAAGATGCCGATGTTTTGATCGCAAAACTTGTAAGTTTTTATTGTATATTTCAGTGTATAGATTCTATATTTTTATACTAGAAAATGGTTTAAAACCTAAGTTGCTCACCATTACAGGACGCAACTGCAAATGACATATTGGATGAGAACTTTGACGTGAGAGGTTACCCAACTGTCTACTTTAGATCAGCTAATGGAAATATAACTCCATATGAGGGTGATAGGACCAAAGAAGACATTGTTGACTTCATTGAAAAGAACAGGGACAAAACTGTCCATCAAGAGCCGCTCAAAGATGAGCTCTGAAAAGGCCGTGGTGTAAGTTTCTTGTTTACATTTTCTGAAATAAAAACTATGTGAAAGGTGTTGAATGGTGTTTTTGTTTTGGCAGGGATTTGAGCAGAGACAAAGATACCCAGTTTCATACAAGAACCACTGTGGACTTTGACTGAGCGATGATGCCTCATCTGCCAACTTGCTCTCCTCTTTTTGTTCACTCACTGCAGCCGCCGCGGCTTTCCTCTTTTTTTTTTTTTTTTAAAATATGAAAACATGTGTCGATGAATAATGCAGGATCTGTAGCCTAACACAAATTCGAGTTACATGAATGAAAATCATCTTGTCTGGGTTAGGATAATGGCTTGTTGGACTTCAATGACGTGAAAAAATTAATAATATAAATATAATAGAGATATATGATAATTATTTGATAGTGCACTTAATATTAAAAATAATAAATAAATGAATTATTTTTTTTTAAAAATGGTAACAAAAAAATATTTAAATATCAAAATAATATATATATAATTTAAGTATCAATTTTGGGATTAAACTTTTTTTTCTAGTCAAATAGTATATTTTTAACACCAATTTGTGAATTAAGCCTATTTTTAATATCCTTCGACTACATTTAAAGAAAAATTATCTCGTATAAAAACTCTGTAAACAAGCTGAAAGTCTTACACGTGTTAGTAAAAAAATTAAAAAAATAAATATATAAAAAAAATTAGGGATTTCACAAGCTATGTGATGTATTTTTAAGTGAGATTACAGAATTTCCATGTTTGAGTATATAAATAATTTAAATATGAAGGAATATAATCTTTAAGTTCACATTTTTATCATTTTAATCTTTATTTTCTTTTAGCTAAATTTAACTTGAAAAGAATCAAATTATTTCTTTTAACAAACGATAGGTAAGATAATTCACGTGCTAGCATAACACTATTTATTTTATAACCTACGTCAATTTGAGCAAATTAGACTTTTCTAACTTGTGCTTGGGCTGCTTTGTCAACTTTAATTGCAACATCATCCAAATATTAGTGGTGGATGCTACCTTTTCCATCTGATAATGGAACATCAAATTTCCACAATATGGTTGCACAAAGCCCTCAGTTTGCGGTGTCAATACCGGCAGACCAGTAATCTCATCTCCCTACACCCACAATACCATGCTATCTTCTTTGAAGAGCCACAAATTCATTGAGGCTTAGTTACTAAAAAATGCAGCTCCCCATATTTGAACCCAAGACATCCTACACCTATAAGAGTCCTTACCCAACCCAGACTCCTGGCTCATATTTGGACATAGGTTGTGGATGTATTGTATGGAAAGCTTTTAAAGGAAAAAGTCTAATAGCAATATAGCCTACTCATGTATCCAACACTCACCCTACTCCAGTCCAGGTTAGCTTTTCGGAATCAGAAAATGGGAATGACTCCATAACCGTTGATGCTTGCCCATGACTTCTTCAAGCGCAACGTAAAACAACTCAAAAGCTACATTCTTCCATTTTGAATACAAAGTAACGATTTGTCTTATAGTTCCAGTTATCGGGGTGGAAACAAAAACAGAAAAGGACGGGCTCCCATCTCACAGTTACTTGAAAGACCAAAACCATACATCTGATGTTCGTTATTGATGATACAAAGAACAAGAACATGATGCATAACAATCGGTACAACTAAAATATATTTACGTATAAATATGAAGAGTCAAAAAGTGGTAAAAGACAACAAATAAAGTGAATGAATGGAGGGAACTTGAAGTTGAAACCAAAGACTAGAAGCTAAACCTTGATCTGACAAATGCATTTATATCTACATATTATCTTTAGCCCTTAGGCACCAATAAGATGACAAGTTGATTGGGTCAAATAAAAGGTTCATGGTAGTAATATAAAACAAAAGAAATTGAAGTTCTATCCAGTCCTCCCGGGTTGTTGGATGGGAAATAGAAATCATGTATCAATCTGATAAAGAAAAAAATTCGAGTTCGAGCATAGAAGACTGACCAGATGAAACACCATAGGTGTATTAAGACATGAGCCTGAATCTTCAATGCAAGTATTTGTGCATATGGAGATTGTTGTTTTCATGAGAATTCATCAGCCATACCGAATCAAAGAATGGTTTCCATATGCAGATGGGATAAGGCCTAGAATGCTCAAATTTTAAGCCCTTTCACTTCTCTCAGTATCTTCTTTATCATTGTTCTTGGCTTGTGAGTTGTTTTGCATTTCAAGTAACTTCTGCTGTTCCTCTGTCTCTTGAACTGTAGCTTCACTAACAGTTTTGGGCTTACTGCTTGTCGACTGCTGATACATAACACCACCTAGCATACAAATCAAGAGCCCCACAGTCCCCACGAAAGTCGAATGTTTGTCCCAAATAACCAAATTAATCACAACTGTCAATAGCTTGTTAACTATACCAAGAACAGTGAACCCTGTAGCAGAAATTGCCCTTCGGCAAGAGAACCCAAAGAAAGATATGGCCAACCCAAATAAACACGATAAACCCACAGGTAGAATCACTTGAAAAGAATGCCAATCTGACTCATCCGAGATTTCATGCTTTATTTTCTTCAACTCCCCCATTATTAGTAGCTCAAGAGGAAACAATAGGAGAGCCTCAAGATTATTGTACAGTACAAGACCCCATGTATTTAGACCAATAGTCATTACCACATGCTTTATGTAAACAAAATCTATAGACATACTAACCAAGTATGCAGCAGCCCAAGTATAGGCAGTTAATGTGAACTGGTAATCAGTAAGAACATAAAGGACACTGCCACCAAAGATGGTGCCTAATGAGATCCATGTCTTCAGGGAAGGCCAAGGTTGGCTCAAGAAAAGGGTCTCTCCAATTGCAACAAATATAGGAACCGCTGATCGGAAGACAATGAAAGTGTCAACATTAGCATGTAGGAGGAGCTCACTGTTGGTAAAGAGAGAGAGGTAAAAAATAATGGCTGCAGGTAGGAACCGCCACATGGTCAGAAGGTCAAGTCGATCATGCTCTAGGACCTTAAACCATCCACAGAGAACTACACCAGCTGCGCTTGTCAGATACTGCAAAGCAGTTAGTGCCCCTGGATAAGGAAATTTCATTACAGCCCATTTGTTGATGATGGAGAGAAGAGAAGCTGAAATGCAGTACCCTGCCGCTACTCCATAGACAGATACTTGCTTTAGTACAAAACTATACCATGTTTCTTGGGCATCACCAGAGGGAACCAAGACTTCTGGACCACGGTCAGCAGGATCCTCCACATCCTTAGACATCTAAAAACAAAAAGACTACAAGTTTATTACTAGGTCTAGCTATTAGCAAGCATATATTGTATACATGCATTTCACAGGCCCTGCATATGCATGCACCAATCTTGGCTGCAAGATAAACATGCATAAAAAGTGATATTTTCTCCAATTGAGGTCTAAAATCAACATAAATAAAAAATCAGTTTCATTCTATTAGGAAGCACTGGAGTAGAAATGAAATATTGCAACATATTGAGCAACATTTTGGGTTATAAAAATAACAATCAGACTCATCCACAACCAAACAAATCTCTTTTGTTGATAAAATAAATACTTAAAAGTTGCTTTCTAGACTGATACCAACCTACAGAAGGAACTTTGTAGCTGAAAGGATTAGCAACAGAAGGTCAAGTCATGGGAATAACCATTTAATATAAAAATGTTAAGAGTTGGAGACACAAGCAATGTGGTTATTAGTAAGACTACAAAACAAATCAAAATCAAGACCAATATTGAATGCATCAAATTTGGAAACAAGCACTAAGAAACTGATAATGATCTAAAGTAACCAATTTTTAAGATTAAAGTCCAAGATAAATAGCCAGAACCCAAGAAAATGCCAACCCTGAAGCAGACTAGGGCTGCCAAAGCACATCTGTTAGATATACAACTCAGTTGACTCATGGCTATATTCAGATATAAACAGACAGATATATTACTCTACTACTACCATGGGCAGCCTCTTGCAGATGAACCAAGGAATGGCGTGGGCAGGATAACCACAATTTTGGGTACTGATACTCGAACCTAATAATATTTCATAACACCGAAACCCAATAACTACCTAACTAATTTTTCAATCTTGTCACCTAAATCCCACTCAAGTTAGATAAGTAAAATGTCTGCTAAATGCCTGAACCTGTTAAGTTCCCAAAATTTCCAACACATCGGTTCAACAGAAAGAATAAACAGATCAAGAAAAGTCAATAAATCAAACTCTTCAATAAACTACATCAATATCCTTCAAAGTTCAAACAGAAAACAAAAAAGAGAAGAAAAAACTGAAGCTAAGAATTGATGCGAAGAAAAAAAGGTTCAAGCTGATAAATAAGAAATAAATGAAACAAACATTAGGCATACAACGATCTGCAATGCTCCTCAATCACAGTGCTCAAACAGCTGGCATTGTGCCAGCTTAATCTAGCCCTGAGAGAGCACTGCATCACTACTCTGCTGCATGATTGCAACTGAGAAATATGGTGTATGTCACTAATACCAACTGATAATAACCTTAAGAGAATCACATCCCAAGAGCTAGCTACTAGGGAAAAAGGTTATACCTAAAAAGGAAATCTCATACTTCCATAGGGAATTCAAAGCCCCGTACCGCCGTTAGGCACGTACCAATGAAAAAAGGCAAAAGAAAGGATTGCACAAATAAAATGTAGATTTATAAGGAAATAAAGGCAGAAAAATTCTCTTTCATTGTATATTTCATCAAAATAAAACAAATCTGAGAATCGAAAAACATCTTTGCTTAAGATTATGGGCTGGAATGGCTTTGGATAATATATTGACAGAATATAAAAAAAACCCACAAAATTGAAACATGGAAAGATAAAAACCCAGATGGAAATCTGAAAATTTAGAACAAAGTGAAGTGAAGTAATGCAATGGCTCAATGAAAATGAAAGAGCATGACGGTTTGAGATCAGTGGAACACAGGAATGCAAGAGGAAATCGAGATTTATAGAAGAGAATTATTTACCTGGGAAAATTGGAAAGGTTGAATACACTGCGTAGATCTTCGAAGCGCTGGTAGCTACTTGCGTATCTGGTTCTTGCTTGTTTTGCTTTTTATTTTTAATCTCACTTTCACTCGTTTTCTTCTTTCATTTTAAACGGTGATGTGATGTGAAAGCTGGTTAAAGATTAGAGCCAACCCAGATTTGGTGCCAGGAGTGATATAGATCCAGTTCGGTTCGGTTCGATTAAATTATTATCTATCTTAATTCGGTTTGATTTTTAGATATATTAATCTTTTTTAAAATTTTTGATAGATTTGTTTTGATAAAATTAATTTTATTTTATAACTATTTTTGATAAAAAGAGAAAATTATAGATCAAAATAGTAAATTTATAAAATCAAGTTTTGTTTGATCAATAAATTCTGAAGTTACTTCCTGAAAGACTGTTGACCAAGAGGAAAATCTTTTATCAACCCGTCAAAGTATGAGCAGCAATATTTGGATCCCCCGAAAACTTCTGAATTTGCAGCTTCCAATCTCTTTTACAAAATTTTTGATTTCTTAAAATCAAGCTCTTATTTATCTGTTCTTGGAGTTCATTGTTAAGGATTTCATCAGTTAAAATACAACTAGATTCAACAATTATATTATTCCATTTAACAGATTAAGTCAATTGAAAAACATCATAAATTGTTCATAATTTAGCTTGTTCAACATTACATCTACCAATATTTCGTCTAATCCCACAAATCCATCTACCATGCTCATCCCTAGCCACTATCGCCGAGGAAGCTAAGCCCGAGTGTGGATCTCGTGCCCCATCCGAATTCAACTTAATAAAACCTCTAGGTGGGAAATTCCAAATTCGATCCCGAGTGTGACCTCTAAGATTTCCTTTTGAACAAACTGACATCTCTTTAATGGCTTTTGCCCAACACCAAGTTGACTGAAGGACATGCACTGTACTGAACTGCTCTCCTTGGAAAACACCGAAATTCCTTTGTTTCCAAATCTTCCAGCATATAATGCCGAACAAGGTTTGCCAATCAACATCATTGAGGACTATGCCAAATTTATTCCCCAAATTTCCAGACAATCAAGGTAACAAAGAACAGGAGAAAAAACTATTTCTTACTCTCGAAGGGATAAGCTGCTCCCAAACTTCTCTTGCATTGCAGCAATCCCGGAGGACATGTAAAGTTGATTCTTCAGCACCATCACACAAACTGCAAGAGGGATTGTCAACCATACCTCTTCTGCAACGTTCAACATTAGTGAGTAAGGACTAACCAAAGAAACTGTCGAATACGCTGAGGGCCAGCAAAGGACCATGCAAGCTGCCATTTATTGTTCATCGGTTGAAAAGAGTCTTTCATAAGTGTTGTAAGTAGATTTAACAGTTAAACTACCATTTGTAGACCACTAAGAAATCAAAGAATCAGATCCTACTAAAGGGCTCGGTGCTGGAATGGCTGCAATATAAGAAATAATGTCATTATTCAATTAATGACCCAAGTAACTCCAATTCCAATTGCCATCAGCATTTGTCACCTCCCTGAGATCGAGTTATAGAAACATCAATCATCGTGGGATTAATACAGAAATTAATTAATGGACCAAGCTCCACAATCCAAGAATCAGTCAAGAATTTGATTAGAGTTCCGTCACCCACTGACTAAGCAAGACTTTGACGAACAAGAGGTCAGACCTTAACAAGAGATCTCCGGACAAATGAACACTGACCTTTAGAAATATCTCTAGGAAGAACATCTGTAACCTTATATTTAGCTCGAAGTATTCTGACCCATAGAGCACTCTCATTAGTAGCGTAATTTAAGCAGAAAAGCCTCATTCTGCTCCATAAGACGTCGAAGACCAAGTCCACCGTTGGAGAACAGTTGACAGCGATCAAGCCACTTGACTAAGGCTGGTTTATGACCAGTGGCAGATTTCCCCCAAATAAACCCTCGGTACTTTTAAATATTATTTGATTTTTTTTTTTAAAAAAAAACATAAATATTTTTAAAAATAATAATTATTCAAAAAATTTAAATCATTTTCAATATTTTAAATATGAAATATTTATTTCATATCATAAAAATTTAAAACAAATTATATATTAAATGAAAAACAAAATTTAATTTAGTTTGGGGTGATCATAGTTTTCGATTTTTCTTGCTCGACCTAACCGACCGCTCTCAATATAGTAAAATAATTCATTTGTTAACCATATATATATTTGGAAGGTATAAAATTCTTATTTTCAAGCCCTCCTGGAATCAAGGAGGAGACAAGAAAAGAGAAATTCCGGTAACCCCTCCCTTATCCAATGAGTGTTTGGTAATCAGAATTTTATATTAATCTTAAAACTCATTAGGTAACGTTTGGTACAATAAAAAATAATCACTTTTAATAATTTAATTAGTTGGAAAATTATTTCAGTGTTTGGTAATTTTATTAGTTTATAATAAACATAAAAAGAAGAAGAGGCTATTACATGCTTCCTTTTTCTTACTACTTGCTTTTCTCTATTACTCCCTCGAATTTTTCAAATGTAATTTTTTCTTGATTTTATATTTTATATGCATATTTAATCATTTACATATTATATTTATTTTCTCTTTTCTTTTGTTATATTAATTGAGAATTTAATTTTGTTATAATATTTATGAATTTTTACTAGCAAAAGAAAAAAATTTAAGGTTTAACCATTTTGATTGTTTTCAAGAATGAGTAAATGATTGGTAGTATTAAGAGTGAGTATTCGATCGAGTCGAATCAAGTAAAAAATTTTCGAGTTAGTCGAGTTGACGAATCTTATTTTAACATCCGAACTCAATTTGAAATTTTTTCGAATCGAGTCGAATTAACGAATTCTATTATTTATACTCAATGTTTCGTTTATATAAACCGATTATTTAACTAATAGACGAAGTACAAAATTATTTAACTACATAAATAATATAATAATTTTTCCTTTTAACTTAATGGGTAAACATATATCAAAATTACTTAGTTTTACCTTTTAACATAATGATTTACTTTTTAACTTTAGAAAATATAAGCATTTATCAAAACGATGTAATTTTGTCTTTTCTTAGTCAAATTATTAAATTTTTGAATAATTCGAATTGTGTAATTCATATTTGAATTAAACCGAAAATTTTTATTTTTTATTTAAATTAATTCGAATAACTCGATTAACTCAAATAATTCGAATTACTTAATTTAAAATTTAAAAATTTTATCAAAATTTTCGAATTGAATCGAATTTTAATAATACTAACAGATAAGACAGGTGATAAATGATTGGAGTAGTTGGGGTGGCTTTCTCTGACTCTGTCTTCTTCTTCCCCTTCTCTCAATCTCTCTTTCTCTCTCTTCTCCTTTTTCACTCTAATCATTTTCTGCTTAAGTTTTTCGACTGTAGCACTAAGGTCTCAAAAAAATTTTCTAAAGTGAAACAACCAGAAACAGGCGCTGAGAAAGAAACCATGTCTCAAGAAGATCAAGATGAAGAAGTTGGGAAACTGGCCGTCCGTCTAGCCAACGCCGTGGTACTTCCAATGGTCTTAAAATCAGCCTTGGAGCTGAACATAATTGACACAATCTCAGCCGCTGGTGACGGCACCTTTCTGTCACCTTCCCAGATTGCGAGTTGCCTTCCCTCCAAGAATCCTGACGCACCGGTGCTACTAGATCGAATGCTACGCCTGTTGGCCAGCCATTCCATTCTCAAATGCTCAGTAAAAGCAAAGGAAAAAGGAGAAATTGAAAGGCTGTACGGTGCAGGCCCACTATGCAAGTTCCTTGTTAAGAATCAAGATGGAGGGTCGATTGCCCCTCTCCTTTTGTTGCACCATGACCAAGTCTTCATGCAAAGCTGGTACCATTTAAATGATGCTATACTAGAAGGAGGGGTTCCTTTTAGTAAGGCATACGGGATGACAGCATTTGAATATCCAGGAACTGATCAACGATTCAATAGAGTATTTAACCAGGCAATGTCAAATCATACTACTTTGATAATGAGGAAGATTGTTGATGTTTACAAAGGGTTTGATGGGTTGAAAGTGTTGGTTGATGTGGGTGGGGGGATTGGGGTTGCTCTCAGTCTTATTACTTCAAAGTATCCTCAAATCAAGGGCATCAACTTTGATCTGCCTCATGTTTTGGCTGATGCACCCACTTTTTCAGGTTCTATACCAATCACTCCCTTTTATCTCTTGAACAGATTTCTCTGAAATCTCTATGAAATTGTGGGATTCTTGGTAATCCAATCTGATATGAAGCTGTGTTAATTTAAAGCATTCCCATCGCTGGGAAATGCTTTTAGTTGTGCTGTTTTCTCTTTACATGCCTTAACAGTAAGCACTTGAAACCACAAGCAAACTACAGAACAATATCATTTTCTTTCTTGTTTAAGTCTATCTAATTCTATCTGCTATTAATTTATGATAAAACAATTCATCTGAAATTATGTTCTGCAGGGTAGTTGGCAAAGATGACTAATCCCACATTGCTAAGAAATGAACAAGTTAAAATGTTTATATGTGATGTTCGTTTATTGAACTTCATGTCTAGCTCATCTAAAGTGGGATATATATTTGAGGATAATCACTTTGGTTTGAGTTTAGTGGTGTAATTATTTTTTGACTTGTTGTATCTTAGAGGGAAACTTATAGCATTAAAGAAAGTGACTACGCATCTTGTTCTAAAATTTTCTTTCTTACCTCACATATTTTTCTAATAATATAGGCGTTGAGCATGTTGGAGGAGATATGTTTGAAAGTGTTCCAAAAGGTGATGCAATTTTCTTGAAGGTAAGCCTTTATGTCCTATAGCTTAGTAAATGGAGAACTTTTTTGTTTTTTCTATTTTCTTATCATAATTGATAAATGTAGAAGTTGTGAAATCTATTTAGCTTAGTAACTTTATGGAACTTGCAGTGGATACTCCATGATTGGAGTGATGAACATTGCTTGAAGCTTCTCAAGAACTGTTGGGAAGCTGTCCCTAATGGTGGGAGAGTGATTATTGTGGAATCTATCTTACCCGAGGTTCCCGATAGCAGTGTTTCTTCTAACATTGTCTGTGAACAAGATCTATTTATGTTAGCTCAAAACCCAGGGGGCAAAGAGAGAACCCTAAAGGAATATGAGGCCTTAGCTTTAAAAACAGGTTTCTCTGGCTGTGAAGTAATCTGCTGTGCTTATAACAGCTGGGTCATGCAGATGCAGAAAAGGGCAATTTATTGAAGTTCTATTGGAAACTTCCATTTCCTTTCATCTACCCCAACAGGAGGATTCAACATAATGTTTACTTTTTATAATGATTGATAATATTCTTGGGGTTTACTCAAAATTACCTTCTGTTGCCTGTACTTTTAAGTTCTGCAGCTTCTGCTGGTGATGATGATGATGCTAAAAGGAAAATTCTAAAAAGATCCCGAGACATGCATATGTATTTGTATTATGAAATTTCTAAAAAGAAAAAAAAACGAGCAGTACTTATTATGTTCTATTTATCATTTTACTTCTTAAAATTATTTTTAGGATTAAATGATGAAAATTTTAGAAAGGAAAAGAAATGAACCGTGCTTATTATGTTAAATAAAAACAAAATCAATGCTCAAGGTTTGATTTGGTTATTACTTTTTATACTTATTTTTCGCTATTTATCTTTTTACTTCTTGAAATATTGTAGTTCCATATAGCAAAAACATGATCATTGTTGCAGCTGGTGTGGTTGACGTTTGGGCACCAAAAGGGGCTGAGACTTGAGAGAGGACCCTGAGGGGCCTACGGACTCCTTGGACTTTTTGGTGATAGGAATGATTACTCTCGTAGTATTTGAGAGAGACGAGCAAGGTGCGCTCCTCAAGGATGGGGATCTAAACGTCTTGGCTCAAGGTTTTTAAGGGAGAGAAACTATAGGAGGTGAAGGGAGCATGTAGGGTTTGAGTAAGGAGTTAGGCGTTGGAAAGCCTTAAGGCGTGAAGAGGCCTAATCTTGGGGTTTCTGGGTGACTTGTAGACATTCTTGAACTCCTCAAACTACTCTTAGGGTGTGAGGGTCTTGTGGCTTATGATTCCGAAGTTACTTGGGCGTGAGATCTTGGTGCAATGGAGGCCTAATCTTGGCGCTTCTGAGTGACTTGTAGACATTCTTGAACTCCTCAAACTACTCTTCGTGTGAGGGTCTTGTGGCTTATGATTTCGAAGTTACTTGGGCGTGAGATCTTGGTGCAATGGAGGGCTTGTCTCGTGGTTTGCATGCACCTACCGTTTACGGGCACCTTGGGTTCCTTTCTTGAACTTGCAAGAGGGGCACTTGGTGGCAACTTGAGAACCAGGTGTTCCACTCCCATTGGAGACCGAGAAAGTGACAAGTGTTGTGCTCTTGTCGGAGGCTTGGAAGGTGGCCAGGGGGCACATAAGGTGCCTTCTTGAGCCTTGAAGCAGACGATCTCTCCTTGGTGTGGGCATTCTTTTCTTCATAGGCTTCTTCTGATGAGGCATGGGTCATCTTATGGGCTGCTAGTGTTTTATTCCCCAACATTCACACATGTTGAATAAGTATATTAGAATTGACTCCCACATCCCCGAAGTATTCCTAGTAATACCATATTTCCTCCAAACAAGCAGTTGGCATTTATAGTATACCTATATAAACACATCTCTGTTCATGATATTATATTTAGTTCATGCCATGAACCACAGATTCAAAATGCATGGATTTATGCACCTACTTACATTTGTTATTGAAAGGGAAGTTCTTAGCTTTCAGATAGGCAGTAGAGATTCAATAAAGTTACCAAACTCAAAACGTATCAATATCAAATGCAAAAGCTATTGGATACATACAAAGGTTACCAAAATATATTACTTGCAAGAGTACACCAAATTATCATTTGGTTGCAAGTAGAGTATATGCCACGATCAAAGGGAGATGTTGATCCATATAGTAGATTATCTATCAGCATAATCACAACAACAAAGAGATGAAGGTATCTAGATGTTGGATCTCAGGTCTTCTGAGTACAATAGACTGTTCCAAGACGGGTTCCGTGGAAGAAAAGTGTCCTGAAAAAGAGCAAATCAAACATATGATCGAATGTATAGTAAAGACTTCTGAACCATGACATAAACAAGCACCAGCACTATATGAGAACGAAACAATTCAAAGCGATATATATTTCCTCAGTAGAATGGTTCACTATGATGTCAAAGCATATCCAAAGGCACCTAATTATCCCCAGGATTAGATAATTCCAGCTTCAAACCTATTTAACAACTTCGGGAAACCTATTTGTAAAAGGAAACTCTCGAAGAAGATTAGTTACAATTCAAAAGCCAATTACTGAAGGAACTGCATCATCCAAAGAAGCACAAAATTGTTGACAGAAGAGTGTTGCTTTTTTGCAGACACCAGGAAGCTCACAACACTAAATGCATCATAAGACTTGCTAACCCTGTTCTTCAAGTAAAAGAATCATGGACCAAGCACTTGAGTCAAATAATAAGACTTGCCAATCCGGCTTCCAAAATAGCAGGGTTTTACCCTGTAGTTTAACTTCAGAAGTGCAACTGATGTTAAACATAAATGACTATCATTAACAATACCACTTCTCGAAGTAGAACAACAACCCTGTTTTTTTACTCAAGCATGGGATACTTGAGCCACTTTGTTTAAGAAGCAAAAGAGACCATTGCTTACAACCATATAGTATTTAAGTATGAAAGAGGATCATGATCTAGCCACCACATACATAAGATTTTGCTATACAGAACCCCCTTTACATAGATTTCAGCTTCAATTAGTCATTTGAATTGCTCTGATCTGAAGATAACCAAAGGTAACATAAAAATGCTATTGCTAAAGCCTATGACCGAAATTGAATAATATCTCGAAGAAAGCTTTTGAATGGAAAATGGCAATTGGTTTGCATCACTCGCTTGGTTCAAATGAAAAGGGTACTTCATGTCTGTTTTACCCTCTATGAAAACTAATTCTTTCAGGGTTCCTAAATCATACAAATACAGCAACCGCAATCAGAGTTCCTAAATCATACAAAATACAGTAAGAGCAGGCAAAAATTTCAGGGTTCCTAAAAGATTTGAGAAACCCAGGAGGGAAAGTCAACAATCAAACAGAAGGCATGAAATGAAAGAGAGAAAGGGAGAGAGGGGACTAACGGAGACATAAGAGCAAGAAGGGATAATAGACAAAGAGTGAGAGTTGGCATGATGGAAGGCAGCAACACAGAGATGAGAAGCCAATCCCATGCCTCGCTTGGAAGAAGGGACAAAAGTGTGGATGATGTCCATCACTTTGCCATCATGTCTTAACACGTATTCTATGTAGGCTTTCTTGTCTTTAGTCTCGAATCTCCTTTGGGTCTCGTTCCACACTATCTTAGGCGCCTCCGAGGAGGTTCCGGTTGCACTGCTCGCTGCCATATCTCGCTAAGTGTTCTTCCGATCTGGGTCATTTCATTTGGTCTTATATTACGCGCGCAGATACCAGACTGCCCCTTAGGTCCAAGTTGGGCCTTGTTAAATCCCATGCCACTGGGGTTACAATGGTTATGGTAGATTTTTAGAGATTAATTTTTTAATTAATTAATTTTAAAATTTTGGATAATTTTTTGTTTTGAGAATGGATGATTTAAAAACTTTGAAATTAATAATTAAATAGATTAATGAATAATTCTTTGACAGAGCTTTAACAAACTTTCTTTTCAGTCACGAAAGTCGTAGCATTCTCCTGAACTAAACAAACAGTATCGATGTTGCACTTATATCATCCCTCAAGTGGCCTCTCCCATTAAGGTGGGGATTGTGCTTCGGTGGGAATTTTGTCTCCGTACTCTAACGAGAGTCATCATGTTGTGATTGGCTGCGCAATGAGCTTGATTCATAGAATTAAGAGCACCTTAGTTGATGGATATGTAAGACTCAAATGAGAAGTGTTGGTATAGGACATTTTGGTATGTGGAGATATTCCAATCCTCACCTTGAGGCTTATAACCTACCTACTTGAAACCATGGTAGCACTTAAGCTTAGGTTTAGGGTACCATGTGGTACCATTGTTACAAATAAGTAGGTTATAAACCTCAAGTTGGTGATTCAAATCCCTTTGCACGCATTCATATGTCCTATACAAACATTCTCCCTTGAGTCTAGCAAGTTCAATGAGACACTTTTGACATTGTGGGTTAAGCTCATGTTTGATCTAGTGCTCTAAGTGTAGTATATTTGTTTTGCATATTTGTATTTTTCGAACAATTTGATTAATAAAATAATCCATTGTTTACATTAATATTTTTTTTGTATAATGTCCTCAACAATTTTTGCACACAAAGCAAAATGAAAACGAATATTTGCTCATCAATCATCTAATGTTTAACTAATAGTAAGTAATATTATATGGTCGAATTGTAATATGAAAAGATAATTTGTATTAGTAGATGAACCTAAACATGTTCTTAGTCTAATCGGAAACGAGCAAATCGATTAAAAGACTAATATGTCGTATATGAAGTCCAATTGGGGAGATATTTTATTTTAAGCATCGAATCGAATAACTCCCAAAAGATAAAGACATAGATATGACTGACTAGAATAAGAGTATATTGGGTAGGACCCAAGTAGAATAAATCCTAAATCCGTTTATGAGTTTATTCACTTGTAGCGTTCATAGTGTGACATACCTAAATCTTGTGTGGATTATAGGTTATGTATGTATGACTTGTATACTTTGATGTAAGTAAAAGTTTGAGTTCAAATAGATAAGGAGCTGAAAGTCGGTACATTGGATATACGACTTCTGCAGTGTGTAGCATCATTCATAATAGTAGAATTCATAGTCCAACTAAAGGGCAAATGATACTCTCATCGGCATTACATGGTAGATAAAAAGTAAACGTGATTACGGATCATTTGTCTTTTTGAAAAATGACTTAATTATTATTGGATAGTAATGACTTTTCATGAAGTATGATTAATGGTTACTACAATATAAAATAATGTTATATTGGAGAACGAATTTATCCCAAAGAGATAACACACGTATGACAAGATCATTGGACAAACATTGATTAAGTAACTTTCATAATGGTATGTAATTAGGGAGAACTAAGACACGATACTATAGTGGAATGACTTTGTAAGTAAATGACTTTATAATTAATAGGCGAAAAGCTGAAACTTAATTATAAATCATTTGAGCCCTAATTATATATGTTCAACCGGTCTCTTCCCTAGCTCGTTAAAACCATAAATGAATTGCATGTGGAACCAAACAAACAAAAATGAATAGAAATGATGAAGTTAAACAAATGGGTCGAGTTCACAAATTTGTGCGTTTTCTCGTTGGGTATAGAAATGACTTGAGAATTAATTTAAGTATTCTAAATTATTATTTAATTAATTATAATTAAATGATTGAAGTTCAAAAATAAAATTAAATTAATTAATCATTATGAATTAATTGAATATAAAAATTAAATATATTTCCTCATAAATTCATTTATCGTAAAATTGTAAAGAATTTAAAGGAATTTAGAGTTGAAATAGATATTGAATCCTTTTAAGAAGATGGGAGGCAGCTGCTTATAAGAGAAGGTGAGAAAGAGGTAAAAGTAGGGTTGAAAACAGTGCAGTGGATGGAGCCTAGTAAATTTGTGCATGAAATTATCTTCTACCATAAAAACATGTAAGGAACGACGTGGGCACTCTCATTGCCCATCACCACCCCTCGCACCACATCCACATCTCCTTCCTTTTATAGGCACAAATCTGAAATCCGAACCATTAATCTAAAAACAAAAGGAATCTTAGGTTCTGAAACCAAATATATACTTTTCTTCCCATCACAAACATATCTCAGAAATTTTAATCAATGGCTCAAACAATGCTGGTAATGTCAAGTACCAGCGTTTCAGCCAGCCATGTTGTGAACTTGAAGAGAGACCACCCTTTACTCCATTTTCAAGCTCAAGGGTTAAAGCCTAAACCCTTCTCTCATTTCTTATTCAATCCACTCTCGAACGCTGTTGCTGCTTCATCATCTAAAGCTTTCACCACTTTTGCACTCTTCAAATCAAAGACCAAAGCAGCTCCTAAGAAGGTAATTTCTTTTATATTTTCTTCTGGGTGTTTTTTCTTTTTTAATGAGTGTTTTAAGTTGAACTTGAACTGTAATCTGTACTCAAATTTTGTACTTTTGAAGGCTGAACCTAAACCAAAGCCAAAGGTTGAAGATGGAATCTTTGGCACCTCTGGAGGGATTGGTTTTACCAAGCAAAATGAGCTCTTTGTTGGACGTGTTGCCATGATTGGCTTTGCTGTAAGTAATTTCCTTTTTCAAGCAACCAATATTGGTTAATTAGCACTTAAACTGGTCTAAGTTTTATGTATTTTCTTGTTAATTACCAATGTTGCTTGTAGTAAGCACAAGAACATAGGGGTTATAGTGTGCAATTATAAACTATGCAGGCATCCTTATTAGGTGAAGCAATAACAGGGAAAGGGATTCTAGCACAGTTGAACTTGGAGACAGGAATTCCAATTTATGAAGCTGAACCCCTTCTTCTCTTCTTCATCCTTTTCACCCTCCTCGGAGCAATCGGAGCTTTGGGCGACAGAGGTCGGTTTGTCGACGAGCCTCCCACAGGCGTTGAAGGGGCAGTAATCCCTCCCGGGAAGGGCGTCAGGGGCGCATTGGGTCTCAAGGAAGGAGGTATTTTATACATTGTACAATGAATCACATGCTGGCACTTTATTAAAAAGAAATTTAAAAATGGTTTGTGGCTTGTGTTCATTAGGTCCATTGTTTGGATTCACAAAGGCAAATGAGCTGTTTGTGGGAAGATTGGCTCAGCTGGGGATTGCCTTCTCATTGATAGGAGAAATTATAACAGGGAAAGGAGCACTAGCACAGTTAAACATTGAGACAGGGATTCCTATTAGCGACATTGAACCCCTTGTTTTGTTCAACGTTGCCTTCTTCTTTGCTGCTGCTATAAATCCTGGGACTGGTAAATTTGTTACTGATGAAGAAGAAGACTAGATTTTCCCAAGCAATTTGTAATTAAAGTCTCATACTTTTCTCTCCCCTTTTTTTCTCATGTCCCTTCGTTGGCATCAATGGATTACATTGCTTTTTAACGAAAATAATCTTAGATTGTTGCGGCAAAATAATGAAAATATCTAATGACTTTCAACAATACTTAATGCATGCTTTGTATGAGAACATGAATTTGAAATTTTGGTAAGAATGAAATGCACACATAAATTAGCTAGAGTTTAATTTAATATAAATATCTGAAAGATATAAAAATATAGAACCAGTATATTTAAATTTAATTTGGTCCGTATTTTTATATTTGAAATAAATTGACTTTCAATCTTTTATTACTCACATGATAATATTTTATTTTGTTTGTCACATTGATAAATAATTTAAAAATTAAAATATATATATTGAAATTCAAAACAACTTTAAAACTTTTAAAAAATTCAAAAAAATTGAAATAAAAAAAAAAGCATTTTACACATAATTTATAAAATTAATTACACCAAACATCTCGGACTAAAATTTAAATTAATACTTAAAAGTTTTAAACATTCAAATCTAATCTTTAAACTAAAATAGTGTTTCAAAAACAATAAAAATTACTTATAATTAATGTAAAAATAACATGAGGATGAAATTAAATATAATATAATATAAAATAAAAAATAAATTAAATGTAGTACATCGTTCATCCACGCTCATACAGCGAATGAGAGGAAAATTCGCAAATAGTAAAACTTGCATCAACCGCCCAAAACCCACATTCGCAATTTCCACATTTTTTAATAAAAAAGCAATGCTAGCGATTCTAGATAAGAAAACCACAGCTAAAGGCCAAAACCCTCAAATTGAGCCGTTAACGCCACCCCCGATTCAGGCGTAAAATTTCTTCCTTCCTCACCCACCTCATCACTTATTTACTAAAAACTTGGGTCTTTCTTTAGCACCGTCATCCTCGTCAGAGTTGTTGATCATTTGTGAGAAGAAGAAGGAATAATGGAGAATTCGGGTCTTGTGAATCATATTCAACCCCTCAATGGAAATCTCCTTTATTCCTTTTCTCCTGCTTCTCTAAGACATGTAACTTACAGGTTTCTGGGTATCCCAATTCCTTCTTTCTTTTTTCTGTTCTTTTTTTATTCGATG
This sequence comes from Gossypioides kirkii, assembly GCA_005610355.1. Taxonomy (NCBI): domain Eukaryota; kingdom Viridiplantae; phylum Streptophyta; class Magnoliopsida; order Malvales; family Malvaceae; genus Gossypioides; species Gossypioides kirkii. Next base: position 34,385,774 of record CP032244.1, on the reverse strand, counting down.
TTTTAAGATTTTTTCATGAGATGATTGATTTTGGGGTTTTTTTTTTTAAATGATGGGAATTGGTTGCGTTGACTATGCCTAATTGTGTTAAATAAAGTTTCTGTTTTTGCTTTTCTTTGTCTCCATTGATTGTAAACCAGGGGACTGGTTTAGTTAATAAAGTGTTCATTATTAACTGCTGATTGGAGTACAAAGCTGAATTTTTAATGAGCTTTTGATGAGAAGAAAATCTTTATGAGAATTAAATTAAGCATATACAAACATTACAATCTTCCAGAGATTCTGCTAATACATGGAAAAGCTTAGTAAAAGTTTAAGCATATATGTGTCCAAAACATACTTATCTGTCACTCACATCCAACTCCGAATAACCTTAATTTATTTATTTTACAGGTTTATTAGGGTGCTAGTGGAATGAAATGTTTATTTATGTACTATTTTGCATTTATGGTAACTTCACCTCAAATTCCCTGGCTTGCTTCATAGCTGGTACTTCATAGGCATAGTAATGAAACATCTGAAGATTCAATTTTTATGGTTTGTTGAGTTATAACCTGATTTCCTTAGCTTTGGTAGCAACCGCAAGTTCGATATGGGCTGTTTGACTTAGATTATCAAAGCCAGGTTATGAACTCATCTGGGAATTTTGTTTTTTATTTACTTCTATTTGGCTAACTGATCAAAAGCCTATTAGGATTTTTCCTATTAGTTTAGCTCATGAAATTGGAATTGACAAATTCTTAGAGTAGTTGACATTGAGAATTATAGTCCTAGTATTATTCAAAAAAAAAAAGAATTATAGTCCTAGTAATTTTTAGTTCTATTTTTTTTTTCATGAAATTGCTATGGGTACTTAGAAAGAGTCGATTAGCAGAAAAGTTCCTTAGATTCTTCCATCATTTCAAATTATGATGCCTTCCTCGAAAACTCGTCGAAATTCTGTCTCCCTCTCTAAAGCAACATAAGGATAACTAATGTATATACAGAACTGCAAAGTCTCTTTAATTTCAGACACTGCATAATAGTTTTCTTAGCATTACATTTTCTGAAGATATAAAATGATCGAAACAATTCTTTCTTGCAGCTGTGGCTCTTGTGGGTATGAGCTAAACCTGAGTTCTTCTAGTCGAAACACCGCAACAATTGGCTCCAAATATGGAAAGTCTATAAAGCGAGGGATTATATCATTCTTCAGTATAGATGAGAGCAGATTTACACAAGTTGATGAGTTCCAATGTGTTCCTTACTTTTCAAGGCATTCGTGGGGCTTGTTCCGCCATAGAACCAAACTTCTTTGCCGCAAGTGTGGCAACCACATTGGAAATGCTTATGATGAAAAAACTTCAGGCTACCCTCTTGTATTAGACAAATCCAATTCATCCCCTAGTAATGAAGTTTCTAGCCATAGAAAATACAATGTTAGAATCCGTGCCCTACAACCCTCGTCAGCTCAAGAACTTGGTACTCTGCATTTTATGTGATCATATCGTTTATGGTCTGCCACGTGCATTATACTGAGAGTTACCTTGTGTGGTTGTTGTTGTTTATAGCTTGTTTTGAGTCATTCTTTGTTGTTTGTCATGGTAACTCATGTTCATAAATTCTGACGGGAAAGTAATTTGGAGTGTTTGTTGAAAGAGTTGAGCAAAGTATTGCGACTACCCAAACTTAAATGTAATCATATTCATGTAATATCTTTTTGAAATGAAAGTATATTTTGGGACATTGAATTGAATCTTGGAATTACTTTAGTATTTTGGCTATGTTAAACCATGTGATGGATATAGAGCAGGTCTTCCTTTCTCTTCTCACTTTTTTCTTTTTTCAGAAAGAAAGGCCTGTTGAAACACGAATTGGTCATTGGAGACAGCTTCACAGGGAAGTGTGTTTTTCTTTAAATAAAAAAAAAGGTTAAAAGATGCTATTAGTCCTTGTACTTATCCATAAGTTGAGATTTAGTCCCTATACTTTAAAGTTAAAAATTCAATCATTTTGCTTTTTCAATTTAAAAATTCTAGCCCAGTTATTATCCGATGCTTAAGTCAACGAGGGACTCAAGGAAATTTAGAGAGGGAGGACCAAAGTAATAGCTAGATGGGGAAGAAGATGAGAATAGATATCTAAGATTATATCTTACTTAGATGTTGACTTAGGGCCAAACAGTGCATGGAAATGGCTAGTTCTCATTGTCCTTTGTCGTCTAATTTCGTAGGGCAACGTGCAAACTTGGCGGGATCGTGCCAGTGTCAATCTTTTCTTTGCAATGCATGATAGCCGGGGAGTGAAAACTATGGATAGTTTGCTGGCAATTGGGATTTGTCCTTGGCAATGTCTTTAGGCCTCAAGGGCCCTATTTACCATAGGTTGGTATAGGCAGATTATAAAGTGTGTTCTTTATGTTTTTTCTATAGGATTTATACTCAACCTTTTGATTTTGTATCCCAAAAGACTTGTTTAATTTAAAACTAATTCTAAGTAGATTTCATGCATTCCAACACGTACTCTATCTTAGACTTAACACGTATTTATACGATCACATGAATAATCTCACGTATGACCTCGCAAAAGAGTGTAAGTGTCCCTCTTGCGAACACCTAATGAACTCAATATGCGAACCGTGTAGAATCTAACCCAAACCCATTCGGGTTGTGGGTCCTAATAGTAGTTATCATAACAATTGTCCATAAGAAAAATAAAGAATTCAAGCTTGAAATGCAAAAAAGGGTGTTACAGAAAAAAGCAAAGTTTTGAAAGATGCATTTGTCTAAAGCTTTTAACGCCCTTTATATAATTTTGGATAGGAGTTATGAGGTGTGACAGAACAAGGTGCCTCTTTTAAAGTTCAGTTTGACTTGAGAAAAGCTAGCAAAAGAAAAGCCAGGCCAAGCCCTAGTGGAGTAAAGCCTGGCCTAGCCCTCCCTTTGGCTTCTTGAAACCAAACAAACTAAAGCTGCTGCCCTTTAAGGTCACCTCTAAATGAAAATGTTAATTCATTGTTGATTGAAATGAGTAAAATGGAAGTTGAAACTTGGACTAAAATGTTAACCTTAATGTATACTGTATTATATAGCCATTATAGTTTTCCAATTCAATATTGACTGAAAATATCTAGTGAAACCCATGATTCTTTCATCATCATCTTCTTCTTTGATAATGGCAGAGATGAATGTGGGGCGGTGGTGGGGTTAAGATTTGTGTCTTGTCATTTTCAACTACTCCATTTTAGCCTTTTCTCAACAGTACCATTGTGATCCTGACTGCACTGGTCCCTTCGCTGGAGAGAGTTGCAATTTGGGACAAATTATAGTGAAGGGTCTTTCTGAACAAAGGGGCCTGCTTGGCTACTTTGGCATGTGGGGGCAGAAATCTCCATGAACAACTATGAAAATTTTCAAGTCTGTTACGGTATTTTCTATTACCGACCTTAGATCCGAATATAACTCAAACTATCGACCTGCGATCCACTAGGTGGATACATTAAGGGCTGACAAAGAAGGTTTGCGAACACCCAGACCGACGAAAACATGTTAAGTCTAAGACAACATACGTGTCAACATGCATAGAGCTTACTTAGGATGCCACTCTAATGAACAGTAATCATATCATATAAGTACCTGATTATCCTCATTAAAAAAACACAAAGCAAAAATACTCAACAAAGTCCAAGAAACATGTTAGGGACATTAGAAGATTTGATGACTATACGTAAAACAACTCATGAGATTTGAAGAAGAAAATAAAAGTTAAAACATGCCTTTGAACTTGAAATCTTTTTTTTTTAAGCTTTTTTTAATGGTTGAACAATTTATCAAGTTTTCTAGAACCAACAATATGATATATTTATTTTAATTCCTCAGAAGGAACAATATTCTCTCCCACCAAGACAACAATAAGACAAGTTTTAGCATTATATTTTGGGGGGCATGTTGCACTTTGGCCCTTGTGAAATTATGCTGCAATGTTACTCACTTTAGGCACATGATATGGGGACTTGAAAATATACAAATATTTCTTTTTTGTATTAGGAATGTGGCTCAGTGTAAACAAATAATCCTTTTACAGCTGGTTCAGTTTATCAGAAAAAGAGAAAAGAGTATAATAGAAGCAGCAGCCAAAGAACTTTAAACCAAAGCATGTTAGGGTGATAAAGCATATTTTGACTCTTACCCTCTCAATTATATGAGAGCCCCAACACACACGCACAAATTGGCATGGAGGAAGATGAAAAGAAAAGCTTTAGGTGTCCCTTTCTATACAAAACATGTCTTTATTCTTTGGTCCACTTTGTCAGACTCCTTATCCACCACCCCTTCCTTCTCATCACTTTCACTCCTTCTACCTTGCTGGATCTCTTCCACCTTATGAGCTGGAATAAGTGGCCTATCCGCTTTCGCCACCTAAGCGAAGCTCCTGGTTTGGCATGCTCTATCACACTCTTCTTCGTATCCTTACTGGGGTTCCATGACATACTGCAATGCTCAAGAGAGACCTTGGAAACTGTGCCTTTGTCCCATGAACCAACACCATTCTCTTCAAACTTAATTGAGATAAAGGAATCTACAAAAGAAAAAGAAATTTTGGGCACTCAACAAGGGTTTCAAAGGATAAAGTAACTACTTTTATGGTAAAGTGTATGTATTATAGTACATCCACCAAATTTTGTAGCTAACAGTGAGTGCAAAACTAAAGCAATGTACAAAGCATAGCCTGAAAATAGGGGAAAATAATGTTAAAGGAAAGTCATCTTTACTAAAATTTTATATGGTCAGAACATGAATAAAATCATAGGATTTATTATTTATGGCATTCATTGTTTCCAAACTGATGTATTTTTCAATCAGTATAAAACTTTTCCATGATTTTTCCCATGTAAAACACACATACAATGCTATGTTGGGAAACTGCTTACTTTGAAACATACCTACAGCAAGCAGAAGGAAATAGGAAAAAAAAATTGTTTTCCAGTTTTACCATATTTCGACCACACTTTTGTCACTACCCAAACTATAATTTTAAACAAAAAAAAGTAAAGGCAATACATGCGTGCATGTCTTTCTCATATTATGTTTTGATTTAAGTTCTTTTTTTCCTTTTTGTTGATGGGAATTCAAGAACAAGAATGATACTGTCTTTGCTTGAAAAATCTACTTAAGAAAAAAGGAGCAGCAGAGGGGAAGAAATTAAAAGGGTATTACCTTCTTGACTGGTTGAAGCGTCATGAGCATCAGAATTTTCAGATTTGCAATGCTTGAACTCAAGGCGATTGAGAAGTGAGCCTAAAGCAAAGATCTTGGGGAGGTTAATGGGAGGTTTCTTTACTGCAACACCATGAATTAATCTATGGCTGCTTTTGCAGGTGGAGGATGAAGAGCGTTGGGCTTGCTTTGAAGCTAAGAAAAGAAGTCTCTCATTTAAGCACAGAGGGCAAACCCCAATAACAACTTCTTTAGGATGAAAATAGCAGCATGAATTGTCTTCCCTATACCCCTTCATCATGCTATGGGGCTCCTACTGTAAAAGAAGAGAGCAATTAGAGGAGGGAATATGAAAATTCCTTTGTAACACATAGAATGAAAGAGTTGAATTGGTGTGTGATAGCTTATATTGTGGGAGAAGTTAAGTAAGGATTATCATGAGATGGTCCCACCAACATATGGATTTGGAGAATATAATAGGTAGGGAGTAGGCAGACAGGGTTTTTGGATAGCTATCCATCAGCTAAGCTAGGGGCATTGATCTACTCTCAAGAACACCTAATTTGTTTTTGAAAATAAGAATATATGTTTTAACTTTGTAAAGAAATCTATGGTTGAGAGAGGAAGTTTAGGTTAAATAGGAGTAATGAAGAATATTGTAAGTTGCATGAGGTATAAATGTTTTGTTTCGATAAAAGTTTAGGTTATTGGTGATGGTGAATAGTGAATAGATTGCTGAAAGAATAAGAGAGAAACACTCGATGTTACAAGAAAAGATTAAAATGAAATCTCTAAATCACTTATATATTTAACCCACCAATTCAAGCTCTCCGAAACATTTCAAAAGTGAAGAAAACTCAAAAATTCTATTATGTTCCGAGGTTATTTTCACTTTTTTTATTTTAATGAAGTACTGCCTTGTGAAACGTCTTCCGTAAAAAAATCTCTTGGAATGCAATCTATTTTTAAAGAAAAGTTATTTTTGAATGACAATTGTTCTGAATAAAGATTATTCTGACATGTTCTAAATGTGAATTTCTCAATAAAGTTGTTTTTAATAGAGATTATTATGAACACGAGTTATTTTATGTTGATACTTTTTTTGAAAATACATATTACGAATAAGGACTCTTCTTAAAAAACACAATTATTTTAAACAAAAGTTATTTTGAACAGAAATTGCTTTGAATATAATTATTTTTAAAACACAATTGTTTTAAATAAAAGTTATTTCGAATATTAATTTAGAAACGACATACTGCTATAAATAATGAGAAGAACATAATATTTCTTCTTTTTTAAAAGAAAAAATCAAGAACAATATTGTTTTTCCTTTAAAAAAATAAGAAGAGTATGCAATTGTTTTTAAGAAATAAACATAAAATAATATATATTATGTTTCTTTAAAATTGAGAAATGTTGATCTCTTAAAAAATTTTGGGAATAGTAAGTTTTTTTTTTAATTTGAAAATTGCATATTATTATTTTTTTTTTAAATAGTAAGAAGAGAATTGTCAACTTGATGGATTGAATCGGAATTGTCAAGAAGGGGTGAATTAGTCTTTTAAAATTGTAGAAAGAAAGTAGAGAGAATTGAAACAATTTGACACAAGAATTTAAAGTAGTTTAGCTCCAAATGCCTACTCCACTACTTTAGCTTTCCACCACTAAGGATTTTCCTAGATTCACTAGATTTGTAGAACCTTTGAGGACAAGATTTAACCTTATAATCACTTAAGATTTTTATCTAAATCTTATGTCTCAAACTCTCTCAAAGAAATATAAATTAACAAACAAGAGACAATCCTAACAAGACCGACTTGTTTGCAAATTAAGTTCACAATACAAAGAATATACACTTGAGTAAAGAAATGAAAGTAAGACTCACAAGAGCATGAAAGAAAGATGTGAAAATTTAAGCTCTTGGGATGTTTGATTGAAGATATTTACTTGTAATTGCTTTGTTAGTTGTTGTAGGTCCTTGGAAGATGGTATTTAAGCCCTCTAATTGATTTCTAACCGTTGTAGTTGTTGGAGTCATCAATAGAGCCGTTGAGGATGAAAAACCAGAGCATTAAAGAGACTTGCAACTTCGAGTATCGATACCGTACAAAAAGGTATATATCGATATTTTTGCATTTAATGCAAAGTCAGTGACTGTTGGGACCATTAAAAATCGATACCTCAACAAAATTATCGGTACCTTCTCAAAAGGTATCGATATCTTCTAGGGTTTGTGAAAAACAGAATGCTCTTTTGGTATCGTTTTTTAACCATGATATCGATGTTTTTCAGAAATTATCGATACCTATAATTTGGTATCGATATTTTTTCAGAGGTGTCAAATTATCGATACCGAACCAAAAAGTTTTAATACTTTTTGGCCTGGAGCTATTTTAACTTGTTTGGAAAACATTTTGAAGTGTTAAAATGATTTTTGACTTAGTGCAAGCATTTTGACATGTTTAAAATCATTTTAACTTGATTTGAAAATTGTTTCAAACTTTTTTAAGAGTTTAAGATAGGAGTTTAAATTTTATCTCGTAAATTTTAAATTTGATAAATAATTTTGTCAATTTTAACTTGTATTCAAAAACATTTTAATTTGTTATATCAAAATATTTTATCAAATAAAGCTTAGTTCAACAAAAATGTTGTTGCATTTCACAGAAATTAGAGAGCCATTATTATTCTCTAAATATTTAGGAAGAAGATATTTGTAACACCTCACATTCGATCTGATCGTCGGATCTGAATGTGTGATGTCACACTACGTCTCTAAAACAGCTCGAGCTACTATAACATAAATATATTCAATTCAATCATTAAATAATTCATATGCATGCATTTGTACACTTATTGATTTCATTTCATCAATTTACGTGGTTATACTAGTTAATTTAGAGTTAAGACTCGAATCAAAACTCAAATATTAAATTTCAAATCTATATCTCGAGACAGGAGTCTCCATGTCTTGAGATAGATAATAAATTATTTTGGGATTTTTATCTTCAAAGTAACATGTCTCGAGACACTACATGTTATGGCTCCAAGCAAGGTCTTTTACGTCTCGAGATCAACCTTTCATGTTTTTTTATTTTTGCTTCGGTGTTTGAATGTCTCGAGATAAGGGATTCCTATCTTGAGACCTGAAGTAGGAGAAAATATATTTAGTTTCGATATTCTTTTGTCTCAAGAGCTAGAAACAATTGTCTTGAGACCATATAGATATGCCTTGAGACTTTAGACTCTTGAATGCAAAATTTAAATGAAATGTGTTCTAGCAGTCTCAAGACATGTTCTTTCTGTCTCGAAACTCAATGACCAAATGATTAAAATCTTGCACTTTTGAGTGTCCAAAGCCTAACCAAATGAACCTAAACATATCTAAAATGTACCACAAAACATATTCATCCAATTAACCTATCTAAACATGTTCAAAAATTACCAAATTATAACCTTCTGTTGGAGCCCAATTTTGACCGGGCTTGGACTTTTGAGTTAAATTGATTTTAAATTTATTTAAATTTAGATTTATTTTAAATTTAAATATTTAAATTTAATTTGAATTTAAATTTAAATAAAAATTAAAATATTAAATTTAACATTAAAATTTAAAAGTCCAAATACATGGCCCAATTGGCCCAATTCCCTTGACCCATTTACACCCATTTTTGACCCACTTTTTTGGCCCACGGCCCAATTACAAAGGCCCAATTAAGGGCCCAATTACAATAGTCTAAATCAGAAAAATCTGATTTACCCACGTGCCTACTGCTGCTGGCCACCGGCTCCATCTGCCACCACCAGCTCCATCCACCATGCCCTGCCATCACCATTGCCAAGAAGAGATCTGCAACAAGCAATAAGACAGACATTCATTTAAGAGCAAACAACAAAATACAATCATTGTAAAAATGGCTATAAAAGCCAACTTAAACTCTGTTGTATAGGGGGGAGTTCTAAAAAAAAAAGTCCAAGGACGGAATCCAGTTCTTAAATTACAAGCACTTTTGAGAATCAATGCAGAAAACCATTTTTCAGTGCATAACAGAAACATCCGAATAGAACAGATATACACAGCAATTAGTACCTACATTCAAAGCAGATTTCCAAACAACAATATCCTCAAGGTATGCATTTAATTGTGCAATTACTGATTATTTATTTGGCATGCATTCATCTACATACAACTAAGATATCTACTTACTATATATATTAATATCTATTCATTAATATTAATTTCGAAATTCAAAACGTTTTACTATATATGGCAGTAAATTCCCCACCATTACCATTTATTATTATCATTATTGCTATTATTATTATTATCTTATCATTTAAGGTAAAAACGTTTCAAACCACTAATAAAGAATACATTTATTTCATATTAAACAAGTAATTAATAAAATATTTATTAAATACAATTAATAATAATAAAAGTGATAATAATGGTTAAATAATAATTTAATATTAAAAAAAAAGGAACCCGAAGGGACAAAAACTTCCCTGACCACCGAATCATCGCCGGAGTCTCATGCCGGGCCATCTCCGAACACCGTCGTGCTTCATCCTGTACGAATCTGCAAAAGAAGAAATCACAAGAAAATATTAACATGGATTCCAAAAATAAAAATATGGAAATGAATGAGAACTAAAACAGGAAATCATGAAATGGATTTACACAGACATTAAAATTTCTTTGGGTTGAAACAAAAATGGCTTAAAAAAAGGGAAAGGAAGGGGTTTTACATGTTCGGATCTGGTTCGAAAAAACAGATCCGGTTTAAAAAAGGAACAAAAGAAATAAGAAAAGAGGAAGAAAAAAAGGAGCGTTTACCTTCCTCGACGGCGGCGGTCGACCGGACGGCAGGCGCGTGCGGCTGGGGACGGAATCGGAGCGTGGCCGACGGCGACAGGATGCGGCGCGTGACCGGCGACGCGTCTGGGACCGTCGGCCTGAAAGGTGGCCGGCCATGGTGAGGTTGAGAGAAAAGGGGAGAGAGAGAGGGGTGTTTTTTTAGAAAAATAAGAAAAATGAAAATTTTAAACCTAAAATAATATATATATAGGACCCATTTGGCCAGACCCGATCCGGCCCGACCCGCCTCAGGATCCGCGTGTTTTTACTTAATGGTCTATTTGCGCAATTGATCCTTCCGCATTTTTATTTGCTTCAATTTAACCCTTTTTGCACTCTTTCAATTATTTGCAATTTTACCCTGTAATTTTAATTGGTTTATAATTTAGTCCTTTGACTGTTTGACTGCACCAGAGGTTGCCACGTGTCAATTTTTGGCTTAATTCTGCATTTAGTCCCTTTTATTTTTAATTTATTTTCATTTAGTCCTTAAATTGACTTTTATTTAATTACAAAATTGGTCCAAAAATTTTTCAAGGTTTTCAAATTGGTCCCTTGACTGCTGGATGCCTGTGGGGCTGCCACGTGTCACCCACTCTTTGGTATTATTGCTTATAGGTCCCCAAACAATCCAAAAATTACATTTTGACCCTAAAACTTTTCCAAAATTACATTTTAACCCCAAAACTTTTCCAAAATTATATTTTGACCCCAAAACTTTTCCGAAATTACATTTTGACCCCAAAACTTTTCCAAAATTACATTTTAACCCTAAAACTTTCGAAAATTACCATTTTACCCCCGAATCTTTTAAAATTCCATTTTTAACCCTGATTTCACCGAAAATTACCATTTTACCCCCGAATCTTTTAAAATTCCATTTTTAACCCCGATTTCACCAAAAATTACCATTTTACCCCTGAAGCTCCTAAAATTCCGTTTTTAACCTCGATTTCACCGAAAATTACCATTTTACCCTAGAATCTTTTAAAATTCCATTTTTAACCCCAATTTCACCGAAAATTACCATTTTACCCCCGAAGCTTTTAAAATTCCATTTTTAACCCTGATTTCACCAAAAATTACCATTTTACCCCCGAATCTTTTAAAATTCTATTTTTAACCCTGATTTCACCAAAAATTACCATTTTACCCCCGAAGCTTTTAAAATTCCATTTTTAACCCCGATTTCACTGAAAATTACCATTATACCCCCGAATCTTTTAAAATTCCATTTTTAATCTCGATTACATCAAAATTACCATTTTGCCCCCGGGTATCCATAAGTCCCATTTTTTTACCCCGATTTCATCATTTGTCAATATTTGCATTTGTTTACACCTACATTTTATATATTCGCACATTATTTATCTACTTATATTTCGCATCTAATTCCTATTATCAATCGCTACTCATGTATTTTGAAAATACACTTTCATTTATAAAATACTTCAAAAATCAAGGCGATGTTCGGTTCGAGCGCAACTTCGAAAAATCACGCCCTAACGTGTCGGGTGCGATTTATTCGTATAATTCGTGCGAACCGAATATCCTTTTCAAGTTTTTACGCTCGTTCACTTCGAGGCTCCGAGAATGTCGTATCCTAACGTGTTGGTCGCGATTTCAAGTCTTCGTGAAAATCGAAGTGAACGAGTATTCCTTTTAATTCTTCAAATCATGTGTTCGAGGATCGCATTTTAACCTTCATACGAAATTTTCAAGTTCTCAAAATATATGTATACAAAGGACTTTCATGACGAAAACAAGGTAATATTGTTTCGTGTGAAAACTTTGAAAATCGTGCCCTAACGTGCGGGGTATGATTTTCGTAATTCGTACGAAATAAATATCCTTTTCAAAGTTTTTAACACACCCCTATCCATATCCAAATTTTTAAGTAAACGAGACAATATTCTTTCGCGTGGAAACCTCGAAAAATCATGCCTTAACGTGATAGGTATGATTTTCGTACAAACCACGCAATCGAATACATTCTTCAAAATTCCCTAAACGTCCTTTAATTTCGATACTCCGAGAACGTAGTGTCCTAAGGTGTTGGACACGCCTTCTAGTTCTCATAAGAGGAACGAAATACGGGGACGAGTTCTTCTTAAAAAGGTCTCCTTTAAAATTACACAGAGCCTTTCAAAATGAATACCGCATTTTAACCTTTACTCGAGCTTTCATTGTTTTCATGAAATAAGACCCGAAAATGATCATGTGGTACCAATTCTGGGCGTACGAGGGTGCTAATCCTTCCTCGTGCGTAACCGACTCCCGAACCTATTTTTTTGGATTTCGTGGACCGACGTTTTAACGTTTTTTTTAAAAGTTTTGTGGTGATCCAATCACACCCAAATAAAAGATTGGTGGCGACTCCTTTTTTATTCCTTATTTTCCAGATTCTAAAATAAATTTTTTTGAAACTTTCGCTTTCGAAGTGGTTTCGACACCTTCAATACATCATTACTAAACCAATCCATTTGCACATTCAAACTCACATAATTAAGCATAATTAATTAGTAATCAAAAGATAAAATTCAACCAATATAAAATTATAGGTCACTTATTAAAAGTATCAAAATTAACTTAAGCAACAAGTCAACCAACCTAAGTACATACCATATGACCTCAAAACATATAAATACATACAAAATAAGATTGCAATGACTTTTGAGCTAAGATTGAAATTTAAATGCTTGATCGCAACACTTTTACATCTTTTATCCGAAATCTACGCACAAAACAAACAAATTTATACATCGAGTAAAATATACTCAGTAATGCTAACATAATTCAAATTCAATTATAATAGTAAGTAAATCATATAAACAACTACCTACCAAACATAATATATTAGTTAATAACTAAATCGTTATCAATTTCATTAGCATGTATATACCAAGGAACCAAATAGCTCATTATTGTATGATCATATTCATTTCATTTAGATGCTCGTTTACAATATATGAATTTTGATGCACCATCAGGGTATTTGCATTTGATTAATCATATCAAAATCATATTTCATACTAGCACTAATATCTCATTTCAATTATATATGTGTACAACATGCTATTTTTACATATTTGGCCCTATTAATCAAATCGGATATAAAAATAGATACTCAGATCAATCCATCATCGCACTAAATACACACCGAAGTGCTAATTGGGTATAAGTGCATTGATCCCACCAACCAAACCATAATACGCTCGTACTCTCAGAATATTTGAATTGGTGATACGTTTCTCGACCCCCAAGGTATTAGAAAACTATCACAATATATACAAGCATAGTGTTGAATCCCCCACCTATCAATATGAACCTTATGGCATGCTAACTATACCCGTGACTCTATCCGACATTGTTAATAATGCAAATTCCATAATCAATCATCATATGGTATTAAACAATCATAAACATATACAAATCACATATCAGTTATCATAATCACATAATTAAGTAAATACGTACCTTTCAAATATAATTATATCGATAATATACTATTTTCGATCATTTGACAACTTAAGCATATACATTTAACTATTTAACGAACTCAAATTTTGAGAGCACAAACCAGAATATCTATTCATCGATGGCTTTCAATTTTCCTTGGTCATGGGATGGTCCTGCATCGTCTTTAGCTATGAAATTAAATCTGAATACAGAAAATTCATTAATCACACAATTCAAATATCAACCAATGCATTATAAACATGAATGAATTTTTGTTTGATTTAGTCTCTAAACACTCTAATATCCGGAACGCTTGTTACTCAAAATTTTACCCAATCGAATTTAATTTTGGCTTTATAAATATAGTATGTGTACCTTCTGCTACTATTATTTATTTTCAAACTTCAAAGTTTACATTTCCTACAATTAGATCCTTTATTACACATAATTTAATTATATAATCCTTGCTTAATCCTAGTCTAATTCAATACTTTTCACAAAAATTTAACATAAATAACTATAATCTTAACCACTATTAACATGCATGAGTTTTGAACATTAAACTTCAATTTTCCTCAAGTTACAATCAATGAAATTTCATCTAAAATCTTACTAATTCCTCAAATTAACTAATGGGTGTTTAATGTCTATTATTTTTTAACAAAAATCAATAAAAATCTATGGAAAAACTTACCAATTTCCTTGGCAAGGTTTGGGGACGGTGAAAAAAATGGTATATACTTCTAAAACATTATGGAATCTAAAAATTTCACTTGTATTGCACCAAATATTTCCCATTTCTTTTAATGAAAAAGAAAAAAGAAAACATTAAGGTTGGATAAGCAACTTATTGATGTCACCACTATATTTGTTAGAGAACATTTGAAGTTAAATTTTACTTTCTTTTTAATAAATAGCAAGCTCTTTCCATGTTTTTCTTTTTAAGAAACACAATAACAGAAAGCAATAGTTTGTTCTTCCCAAATTTAGTGAAAAGCAATTGCATGCTCTTTCCCAATTTTTTTTTTAAAGAAACAAAATTGCATGGTATTCCTTAATTGTTGAAGAAATGCAATTGCTTTTCTCACTTTTTTTTTTTTAACAATTCGATTTTTAATGGTGTCATAAGATCAAGTTTTTGAATTAAATTAGTAAATAATTAGAATAAAATAATTACAAATCAAAATACAGATTGAGAAGGTTGAATATTAAGTACCATAAAATTAAATCAATTAATAAAATAATACAAGGATTAAATTGAATAGTGATTTTAAAATTGGTAAGTATCTCAAATGGCAATTACACAAAGGTCATAATAACAATTAAACCATTCTAAAATTACTAGAAATATGTATATATTATAGTTATGTCTGTTAACAAAATATTATAACCATGTGTTGAACTCTTTTTTTTAATCAATATACACACTAAAACAATAATAAAACTTATATAAATAATTTGATAAGAATTAGACATAAAGTTTATAAATATAAATTTGTTTTGTTCAAAATTTACAATTCAAAATGAAGAAAAATTTGATTTCTCTCAAAATTCTGAAGTTTGGATTCGCTCAATGCTTTAAGTTCAACATTGTTAAAGATTGGAGACACTGAGAAAGGCCAAATTTCACATCAAGTCTTAAATAAACTTAAAATATAAACTTTCGTATCATTTTCAATCTATGAAAATTACAAGATCAAAAGTTGGATGTTTTCTGACGCTCAAGTTTCCACTGGCCTTCATCTTCTTGTTTTTTAATTAATCAAGTATACTACAACCGAATTACTAACAGAACCTCAACAAACATGTATACCATAAAAATAGAAAGGATAATTACAGATGGTGACACTACGATCCATTTTTACAGCTAATATATAAAACAACACTATATATATAAATATAAATATATTATATAAAAACCAATCGGTAGAAAGGGATTACAGGCAGGAATGAGTAAAATCAGTTGCCATTTCATTTGGTCTTTCCTCAATAACAACACCTTCCGATTCCACTTTATACTTTCCTACTCCGTGTTCTTCTTGCAACCTAAAACAAAACCCAATCTTTTATTTGACAATATTTTAGAAAATATGATAATATGTCCTTGGAATGAAAATACTAAGAAATGGTCTTTCAAGATTTCCTATATTAGAAAGAGAATGGAAGAAAATGTATAAATGGGGGGCACTTACAGCATCTTCATCTATATTTGTAACTTCTGATACTGATGATGAATTTTTGGATCTCTCTTTCTTTTTCTTCTCTGGATCATAAAATTAAATATCACAAAAGCCCTTTAATGACCGACACATGTAAAGAACAGGCAAGAGTTACAAAGGAGAAAAAGAAAAGGAAAATAGATAATAAATGCAACAGATAAATTACCTCTGCAAGCAACCTTACTCTCCTCCATATTTAATTGTGTCTTAGACTCTTGCCTGGCATCACTTCTTAACTTATCAACTGTGTCTTTGACACTATTGAGACCAGAATATAACAAAAGGAAGGCAGAAAACAGCAATGAGGAATAAAATCCATAAGTTTTGATTTGTATATCTATTATAGCTTCAATAGTTATTCAGCAAATAAACGTTCTTCAGAGTCACAACATCTAGACAGTAAAAAAAACAAGATAACTAACGAAGGCTACACGCAAGATAAGTGTTAATTTATCCGGTTGCCTCAGGAAAATCAGAAACAAAGTTTAATGAAAGGATAAAAGTAACAAAGTTGAGGCATTGCTAAACAACAGTAACAGTTGGAGTACCAAATAACTAGATTGATTTGCATGAAGTATATAAACTTAACAAAAGGAAATGATACAAGCAATATGTCCAATACTAATTTCACGGAGCAATTGAGTGGGTAGTGGAAAAAGCAAGATGCATGTCATTATAGTCGATTTGTTTTACAGATCAACTCACCATTGCCGCAAATGCAAGGTGTTTTGCTTATCTGATGGTTGAACCTCCTTTCATGCAAAAAATGGACAGAACAAGATTAGCAGGATAAAGTCACAAAGACAAACAATGAAGGATCAGAAAGTGATGCTGCAAAAATCACATGCTTGGATGGAAAATCATGTAGGATTTAACAGCAATAAAGTCGTCATATTCTGTGAACATTCTTTATTTTTGTTGCTGTTTCTAGTTTTCAGAGATACAGGATTATTTTGCCAATAACTTCTTGGCCTGCTGGTAATCAGCCATTTAAGGCAGCCACCATATCCAGGTTCTACTGCAACACCCAGCCCTCCTCCCAAATTGGCTAATTTGCTGTTAATTAATAGAGTCAGAATAATAGAATTTAGAATTAATTTGAGTTCTCTAGTCAGAGGCAAGATCAAATCTAATTCTAACTAGACTGGCATATTTATGGGACCGGACACAATCCAATTCCTCTAGATCTTCAAAACACAAACGTATGGTTAAGTCAACAATTCAAAGCTCAAAAGAAAGACTCTAGCTTTCACACTTACCCTCTCTGTCAAAGAACAGTTACTTATTGTCTCCCAGCTCTCACTGTCCAAGCATAATATTTCAACTTCCCCACTATCACATGTAATCTGTCAATTGCACGGAAACAAATTTAATCAAACGAATTGGATTGTTTTACCCTTAGCCAAGCAGAGTTTCTTTCCTTTTTCTTTCTGTGTGTGGTGTGGAAGTGCATTAATGCACTTATATCACATTTTATAGCTAATTAAGAAAGTCAACAATAGTAAAACAAACTCTTTCAGAAAGAAAATATAAATAAACTGAAAAAAGAAAATATGAGAATGAATATTCAATTCAAAAACAAGAAAACCTATTACTTCTTGAAGACATTAGAGACACCCAAATAAATAAATCAACAACTCCAGTTAAACTGAATTTCTCACATAGTTTCCAAGCAGCATCTAAAATTTATATTACAGAAAAAAAACTCCAATAACTAACAATAGTGCAAGCAGTTACCTTGTGAGTGTTGTCTTCTGGGTTAAAGTCATCCACAGTGCCCGAATGGAAACTGAAAAATAAAGATAAAATAAAATAAAACAAAACCAGCATATATTGCAAAACTTGCAGAAAGATCTATTTCCTTCGACTTACCAGCTATCAAAGGTAGACCATACTTTGATCCGCTGTCCAATTAATACCTCATTTCTGGTACCCAATTCCTGCTTAGTTAAAAAGAACAGTTAGTCATTGGTCAAATATATATACAGGCAAAAAAGCTAAACCTACAATTAATGGTCTCAGAGAAAGATATTACTTTTGAACTAAAAGGAGCATTGAACTTTACCTTGCAATTATTGGAAGCCCCAGCAGTGTGGCTTTTAGCTGCAGCAACATTTCCGTCCGATCTTTCAACTTTCTGAGTTGAAACTTTTGCTTCCATCTGAGAAGGTTTTTGAGTGAAAGAATGTGAAGAAAATGACTTCCCTTTTTCCAAAGCTGATTCCGAACTGTTAGATGCACCATATTCCTGCTCATTAGAATCCTTATCGTGTGATCCAACAAATCCCAGTGCATCTGGAGGAACAGCACACCTTCCCCTACATCCCAAATTGACACCCTGCCTTGTAGATTTCTTATGCACTTGATCTGCCCCACGAGTCGAAAAATCTTCATGCTTATGTGAAACCAAGATAAAATTGTTATCCTCATGACACTTGCGACCACGTTTACGAACAGAGCCAACTGGCTGAAACATAGATGCAATCAACAATCTCCAATTGAAATACTTGCTTGTGATTGTGTGTATGTGTGCATGCATGGGCATATGAATCAAGATAGTGAATACCGCATCGGTGGATACACCCATTTTCTACTAGAACTGATACATATCCGTACCAATCTATTTCCCTATATTGTTTCGGATTTACCAACATTTTGGAAAAATATTTAATATATATATATAAATTATTTACAAATATCAAATAAATAAGATTAAATAAATTTACAATATAAAATATTCATCAATTATACAAGATACTCATCAATAAACTTCACAAATAAAACTCATTCTTCAACAAATTCAAGAAAACCAAGGAAAAAAACAGCATCCCATACGTTAAAGACAAAGTCCATACAAAATCATTCCATACTAAACATATAAGATGAAAGTTCCATAAAAACATACACATGAAGCTATAATCATGAAGCTTTTAGAGATTTTGCCTTTTCCCTTTTTTTCTCTAGTTTGTTTTATAAATTCATTATTTTAACTTTTTCTACTTTATATCATAAAGTTTTAAGTTGGTAAACTTTAAAGGCTAATGTTAAAGTTTTATTATTTATTACCATAAATGGTCAAAAAATTAATAATTTTATATTTTTTAACATTATAAATGCAGCAATCAGTGCATAATGTTTCGGCCAGGTGAAACAAGCCAGGGCAACTGGTACAAGCCAAAATTTTCACCAAGGCAGAAGTACATAGAGTTCATTGTTCCAATTTTCTACCAGAACAACATACATTGGCTGATATTGCCGGAACCGATGCGGAATCAACTATCTTTGATATGATTGGCATTCAAATATAAAATTCATCAATATATTAATCATGACAATCCTATATCAACTTCATACACACCAGAGAGATTTGGGACTTGAAAATGTGAACGACCCTCTCAACAAAAGTATGAGTAAAAGATTTCCAATTAGCCTGCATAGAAGAACTAAATTAGAATTCAGGTAAAATATTTTACATTTAGAAAAGGAAACATGTCATTGGGATCTTGCCTCTTCATTTTTCATAGGAGTTATTTTATAGAGTGAGGATGGAAGCAAAATCTTTTCTGGTCTGGGTAAAGAGGAGATGCCTTTCTGATAAAATGAATTTACACCAGAAATTCCAACATCGGCTAGAAAGTGCAACCTCTGCATTGTAAGAAATAGCCTTATTATTCACAAAGCATCTTGTTGCATTGAAACAAAAAACACTATTCACCCATAAAGGATATCTATAAAATTAAAAAATATCTCACAGGTGTTCTCTGAACATCAACAGCATCCTTTGCTCTCTTAATAGCACGAAATATATAATACAAATAGAAAGCAGCAACGTTAACAATATCCATATCATCATCAACGTTATTAGAGCTGATTGATGTGTGCAAGAAGAAAAGAAGTGGACTGCAAAAAGGAAAAAAATTAACATCATCAATGTTGGCAAATGCACCCATGTTCGGTTTGAGGTAAACCAAAATTCAAAACTTGACTTCTGAACAACATTTACCTGCAAAATTGAGCATATCTTGCTTCATCCTGACAACCCTCAGGTGGGAAGCCGTCATCATGCGCAAGCAGATGGATCAAGAATACCGCCAAATATGCTGGGTAGTCCACAATTGACCCTCCCTGCACCATGGATGTTCGGCGTATTTGAGCTTCTCTATTGTATTCCTTGATAAACTCCACCATGTATTTGAATGACTAGAAGAGCGAATCAGCTTGTATGAATTAGTAAAAAGAAAAGAATATAAATTATATTTGCAAGATATATTAAGAAAAAGAAATGCATACATGCTGTCGATCCTTGAAGCCAATGGCAGTAGCCAGAGTAAAAGCACAAGCATATCTTATAGGTATAACTCGTTCCTTCAACAGCTTGAACGTTTTATCAAGAAATGATAACCTGACAGAAGAAGAATCATCCTGGAATAGGAGAGGAATAAAAGTAATTAACCAGAAATACAAGGATATAACTTAAAATGAACAATTACTAACAATTCCAGGAAAATTGAAAGCTGAGGTATGCAGGAAGAAACATAAAAAATTAAGGCACACTTTAAACAAAGTATTTTTTATCTTTTATTATTAAGCAAAAAAGGTTAAAATCAAAAGGCATGTTTTACATGGTTAGCAATAGGAGTTTGCAAGAAGTGCTTAGAATTCAAATTGCTAGATCAAACTACTTACCTTTCCCATCAAAATTGTGGAGCGAAAAATATCTGGAGATATATGCAGGTCCCATCTTCTAGAAAGTTGGAGAACAGATTTTGCAGCAGCCAATCTTATATAATCCCTATCACCTGCACTGCATTAGAACATAAAGCCAATGCCCAAGCAATGAGAAAAGGTTGCCAATATTCTCTGAAATGAAATAATCACATAAAACTTTGCAGCTGCCCATCTTCATTTTTAAAATGTAAGCTACTCTTTCAAAGAAAAGACATCTTATACATTGTGATTGAGGAGTCAGATTAATTTCAAAAGAAAACTAATGCTTACATTGACAGCAGTAATTGCAAAACCCTCTGAATCTTGGTAAAAAATTGGTACCGCCAAAGACTCTTAGTCAAATAATTGTTTTAATATACAATGTTAAACATGTCAGGAACATTCTCTTACCAAATCAAAATCCATATGTCTTAAACTTTTTGGAAAGAACAATGAAAAGAAAAATATTAGAAGATATACCAAAGCAGACACCCAGTGTTTAGAACTTAAAAAGACTCCATCCTGGAGATCTCAAGTTATAATCAAGGGAAAGGGGACACAAAGAATGGAAGAGCGCTACCTCCCTTTGTGTAACACACACACTCTCTCTCTCTATGTATATATATATGTATTATAGATGTCAAACTGTAGAGCTGGAAATAGGTTAGGAAGATTAGTTCAAAATCCCTTAAATTGAGGGATTTGATTAGGATATTATTTGATTATGATTTACATTCCTATTTTTCCATTTCTAATCCCCTTTACAGGTACCATGTATTGTGAAGGTTGATGAATAAGAATTTCAAAAATTTTCTCCTTATATTCTCTAACATGGTATCAAAGCTTTAGGTAATTTTTTGGAGATTTATTATTCTTTCAAGAGAAGTCGTCTTCATTGTTGCATTCTTTTTTTGTTTTTCCCCTCCTATTTCAACCTTCATTTCTGCACTACAGTCCTGTTTCAGCCTTCATTGCTGTCACTATAGTAATATTTCCACTCGGGTTACATGGCTCTTCCTCCTTGAACAAAAATTTGATGTTAGCTTTGTTATACCTAATTTTCACTCAACGATTCAAAACCATTTTGGAGTTGGAATAAAAAGCTTTAGGACAGAAAATGTAAAGCTTATCTAAACAAAATTCTGTCACCATACTTCAAATCACAAAGCATTATACATGATTCATCATGTGTAAATACACCTCAGCAAAAAGAGGTAGCTGAGAGAAAAAATGAGCATTTACTCAACACTATCCCATGCTTTGTTCTTTCAAGAGAATGTGTGTAAGTCCAATTTTGGGGAAACTATTCTTAATGCCACATATATGATAATTTTTTACATCTCTGTTGGTGTCACCTTCGCAAAAAATACCTTTTTTTATCCAAGTCCTATCTTAAAAGGAGATTTCAATGATGGAAGATAATATTTGTGAGTCCTTTGAACCACTTCAATCCCTCGTTGAACACGCAAGCCCTCTAAACCTATCACTTCCAAATCACTTAATTCTTGTATTGTTGAAATTGAGCCCTTTGAACTTATCACCTCTAAGTCACCTAATCCTCATGTTGTTGAACTCAAGTCCTTTAAACCTCTCACTTTTGAGTCACCTAATTTTGCTTCTTAACCTATGTCATCTCACTTCCCAACTGGTGTCACTCACAATCTTCCATAGTTTTCTCAAGTGTATTCAAGGAGAAAGATTGTTCTAGAACTTGCACAAGTTCAATAATCCAACTCAGGCTTTAGAAATGAAATCAGGATAAGATCTAACCCACTTTAACACAAAAATTGCTGAAAAACCTATTGACCCAACAAACGACGTTTACCTCTCTATTGCTGTTAGAAAAGGTAGCAAAGCATGCACTAAATGACCACTCTATCCACTACCTGTCTCCCTTAAGCGCCAATCACCATCCCACAAAAAAATCTATTGTAATTCTAAACATCATTACTACTCCTAACCCTGTTTTTGATGCATTGTTTCTATCATATAAATAGCATGCCCTCTCATGTACTTTATGAAATTATTCCCGAACACACACCTTTAATGTACTCTACCATAAGAAAATTCAAGCGGTCAGCCTTTGTTCACATTTATGCTCAAAATAAAAGCAATTTGGTTCTAAAGTTAATCAAATGTATATTTCTTGAGTAGTCATCACACCATACTCTAGTGCCCAATTTGAACCTAAGTCTTATCAAGTTATCTGAGTCAATTCCAAACCCAAACATTATTAACCTCACTCAAGAGCCTATTCCAAACCATACTCTAGTGTCTATTCTAGAAGACCAAAGCCTCGTACAAATAAGAGGTATTTGGCCCAAACCATGAATCTAATGATTAGATTTAAGAATCACAAGGTAACATTGTTTTATCTTTTCCTAAGGATAGAACAATAACATTAAGGAACGAGAAACGGGCTTGTACAGAACATCCAATTCACAAATTTATCTCATATGCAAAGTTGTCACCAAATCACTTTGCCTTTGTAAGCAATCTTGACAAAGTGCGGATACTTAGTACAATACATGAGGCACTTGAATTTCCTAAAAAGAAGGCAATTGTCCTTGAAGAACTACAAGCTTTTGAGAAAAATGGAACCCGGAAAATAGATCTACTTGGAAGGATAGCGAGATGTAAATGGATCTTCACTGTGAAGAAATGCAGATGGGAGTATAAATAGATTGAAAGCCAAATTAGCTGCAAAGGGATTTACTCAATCGTATGGGATCAATTATCAAGACATTTGCTCCAATAACAAAACCAAACATGGTAGTGTCCCTCTCCCTTGCTGCAAATCTTGACTGGCTCTTCTATCAACTTGATGTGAAAAATGCTTTTATCAGCGAAGCTTTTGAAGAGGAAGTTTATATGAAGATAATGCCAAGTATCAATGAAGAACATAAGAGTGCAATCAATCTTTCCCTGTTTTTTAGGTTTTCCAACTGGTACTAAGTCAGTCCATGAACGATTCAACTGAAGAAAATATAGATGTGAAGTTTATAGAATTCTGAAGTACTTATGAAGAACAACTAGCTGTGGACACAAACTAAGAGATATGGACTATAGTGATGCTGATTAGGCAAGGTCTATTAAAGATTGAAGGTCAATGCCTAGTTATTGCAAGCAATTGTTTTTCATAGTAACACCATGGTAGAATTTTGAGCATTAAGTCATGAGATCTGTAAAGGAATTTGGCTACAAAGGATTGTAATTGAGCTACGGGTTTCAACCATTGTCTCTACAAGTGTGCTGTAACAATCAAGCGATTCTCAATATAGCAAAAAACTTTGCACATCATGATTGAACCAAGCACATCAAGATAGATAAGCATTTTATCAAAGAAAAAATTGAAATAGAAATATATTGCTAGAGTACATTCCCACAAGAAAGCAAGCTATAGATACCCTAACAAAAGCACTTATCAAGAAAACATTTGAGGAAATAAATTCCAAGCTTGGCTTGAGCAACATCTACATACCTAGCTTGAAGAGGAGTGTTGAAATTTGAGAATATGATTTACTCAAAAACTAATTTATGTGAAAGCAACTTTTGATTTTGTTTCTTAATTTTCTATCCAACCATAAATTAATTTTCATTTCTAGCTTTCCATCCTTTAGTTTATTTCCTACTTTATCTCAGAGATAGTTTCCTATTCTTAAAAGATTATTAGCTATGAAGGTGTTGTATTTCGCTGGTTTCTTCAATCAAAATAATCAAATTTACATTATCCAAAATCTTCAGTAACTCTATGAAATAGTTATTTAATCACATTTTGAGCTAAACACGACCTAAGCTCTAGACTTTTACATTTAATTTTATTATTTTTTAGTCGAGTTTATTTCCTTTAGGTTTTCTTTCCCTAATTGTTTCTATTTTACTTTAGCAAATACCTAACTGCGGCTAGTATAGTAGGATCAAAAATCAAGTCAAAGGAGATCAAATGTTGAGCTTACAAGATAGAAGAGTCTAACATTTCACATGGTTGGAGCCTAAACATTCAGAGACAAAGTTGCAATGTAAAGAGCAAAAATAAGGAATCGAGAAAATTTAATAAGGACAATGTCCAAAATAAGCATTGTAGTGCCCCACGTGTATCTAAGCATTTCAACGCCACATCACTACAATGTTTGTATCAAAGGCAACAGTGCCCTATGATGTCTTTTTAAGCAAGATTTCCAAATTTAAAAAAGTTTTGTGATTCCTACATTAACAAGGCTTTAACCTTTTGTTTTTAAGACCTCTTAAGGTTATTTTAGAAGTAGTTAAGCATGTTAAGTTTAATTTCAAAAGGAGAAGCCAAACAAAGTTGCAAGAATCTAAAGAGAATTAGCAATTTGGTGATTCAAGCATGACAACCTTCTACTTCTCTTTTCTCTTTTTTATTTCTTTTCTATTGTTGATGACAGTGGAACTCCTTTTCTTTGAGTTTTATTTATTCTTCAAGAACTAAATGAGTTTTCTAGAATTACAATGGATCTTGAATTTTTTTTTTTGCAATACTTGATTTCTTTTCTTTATGAATTCAAGATCTTTGTCTAATTTTATATTCATAAATCTAAATTTAGTCATCCTTTCAGACTGATTTGGGAATTCTAGGTGAAGCTTGGAAAAAATAATATTAGACAAAAATTAAACATAGCATCAAGACATTTAATTAATTTCATGATTGATTTGTTGATAGAATAAACATGCCTATTAACCTTATGCAATCAAAATTACAATCCATTTCTAATCCTTCATTCTAATGTTAATTCCCCTAGACATTTAGCAAGTTAGGAGTATAGGTTTAATTGCAAGTCAAAATTACGTATAAATTACATTAGAACTCTAGATTGACTTCTCCTAATTAAAGATTGAGGGATTACAAACTGAGTAATGTTTCAAGTGAAGTTGTGATCCTACATTTGCATTACTTTATTTGTTAATTAATTTTTAAATTTAGAATTCCAATACTTAGTAAGATTTAGGTACTAAGCCTCGCGGGAACAATCGTAAATGCAACAACACCAATTAGACCTTACTTTAGGCAAATTTATATTTGTTTATTCAAATAAATGAACAAATTAGACAACAAGCCAAGACTGAATGTTGGAAAGTTCTAGCGAATTTGGGTTTGTGAACAATCTTATTTATTATATAAATCAAGTAAGGGTTCTTTTATATTCACTGATAAGCCAAGTGCAAAAGTGCCATTTAAGGCTCATTAACCAAATCACACTAATAGAACAATCATAGACTTTTGAAGCTAGGCTAATTGGTCCTATGTAAAAGTCGTCAGATGGGATCTAACTCAAACAATATTACTCCTTACTCTCCACCACACATAAAGACTTAAAATGTCACTCTATCCCTTCCTCATAATTGGCAGGACCAAACTCCCTCCCACAACATAAATACATTTCCTATCTCTTCTTTTCTTTTCCATCTCAATAAGTCCACAAGTGATATTCCAAAAGGGCAGTGATTGTTTTTAATCAAGGTAGAATAATTTTCTCCCTAATTCTCCCCAAACTACTCACTGAATATTTTGCTTTTCTCACTTTCTAATTACAACTTATTACTAAGTAGGACAGAAAATTGCTTGCATTGACCTTCACATTTAAAGTAGACTTTCAAATCATAAGAGCTATAATCTATTTCCAACAACGAGGGCCAAGAAGTATGAAGAGATGAAGTAAAGATTATTCCAAGCGGAGGTAAGGCAATAGACAATGTACATCTTTTAGAACGCACCATGAGATGATTTCATCAAGCACATCCTCTTTCTGGAGCATCTTCAACAAAGTGCCCAACAATGAATTAATTTGTCTACTGATCTGAGACCCTCGATGGGGCAAAAAACTCTTGACAAGCATCTTAAGCCCATAAATCTGCAAAGGATTGTCATCAAACTAAATTAGCCATAAAGACCTACCAGCCAGTGAAATAAGATCTCCTAAGTTCATCATATCATTGTTGTAGCTTCCTTTCAAAATAAAAAAATTATATTAGAGCACCTGAAGCTTAAAATATAAACCATTGAATCAGAAGTTGCTTATTTCTATAGTCTCTCGGTTCTTTCAAAAAAGAAAAAAATATCTAAATGTCAGCTTTCTCTAGAAATAATCTGGATAGGAACAATCAAAAATGTTCTTCAGGAGACCATCATATCTCAAGATCACAGTGACTCAGAGTTTAAGAGTTAAAGCAGTTTAGCACAAGTGGCAGTTTACTTAAAGCAGCCGTTGACCAATATACAAAATGGCATCTCAGCTAATCTGCTAGTTAAAAGTTAAAGTTAGAATGCCAGACTTGCACTCATCCCTAACAGCCCTATTGGACTTTTTATCCATGCCAACCACATGAATTTGAAGGACTTAACATTCTTAAAAAGTTAATTCGCTATTTAGAGAAAAGTGCTACAGTAACATTATATCCTCCAATACCCAGGAAAAAAATTATCTCTTTGCAATATTAGAAGTATGATTAATATAATGTTTGGAATCCATCATTGCTGCTTCAGAGAAATACTAAAAAAACTGAATGAATTGTTTAATGATCTCAGCTTGCTAATAATTTGTAAATTGAGCAAAACCCTTGTACCAAACTGTAGACAACCAAAGTGATCACTACCATCATTATTGCCTTAACAAAACTCACCCACAACTCCTCCCAGTAATAATTTTCTTGTATTATGAAACATGATAAGAATACATTGTTTGGTCTGCAAGCTGAACCTAAGTTGCTCTCAGTTATTTGATCACCATATATAATTATTAAGACTTCACATAGGAAAGCTCCCTCTTGACACTAACCTTTAATTTGCAAGTAGTACAACTGGAGCTATCCTCAATGACTGAAGGATCATCCAATGACTTTGCCTTCAGAGATTAAATTTCAAATTAGTCAGCACATAACAACTACCAAAAGCAAATTAGATGCTCCAGCCACTAAATTCCAGGAAGACAAAGTAAGCAGAAATCAGTTACCTGAAAAATATTTTTATACACATATTGCGTAATTTCTTTATCATGATGCTCAAAAGTTGAAACAGAATATTGGGCTATGCAGCCCAATGACTGCAAAACCGTTGCAGTATTCCACCCACGATGTAGAGAATCCACAAGTTCCTGAACTTGAACAGATAAAATTATTGTCATGGTAATCTAAAGGGCCCTGAAACACATCAGTCGGTGCTTTGAAAATATAGCCGTTTTTCTCTTTTGTTATAAAAAAATTTGCAAAACACAGGTTTTTTTTTAAATCACCACAGGCAACCCTCTTCAGCCTTGAAAAGCATACAAATTATGTACAACTACAGACCAAAATTACAATCAGGCTTCGACTCTAGGTTGGCACTGCTGTTGAATGCTTTAGTTAAGGACAGATACCAACCTAATCGAAGACATCCTAAACTATATTGCTAACTTGACTTACTCTCATGACCATATAAAAAGGTGGTAGATGACATTTAAAATTAAAGTAACCAAGGGAGAGTGGCCAGTAATTGAATGTAAAATTGAAATAAAATTTAGCTGCCCTTTGGACTTTTTATCCACTAAAAGACAACAAAACATTAAAATTTATGATCCCACCTCCCATTTCAACTTTTGAAGTTTGGATGGGTATTTGGAGAAGAGATTTCATTTCAATCAAGGTTTCCAGTAGTCAATAAATAAATTTACTTGTTTAGGTATAAATAAAAGAAATTTTCAAAATTTAGGAGGAATTTTGAGAAGGGATTAGAGCACCTCAAAATTCCTTTGAAATTCCAACATGACAGGTTTTCAAATCTCCTCCAAATATCCTCACTTTAGGCCTCATGGTCCACTATAAAATGCAAAACTAAGACATATCTTTTTATTTAACCCTAATACATATATTTTTTTTATTTTGTAATAATATCTATCCATTTTTACGAATCTAGCAATACTCATTGTAAATTTTTATTTTTTTATTATCATTTTTCATTTACAATTTCTTTTATCTCATGAAATTCCAATGGCCTAAATTTCTTTCTAAGCAATATTTATTCAAACAGGACAATTACAAATGCTAGCATTTTGAAATGATTTCATTTCAAAATTCTTCAAAATTTTAATACTTTCCATCCAAATGCACTAAAGACGACAACATTCAACTTCCATTTAACTGATGTTTACTAATGCGGCTCAAAAAATTAGCAATTAACAAAAGAACAGTTAGAGGCCTAATCTTTCAGGTTATTGGTGTTCTAAATTTAAAATAAAGATGTGTCTATTTCTTGTTTTCCTTTTTCACATCTTCTTCACCTAGTGTGCCAGGCACACATTCTCTTTTTCCATTTATAAGGATATAGTAAATAAATAAAACTGAGATAAGCACACCTCACATAATTCTGAGAAAACATAAGGCTCAGATACATCTATTAGTGAAGCAATTGCGGAAACAGCATATTTTGACTGAGGGCGAGGTCCCTCAAGACAGATCCTCTTCAAAACAGGGTAAAAATCACTGCATGTGAAGGGCATAGATAAGGAAAAAAGTGAAAACATGGTGCATAGAACCCAACAAAAAATTTTAAGGATGATTAGAATGTCAGAACAATAACTCAAGAAACTTGCAACCTCCCAAACTAGTTTGACATCAGCTTGCTGTTTAGAGAATTTAAATAATAATAAATTGTTGATAAATGTTAAATCCCTACTTCAGGCTACAGATTGTATTTAAGGTTATGAAAATCAAAACACATCTTTCTATCAGAGTTCTAACACAAATATCAAGTGCAAAGCTCTGAAAAAAAAGGTAGAAAGTACCAAAATTTAACAGAGATATGAGGTCCTGCTTTCACTAAAACTTGAATGATCTTATCATGAATCAGATACTTCTTTTCAAACAACAGGCGTAACTCAAGTTCTGAACCCCTCATGAGTGATGGGAAATTGCTGATGATAACCTGTATCACGTAAATGCAATTTAAGAAAAATTGAAATCAATAAAAAATCAATCAAATTCATGTCCATGCAGGACATAGGCTTTTTTAATTACCAAACACCACTATACTAAAAAGCAATTCAAAAGTTAATTTTCTATCATGGCACTACTTCTCTGTCCAAAATTCACGCTTTGACATTTCTCCTTAAGAAGTACCTTCAAGATTAAGTTTAGAAAAAAGTCTAGTGCTTCTCTTACTGACTGATGTTATTACTGAAAAGAAAATCTTTGATTATGAATTTATGATCATAAAATGTAAAGGAAACAAAGTGGATAGCTAGAGTCAAAACAAGAAAGACCAGAAAGTCTTGTAGCAACATCATTACTATTTCTGCATATAAATTTAAACAGAAAATTTCAAGTAACCATTACTAGCGTCACATATTCCAATTAAAAAATAAACTTCTACTTGAGCATGATGATGCATGCCAAACTTCTGAGTGCAGCTCAACTTTTAAAATGAAGAAAAAAAAGAACACCATCGAGGTTCAATTAGAAGCAATTGTTCTTACCAGAAGTAGCTCAATAGAAAAGGCTTCCAAATGATTGCTTTCCAACCCACCACTGGAGATAAGATTGAGAATGCAACTGACATGCTCGGAGTCAAATACATTAAACAAGCATTTCGAGCAGAGCAACAGCAAAAACTCATAGTGTGGATGTTTATTCCCTATCACTTCAAGGAATTTATCCTGAAAGGATAGGTAAAATTTTGGTCAAGTTATAGAGATGATTAAAGAACAAGAAATACAAAGGGGAAAACAAGGGAATATAACATATTATACTTAAATTAAATGTTTAAGTAAGTTTGACAACATGTTCATCAACAAAAACAAGTCAAACCTTCCTATTAACCACAAAACAAGTAATCACATGCATACAGCACCCAACAGCATATGACTTGGAATACTCTGATGATTAAACTTGAACTGATCCATTTAAATCCCACGCTTCTACCCCAATTAGCATTTTTTTTTCAAATTCTAGTACTGAAAACAATATATGACAAAAGAGTGAATCGAAACAAGGGCCAATTTCTGTTTTAAGTATGTCATACAACGCATCAACATGGGTTTCTTCAACTGCAAAAAATAGACCTCGACACAGAAAGGAAAAGATACCTAACAGAATCCAACTAAGCTCTACCACAATCAGAAAATTGGGTGGAGAAATCTAGCATAAAAAATTTCACATCTTTGTTATTCGATAGTCATTCAGGTGCTTCTTATTATATCATGTGCCCTTTTGCAGTCCAACCTAATGCAAAAGACATTTTAAAGCAAATACTTCTTTTCTCCTAAGTATCATTTACTGCATTGTCAATCCTCTTACTTTACGTAAGTAGTATTACAGAATCATCTAAACATGTGGAAACCGAACCTGACACCTTATTGCACCATGCGAAAAGACGCAAAAGTACCC
Organism: Gossypioides kirkii; assembly: GCA_005610355.1. Taxonomy (NCBI): domain Eukaryota; kingdom Viridiplantae; phylum Streptophyta; class Magnoliopsida; order Malvales; family Malvaceae; genus Gossypioides; species Gossypioides kirkii. The sequence continues at coordinate 34,354,956 of CP032244.1, read as the reverse complement.
AAAGAAAAAATGTGATTTTGGAGTTTTTATTAAGTAAACTACAAGGAACAAGAAAAACAACGCACTCTTACGGCCACGGCACTTTTAAGTGTCACTTCATCCAATAACTGACCCAGTGAAGAGAAAATCTTGTTGTCCTTCATTTGACTCAACTTATCAAAGCACTCTTCAGCTTTGGATGGATCTGGGAATGAAGCTGACATTTTCACAAAAGAGCTTCTCAACTTCTTCTGCATATCCTCTGAACTAATCTCCTGCAATGATTATTTATCAGCTATATTAATCAAACCAAGCAAACAGTAACTTGGAAGAACAAAAATGTGTCACACACGCACCCAAATGAAATAAAAATAAAACACACATTAATTATACATACCAATTATAATGATGTCACGGAAAGGGAAACGAAATAACATCAATAAGAAAGTATTCTGCACGCATGCATGCATATATCTTGACTCTGGAGTGTTTACATGCATTTCAAGGAAAGAACTGAATGGCAAAAAGCCAAAGCCATGACCAATAATAATGCACACCACAGTAAATATTTGGATAGGTAATGGTTGCAACATAAATGCAAATATCAAGTAACACATAGGCCTTTTACAATTAGAAAGCAATAGTCATAGGAGAGCTGATACATAAAGCCCTCAAAGAAAAATTATGACTTTCCAGAAAGCAGTGCAAGCAATCTACCTTCTCTTTCCTTCGTAGGGCCAAATAATTCCGCATTTCAGATTGCAACCTGAAAGCATAAAGAGATGGTAATAAAGCATATGCCACCATCACTCAAGCAGTAATTTAATATAAATACCTTTTTTTCTGAGATAAAATAGCACTAAGGGCCTTCACATGCGAAGGGCTGAAAAGAGAAAACAAGTGGATCCAGTGCCTTGTCCTCTCTTCAACAGGAAGGAGAATAGGAAACAAATCCTCAGCAATAACAAGTTCAATGTTTTGGGACCTAAACATCAAATTTCACATTATGAGAGAAGTTTTGATTTCCTTAGCCCAAGTGCAAATATGCCTACCTAAATTCTTTGCAATATTTATCGTAGCAAAGCATCAACACTTTGCAAGGAATCTGCTCAAAGCGATCACATATTGTGATATGCCCTTCTGCACACTTGTTACAATAATCTCGGTATACTTCCATCACTTTCTGCAAGGTTTTCTTTCTAACAGAAATCTGCACAAGAATGGAAAATGAGTGGTACACAGCTTTAGGAACATACTAATCATACCAATATCCTAAAACAAGCTTACCTTCTTATCCCTAAGTCTCTCTGTAAACTCAGATACGAATTCATGTGAAGTATATTTAAGGTTAGACCTAGCAATATCACAGGCAACAATCACTGCCTGCATTCTCACTTTATCATCGAAGTCCAGCAGTCTATCTTTAATGGCAGCTGTTGAGTTCGCAAGTCAGAGATAGAAAATAAGTATCAGATTTGAAGGCTATGAAAAACAAAGACATGCACAATAACCAGGGAAATTTATTACGGAATTGCTTACGGAGAAGTTCAAGAGATTCTCTCCCTGAGGGATTGGCCAAGTAACAAGCTTTAGCACATTGTAGGGCAGTAACTCTAACTTCTGAAGATTTATCAGCAAATCTTTTCAAAAATTCTACAAAAATAGCATGGTATCTTTGTGCAACACGGTATTCGGGACGTAATAGAAGTTTTCCAATTAAATTAACAGCTTTTATTCGCACATCAACTTGATCAGTCTGTAGATAGACAATGTTATTTCAACAATAATTAGAAACAATTTTCAAAGTTAAATAGATTAGAGCATCAGAGACATTTTGTAGGGGAACAATTAACAAGAGATCGTAATACTAAATCCAAACAATTTAATCAATATGAATAACAAATAGAGCCAGATCATTATGAGGATGATGTACCATTAATTCTTGGGTCAAACAAGGGATGATAGCATTAAGCATCTCAGGATCACACTGAAAGATTTTTAACACAATTTCATGGTAGAATTCTTTGAGCTCGCTACCTACAGAATCTCTATCCAAGGAGCAAGATGTCAAAAATCCACAAACAAATGGCTGAAGCTTTTCTGCACAACTTCGGATAACAGAGGCAGCAAGCTGAGAAGCTGCGGAAGTTGCATCCTACATAACAGACATTAATGTAAACAAATATTCAAAATTTTCACTTTTACATGCATAAATGGAAAAATCTCATCTACCACGAGCTGCCGATAATCTACAATATGGTATTAGTATGATATGTGGAAAACGATCCACAACCATGCTACTGAAGTAAACACTAATAAACAAAAAATTTCAGCTCTATTTGAATTGCAAAATAAATAATCATAGTATTCTTCTTAAGTAACTATATATGCAATATTTTGAACTTGAAAATGCACTACAATCAGAATAAGAGCAACCGGTATCAGAATGCACCATCAGTTGCAAATAAATTCTATGCATAATCAAAGGCACAATGACAAGGTGATGTCATTTTACAAAAACAGTATCTCAATCCTAAGAATACCTTGAATCATCAAAATCTCAAACGAAATTAAATTCCCAACCTGGTGAGCATAAGCAACAGTCAAACTTCATGACATCTGACGAGAGATTAGAGTTTCTGACCTAACAATGTAAATAAGAGGTTTCTGACCTCTGCCACCAACAAATCCTATTCAAAGGATATTTTCACACATTCCCATACCAACAAATGACACAACTCCTACTTAAATAAGAAGGCATCTGGGAAAGATATAATGCATATCATATATATTGACAAATTAAATCAATATCAGTTCATATTGCCTCCTCCAACAATGCATGAACCCCTTTTTGGCTCAAAGTTCTGGTACACAAGTTAAATACAGTCTTGCTTGAACCAAAAAATAAAAGTCTGCCAACACTCACCTTACTCTCCTGTATTAGATTCCCCAAAATTACATCCATAAGCTGGTGGGATACTTCCTCATTTAGAATATGAGTCATTATAGACAAGACATCATTGATTAAACTCTGTTGATGGTGATCTCTGCCAAGAAAGAAAAATGACATTTTACTATCACGGCATATACAAAATGGTAAGTCAAAACAGTAAGAGTAGTGAAGCAATAAACAAAGGAGTCGAAAGAAAAGGCTCACATGCTGAGGCAATAAATGCTCCACATTATACAATGATTGCATTAAAAATAAAAGAATTTCAGAGGTAAAACATTTCACTAACATTCAACTAGGAGAGATAAACATGTAAAATTCAAAGTAACAATAAATTTAATAGAGGCTCTCAAATCAGAAATAAATTAATAAAATCTGCATGGTGAGTAGTACATGAAAACGTTAACAAGTTAACTTGGGAGGCAAGTAGAACAGTAACTTTTATCAAGCATATTTATCATGACTTAAAAGATTAGTAGGAAAAACAGTAACATATTCTCAACTTTAACAAAAAGTTAGTTTCAATTCAGAGACACCTAAAACATGACAGATTAAAAAATATATAGGCCTTGTAGGTTAATCTTGTATGAAAAAGATCGTACAGAAGGGACTAAGTTAATTTAAGGTACAATCGTTGATGCAAAATTCAAAGCTACAATAAATAATGGAGGCTCCAATGTCAGAAATAAGTTACCAAAATCTGAGTGGCAAGTAGAACGTAAAAAAGTTAACAGTTTACTTTAGAGGCAATGAGAACTTTTTTCAAGTATGTTTTCATGAATTAAATGATTGGGAGGAAAAACTGTAACACTTTCTTAACTCAAGTTAAAGTAAGTTCCAATTCAGAGGCAAATACAATGAGATAGATTGAAAAATAAATACTCCTCGTAGGTTAATCTTGTATGAAAAAAAATCATACAAAAAGGATTAAGTTCATTCAAGGACAATATCTTACAATTTGTTTAATTAAAAAGAAAATTAATTACCATATTTATACAGAAAGTAAAGAGAGAAGAGAATCTGACCTCACAACAGAGAAGAAAGTCTTAAACATTTCAAGAATCAAATCATTGCAACCGATATCCAGCATTATCACACAACATTTACATCGAGCAACAGTCTCCAATATTTTAACCCTCCTTGAGAAGAATGCACTTGTAGTATCAGCAAGCTCCGAGAAAATACTGATAATGAGTTTAAAAATGTCCTGAAATGAAAGAGTTTGGACTCTTGAATGATAAAAAGGAGCGAAATGACAATGGTGTACAACAATACTAAAAAGAAGAAAATGTTACCCTAAGATGTTTATCTGCAAAGGGAGGTTGAGGTGCCAGGATCCGAAAAAACTCACTGATACAGATGGCCGCCAAAAGTCTAACATCTTTATCAGTATGGTTAGATAAACCGTGCTTAACAACAGAATTCCTCAATGGCTTCGTGGCTGCCGCTAGTTTTTGCAACACTCGTGCCTTTGCAGCAACTTCTACTACAGAAGGCTGCTCTATTTGTGACAATGCGCTCACAACTTGCTGTGAAGAGAATTTTCAGCCACATGGAAGATCACACACAAGTTTTTTTCCTCAAAAAATTGAATTCCATCAAAGAAGCTCTCAGGGAAATACTTAATTACGAAATTTTAGAGGAAAAAAGAAATTAGTAAATTTAACTAAATAAAGCATGATCTAAAGACATTGAACTATAGAGCCAAATACACAAATATATATTCGATAGAATATTAAGACATATTCGACATGTTATTCAAATTTCGAAGTAAATCCATGTTCGTAAGTAACAATTTAATCAACTATAAGAATATCAGCACCTAACTATTCACTGTAAACACTCCATAATCAGTGGTATTAGACAATCCTAGCGACCTTTTTGAGAAAATTTTCTTTGCCTTTTCCAGAGAGAAGAAGAAGAAGAAACTTATGCTTACACGAAGAGATTTGACGAGGACATCTTTGTTAGGACGAGCGAGCTGGCAGAGTTTGGTGCCTATTCCAGAGATGAGTTGCAATGTGGACTCTTCCATTTAGGGAGGAATGCTACAGAGAGGTTTGATAGGGAAAAAAAATAAAGAAAAAGTTCAGTAGTGGCATGAGGAGTAAGGATGTTGAGGGTTTCTTTTTGGGAGGGAGAATTGAAGAAACGAGAAATGGATGCCCCGGTTTAAGAGGGGAGAATCCCGCCTTCTGAAGCGCGTGAACGTGACGCGCTGAGTCTAGGTGGTGGCTGATGATGATGAGATCCGACGGCATTGAATGTATTGACTATGCCAGTGCCAGCCCAGCCCAAGGTCCATACCTTTGTTCGTGGCCGGGTCGATTGTGGCACCTTTGTTCGTATTCTTTTATTCAAGTTCGTCTTGATTTATAAGCGATTCGATTATACCGTACACACTACCAAAAATATATGTTACAAAATTGAGTAAATTTAAAAATAATCATTTATATTTATTTAAGTTTATGTTTTGATAATTAATGATTCATTTGTTACAATTGATCATTAATATTATCGATTTGTAACATTTTGATTACTAGAATATTACCCGAAATTAAAAATATTATGAAAATCTAATATGACACAAATTATACTGTTAAATACTGATCTGAATTTTGTATAATCTCTTTTTAACACTTAAAATAATATATATTAATACAATAGATTTTTCTTTTTTATGCATGTGAACCCTGCCACTTTATTAATTTTTTTGTCTCCCGGTTTTCCCCTTTTTTCCATTTTTTTTCTTCCCCTTTTCTCTCTTACCTAAATGCTCTCTACTCTCTTTAATGGCCAAACTCCAAACTCAAAATCCATCAATTTCAGTGTCGGGTCATCGTATCGGTTGTCATTACCAGTGATCGGCGAAGCCCAAACTTCACCTCTAAACTCGTTTTTCATGCTCTTTTTGAATACGTCTTCCATTTCATTAATCATAATGAATTTTTTTATATTTAAAATAAACGTAACGAAATAACTGTCCGTCATCATGTCGTCGTTGGCCATTAGATTGACTTGTTTTTATAGTATTTTGCTCCTTTTGTTGAGCTCATCTTTTCCACCATTTGGATTGGAAGATAAATGCTCGAAGTGTCAGGTATGGTAGATTCAAAATAAGTCTCCTCAATTAATATTTTTTCTTTTTACTTTCTTTCGTTTTTTTTTAATGATCCTTTCATTGATTTGCAAGTCATTGTTTGAACAAAAGGGATTATCGTTTACTCTCACTTTTTTAATTTGATTGTGTTTATTGGTTTTACAAATAATTGGTTTTGGGGTTGGTAATGGGGATTGGTTCTATAAAAGGATTTACTGTAGTGGTGAGAATGGTTGAAGTGGGGCTTGGTGGTGGTCTGTTAGGTGTGATGGGTGAGCTAAAACGGTGAAAATGGTGGCAAGAGAGCTTAGATTTAGAGTCTAAGTGGTGTTTTTTTAAGGAAGGGGTGATTGTAAGTGGTGGAATGGTTCTAACAATTGAGAGTAGCTTGGGTTGATGATGGTTGTTGAGGGTCCGGGAGAGAGCCAAGGAAAAAGTGATGGTGAGAGAGGTGAATCATGTTGAGATGGTTTGAGGTGATAATGGCGGTGGTCGGTTTAGCCGAGGGGGATGGTTAGTGTTTGGGAGCTTTGTGGAGAAAGGAATGAATAAAAAAAAGTGAAAATTAAATAAAAATGAAATAATGCAATATAAAAAAGTGACAAAGGTTAAATTTTTTAAAAAAAGGGTTTAGATTACATGGGGATTAGCATTTAACAATACAATTATGTCATGTCAGAATCCTATAACACCTCTAATGTTGGATGATATTTCAATGATTAAAATATTACAAATCGATAATATTAATGATCGAATCATAACAAATTAAATATCAATGACCATAATATTAACTTAACCAATCATAAATGATTATTTCATAATTTACCCTACAAAGTTTTTCATACATCGGCTTTACAGAATATATTAAAGGAACTGAATCCCTGTCAGATAACCCTAATTCCCAAGCACAAAGAATATCGCAGCACGTGTTTTTCCCCAAATACTGCAACACCTATCTTAGTAATCGTTTGAAAGTTTAACCAATTGTACCTTGTCGTTCCCTAGTCTATCTGCCCATTCATTCCTTGCATTTTTATTCTTCCAGGAGCTCCTATTGGCTGATTCTTTATTGTCATCATAGCGTGAGTTTGGAAATACAGTATAATATATTTAATTTATTTTTATTTCACATTATAATATTATTATAATATTTGATTTTATTATTATAGTTATTTGTATAAGTATTTTAATTCATTATTTTATAATCATTTAAAATTATTTATTATATCAAATGATAAATCTACATTCATTTTTTTAAAAATAAATTAACAAAATTATTTAACTTATTCATAAAGTAAAAAAAAAGGCATAAGGAGTATGTGATCATTTGGGACGAGGACAAGCAACATGGGAAGGTAATGCTATAGTAGTTAACGGAGCAGAATCAAAATTAATTAAAAGTGAATTTAAATGATTGGTGTGTTTATATGCTATATATTATTATTTTATTAAATAAAATTACAATTTCACATATTTTAATAATTTCATAAAAATAAAATAATTTACAACTTTCATTATATATCATTTCCAATAATGATAAAAAATATTATTATTTCTAATCTAATATCTTTAATAGTCATTTTCTATTTTTACATCATTGCTACAATCACGTTTGAATCCAAATACACATCTCACCGTTATTTTTAATCTAATTGTTACAGTATCCTATTTCATCGTTATAGTAATCAATATCGCCGTCACCGTTGTTTTTAATTTTACTGTTGTAGTATTTTATCTCATCGCTACAGTAATCAATCGTACCGCCACCGTTATTTTAAACCTCACTGAAGGCAAACAAATCGCCAATCGCACCTATAGTTCATTGGAATCTTTTGTATAATTTTGCTTTGGTTTTCAATCTCACCACACCATAGATATTTGGATAGTTGTTTGGAACCCTTCCAGTGACACAAAGGTGTTGCTCTAGATAGAGATTTATTGATTGGTGCTAAAAGCTCCAATCCATCAATTGGCTTTCTAGAATATAAAATAAATTCATTTTTACCTTTTCCTAACTCTTAAATAATATTTTTTTGGGTTAAATATAAATTTGGAATCCAAACTTATTCACTTCTCCCTAATTGATACTTACGGCTTTTTTGTCTCAGATTGGTACCCGAATTTTTTTTCCGTCAACTAAATTGATACTGAGTCTAACGTCGTTAAGTTTAGGACATGTGGCGAAATAAGATTATAACACATGGTATAAATGATGTCATGATGATGTCATAATCTAGAAAAATTTAAAAATATTTTTTTTCTTTTTTACTTTTCTCTCTCGTCTCTACTTTGATTCTTCTTCTGCAATTTTCAACCAAAAATCAATTTTTATTTTCCAATATCCAAAAATCTCAAATCTTAATCGCCAAATTCATTTCTTCTTCTTCTTCTTCTTCTTCTTCTTCTTCTTCTTCTTCTTCTTCTTCTTCTTCCCTCCTCAACCCAAGTTGTTGCCTCCATCGTTGGCGATGGTTGGTCTCCTTTTTTTTATTTTTTTCTTCTTCCTTTGATGAACCTTAGCTGCCGCCGTCTAATCTCCAATCGGGCACCATTAGAACACTACTTTCCACCACCTGTCTCAAGCCTTATTCGATATCTTTGTGGGGGTAATCAACTCGAATATTGCTTCATCTACTCCTTGGTAAATTGTGAATAACGTCTTATTCTCTCTTTTCTTTCGATCTTTAAGCTACTCATTGTCTTCTTCCAATGACTTATCCTCCTAGTAGCCATTTTCCACCAGGTTTTGTACATTTAGAGAACCCAAAAATGCCTTCGTCTAAATACTTCACATCCTGTAGTTGTTCTTTGTTAACTTGGGCACTTTTGATTAAATTGAGCTGGTCGAAGCCATGGTGTATTAGTTGTGTTGGCTCTAATACCAAATTTATTTGTATCAATTATACAGAGGTACAAAAAGTGGAATGTAGAAAATAAAATAAGGAAGAAGAAAACATCACAAGAGAGAGAGAGGGTTTTTTTTTTGGTATATTCATTCATATTCCCAAATTTGATAACTCATTTGATTATATATATTAACCCAAATGGAAGCATCTAGAGAATCCGTTAATTACTTCTCCTGTTTTAAATAGTAGTAGACTCTTTGGATTCTAACGTAAGTTTAGTTGTCAACATGATTTTAATCTTACCACTATAGTAACTAATCACATCAAAGGCAAACTAACTACGTATTTAAAGGGGGCCTTATCAACAACATTAAAACCAATCTTCTTTTCTAGAAAGACTCATATGGAAGCCTAGATGGATCTTTACATTGTTTGGTAGTTTCGACTTGCATGCCATTGTCCCTACATTAGCTAATAAGATAAGAACCAAAGTATTTTTATGGGAATTTAAGATTCCTCCTTAAAAGAGTGAATTTAGCCTATAGGGTTGAATCTTTTAAGTAAATCTCATCCCTCACTTGAAATTCCCTCTCGAATTTGTTCTTGCTGACATGCATCTTCATTCTCTCTCCTCCTCTAGTTGATTGTTTACCAATAACTTGTTGAGTTGCTCCATTTCCTTAAGAATTTATTCTGCAGTAGAAATCCTTACATTGAAACTAGCCATATAAAACCTTGAAAGGTGTCATTCCCAAAGTAGTATGGAAGCTTTTATTGTACTTGTAACAATCCGTTTTTCAGAGGTGTTAGAAACAGTGGTTTTAGGAACTACAAAACCTAACGAGAAAATTTTTATAATGAGTGTTTAAATTAAATAAGTTAATAATAATTTTATATGAAATTTTGAATTGACGAATTATTGAATTAAAAGTTAGTAAGTGGTTTGGTTCAAAAGTCAAGTGGTTTTAGAAAATGAAGTATCGAGACCTCGTTTCTGAAATTAAGGGCCATAAATATTTTTATTAAATATTTACAGAGTCTTATTATATGTGAATTGAAGTTTGATTGAGTAATTTTGATGATTAATTGCTTAATTAAGGAAAAAGGAGTAAATTGAAAAAAGGGGTAAAGTTAATTGCTATTGATTAAAAATAAAAGGGACCAAAGTGGTAATTACACCATGGTCAAAAAGTTCAAGCGGTGGAGGATATGATTACCTTCCACTAACTTTTGAAATATTTATTTCTTTAGTCCTAAGTAGTTTAAGGTTAAATTGAAATTAAGTTTATTTAGTTGGATTTTAAAATAAATGAAGCACCAATTGTGTAATTGGACCCTCCTTAAATGACTTAATAATAGAAATGAAGTGGAATTCTTTAGATTTTGGTAAATTGCTATTAAATTCTAATTATATGAGGATTTACTAATTAGTCTATTTTTTATATGATCGGGAATGGTGATTTAGAGGTCACGACTTCTATATGTCAGGTTGTAAATATTAATTATTAATATTTACGAGGTCATTAGTACTGTATTAAAAATTGGCTATGAAATTTAATCGTTTAGATAGTCAATTAAATGAAAAGTATAGAATCGTAAAAGGTGCAAAAGTTGAATTAAAAGTATTAGGTGTCAATTGGAGGTTTAGTTGAAGCACCTAAATGGTAATTAAACCACCTACTATGTATATGGGCAGTTTTGGCTTTTTAAATGGCTAATTTCATGAAAATTAATTAAGGGTAAAATAGTAAATTGCTAAATAAATGGTTTTTAAACCAAATTAAGAAAGAAACATGTTTTTTTTTCATCTTCTTCTTCTCCAAAATAGATTCAAAACCCTAAACACCATGGGGGGAGCTTCGACCAACTTTAGTTCATGGGTTTGGTATGTAAATCTTGCTCGTTTTTAGTAATTTTTATGTTTTTGAGTTCGTATTAACTTAATCTAGCTAACTCGGGTACTAAGTTGTGCATCTGTTAAAGGTTATAAATTTTTCCATTGATGAATGTGTTGTTTCTTGAAAATTTATTGAAGTTTATTAAGTTTGGTTGTTGGATTTGATTATTTTGTAAAGTGGTTTTTAATGATTTTAATGTTAAAGGACTAAAATGTTAAAGGGATAGATTTGTAAGGACTTGAGGTGAAATATCTCAAAAATTGGGCTGTAGAAATGCTTATAAACATTCAGCAAACTTGAAATTTAAAAATAAAATGGTTAATTTGCAAGTTTGAGCTAAAAGACTAAATTGAATAAAAGTGAAAAGTTAAGGGTAATTTTGTAAAAATACTAAAAAAGCTTAATTACATCAAATGATAAAAAATTCATCTTGATTTAAATAATGGAATGAAATTATTGTAATAGTTCAAGATCGTGTTTCGATCGTAAAAAAGGAAAAATTACGAATTTGCCCCTGAAGTTCACTTTAATTGCAATTTCGTATGGTAAGTTCGTATTGTTAAATTGCATATTTTGTACTTGTATACAATTGCTGTAAATTTAGAATGATGAACTGAAGTGAGGAAGACGAGAACAAATGAAAGGAAAAGATAACGGGCTTTGAACAATAAATGCAAAAGGTCCGATGACTATGTGTCATCGTGAATATATGAAACCTTTACAGATTATGAGGTTCGATGACTATGTGTCATCGTGAGTATATAAATCTTTTACGGGTTATGAGGTCCGATGACTATGTGTACAGATTATGAGGTCTGATGATTATGTGTCATCGTGAGTATATGAATCCTTTACGGACTATGAGGTTCGATGACTATGTGTCATCGTGAGTATATGAATTCTTTACGAATTATGAGGTCCGATGACCATGTGTCATCATGAGCATATAAATCCTTTTTGGATTATGAGGTCCGATGACTATATGCCATCGTGAGTATCAAATGAGAAATGAATCCTATTACGGATTAAAGGTCCGATAACTCCGTGTCATCGTGAGTTACCAAATACGAAGTGAAACCAACCTCGGATGAATACAACTTACTCCTCTTGGTTAATTTTTAGATTGTACAACTTTGAAGTTTGGTAAACCTATTTAACTCTATGAACTTGCTAGCTATGAAAAGCTTACCTATGAAATTGTTGTTGTTTTGTAGATTCTATTTTACTGCTTGAAGATCGGATCGTCTCGAAGAAATCACACTAGCTCGGGAGCTTGTTCAATAAACTTTAAATCACTTGGTTATATGGCATATACTAGGATGTTGTTGTCCTTTATATTACTTATTTGGGATTGTTGGATTCTTTGATATGATCTTAATCGAATACTTTATGCTTGTTCAATGTGAAATATAGACTTTAAGTAATGTGATGTATTAGGATCTTGTTACTTAGGTTTTTTTTTTTGTGTAATGGTTAAATAGCATGGTAATATTTTGATGAATGTTTTGATAGATATTCTTTGTTGTTATATGAAGCATTAAATACCAATATGAAATGTTTATGTAGGTATGATTTTGAGAAATTGGTAAATGCTGTGGACTATTGTGAAAACTTAGAAATTTATGTATATATTTGACATCTGCATACTTGTTTCAGTAGTATTCTTGCTTGTGTCGGTAGAAGTACAAAGGAAGTGAGATGTAGGTTACTGACTTGTGTTGGTTCGGTAGATACAAGATAAGTATCGGTGGTTCTACTTATAGAAGTATTGGTAGTCTATGAACTTTTATCGGTAGAAGTTGTAGGATAGAACTTCTTAACTCTCTGGAGTTTTTAGTATCGGTAGAAGCATGATTTGTTTCGGTAGTTGTGTCGCAAGTATCGGTAGAACCATTTTGAGTATCAGTAGAACTCTGCACCGTTTTTGAACTATTTTCTGACTTGACAACTACCGATACTTGTCCAACAAGTACCGGTAGAAGCCTTCAAAAAAATCATGGAAATGACCTTTTTGCCCTTTTTGAGTTATGATTATAATTAATTGATGATTTATGACATGATATTAAAAGATGGACAATGATAAATGAATAGAAAGACACCAAGACTCTGACCAATGACAGTTTCAGATTTTGGGTGTTACAGTACTCCCACTCAACTAGTGATGACCATTTAATCTTTTTCTTAGGTTGAAGAATACACGTGCATTTTAAGTATTGCTATAGACATTGATTAAGTCTTTCAAATTAATCGAATGATAGGTTGTTGGCATTTGCATGATAGTTCTCACTAGTTCATATGCTCCTACCAAATCAAACTTGTAAATACTTTATCCTTATTTGTAACGATGACTTTAGATGCCTCATGTAGCTTGTACACTTCCTTTAAATATAACTTAGATGCATCAACAGTTGTATAGGGATGAGCTAATGGTAGGAAGTGAGCATACTTGGTGATTTGTCTATAACAACCAATGTGTGACTATAATTTTGTGATTGTAGCATGACTTCAATGAAATCCATTGTCTCAACATCTTTATTATCGTTAAGATCCATCTCAATGTATTTATACTCTCTTTTACTGGACTTTAGACATCTATACTTCATGATGGATATGTACTTAATACTTTAGCCTGCATTTTCCTTAGGATCCTCATGTTTATGTTGTCCAAGGAAGTATCAAAGGTCATGTTGAATGTCCTATTTGATTAGAAGATGACTTCATTATTAGTTGAATACATGTCTCCATTCAAAAAAAAAAAATTGTTCCAAGAATCTATCGACTATCTTGAACCTACCAAATAGTACATTTCAAATATTACAAAAAACTCTAACAATTTGAACAAATCTTAATAACAATGATTCTAACAACCTTATCTCTAACTTACTATGATGGCACTCATATACAATAACATAATTTCCTTATACCATACACAAAACATATTCAATAAATGAAATAATAATAATACCATAACGTTTGTAACAAATTCAACATTTCATAATGATAATGATACCAACAACATTAACACTAACTTACTACAATGACAACCATACACAAAAACATAACTTTTTTAGATCATATGTGAAATTTATTCAATAGCTAGGAAAACAATAATAAGATAACATTATCTGCCATACCACTAGCTTGTGTATTATGAAAAATTTGCACTTAATGAGTTCCTAAATCTTTACGCCTATTGAAATGTTTGTAATAGGACTATGGAAGAGAAGATTTTAAGAGAGTTGTATTTTGAATGCCTTTTTTACATTTCTTTTCTAATGAAATCGCTTAATTTATAAGAGATAAAAATATGATCGATCAATTTAACTATACCTAAAGTTAATGACCATCAATGTCAACTTCACCATTAAAAAACATCAATGAATTTGGCACCTGTAATAATCAAGTTTTGTTCCACCATGTCAACTTCATTCTTGTAATTGCGAAGTACAAGATTCTTAAGTGAAATTCTAAAAAGTAGTCATTAGGACCTCGATATCCACTTATGCTGAGTTAATTGAATTGTTTTTCATCTTTAGGGAATGTTTGGATTATAGATTTTACACATATTATTAGAAAATAAATGTAATTCTATAAAAACTAAGGTAAACTATAAAATGGTCATCAAACTATTGCATTCCTTCTATTTTGGTCATTGAACTATTAAATTTTTCGGTTTAGTCATTAAACTTTTAAAATCAAATATTTCGGTCACTCAAAGTTGATTTTGGCTTTTTTATTATCTAATAACAAATTTAGTCCTCCAATTATTATACATTATATCAATTTGATCCTAAATATAAAACATTAAACAAATTTAGTTCTCAATGTTTACAAAATTTGTCATTTTAATTTGAATTCTAAAAAATTAACATAACTTTATCTATAACTAAACAATCCATTTCCTATAATTTTGTCTTCTATTTGAAGCTAAAGATGGCAATTTGAGTTCACTCTTTTTTTTTGGATATTGAATTTTGTTGTTTGGTGATGTTCTTATTATAAGTTGGTTGGTTGGCTGTTGTAGCCTCTGTCCGAGAATTGTAATAAATTTTGTTTCA